>CM028129.1:1414003333-1414623125 GCA_016271365.2 Neoceratodus forsteri
CTACCGTGTTTTTCTTGACCAGAGACTCCATCAGCCTACCTATGATGGAGGTAAGACTGACCAGTCTGTAGTTTCCTGGGTCTTCCCTGCCCTCCCCCCACTCCCTGGGTCCTCTCCCTCCCATTCAGTGGCATTACACCTGCAGACCGCTCACAGCAGGTGAAGATTGGGAACATTCTTTGTGGTAGTAGACTAGTTCACTCTGGACTCCCCCAAGGCTCCATTCTGGGACCCCTCTTGTTTAGTGTCTTTCTAAACAAGCTCCTTCTTGCCTGCCAGGACTGTATTCTGTTGTATGTGGATGATGCTGTCATCTTCACCAGTGACCCTGGCCCCAAAGCTTTGGAGAGGTGGCTCCAGGGAAACTTTACAGATGCCGAAAGCTGGTTCAACAAGTATAAACTCATAATGAACTACAAAAAGACGAAAATAATGTTGTTCTCTAAACCATAAAGCAGGCATAATTCTTACCCTTTAACAATCACCAATGAAATATGCTCTCCCATGGAACTGGTTTAGCATTTCAAGTGTTGGGGGTCATGGTTGAAAGTGCCCTGTATTACGCTGTCCATATTGACAATGTTGCCAAGGCTGTCAACTCGTGTATTGGGCTCCTTTACAGACACAGATCTTGTCTGACTTTGGATGCCCTGAATTTAGCCATTCATAGCTCTGTGGTATCATTTATAGACTATGGGCTTGTCATCTGTGGTTCAGCCACGGAAACATCTCTTCGCTGCACCACTGTACTACTTAATAAAGCCTGCCGTCTCCTAACTGGCTCCGCCCGATTGACTAGTACCTGCAACATGTATGCCCAGGCTGACTGGCTCCCCTTCAAGGGTAGGCTAATGTATCAAACATGTCTGCTAGCAAAAAAAAGTGGGCCTTGGAATGTTGCCCCCTAGTGTTCAGGAACTACTCATCCCATTCTCCAACCTCCGACACAGAAGCTCAGCTAGCCAGGTTTTCAAAATTCCACACTGCTGTACCTCCCAAGGTCAAAGATCCTTCGCCCATCAGGCACCGCTTTGGTTTAATTCACTTCACATCGATATCTCCTCTGCACCCACGCTGGGCTCTTTTAAACAGCTGCTCAGACAGCATCTTTTTGCTTCAGCCAGCAGTAACTGCTTCCATTAGGTGGGCACCGACCTTTTGACCCACTGTTCTTGGGCCCATTTCCTCTCTTAACCCCTCCCCCCATACATTTCCCATCCCTCTCCCCTCACCTTGACTAGGCTCTCTGGGCCGAATCCTCTCATAGGCCCTCCCTGACTCCTGCGCCCTATTCTCCCTACCTCTCCTCCCCTCCCCTTAGACTTGCCCTCTAGACTGCTCCCCTGGCTCTCCCCTTTGTTACCTGACTTGCTAATCTATAATTACCACCTATGCTCTATGGGTCTTCCCCTCATCCGCTATCCCCTGAAACTCACCCTAGACTGGCATTCTGGGCTATATAACTCTCTATCTGCTATCTGACCTTGGATCCTACTCTCAGGATCCACCTCTACTCCACTTAACCCAACCCTTGATTCGGCCTCTGGGCTGCAACTCTCAAATGCTATCTGACCTCTGATCCTACCCTCAGGATCCACCACTCCCCTCTCTCATCCTCCTATGTCTCCCAGTAATTTTATCTTTATTTTTAACATTTTTTTTTTTTTTTGCAAACCCGTGGCATACATTGTACAGTGCTATATATGGAAAGCTTTGCATGCCCCATTGTGCCTTCTGTCAGCCAGCTCTGGTACACCTATACCCTGGTACAGGTTCATGTACCTTAGTATTTTTGTTCTATGTTCTCAGTAGTATGTATGTATTAGCCATCAACCTGATTGTCTGTATGTATCTGTACATTGTAATTCCTATCATCCTGTTTGTATTGTTTTGCCCTCCTGTACAAAATTCCTCTGACGTGGAACCTATGTAAAGAGCTTTTAGCTCAAAGGTGTTAATCCTAGATATTAATAAATAAACCTCCTGGTACCTCACCTGTCTCCAGTGAACGTCTGAACAGCAAATCCAGGGACTCAGACAGTTCAGATCCTAGTTCCCTGAGCACCCACAAATGTAAGCCATCTGGTCGCAGGGCCTTATCTACCTCAAGAGTTGCATGCCCCTTTTTTCAATCTGTCGATCATGACCACTACTTCACTCAGTTCTTGTATTCCCCTTATAGAAGCCTTTATACCACTTTCCCATAGTGGCCTCTCATCTTCTGCTGTGAATACCAAGCAGAAGTAATAGTTAAAACTTCTGCTTTACGCTTATCATCCTCCACTGCCCTCACCCCCCTCCAGCTAACTTAACATAGTCCCCTTTAGCTTCCATTTTTCCCTGATATAACTGAAAAGATTCACCATTCCACACACCCTTACCTGTGCACAGCTTTGTGTCTGCTGTTGCCCTTCTGATCACCCCCTTTTACTTTCCCTTCTGTTCTTCCCATTCCTCCCTCCTTTGCCTATCTTTGAAAAGACCTTGTTTGGCCTTACCTCCTGGAGACCTCTTACATCTGTTCCTCTTGGTGACTTTCCTCATACTAGTCAGTCGCCTCAAATATTGCCCTTTTTAGTTTATCCCATTTTTTTCCTCTTCCTCTTCCTCTTTGACCCCTCTATACCCACCAGTTGTGCCCTACCCTTTCCCTCATTTTGCTAAAGTCTGCTCTTCTAAGGTCCAGGACCACTGCCCTTGAGGAAGGTCTGTAACTTCCCATGACAGCTCAAAACACACAGAGTTGTGATCACTAGACCCCAGTCACCTCGTCAACTTTATGCCTTCCTCCTCCTCTGAGTTGGAAAGCACCAAATCAAGGATGGCATTCTGTCTTGTGGGATTCATGACCCATTGCACCAAGAAGCAGTCCTTCATTATGTTCAGCAGTGCCTGACTTCTCTATTGCTCTTTGCTGCTGGGGTAGTCCAGTCAGCATCTGGCATATTCAGGTCACTCACAGCTACCACCTCCCCTTTTGAACCAACTCATTTTACCATAACAGAATATCCCTGTTACCAAAACCCTCTGCTTTCCAAAGCCCCCCTTTATGAAGAGGCAGTGTGTCCTCGAAGCGACAGGGAGGCTACCAGTCAGAGAATGGCTATTTAAATACTTTTTTAAAACATTTATTCCATAGTGAGTGGTGTTTTTCTGTGTTTGTTCCAGTATTGGCTGTAGCTTACACCTGCATACCCGCGGTAACTCAGTACTCTTGTAGTGCGTGGTTATTATGGTTCATACAGCTCTGTAACAGACTATCCCTACTGACTTGTTACCGACAACCCCCTGCTTCCAAGACCCTCTTCAGTAGTTGTATATAGGATGTTTGATTTACCTCCTCCTTGCGGACTGAAGCACATCCTTTTCCTACCTGCTGATTTGTTGCTACCTTGTAGCCATTCCTGAATGGTTTTGCTTTGGCAGACTGCACACCACCTGCAGATGCCCTTGCCATACTCCTACTCTGTGGCACTCATGGGTAGGGGACAGTCGCACATAAGGATGTTTGCCCTGCCCTTGAATCTGAACTTCCCTCTGATCACCAATTGGTTAACTCCCTTGATTTCTCGCCAACCCAGTTTGCTGCTCCCCAGTATAGCACTGAACTGTGTAGCCCAGCAATAGCCCCAGACCCCCAGCAAAAACTCACCCTGACCCAGGAATTCACCACAACCCCAGTGTAAACTCACCCCAGTTCGGTACCATCATCTGTTTCTTGAGGATCGGTACGTGGGCCCCCTGCATTTGACCTGCAAAAAAAAAACTTGAGAACCATACCTTTTGGAACTGGTAAATAGCACAGGTAGTAGTGATACAAGGTGGTTTCATCCCAGGTTAAAGTACCCAGCACTTAACTGATTCAACCAAAAAACTGGATTTTCAAAACCGAACGGCTAATCCTCATGTAAAAACCTTGACAGTTGTCTGACAGTATTATCACTATGTTGCTAGTGCTGTCCTTGAAAGATGTTTTCATTAAAAAATTAAAATGACACAAGCTATTTATTGCTGTATGAGAACATGCAGCTACACCTACCTTGTATTTTGCAGTGTAGTAGTACCCTAATATTTACTTATTACCATAATTTCAATTTATTTCAGGCCTAGCATGAAACTTGTGAAGTTCAAGAAGGGCGACAGTGTTGGCTTACGTCTGGCAGGTGGTAATGATGTGGGCATATTTGTTGCTGGAGTGCTGGAGGACAGCCCTGCAGCCAGGGAAGGCCTGGAAGAAGGAGATCAGATTCTCAGGGTAAGAAATCATTTCAGCCCATCTTCCTAGAGTTGTAGTTCATTGACATTTATTGGGGAGAGAGAGAGATGGGATACGCAGTGGTGTGACTCGGAGGATGTCATTTATCTTTATGAGTCAGGGCGCAGGACAATAACTAGCGAGCGTCAGGGCCACGCATGAGTTATGAAGATCCTGCCCCCTCACAAGTGAAAATAAATGGCATATTCTGAGCTACCCATGGTGTATCCAGTTTATACAAAGTATTTTACATTGTAAATGGTTTTAAGTAAGCTTTTTTTTTTTTTTTAAGATTTAACTGTTTCTATTTGACGTCAGTGTTGTGTTTGGAGTGCAACAGAGGCCATTGTGATGTCATCAGGCATTGTTCAAGCTGCTCTCCCTTTGATTAAGGGTTTCTTTGTAACCTGTCTAAAGTTAAAATAAATGGCGAAGGTGAAGATAGAGGGTTTATCTTCATTTAGAATGCTTCAGTGGCTATTGTATTAAAAAGGGCTATGCCATGACCCTAATGGAAATAGACCCGATATCCCCCCCACCACCACCACCACCCCGAGTGCAGCTTGATCTTACGTCGTCATGAGTGCTGAAGCTGCATGACAAAAAATTCAACTGTATTTCCATTTTGGCTGTGGCATACTCAATTTATGCAGTGCTCTTCAGTTTTCGTGTTTCTAATTTTTTTGTTGTATTTTGCGCATTTTATTGTGTTTTGCGCGTTTTTAATTACCTGTTTTCAGATGGACGCATGCTTGGTTGGTTTCCTGATGCTTTTATCAGTCTGAAGTGAGTGAGTTGCATACATGTTGTGGCCTAGTGAGGAATGTGAGCTGTAGATGTATTTGGTCTGTTTTTTGGAGTATTTCTGCTGGTCTGTGGATCAGGAGACTGATGGTTGGAGTCATGGAGTGACTGGTATGATGCATATTGCAGAGCAGAAAGGGGAGACTGGAGGATCACAATATGTATTCCCTGGAGGAGAGGAGGGGGGATATGATAGAGACTTTCAGATACCTCAAGGGTGTAAATAAGGTACATGAGGGTAGCATCTTAACAATGTTCAAGAATAAGGGGCCATGATAAGAAGATAGGGGGGGTAGACTTAGGGGTAACGTGAGAAACTATTTTTTTCACAGAAATGGTGGAAAATCCATGGAACAGCCTCCCGGCAGAGGTTGTAGGTGCAAAAACAGTAGGGGAATTCAAAAACGAATGGGACAGATGTAAAGCAACTTTAGCCATAGGAAAGAGAGGGCAAGCTGCAGATTATTTAGGATCTGCGGTATATGAAACAGGTAGGGAAAATGGGACGACTAGGTGTGCCAAGTGGTCCTCATCTGCTGTCAAATTCTGTGTTTTTATGTTATGTTTCTATGCAGTAGTTTAAAGGGACATTGTCAACCCCTTTAGGCCTCAAATTGTCCCTAGTTTAAAAAAACATTTATTATGATTGTTTACATTCTGTAGACTGTGCTGATGTAGCTGGTGGTTTGATTCTGATTACTTTTTTGTTTTTAAAAGTGAAAAACAGACTGCATACCATACTGGTGTTATCATCATATCAAAAAGTGGTTGTTTACATTCCTTAATCAACTCCCACTGCATCTTTCTTGGACCTGGGAACACTCCCAACACAGTCTAGCCACTAAAGATGCAGTAGGAGCAAAGGAAACTATTGCATCATGAGTGACTGCACCGCTTTGGGGGTGTTCCTTTTGTTCAGGAAGTGAGCGATAAGAGCAGATCAAGGATGTGAAATAAAACAAGGTTGTGCATAATTACACAATTACCATGCATATGAGTTCCACTAAGAAAGGAAGCAGATTAAACCAACAGCAACACCAGTGAATTTGAGAGGGTAGGCAATCGTAAAAATGTGGGTTTTTAACTTGAAATAGTACAATGCAAAAAGGGTTGACCATATCCTTTTAAGAACTGAATTAAATCCAGTTTGTTTATTTAGTGTTGTGGATGCTGTGTACTGTATGGAAAGTTTTTGGTGATGATTTGTAATTTTTCTTTCCTAAAAAGTATACGTATGTTGCATAGAGAAGTGACAGTGGTGTGTGACAATACTTTTCTTTTTTTGAAAACTGTTTTTTTATTTCAGGTTTTAACTTGTATGGCATCACAGATCATGTTTACAGGAATTCAATATCATGTGCAATAAATGGCTAATAGTAGAAGCTATAGCAATCTCAATTGCCAAAGAAGGAGACAATAGTCTGTTATAGAATTAGGCAAGGGAGAAGATCAATAGCAAAGGATATACATAATATAATAGATATCCTCTGCCTAAATTTGAAGCTTATAATTATACCCTTCAAGCTAATGTTGACCTGAAACAAGTATACAAGCCCAATTTGCACTTTCTGCCTAAAAATATAGGGGGGAGCAGGGGGAAGCCCGGGAGCCTCTCTGTCCATCAAGAAGGTAGTCAGGCAGGGTCCCTACCCATCCAGTCAAGGAGAGGTTTCCAAGAGGGAGGCTGTGAACTAAGGACTGGCCGAACCCCACCATATGGTCACAGGTGTTCACCCCCCCCCCACATCAGGCCACTAAGGTGGCTGGTCGGTTATGAATTGAGAAATGTTAAGAAACCAAGCATTCCAACGATTCATTAATTCAGGGACTTTATTTTGTATTCTGGGTGTCCTATGTTCTAGTTTATAAATGTCATATACTGTGTCTTCCCAGGCTGAGATGGAAGGGGGCTCCAGACGGAGCCATAGCCTAGTGATACATTTCTTGGCTGCTCCCAGCAAACTATTAAGAAGGTATACTTGGCGTGGGTCCTTGAAGTGGCTGGGATAATGGAAGGAGAATCCATATCGCCGGGGAAAATATAGCTAGAGCTGGGAAAAGATGTACGATTCTATTTTTTTATTAAGGACCAGTACGTTGCCAGTACTGGGCATGACCATAAAATGTGGGTATGCGTGGTCACCTCACAACCACATTTTCTCCAGCAGGAAGAGTCCCCTCCAGCCAGGTATTTAGCGGTAATCTGAGGAGTACGAAAAAATCTGGACACCACCTTCCAGGAGTATTCTCTCCCAGGTGTATGAGCTGGAGGTTTTGTGTTGACTCCGCTAGATCCGGAGCCAGTCCTCCTGGGATAATTCAACCTGAAGCTCGGCTTTCCAATGGAATTGCACCAAGTCCATGATATGTGTTGGTTCCCCTTGTAGGGCCTTATAGAGGTGGGAAACCAAGTGGCTGTGGTCTCTGCCTCCTGCTAACTGAAGGAGCAAAGGGCATGGGGAGGGATAATCTGGGTGGTAACTTGTAAACTGATTTTTGAATCTAAGAGATGATGGATTTGCAAAAATCTGAAGAAGTCTC
Source organism: Neoceratodus forsteri (assembly GCA_016271365.2). Classification (NCBI taxonomy): domain Eukaryota; kingdom Metazoa; phylum Chordata; order Ceratodontiformes; family Ceratodontidae; genus Neoceratodus; species Neoceratodus forsteri. The sequence goes on from CM028129.1 coordinate 1,414,010,934, forward strand.
TCTTGTTTAAAGAGAACTCCTGTTTAAGTTGATCAAATGATTTAAACACAGCATTGTCGAAGAATTGGTATGTGTGTCGTAGGCCTCTCCAAACCCAGGACTGGAAGGTGACATGATGGGTCTTCAGCTGGGACACCCAACCAGTTGGACAGAAATTTATTAAGACGGACGAGCTAAAAATTTCACCCAGGATTGGAGCATCCCTCTAGTAAATCTGGAACCCCCCTGTAGTGACAAGACTTTTCAATAGAAAAGCATGGAGTGGGATCCAGCATGCAAGTCAGCTAGATGATTCTAAAAATAGAACTGTGCTGCTCAGGCTGCAGGCTCCAGCTATTCAGGACCTACTACATCTTGGATGTTTTTTAAAGGAGTACTATAGTCAGAATTTACAAAAACATATGTTGTACAGTGTGTTGATTTGTGTGTGTAGTCAGTGTGTCCTTCCCTTTGTCTGCTATTAGTTTTATTTTCTAAATTAACCTGCTAGTCTTATGGCCCATAGGGATCTGCATCTTATCAAGGTTTATTGCTCTTCTTTTTCCTACCATGCCTCCTGTCCCATGTGACAGTGATGTGTTCGGGACCATAGATTCGGCAAGTACTGGTTTAGAGTCAATTTTACAACTATAGAGCTGTGATTTTGAGTAAGTCTCCTTATCCAGTGAGCACTGAAGGCTACATTTACAGTACAGCAAATACTTGAGAGCTAATTGAGTGGGTTATACAGTAAGAAAACAGAGTATTTGCTAGTTATAGCACCGATGATCTAGTGTGATGTGTGTGCTTTCTGTGGCTGTGTGTAGTTTGATGAAATTAAAAGTTTTAATAGCAAAACATTTATTTACTCCTCTTGGCTAGACCTGACACACACACAGAAAACAAAAATATTGCATTACAGTTATTTTAGTGGACGCAGAACGTCACCGCCTGTCTCTAATGCTTGCTGAATCAGTGATCCTGGAGGCATTACTGTCACATGAGACAGGAGACATTGTAGGACAAAGAAGTGCAATAAACCATTGTACGATGGAGATTCCCTGGAGCCGTAAAATTACCATAAAACCAGCAGGTTAATTTAGGCAAAAACTCCTAACAGCAAACAAAGGACACACTAGGACGACACACACAAATCAAAACACTCTGCACAATGTATGTTTTTGCAAATTTTCACTGTGGTACTCATTTAAGAAGGTGCCTAAAGTGAGAATATTACAGTGCTGTCACTGTAGATCTTCTTTAAGGATAACTCCCTGCATTGAGCCACATCATAAAACTGTAAGCCATCCGGCATCAGGACCACCCAGAAATTTTTGCTGGCTGGGTCTGTGGACAACGTGCAGTGCCTGTATAATATGGGAGATCCCAGCATGCCTCAGATCTTCTTCAAGGATATCTCTCATCAGGCCACACCTATGGAATTATAAGCCGCCAGGCACAAGGACCACATGGAAACTTTTTGCAGGCAGTCCACTAGGGCCACGCACGATGACGTCAGACATCTATCCTATATAAACATGGGTGGCCCCCTCCTTTCTCAGTTCTTTTCCCGCTGTCGACCATACTCGTTGGACCATGCACAGAAACAGTGGTGTTAGTCACCGATTTTCTTATATTTCTCACCATAGTCAGTAATCGCTTCCTAAAAAGTGATTTTCGACAGTGGGTATGTCGACTAAGGAGCTATCGAAACTCTTCCATTATTGTGAATGTGGTGAAAAGATACAGTCTGGAGAGTCACACAATGTCTGTGTGCTGCCTTGGCCTGGACCATAACGTTAAGGTGTGCCCAATCTACAGAGGGTTTAACACAGCCATCTGATGACGCTGAAGAGGTACTTTAGAAAAGCACCTCCTTAAGCAGCAGGTAGATCGAATGGAGAAGGAGCTCCTGCAGAAGAGTTGCACCATGTCACTCACTGGTGCATTCATCGGGATCCAAATCATCTAAATCCTGGAAAAAGACATCCTGGTCACATAAATGTAAGCACCGGGAGAGGGAGTGAGAAAAGGACAAAACTTCCCCAGTCCATTGTCGGCCACCCCTCCATGTGGGTCCAGCCACTTCAGCGCCGTCAACCACTCTGGTGATGACGCCCGCTGTCCAGACTGTCAAAATTACTTTCAGGTCAGAGCAGGCTGCAGGTGCCACCAGGCCCAGCATGGCTGGTTGTGACGCTGACGACACCAGGGGCCTTGCCTCCCCCGCTGACCTCCAGTGGCGTTCCTGCCGACTATACGGGCATCAACATATAGGCGGAACTTTTTTTTTTTAACAGACGTTCTCGCGCACCTTCTGCCTCCTCCTTCAGTACCAGGAGCTCTGTCGACTGGGTCCTTCAGCCAAACCTCCACACTGATGCATGCTATGGCTGTGCCTCAGACCCCTCGTGAACACTGATGGCCTCACCAGCATGCTGTCCTTGTCCCATTGACTAGACTAATAATGATCTAGAATAGAATCCTGAACTTACAGTGCATGATGATGATGAGACCGAAAATTATCTGGAAGGTCCCAGTGGGAGAACTAGTTCCACAGTCTCATCATGCAGTGAGGATTCGGTGGTTTACACCCCTAGGCCCCCCCCCCCCGAGGACCTATCCTTCATAACCATGATGCAGCCAGTGGGGGGCTGGGGAGTCGCCTCCTGGTTGCCCCAGTGTGAGTAGTGGTGCCCCACCAACATCTTTATTCACTGCTTAATGCCCATTGTGGAGCACATGGTTGACTGAATGGCCCCCCCCCGGATCCCAGGTGCTCCCAAACCTGGCTCCGCCACTGGATGCAGCACGACTACAAGCTGCCATGAGAGTTTACTTGGAGGAACAGGATAAAACCAAGAACCTAACTGACTTCTTGGAATTGCCCGATTTCCCTCCCACTGTAATTCCACCCCTTTTCCCAACTCTGGAGGACAATACCTTTGCTGCCTGACATAGGCCTAACGTGATCCCTGCCATACCCAGAAAATGAAACAAGATGTATGTGGCTCCCTCAGGTAGGCCTTTCTTTGCAGGCCAACCTGAGGTGGATTATGTGGTCATAAATGCTACCCACAATAGATTCAAGGCACCAAAATACCTTAGCTCTCTTCCTCCTGATAAGGATTCAAGAAGGTTAGGTGTGATGGGTAGAAGAACCTATGCCTCAGCCTCTCTGTGCCTCAGAACTGCAAATTACCAGGTCCATATGGTTAAATACCAGAGTACATTTTGGAGGCAGCTAGAGCAGCTGCTCAAATTCTCCTAGAAGGTGCACCCAAACAGGAGAGTCTTAAAGCTCTAACAGCTGGGCTGATGTAGGAAAACACCTACTACGTACAGCTTGTGATACATCAGATGCTTTAGCTAGAGCAGCTTCATCAAGAATATGCCTCAGAAGGTATTCCTGGCTAAGGGTGGCAGGGTTTCCGAGTGACGTCCAGCAGTCCATTCTCAGTGCTTCCTTAAGAGGATACAAGTTGTTCAGCACAGATGTTCAAGATGTCCTCTCTAATTTGCAGGCCTCCGGCAGAATCCTGAAATCAGTACACTCCCTCTGTCATACCCTGTCGTGGAGCAGATGGAGGGTGCCTTTACGTCTGGCTGGTACCAGACGCTGTACCACTACCAATCAGGTATGGGTAAAGGAGCAGGAGCCCTGCCTACCCCATGAACACCCCAGGTGCCCACTCAAAAGACCCTAGAGGTGATGGTACAGCAGTAGTGGCAACTGGCTCCGCCTGAATCCTTTTACACCCCAGCCCCCCCAGCCACCATTACTTCCAGGGTTAGTTGTTGCGGGTCGTCTCTCTCTCCACCTGGACCAGTGGAAGGAGGCGACCTCAGATGCCTGGGTCCTAGAAATAGTAGCACAAGGACATGTTCTGGAACTTCTAGTACTACCTCCAGACCATCCACCAGTGCCTACACATTATCCTCCAGATCACATTCCACAGCTTCTGGAGAAAGGCCTCACCTTGCTTCAGAAAAGAGCAAAAGAACCTGTACTCACGGAACAGAGAAACACATGGTTCTGTTCTTGATGTTTCCGAGTTCCAAAATGGACAGGTGATCTCAGGCCTATTTTGGATCACAGGGATCTATACTTTTTAATAGAGTACAAAAAGTTCAGAATGGTTACCCTACAGGGCCTACCTCCACTACTGCAGGTAGGGGATTAGCCCTGTACCCTAGACATGAAAGATGCCTACCTTCATATCAAAATTTGAAAACTTCACATGAAGTATCTAAGGATCTTGCTTCGAGAGGGTTCCTGCAGTAGGTTTTCACATATAGGACTGCACCCCCTGGTGTCAGGACTGCACGGCAAACTTGTAGCTAGCAGTCATCGGCGGGGACTGCCCCTCGTTGTCAGGAGATGCGACATCAGCATGACTATTAAAGGGGCGGTCCCCGCCCGCCGTCACTCAGTGCGTTCGACAAACGCGGTAGAACAGCATTCAATCGCCCGCCATTTTGTGTATTTTCAGCGATTTCTTCAAAAAGTTCTCTGATATTTCTGTCCATTGCCCATTACGGTGTATGTCGTCTAGTCTGCCCAAAAAGAAGTGCTCCAAGTGCAGCGCGCAGATCCCGCATGGGGACGATCACTCTCGGTGCGTCCTCTGCCTGGGGCGTAGGGACAGCTCGGCTGAGTGTACCACCTGCCAGGGCTTCAACCAGGCCATGTGCAACCCGTCACAACAGGACCCTCGAAACCCATTTGCTAACTCAGAAGCTGGCTTCCATGGGAAAGGAGCCTCAGGAGCTGAGAGAAGGATCGTAGTCGCCGGCCACGGAGAAGAAAAAGGACAAGGAGAGATGCCGGGAGCCGTTCTCCTCAGGGGAAGACCAGCCAGACAACCGATGCTGACCAGGGTGGGCCCTCCGCCTCAGTGAGTACCCCACCTGTAGGGCTTTCATCCGCTTTGGCGGACTGGACACCTTCTCCCTCCCCCCCGAGGTGAGCAGGCAGTCGGGGGTTGTCTCTTTGGAGGTTTGTGTTAGGTCTTCTGCTCCGAGCAACCCACCGATAAGTTGCCCTCCGGCTCTGCCGCCGGGCGCCTGGCCCAGGCTGATCAGCATGACCAGAGTACTTCTGCCCTGGTCAGTCGGGCTGCGTCCATTAAACCAGTCAACAGCTCCTCTGACAACCTCGTGGATGCCTCTACTCTCCCGTTGGGCTCCCTTGTGGCCCGGACGTCGGGACAAGTATGCTCGCAGGTGCACCTTCATTCCAGCGGGTTCTTACCCCCAGGGATTTGCCACTGGTACCTGATCTTTCTCTCCAGTCAGTATACCCTACCTGATCTGTCGTTGAGGGACCTGCTTGACCTCCCCCCTTCTCCAGGTTCTATTCCACCTCTGGATCCCCTCCTTACTGTGGATCTCTTCACCAGACCTTCACGGGCAAGACAGGGACCCTCCTCTCACGGGCCCTTTGGGCCCTCTGCCACCGTGCAGTCCCTTCTCCGCGGGTCCTCGGCGCCTTCCAGCGGGCCCTCTGCTCCTCCTACGGTCCCAGCGGGTGATCTTCCGGGGAATCTCCATGTCTCCCAATAGCTGCTGCCAGGAGGTCCATTGGCGGGTTACATCCTGCCAACCCAGGTTAACCCATGCTGGGCTACCCAACACTGGGATACCCAATGCCAGGATACCTTACACCAGGCTACCAGGGTCAGACTGTTTACCAATATCCTTATTGGTACCAGGCCCCCAGCTACCCCCCCTTCACAGGGTACCCGGGTTACCAACCTCCGCCTCCTCCACCACCGCAGCCCGATCACGAATCCATCCCTGCGTGTTGGAAGGATGTGAAAACTCAGCTTCTTTTAGAGCTGGGTCAGCCTTCGGTCACGGTCGGGGCCACCTCTCCTGCCAGGGTGCCCCCTCCTAGTCCTGTACCCTATAGCCAGTTTTCTGATGGACATGGGTGCTCTGCTCCCAAATGGTCTTAGACTCCGGGACCAAGTTCTTGATTTGTCCAGCAAGCCAGAATCTTTGGAGTCGGATTAGGACTCCAATACAGGCCAGTCCGAGCCTCACTCCCCAGTCGAGCCTCAACCCAAGGAGTCCCCAAAGTCTCCCCCTGAGGATCCCTCCTTTGGGGTGCTACTTGGAACAATACAAAAATCTTGCAGATGGGCCTCCAAGGAGCTGGACTCCCAAAGCATGAGACTTACAGAGCACCTGTACCCGGTCAGTGTGGATCCCCTTCCCATTCCCCCCCACCCCCGGATGGGACCACATGACGACTTCACGTCCACTATTTGCCAACAGCCTTCTTCCATTCCAGCTGTGTGCTGTAAAGCAGATCAAACTTATTTTCTCCCGGAAGGGGTCTCTCATTTGACTGCTCAACCCAAGGCTGACTCCATGGTCATTACAGCTGCCCATGATAGATCGGCCCAACCTAAACACCTTAGTGCCTCTCCACCGGATAAGGACTCTGAACAGCTGTACCAGTACGGTAGAAAAATCTATGCCTCATCCACCTGTGTCATCAGGTCCCTGAACTATGTTGCACACGTGGTGGCCTTTCCGAAGTCCTCCTTAGCAGAGTTGGAGAAAGACCTTCAGGAGATTCCTGACGAACAGCTCAGGAATAAACTCTTGGAAAAAGTCAGGATGAACAAGTCATCGTGTTGCCATGCCCTCCACGCCACATACGATTCTGTGGCTCAGAGATTTGTCTCGGATGCTTCATCTGGCGGGGTTGGCACAAGATGTTCAGTCGTCTCTTCTGGACACTCCTTTCAGGGGTCCAGTTCTGTTTGACGGCGACGCCAAAGACATTGTAACTGAGTTGCAGGAGAGTGGCAAATCCCTTTGGGACATCTGCTCCATGTACTGTTCCTGTCAGAAACAACAGTAGCAGCCCTTTCGCCACCAATGGAAGTGGAACAAGAACCAGGGCAAACAACAAAATAAATGACGTACCCCAGGTTCTGGCACCCAGACTCCTCAGGTCAAGTTTTCTAAAGCCGCCACAGGAGGAAAGACACCACTCCCCTCCACATCCTGACTCTCTTCCCCTCCTTCCGACTCCCTCGGAGGAACCAGTAGGGGGAAGGTTTGGCCTCCACCTGGACTGATGGAAGGCTGTCACTGCAGATGCTTGGGTTCTTCAACTCATAGAAAGAGGTCATTCGATAGAGTTCCTGGAGAGACCTCCTCCCAGTCCTCTGGGAATGTCCTTTTACCCATCAGGCCACCTTCAGCTGGTCAGGCAGTAAATACAGGCTCTGCTACAAAAGGCAGCTGTAGAGCCTGTGGAAGGGGATTCTACTCCCACTACTTCCTGGTTCCAAAGAAGACGGGGGATCTAAGATCCATCTTAGATCTCAGCATGCTCAGTCTCTTTGTGGAGTACAAAAGATTTCGCATGCTGATTCTCCAGGGACTGTTACCCCTGCTCCTACCAAACACTTGGCTGTGCTCCCTGGATATGCAGGATGCTTACCTCCATATCCCCATTCTACCGGCCCACTGCCGCTTCCTCAGATCCTCCTTTCTGGAGGATCATTTCCAGTTCAGAGCCCTCCCGTATGGCCTCTCCTCAGCACCTCGGGTTTTCACCAAGTGCTTAGCGGTGGTTGCGGCATTTCTATGCAGCAGGGGCATCTATGTGTTTCCGTACCTGGACGACTGGCTCTTTTCAGCCCCGTTGCCAGACAGCCTGAAGGAATCCCTCTTCTTCACTCTGGGAATTTCTATCAATCTCCCCAAATCCCAGCTAGTACCCTCCTAGCACCTTCAGTTTATTGGCGCGGTGCTGGACGTGGTTCAGAGCAAGGCCTTTCTTCCAGTCGACTGAGTGGAGACTTTAATCTCACAAGCCACACTTGTAGCTTCTTCTTGGTGGACCATGGCTTTGTCGGTCCTTCAGCTGTTGGGTCTGATGGCGGCAGCCATACCCACAGTTCCTTTGGCCGGGCTACATATGAGGGTCACCCAGTGGTCTCTCTGAGTCCAGTGGGATGAGCGCCTGGATGACATGGACCAGAGAGTCCTCATCTCCAGTAACCTTCAAAGGGATCTCCTCTGGTGGAAGGACCCCGCCAATCTATTGGTGGGGACCTCATTTCACCCTCTGTCTCCCTCTCAAATCCTCACTTCGGATGCCTTGAACTCGGGATGGGGAGCACATCTGGGGGACCACAGAACCCAAGGCTCCTGGTCTACCACGGAGGAGAACCTGCACATCAATATTCTGGAGATGAGAGCAGTGCTCTACACTCTCCAGGCATTCCAGTCACTTCTGACTCAGGGAACACTCCTCATCCAGACAAACAACATGGCTACTGTCTGGTATCTAAACAAACAGGGAGGCACCCGATTGTGCCCTCTCTGCAGGGGAGTGATGCGGGTGTGGTACTGGGCAATTCAGCATGGCCTGTCGTTAACAGCAGTCCACGTGCCGGGTGTTCACAGCATTCTGGCGGACAGTCTCAGCTGATCAGTCGCCAAGGCTCACAAGTGGGAACTAAAGCAGGAGGTAGTAGAACATCTGTTTCTTCATTGGGGTCAACCAGACCTAGATCTGTTCGCCTCCCCATCCAGCGCAAAAGTACTCAATTTTTGCTTGCTTATTCCCGGGCATGGTGCTTTTTGGCAAGACGCGCTGCCTCTATCCTGGATAGGGAAGTTTCTATACGCTTTCCATCCCTTTCCACTATTGCAGAAGGCTCTGCTGAAGCTCCAAGCAGAGGGGGCTCACATGATCCTCATTGCCCCTCTGTGGCCTTGGCAGATATGGTTCCCACTGTTACAATAACTGGCTATGGAACCCCCAGTACCTCTGCCTCTCTCTCACAACCTTTTGTCCCAGGAGCAGGGTGCCCTGGTACATCCGAGCCTCAAGTCTCTCCATCTTCATCTGTGGCACCTGTGGACATAGTAATTTCTCGCTATGGAGTCTCTGAGGGGTAGCTCAGATCTTAGTGGAAGTTAGAAATCTTACCACTAGATCTACCAACGCCACAAAATGGAAGAAATGTTCTATCTGGGCCTCCGTGAAAGGCTCAGACCCTTTTTCTTGCTCGGCCTCCCAGGTGTTAGAGTACCTCTTGCATCTTTCAGAGTTGGGCCTCAGTTACTCCTCACTGAAGGTCTATCTCTCTGCAGCGTCTGCATACCACCTGCTAGTGGAGGGCAAGACCCTAGCTCAGCTAGAGGTTTCTAAAACTTTTTTGAACGGGATCCTTCATGTAAAACCTCCAGTCCGGAATCCTGTTCCTCCCTGGGATCTTAATTTTATTTTGGAAAAGCTTACTTTGCCCCCTTTTGAACTAGCAGCAAGCTGTGATGTGCATTTTTTTAGCGCTGAAAATGCTCTTTTTAAGTTGCTATTGCTTCAGGCTGTAGTTTGCAGAGAGCCTTATTTAATTTTCCTCAGGGACCGGGTGGTCCTGAGTACTAATCCTTTGTTCCTTCCGAAAGTGGTTTCAGAAATTACTCTAAACCAGAGTGTTGAATTGCCGGTGTTTTTCCCAGAGCAGTCCAACAGGGGGGCATATCTCCTGCACTACGTTGATGTGCACAGGATCTTGAGGTACTTTTCCTCTTGGACTAAAGAGGTTCAAAAATCAAACCAGCTTCTTGTTGCCTTTGCCTCCCAGTGTCAGGGCAAGGTGATCATGGAACAGACTCTGTCTATGTGGCTGGCTAACTGTATTTATTATATTTACCAGAAGTATGAAATACCCCTTCTGGGGGCGGTCAAAGGCCACTCCACCAGGAGTGTGGCCACTTCTGCAGCCTTTTTCAGGAACATGTCTACTGTGGACATCTGTGCAGCGGCCACTTGGTCTTCCATCCCCACCTTCACTAAGCATTACAGTCTGAACATTGCCTCTAGGCATTGAGCTGGCTTCGGTCTTGCAATTCTGCAAGGCCTTCTGTCTTGAATAGGCCCTTAGTTGGCAGAAATCTTCTTCCTCCTGGAACTTCATCTCCGACTCCTTTACTTATGTTAGACTTCTTGGTATTCAGTCCTATATGTGAAGACCTACTGCAGGAAGTAAGATATAGCAGTTACATAAGAACTTACCGTAACAGTAGATGTTCGAGAGAGGTTCCTGCAGTAGGTGGAGTTTCCCACCCACCTTTCCCCCAGCTCCTGAGTTTTTACCTTGTCCCATGCCCACGACTGTCTATTCCAGGGCTTAGGGTAACAGGAGTCTATTACTTCTCTTTTCTGCGCTCTTTGTTTAGGTCTCTGGTGAAAAAGAACTGGAAGGGCGGGCGGGGACCCTTGCACCTCGAATCACGCTGGCGTCGTGTCACCTGATGATGGGGGCGGCCTGCACGATGATTGCAAGCTAAAGTTTGCCGTGTGGTCCTGGCCGCGGGGTGCAGTCCTATATGTGAGAGACCTACAGCAGAACCTCTCTCGAAGATCTGCTGTTACGGTAAGTCTTCACGTAACTGCTGTTTTCAAAGAAACACAACATCACACATAACCCCATAATGCAAAGCATCATGGGATGTATATGCAAGTCACCATGAAATTTTAGGCTGGTTCAGCTTAAAGCAGGAATGCACGGTGCCAAAGGGCCTCTCAAACAATCTGTAATTCACATGCATTTTAAGTAACACAACGGGGGTTTTCTGATATCTCTACCCTGGTAACTTAATTTTTATAATACATTTCCCTAGTGACTTTTTACCTTTATCAAAAACACCTAGTGCTGTGGTATTTTCAACATTTACAGGTTTCATACACATAAGGCATATACCTGTACATCAAGGTGTTTTATGACATAGTGCTATTGCATACTAAATGCAACAATGAGAAACACAGCCTGTTTAACAAGCAGCTTGGAGGTCACCACAATAACCTCCCTGTATGAGGACCTGAGCGGGAAAACGAAGATTAAAGAGGACACTGTAGCATAGCCAAGAAAGGGAAGGGGGGTGCCCATAGGTGGCTAGCCTTATGGACTAGAAATTGTAAAGGATAGATTAGGCTAAGAAATAGAAGAACTGTTGCAATGGATTTAAGAAAAGGTCGTCTTCAAGAGTGGCAGGATCTCCCTGTCATCCCATGTTTTAAAATAAACATCACACAGAGATTGTGTGTTGAACATGAAGTTCTGTGTCTGGTCCATCTATTATCTCACAACCTCTCCACAGACTTGGTGTCAGCAGTGAGATAACAGATGGACCAGACACAGAACTTCAGGCTCAACACAGTCTCTGTGTGATATTTATTTAAAACACAGGGAATAACCTTAAGCAACAGCGTATCCCTTCATTAATACATTAGTTTGCAGCAACAGACTATGCATGTCCTTCCTCTGTACCTAGCATCTACTAATCTAGCTTTACTGTGGAAATGAACTATCCTATATGTTGGTCTTGTGTATTTGGGTGATGGGGAGACCCCCCCCCAAAAAAAACACAACAAAACAAGCTAAAGACAGAACCTCTGTGCAGAAGCACTGAAGCAAGGGTTACCCCAAAGGGCATTGGCACTAAAACCAAGTTTCAAAGAAACACAACATTGCACATAACCCCATAATGAAAAGCATCATGGGATGTACAGTATATGCAAATCACCATGACCTTTTAAGCTGGTTCAGCTTAAAGCAGGAATGCATGGTGCCAGAGGGCTTCTCAAACAATCTATAATTTACATGCATTTTAAATAACACAATGGGGGTTTTCTGATATCTCTACCCCGGTAATTTGATTTTTATAATGCAGTCCCCTAGTAACTTTTTACCTTTATCAAAAACACCTAGTGCTGTGGTATTTTCGACATTTACAGGTTTCATACACAGAAGGCAATAAACATCAAGGTATTTTATGACACAGTGCTATTGCATACTAAATCCAACAACAAGGAACTCAGCCTGTTTAACATCAGCTCGGAGGCCACCACAATAACCTCCCTGTACGAGGACCTGCGAGGGAAAAGGAAAATTAAGGAGGGCACTGTAGCATAGTCAAGAAAGGGGGGGGGGGTGCCCATAGGTGGCCAACCTTATGGACTAAAACTTGTAAAGGATAAATTAGGCTAAGAAATAGAAGAACTGTTGCAACAGATGTATGAAAAGATTGGTCCTCAAGAGTGACAGCATCTCCCTGTCACACTCACCAGGATTGAAAAATCCAGCGCCACCCTGCACATGGTGATGTTTGCTCAGAAGGACCCGAAAGGCACCAAGTCCACCAAGGAAAAAGCCCTTTTGGCCCACTTCGACCCTGCAGCCAAATCTGCCCAGCACCAGGTTGCTCAGCGCCAGGCCTGGCATCTGAGACCCAAGTCCGTAGCCTCGGTCGTCCAAAAGCCAGGGGGTCGAGGATCCAGCAGTACCTCGTCTGGACCCTCCTCTGCTTCCAAGCCTACCCAGTGATGGGATGGGGGTGCCCACCCTACTCCTGTCCTGAACCTCCTGGGTCCTCCTGTGGGGGGCCGGCCCCACCACTTCCTTTTTGCCAGGTCCGCTGTCACAACGGACTGATGGGTTCTCAAAGTGGTAGGCCAGGATCTGCCTCTGGAATTTGAGCAGTACCTTCCCAGCCAAGCCAAGCCCCATGGGAAGACATGCTGTCCATCAACATTCAGTCGGCCTTTCGGGACAACATTACGCAGCTCCTACTCAAGGAGGTGGTGACTCCCATCCCGGATCCTCCACAGTAACCAGGGTTCATGTCCAGGTACTTCCTGGTACCCAAACGGACGGGGGGGGCTGGCACCCCATTCTAGATCTGCATGACATGAACAAGTTCCTCAGGTCCCACATCCTCAGGATGGTAACTCTGTCCCAGATCATACCAACCCTGGAGCAAGACGTGGTTTTACCCTCTGGCTCTTCAGGACGCATTCTTTCACATCCCGATCTGTCCGTCCCACTGGTGGTTCCTCCACTTTCGGGCGGAGGGCACCCTCTGAGTTCCAGGCCATGCCATTCGGCCTGTCCTCAGTGCCCAGGGTCTTCACCAAGTGCATCGCAGTGGTGGCTGCCCACCTGAGGCATCAGGGAGTCCTAGTATACCCCTACCTGGACGACTGGCTCATCGTGGGTCCCTCCAAGCGGGTGGTGGAGCAGTCCAGGGATCTGGTCCTCCAGACTTGCATCTTTCTGGGCCTCCTGGTCAGTGAGGCCAAATCGGAACTTGTGCAGGTAATTAATTTCATTGGGGTGGTACTTGACTGTCGCAGAGCCAGGCCTCGGCGTGCAGTGGACAGGGTGGTGGTTCTTGCCTCCTTTGCCCAATCATTTTGAGTTGGGCAATTGTGCCCTGCCCGGGGCCTCCTAGGTCTCTTGGGCTACAAGGCCTGCACCAGCATTGTGCAATGGTCCTGCTGGAGAATGCACCCACTGCAGTGGGAGTTGACCAGCCAGTGGTCTCAGCACAGGGGTCACTGTGACCAAGCGGATGTGGGACGCGCCCCAGTGGTGGCTAGTCCTGGAACATCTGTCTGCAGGAGGGTAACCCATTTGTCCGTCTGGAGGTGATGGTCATCCTGATGACTGATGCCTCTCTCATGGCCTGAGGAGCCCATCTAGGGGTTCACAGAGTCCATGGGCTTTGGACTCCCGAGGAGTCCCGATGTCATAGCAACCTGCTGGAGCGCAGGGCAGTTCAGCTGGCACTGACTGCTTTGGCTCCACTCCTCCGGGGTCAAGTGGTGCAAGTCCAGATGGACAACACCACGACCATGTACTACCTCAACAAACAGGGTTTTATGCACTCCCTTCCATTGTGCAGGGAAGCCCTCCACATCTGGACCCTCGTGCTCAAACTGGAGGCAGACCTCCTGGCCATCCATGTGGACGGTGCCTTCAGCCAACTTGCGGATTCCCTCAGCTGGGTGGGTGATGCATCACACGAGTGGTCTCTCCATCCTGAGGTAGTTCAGACCTTGTTCTCCCATTGGGGCAAACCTCTGGTGGACCTGTTTGCCTCCAAGGAGAACACAAAGCTGAGGCTGTATTGTGCCGGCCCCCTCAGCAGGGAACGCTGCAGGGGGATGCCTTCTCGAGGCCCTGGACCCCAGGCCTCTTCTGTGCCTTCTCTCCACTTCCCCAATCCACAAGGTGCCTCTCAAGGTCAGGAGGGACAAGGCACAGGTGATCCTGGTGGCTCCAAACTGGCCACAATTCTTCCCTATCTCCTCAGCCTCAGCAGTAGGCTCGAGCACTCCCACTATGCCCGGACCTGCTTCCCATCAATTCCTACACCTGACAGCCTGGATCCTGAGTGGCTAGAGTTCCAGGCTTTTGGTCTCTCCTCAGATGTACTCACTGTTGTTGAGGCCTCTCGGAAGGTGTCAACCCGAAAATGTTATGCCTTCAAATGGAAGAGATTCTCCATTTGGTACCAGGACAAAGGGCTGGACCCTTTGGCTTGTCCTGTGGCTAACATTCTTGATTACCTTTGGTCCCTCTCCCGGGGGGGGTTTGGTTGACAACCCTCAAGGTGCACCTGGTGGCCATCTCTGCTTACCAGGCATGGGCCGGTCAGTGGCACAGGAAAAGGTGGTCTGGTGCTTCTTTAAGGGCTTGGACCACATTTCCCCTCCGGTGCATGAACCACCACCGCCTTGGGATCTACTGCTGGTTTTGGCAGTGCTCATGGACAAGCCATTTGTACCAATGCACAGGTGTGAGATGTCACACCTGTTGTGGAAGATTGTCTTCTTGGTGGCTGTCACTTCTGCCAGAAGGATCAGTGAGCTCCAGGCGCTCTGTGGAGTCTCCTTACCTGGTCTTCCACAGGGACAGGTTGTCCTGTGCCCCAAACTGAAGTTCCTTCTGAAGGTTGTGTTGGATTTTAACTTTAACCAGGTGATTAATCTCCCGGTGTACTTCACCAGCCACACGTCAGGGGCTGAGCACAGGCTCCATACTCTGGACCTGAGGTGAGCGCTTGCTTATTATAAGGAGCGCACAGCTAAAGTTTGGAGAGAGGTTTGCCAGATGTTTGTCACCTTCGCTGATGCCGCACCTGGCAGACCTGTAGCCAAGCAGACGATTGGTAGGTGGATTGGATTCCACATTGATCTCTGCTCTAGGTTGGTGGGTAGGGAGCCTACTGGAGGGCTAAGGGCTCATTCCACCTGTCTTACTGCTGTGACAGTGGCTGCTTCCAGGGACATCCCTATCCAGGAAATCTGCAGGGTTGCCTCCTGGAGGTCAGCACAAACCTTCATTTCCCATTACCACATTGACCTAGAGTCACATCGGGATGCTGGATTTGGGGCTTCAGTTCTCCCGTTGCTGTTTCCTAAGTAGAGGGTATGCGCCTTGCCACTCTTCTCCCGGAGAACTGCTAGGAGTCTGCCAGAATGTGTGGCTACAACAACATATCCACGTCCCTAGGAAAACAGGTTACTCACTTGTAACAGTAGATCTTTCACGGAGTGGTCTCTTGCAGTAGGTGAAACACTTGGGTTGTCACCAGAGGTTTCGGTGGCACATGGCAGCTCTTCTAGCAGTCTTTTCAAGGGGCTGCCCACACATGACATCAGCTTCCTGTTTCCTGTATAAGTGTGGGTGGTCCCTGGTAGCCTCAGTTCATTTTTCCACTGTCTTCAGCTCGCATGCAGCAGCTAGAACAACTTCTGAATCAGCAGTCATTGACAAAAAAAACACATCAAAGAAACCACAAGCAAGAAATTCTCTCATGGAGGATCGGGGAGCTCATCCCAAGAGCTCCCCATCCACTGATTCTCATCAGTGGCACTAAAAGAGAAGGAGAGCCCCTCCTCAACCTCTGTGCCTAACTCACTCGTCGATGGCTACCACTGTCGATGATACATTTATATTCTGCCTTTTCATCGATGGGAGTTCACACTCTCATTGATGACACCTTCCAGCGCTTCAAAGACACTCTATGATGAACCCCTTTGTGGTTTCCATCGATGGCACATCAAAGTGAAGGAGAGCCCCTCCTCAACCTCTGTGCCTAACTTACTTGTCGATGGCCATCACCATCGATGATGCATTCATATTCTGTATTCTCATCGACGGGAAGTTACACTCTCGTTGATGGTGCTTTCCAGCGCTTCCATGGCAGTCTATGAATAACCCTTTCTGGGTTCCATCGAAGGCACTGAGCAGGAGGAGCCCTCCTCAAACCTCTGTTCCTCGCCACTCCTTGATGGTCTCCATGGCAGGTACTCCATCGTTGACGATGCCTTGACATGCTGCCTCCTCGTTGAGGGGAGATTACACCCTCTTGTCAACGGTGCTTTCCAGTGCATTGAGGACAGTCTATGATGAACCTTTGATGGGTTCATTTGGTGCTCCGTCGACAGAGACGTGATTTTTATTGCATAATACTGTTACCCAGCTGGCTCTGTCGATGGAAAAATGTGTTCCACTGGGACAACCGACTGCATTTGCCATGCATACTGCCCCTCCACCCTCACAGGTGTACATTCATAGAGGCTAGGTGGACAGGGTCCGGGATTCTGGACTGTACCAGCCAGGGGCAAGACCTGCTCAGGCTACGCGTACATTCACCTCCCAAAAAAAATTCCCCTGCCCCCCCTTCCCCAACTGGATGTTACAACAGTAGTACAGCAGGTCTTGCATGCCATATGGCATGCTGCTGTTCTATGGTTCTACCATACGTCTCTCAGTGAGAAATACTGAGAAATGCAAGATAAAAAACCTTTACCACAGAATAGGTAGATTCGCAGCAGGTGCCCACTCCAGAGAACACCACTGTCTGACTCTTCAAGCATTGAACTGGCCCACCCTGGAAGGTAAATTAACATACCCCTCTCTATGCTTGGCCTACTAGCTCCGACTACCCAATGGCCCCCAAGCTTAGCTGATATGCTGTTCGCTAAAATGAATGGTAGAACACTTAGGTCTTACGATAGAAACCTTCTAATGATACTTAAAACAAAAACTGCACATGGATCTAGGGCTTTTTCAGCTCTCATTCCCCCTCTCTGGAACATCCTCCCATCAAATCTTCAGGACTGCAATTCATTATGGGGATTCTAAAGGGGGCTTAAGGCCTACCTGTCGGAGCTCAGCCAATGCACTTGTAATAGGTGAGGTCTCTACTGAAATGGACCACAATTTATCAACTTTATCCTTTGAATGGCTGAACTGTATGTATTTACCTAAGTGTTATTAACAAAAGTTGTATAACGTTGCGTGACCCTTAGTATGAGACTGCAAATTCCTATCTATTCTATGTACTGGTCATGTTTATGTTGCTGTTACGTCTATGTATGCTGCTGTATCTGTTATTTCTTAAGTCTGTAATTTTTGCACTATTTGTACTTAACTCTAGGTCACCCCTGAAAAAGGGACCTTCAGTGGGCCTACCTGGTCAACAAAATTAAAATAAAATAAAACCCTCCGATCCAGGAGTGCCGAGCCACCTCTCATGTTCCCCTACTTATCTGCCTCAACGCTTCCAGGGTGATAGAAAACCTTCCCACCCTGGTCACCTCCCTCGTACGGCAATGACTACCTATCAGACGAGGCTCAATTACCAGTAGATTTTACAGGAGACTTGGAGGATGAGGACTTCCAATGAGGATTTATCCAGGCAGGTGACTGCCTCTCCTCTGGATGACCCATCCTTCCATGAGAGGTTAATCCAAATTAAAAAAAAAAAAAAAGTTATGAGATTCTTTACTAACATGACTGACAACGTAAGGATATGGCACATTACCTAAAGTTACCAGAAGGCTTAATCTTAGTGGTACCCCCACTGATCCAAACTTATCTATATATTATGCTTGCAGCCTAGGAACCAGCCTTCCACTGTTCTAGCTATTGCCCTCAAGGCGGATCACCTCTACCAGACTCCTCTGGATCATCTTTTTCTATCCACCACTCCTGAAATGGATTCAGTGGTGCTTACTGCCACTCATGATCGTCTTAACCAAACAAAACACATGAGCTCCTTATCTCCAGATAATGGGACATATGGTCAAATACCAGTATACACTCTGGTCCTCAGCCATTGACTCAGTCAATAAACTACCTCCTTTTCAGGAACAAGAAAAGTTATTGGCCACTGTAGCTACTGACATTTCTAGACTCACACTTTGCTCGACGTATGATGCGGTCGATTCCTTCGGCCTGCATGTCAGCAACTGGCATTACTCTGCATCGCCATACTTTGCTTCGTGTCTTAGGCTTCACACCTGATGTACAACATAAAGTGCTCAATGCTCCTTTAATGGGTCTAGACTATTTGGGCCAGGAACCCAAGCTTTGACATACTGTATGATATCCAAAGCTCCAGGGAGAACCTTCCGAATGGTGCATGTCGTGTCCCATACTTTCCAGCCATCCTACCGTTCTTAGTCCTCCCTTTACACCAAAAGAGGTGGAGAATAGAGGTTCTAATACAAGCAGCTCTGAAGTCATCCCCAGCTTACTAGAACCAACCCCTCTGCTGCCCAGGGCTCTCACTCCCACCCACCCGGTGGGACTGGTCAGCCCACCTCCCAGTGGCATACTTAGGCTATGTCCATGCTTCCTCGACCAGGCCACGGAAGCTGTGAGTGGCCGTTTTGCCCTCCATTTGAAGACCTGGAACACACCTCCTACATAAAAGGATTTTACTCCCACTTCTTTTCTGGTACCCAGGTCAGTACGGGACCTCAGATAATTGAACCTATACATCCAGTACAAAAGGTTCTATATGATCACCCTAAACTAAAAACAAGGGGATTGGCTATGTGTCCTAGGTATGAAGGATGCCTACATATGTAGGTTCCTTCGTTCCACCTGTTGGGTCAATATTACCAATTTTGGGCACTCCTGTTCAGCCTCTCATCGGCCCCTAGAGTGTTCACCAAATGCCTAGCGGTGATAACAGCAGCTCTACACTGGAATGGGCACTTTGTCTTTCCATACCTAAATGACTGATTAAAGCAGAATCCAGACCCGGCTCTGCTTTCCTCCCTAGAAGCAACCTTAACTCTATTTCCAAGCTCTAGGTATTACAGTCAAATGACAACAGTCCAATTTGACCCCTACACAGTCGCTCCAGTATATAGGAGCGGTCCTAGACACTGTGTCTGCCAAAACCTACCTTCCGGCAGACAGGCAACACAAGCCTCAATCTCTGGCATCGCAGATACAAGCCCAAAATGTTGTCACGTGCATGCTATGTCTCCTGAGTCATATGGCTGCTGCCATCTCTATGGTAGCTTTCGCCCATCTTCATAGGAGACTAGTCCAGTGGGTCCTCCAGAACCAGTGGTCTCAACATTGCGCTCCGCCCCAGTCAGGGGACACTCCATGTCAACCTATGCCAATGTATGCTCTTCCAGTTCCCCCTCCCACACATACGTTGACCACAGATGCATCCCTGGAAGGGTGGGATGCATGCCTGGGTCCTTACCGGGCACAGGGCAAGTGGACCACCTCTATCCCTCATCCCCCACATCAGTCTACTGAAGCTGAAAGCAGTTCGCTTAACCCTTCAGGCTTTTTCAACATCGTCTATCTCTGGGACCGCTACTGATTCAGTTAAACAACACTACAGTAGTAGTCTACCTCATCACACAAGGAGGTAAGAAGTCCTGCTCTCTATTCAAAGAGATCCTTGAATTCTGCCAGGAAGCCATTCGGCAAAATCTAATACTGACAGCTGTCCATATAACAGGACGTTACGATCTCCTGACCGACCTTCTCAGTCACCAGTCATCAGCACACGAATGGACACTTCATCACAAAGTACCTCACCAAATCTTCCATCTGTGGAGGACCCCACATCTAGATCCATTTGCTTCACCAGCCAAACATTGTCTCCCCAGGTACTATTCCATTATCCCGAGCCCCTCGGTGGCCTCGACCAGTGTGGTTCCCTCTACTTCAGCAGTTATCAGTGCAGGAATACATTCAGTTGTCAATCAGACTGGATCTCTTCACTCAGAATCAAGAGACCCTTCTATACCCCAACCGGAAGGCCCTACACCTTCATGCTTGGCTCTTGAGGACACTTTCATTACACGTCTTCAACTGTCCTCTCCTGTTGCTAATTTTTTACTGGCTTCATATAAACCAGCAACCAGGGAAACATATAATTCCAAATGGAAACACTTTTCCATCTGGGCTGCTTCCCAGTCATTGTATTCCTATCATGTCCACTGATGAAAGTTTCAGATTACCTGGCCTTGATTGCTGAGACAGGATTAAGCTGTTCCTCCATCAGAGTCCATTTGGCTGCTATTTTGGCCTTCCACAAACCTCTGGATGGCAGATTACTGTACCAACATCATCTAGGGAAAATGTTTCTGAAAGGAATGCTACATATTAAACCACCTATCAGAAGACCCACTCCTCCGTGGGATCTGTTTCCTGATAGAGAAATTAACTCTTGAGCACTTTGAGCCGTCGGCCACTTGTGACCTCCATTGTTCTTTCATGAAAAACATTATCCTTAGTGGCTGTCACTTCAGCTCGACATATTTTTGAGCTCTATTCCTTCATGTGTAGAGAACCTTACTTGATTTTTTACAAAGATAGGTTGGCACTTCGGACCATCCCTTCCTTCCTACTTCAGGTAGTGTCTGAAAACACCTTAAACCAGTCCTTGGATTTACCGGTATATTATCCTGAACACTCCAGTCGAAGTGAACACCTCTTACATACCTTAGATGTCCATCATATATTATGATACTACATTAATCGAACTAAAATGATTAGAAAAAGTTCTCAACTTTTTGTCACCTTCGCCACAGGCAGGGAAGGTCTCCCAGTCACTAAATGGACTTTCTCCAGTTGGCTAGCACATTGCATAATGTTTTGCTATTCAAAATACAACAAGCCATTACCTGGACCTGTCCAAGCCCATTCTACCAGAGCTATGGCCACTACTGTGGCCCGCTTTAAAAAGGCCTCTATCACGGATATCTGCAATGCAGCTACCTGGTCCACAATTCACACTTTCACGACGCATTACAACTTTGATATTGCTTCACACCATAGGACGGTCTTTGTCCAAGCTGTCCTGTCATACTGACCGCCCTTTCTGGGTTTACTGCTTGGGATTCATCCCAAGTGTATTACCTACTGCAAGAGACCACTCCGTGGAAGATAGTACAGTTACGTAAAATTTTACCATAACAGATCTTTGAGGAGTGTCTCTTGCAGTAGGTGCATTCCTGCCCTCCATCCCCCTCCTTCTCTAGGAGAACAAATTCTGGTCCAGTGACTTATGGGTTGGGATACCTATGGTACCTTGGCTTCCCCTCGGTCCTTGCTTAGCGAGCTGAATCTGGCGGGGGAACTGAGGATACCAGAGACTGCCCACATTTATATAGGAAAGAGGAAGCTGATGTCATGTGTGGGCTAGCCCTGGAAAAGACTGCTAGAAGAGCTGCCGTGCGCCACAGTGACCTCTGACGATAACCCAAGTGCAAGAGAGACTCTTCAAAGATCTACTGTTACAGTAACATTTTTTGTAACTACTTTCTAGGAGTGGTATATGTTGTTCATCCACACAGACCCACCTGACCTCCCCCTGGCAGTGGCGCACAAGAATGCTTCCAGTGGGAAAGAACTGGCGTCGCAGGGCGATGTTAGTGGAGTTATCACCCGGGTGGGTGGTAGAAGCCAGCTTGAAGAGTTTCTGGCACATCCTTAAGGGGAAAGGATACTGGTAGAATGTGTGGGTGAACATATACCACTCCTAGAACCACTGTTACAGGTGAGTAACCTGTTTATCTGTTCAAAAGTTATTCAATTTCAGAGTTTCCCATTATTTCCTATGGGAAAAGTTAGATGTCCCGCTCAAAACAACTTTTTTTTGACGCAAATGAGGAATGTTGTTTTGAGATTCTGCCATCTGGTTTTCCGTTGGCGAGGGAAACCAATTTAAATACTTCAAAAAATACTGTGAGTTGGTAAAACCAACAGTTGTGTTTACTTAATTGGGGCTCGAATCAGATTCTGGGATCACTTGGCCCCAAAATTGTCCTTATCCACAAACTTGTTTTGCCGCAAATTGCGGCAGTCTTTTTTCATGAAACAAGGTTTTACTGCAGATTGTGGGAAAACAATCCTGTGTTTTGCAAAACAGTCTTTTCTTGCAATTTGCGAGACTGCCTTTCTTTATATGTCTGTTTCTTTGTCACTTCATAGCAAATAAATGGTTTGGACTTTTGGGCTAAAATTTTCAGGGTACAAAGGCAAAGGGCTTGCCTCACATATGTGTCTTTTGCTGGTTTGGTGAATTTATATTACTTTGGTGTGCGTTCTGTGGATTTAAAATTGTTATTTTCCCATAGGATTACATTGTAATGGGAGGTATAAACAGTCGTTTCTTTGTCACTGCGCTGTGAATAAACGCTTTGCAGTTTTAGGCTGAAATTTTCAGGGTACAAAGGGCTTGCCTCACAGATGCACCTTTCAGTGGTTTTGTGAAAATACATTAATTTGGTGTTGTTACACAGGTTTCAAAATTTACTGTTTTTCCTATGCGGTGTTTCTTTCGTGATGCACACTATGGGAAGGCAGCGCAGGGTCCAGAGGGCCCTGCACTTCCATAGGCAAGAAGGACAGCACTACAAAATTTCAAAAATTATGCATGGATGGGACCGAAAGACCCAGAAGGACTTATGCTACGGTTCTGTTCTCCATCTGTTGGAGTTCATTTGTGATATTGTTCAGGGTGCCAAGGTGCACTTTCTGTCATGTGTGCCCCCCATTAAATATTACTTGTTCTGGAGTTAGCATTAGGGTTCGGGTTTGAGTGCGGTTAGGTTATATGTATTTTGCAGTTAAGGGGGGGGCACGTATCTGATATTGTTCAGGGTTCTGAGGTACAGCTTCTGTCGTGTGTGCCCTCCCTTAAATTTTGCTGGTAAGGTTCTATCTCTGTAGGAGTTAAGGGGTCACATGTCTCATATTGTTCAGGGTGCCGGGGTACACCTTCTGTCATGTGTGCCCCCCATTATATATTACTTGTTCTGCTGTTAGTGTTGTGGTTCGGGTTTGGGTACCGGTTTGGTTATGTGTCTGTTGCAGTTAAGGGGGGGCGGGCACATATGTGACATTGTTCAGGGTGCCGAGGTACACCTTCTGTCATGTGTGCCCCCCATTAAATACTACTTGTTCTGGAGTTAGGCTTACAGATAGCTGTTAAGGATACTGTTAGAAAGACGTTTGTGACTTAGGGTATGAATACAACAAAGGAGTGATGAATAGAGGGCCCTGCATTCCCACATGCTAATACAGATACCATTACAGGCCCAAAGGGTCCTGCGCTCCAACAAGCAAATAAGGGTAAGATTAGACTTTCTTAAAAAGTAAGGAAATTCGTGGCAAAAAAACTTCGTTAATGCGTCAGTTAGGGTTCCCACCATCAAAAGTTGAGAAATGTGGTGTTAGGGTTTCCAACCTAACACCCCTCCCACCTTTTCCAACAGGTGTCAGGATGTCTGTGGTTTTGCATCACCCTAGCGCTCACCCCATTTTTCTGTGCTATACCATCTGCTTCCCACACATGGAACGGGGAGAGCGTTAGGGTGACAACCGCAAGGCACACCCCCGACGCCTGTTGGTGCATGGAGGGTGGGATGGAGTGTTAGGGTTGCAAACCCTAACACCACATTTCCCAACTTTCGATAGTGGGAACCCTAATTGATGCATTAACAAAGTGTTTTGCTAAGAATATATATCTCTATTGGGAATATGTGATGGGTGCTTATGAGATATTATATTTATCATCTTCAGTGGTCAGTGACATCTTGACCTTCATGAGTGGTGAGTGTAGGAAACTGAAGTGCTGAGAGCTGCCACGCATTGTTAGAGATAGCTTGTGCTGCAAGGAACGTGCAGATCTATAGATGACTAGGCACAGGTGGCAGAAAAGGTTCTTTGTGATGTACCCAAATAGCTAGATCAATTTTATGACGCACCCAACTGTGAAGATGAAAATGTGTCTAGCTAGTTGGTTTCTGTGCTACAGATACATTTTTTATTTTTATTTTGTATGCTTTTTGGGTGCCAGTCCTCCACAGATAACGTATTTATTTACTTCATTTAAAAAATGCTAATATATAGTGTATAAAACAGTATAATCCCAAAGCATTTTAATTTGGTAAATCATTTGGTTTAAGAAGTATTGTACATTTTTTCATGTCTAGTATTAAAAGAACAATATAAAATTGTTTATCTGATAACTGAGAAAATGCGTTAAGTGTTTAGTTGCAGTTAAGTTACTTTGGTCCAACCCAGAGGTAGTGCCACTGATCCAACAGCACCATTGATCAGAGTGCTGTACACTAATAATTAAATCAGGAGGATTTGTTTCCCCTGCAAGGCTCATTTGTCATAGAAAACAAATTGAATTTTCTATAGAGAGGCCAAGTAGGCATAATGGTGCCAAATTCCCAGTGTTAAAGAAGCAGACGGTGAATTATAGCTAAAGGGCATAGTGCCCTCTGTAAATGACATATACAGTGATAGATGTATTCATTTTATCGGCTACCAGCAGAGATTAACTCTCAACCAACCACAGTTCGGTAAATTTAGTGTCGACTTTAGAAATGCACATTTTATGTTTTATTTAAAAAAATCAGATTTACATTTCCAAGGAGTAGTTACAGCATACATGAAGCAAATTATTCATTGTTAAAAAATATATAAATTCGGAAGATGAAGTGAAAGAAGTTGTTGCTCAGACTGTTTTAGAAGCAGCAGTGTAAGCTTCAGTTTTGCAAGTGCTGTGTTATGAACCATGCAAGTAAGAGCATAATCTACTTATTTCTGACAGGTAAACAATGTAGACTTTGCAAATATCATTAGGGAAGAGGCAGTGCTTTTCCTGCTTGATCTTCCTAAAGGAGAAGAGGTGACTATTCTTGCACAGAAAAAAACAGATGGTAAGTATTTTTCAGCATTGTTCAAAAGCAACACAACTGATGGCCAGAAAAGATTATTTTGAATACATGGGTCTCCTGTGCAAAATATACCTATGTGGAGAAACCTTATGTTTGCGAATATGGTTGCGGAGAGGCTGTCCTATGCCTTGAGGGGTAGGGAGGATAGGTGTATGAGAAAGTGGGATCATTTTCTGGCCTCTCTTTCCGTCCTTGAGGCTGAGGCCACCAGGAAGGGGACATACTCGTAATAAGGGACTGTTTGGAGAAAGATGGTGCTGTAGAGGTTTGGCACCTCAATTGGTGAGGAGGCCTACGATTCTGAGGTGCCGGGAATACTGTAAGAGACAGGAATAATTAAAAATGGACTACAGAATGCTTTCTATACTTTTTTATCTTTGCTCTGTTTTTTGATTTTATAGATGGTTCTTGATTAATTCCATTATACTATCTAACTGTTCCATTTTATTACTGTTTTTATTAGAAAAGATGAGCTTGCATTGTATGGGCAAATGAAGGGGTTGGACTGTGCAAACATTTGTTTTATGTTGAGTAAGGTGACTCGTAGGGTTAGTAGGCAAACTATAGTGCAGACTATAGTATAATTGTAACGTATGAACGTCTCATCTTGAAAGTCTATGTAATGTATATGAAATACTGTCAAGAAGCTGGATGCATAACTTATTATTTCTGTGACTATCATTGCAAAATCTTAAAAACATAATACAAAA
Source organism: Neoceratodus forsteri (assembly GCA_016271365.2). Lineage (NCBI taxonomy): Eukaryota > Metazoa > Chordata > Ceratodontiformes > Ceratodontidae > Neoceratodus > Neoceratodus forsteri. The sequence continues at coordinate 1,414,036,473 of CM028129.1, forward strand.
AAAGGCAACACAACACATCCCAGCAACTTCTATGTATTCCTGCCACCCCCCCAAAAAAAAATAAAACAGTAATAAAGAAAGGAAATTGGGACTGCCAGTTAAAGGGAAAGTCCCCTCAACCTACTTTGTGTATACCTGTGTAGTTTGTAGACTTGAACAATAGTTCCTTCTCTTGCATCCTCCTAATTTCGTCATAATTTCAATATAGATGAGGTTGCTTCTCTTTGTTATGCCCTGGTGTGAAAATCTGCTTGACTTCATTGCAAAGGTAATGACCCATCTCATGTAAAGCATCCTGGAATTTTATGATGTTTTGGTGCTAAAACCTGCAGTAGTTATGTTGGCAATAATCGGCTACAAGGTATGGGGTTATAGGCATTTAATCCATGCCTGGGGTGCTATGAGGACACTCAGCATGCAGCTTTGAGCCTCGCAATGCACCCCAGGTGTGGATTAAATGCCTATAACCCCATACCCTGGAGTGGGTTATTGCGCTTATAACTTGGGTTGTTCAGCTTCTTTTCCGAGCATACAGAAAACAGTTTTTATCCCTGTTTAAATGGCAGAAATCTCAGTGTATCCTGCCACTGCTAAAGTAGTCTGCAGCAACAGATGCTTGTCATGTATTTAACGGAAATGTCAGAAATATACTGCTAACATCATTTGACATTTAATTTCCATAAGATACTTTGAAACATGTGCAGACAGGCTTTACTGTGCCACCCCCCCCCCAAATCTCACGCAACACACAGAGACGCTCCTTGGAGCCGGTGCTTTGCTGTTTCTTTCTGTCTTGCACGTCCCGTTCTCTCTCACCCCCCGAAACAGTACAAACATGGTGCTCATGGATGCACGCACTGCCAATGAGCTTATAACCTGCAGTCTGATACTGGACAGAACGTGATGTTTGTGTGTGTGTGTGTGCTGCTGGTCTCTCTCTCTCTCATTGTCACGGCACTTCGCACCACGATCATCGCTCTTTCCTGATTGTAGTGCTGACAGCATTTCTGGAGACCAGCTGAAGCTAACTAGTACTGCAGATGGGGTACTGACAGTTGTGTTCTCTGTTTGGGGGTGGGTGCCAGGGGATCTAGGTGCGGGACATGTGTCTCTCTCCGTCTTGTCAGGGAAGGGAGGGGCCACCGGGGGAATCTGCCTGCAACACACCCAGATGTGGATCGTTGGCCGAACAGGTTGCTGCAAGTAAGGGGCTTAGCTGTGGCATAACAGGACTGGAGCTCCGATTACTGGGGGACTGTCTGTTCTGGGATGCACCACTGACTTTACACATGGATTGCCAGACACGTTGAGCTAGTGGGGAACTGTTTGTTTTGGGGTGACAATTTTCAAACATGGTTTGCCAGAATGCTAGACATGCTGGGTTAGCAGAGGCCCTCTGTTCTGGGATGCGGGTGGCACTGATTTTTAAAACATGGCTTGACAACCATGTGGGACAGCTACCTCTGGACCACATCGCTCTCTCCCCATTTTAATGGTTGCCATTCTGCTTGCTACCTGCAGTTTGTAGAGAGTCCTGACAGCACTTTCCCCGAGTCACTACGTGAAACTGTGGATTAAATAGGGAATTTAATCCACAGCCACGCAGAGGGACTGGACCAGTTGTGTTGCGCATTTTTGCCAACCCATGTTATAAACTCTATTAGTCAATTTTGTTGCTGTCCCTGTGTTTTTGTCTTATTCTGGCCATGAAACTTTTCAAGGTATAGTAAGTGCCCTGCTGTTTTCTGTAGTTTAAAGTGTATCTGAGTTAGAAGAAAATTGCTATTAGAGAATACAGAGACTTCACAAGACATGTAACATAACCGAATGAGAGTATAACTTCTGCTGGCTTGTGCGGGTACACATCACCAACTCCTATGATGCCTTGCACGAGTGGGGTAATGACCTTTGCAGTGGAGGCAAACAGGTTTTCACACCAGGGCAAAACAGAGGGAAGCAACCTCATTTGTCTTTAAATTAGGATGAAATTAGTGGGACTTGAGTGAGGGAATCATTGTTCATACCTACAAACTACACAGGTCCACAGAAAATAGGTTGGGGGACTTTCCCTTTAATCTCTTCATTCTGTTTTTTCTGTCCTTCAGTCCCCAGTCCAACCCCAAAATTACTGACCTTCTTGTGGATTTACAGTACAGGTTAACCACCACTTGCCCTGGACCACTGTGGTGGTGGGTGACCTGCCAGCTCAGTTGTGTGTTAGCTTATGGGGGTTACTGGCTTCTGCTTTGGTGGACCAGTGCTTTTCCCGCCAAGTCTTAGGGTGTCTGGATGCAGTGACGCACCCGCATGCGTGCAGTAGAGCATGTGCGCGAAGGCATCCAGAGACAGTCCTTTCCCGACAATGTGGGCATCTGCTGTATTACCACCTGGTCTCCACCAGGTGGCAGTCAAGCAGCGTGATGCAGCTCCATCCCACCCTGAGGGTGAACTGTCCCTGGGACACTCAGTTCTCCCTCCCCTGGCCAGCCTTCAAATTCGCCGATGTGGCGAATGGTAGTGTTACTGTTGTGCTGCCAGGTCGACTCTGATTCATATTACTTTACTAGCATTTTTGGTAGTCTTATGCTGCACATCTCTCTCTGTTAAGTTGTACATGGACTTAGTGTGTTTTATTTCTGCTTCATAGTTTATCGTCGAATTGTAGAGTCTGATGTAGGTGATTCCTTCTACATCAGGACACATTTTGAGTATGAAAAGGAATCCCCATATGGCCTAAGTTTCAATAAAGGGGAGGTGTTCCGTGTGGTGGATACGCTTTACAATGGGAAGCTTGGATCTTGGCTAGCTATTCGCATTGGCAAAAACCACAAGGAAGTGGAAAGAGGCATCATTCCCAATAAAAACAGGTATGACTAAAATTCCCCATGTAAAAAAGTTACAGTTTTGTGTCCTGTATTACAGCAGTGCAATGAAACATATTTTTCTAAAAAGTTAAGTTTCAGCTACAGTTACTAAAAATATTAGCATACCAGTCAAATCTGCTTTTCTCTGTACCTACTATGCTGGGCACCATGAGTTTTGGTTTTTTTCTTGATCCTAACCATTACATCTGCAGTGGTATTTCTAAGCCAGATGTAGCGGCCACCTTTTTTCTCAAGAAAAAATTAAAACATTAATTAAATACTCAAACTTTGATGCAACTACAAAATGTTACCCCCAAATAAAACTGAGAGTTACCTAGAATCCTTTATAGTAGAAAACAAATTAGGGTTCATTTTTGTACCCAATTTCGTTGCACTGCTGCTTTAAAATGCAATGAGTCTAATGTCTTAACTAGTTAAGATTTCTGTCTTCAGTAATTTAAGTACCTAACAGGCAGAATCTGAGCAGTGTTATTTTTATCTTCACTCATAATTTTGCTGTTGTACCAGTTACTACTATGCTAATTTTACTGAAACAGTTTTCCAAAAGAGACACAAACAGAACCTAACAGGCACCATATCTGGTTTTGCACAAGGGTAATGCTGCCCTGTATACTCTTACGAAATTCTTGCTTAAGGTAGTTTCTGAGGTTCACCAAAATTGGCATTTATTCCCCCCCACTTCCTTCCTGAAGCCTCATGCTTCAGAGGCCAAGTGAATGTTCCACATGTGTTACGTCTGCAGGGCTCTGCTCTTCTGCCAGAAGTGCATGGTGGAATTTTGTGTTGAGACTTGTCAGCTGTTACTAACATATGCTGAGCGCACCCTAGACAGACCAGCAGCCAAACATGATTAACTGATGGATTCCCTACAGCATCACTCTGTGTTACAGGTTGGCTGGGCAGGAGCCACCACAGACTGGATGAAAGGTTCACTCTAACAGGCATACTGCTACCACTGTTGCTGCTGCTAGGTACATTCCCATTTTAGGGGCGTGGATATGTTGTTCTGCCCATACTGTCTGGCAGGTACCTTGCCGCTTTAAGATGGGCCGGAAAATCTTCAAAGCTGGCTCACCCACCCACCCACCGGTGATAAAACTCTTGGCTCCGCCCCATGGCGTCAGATCTTCCTTACCGCTTGGAAGCATCAGGTTCCCTCCTTGGCGCTCTTGCGTTTTGCAGGCCCTGGCTCTAAAATCTTCAGTTTTTTTTCCACAACTTACTTTAAAACTCATTAGAGTTCAGTCTTCAGCCTCTTCTCTCTCGGCTGCAATGGAAGACAAGACTGTTCCCGGGTTCCACTGGTGCCCCTGTGGGCAGAATATTTTGTGCACCGACCTCCACACCCCGTGCGTTTACTGCCTCGGGCACAACCACGATCCACAGGCTTGCAAGATGTGCCTGTCCTTGCCTTTGGTGCTCGAGGACCACGCTGCCCGATTTCTGCTGGGACGAATGGAGAAACGGTACCCACTGGTCAAATTGAAGGAGGTCCGTTGGGTGGTGTCCGCTGTGGCGGGCTCTGGGAAGCAACTTGAGCAACTAGAGCAGCTCACGGCCCTCGAGGAGGAGGCAGCCCAGGCTGCAGCAAGCTCCTTTTCGGCTGCGGCCTTCATTCCACTGCAACTGGGATCTTCCTATACAGCTTCCTTTCGGGAGCTGTGCCAGTCCCTCTTGACTAAAGGGGAGGGCCCTTAGGGGACTCATTCTTCTCGGTCCTGAAAAAAGGAACCGAAAAATGACTATCTACGTTCTTGGGAGTGGGAGAGATCTTGTTCCCGGGACCATCTACCCTCGACTTTGGTCGGAGTTGTGGCCCAGGCCGCTGGTTTCACGGTGTCCCCGTCAGACCAGTTGGCCAAGATGCCTGTTGACGCGGCTGAGATTTTTCTCAAGCCCACCGACAGGTTGCTGACTGAGGAGGCTGACAACTCTGTCTCAGACACCGGGGCTTCCGGTGCCTTCCGAGGACTTGCCTCAGACCGCTGAGCTGAAGTTCCTGGCCCAGGACCCAGAACCAGAGGAGCAGCCCGCTCCTTCCACAGTCTGCCGCCGGCACCGCCGTCGGTCGAGATCTTGGTCTCGGTCCACTTCCGCATTGGGGAAATCCCATTGACGGTCTCAGTCCCGACATCGAGGAAAGCGCCGCTGCCGCTCTTCTTCCTCATCCTCCTTGGCTGAGGAGAGGCTCTGGCACAAGTTGCGTCGGCGCTATAAGGATTTAATGTGGCAACAGCTCCTTTTGGCCGTCAGCAAGCTGACGCTGGCTTCTACACTGGCAATTAAGTAGCTGTCGCCCGAATGGCTGACACCAACTCCCGCCACCGGTTCCCCAGTTGAGGACCCGGTTCCGGCGCCGACAGCTCGGCCACAACTGGCTGCCCCACCCATTGTGGTGGAACCACCGCCTCCTCAGACAAAGAGTGGGGCATCAATCAAGGATTCTCTGCCGGCTCAAGGTTTGCCCCATCGGTTGTCTGTCACTCTCACCCCCGATCGCCCTCGGCAAGAGGTGAGTGGCGGAGGCGGTCACCAGCTGTACATGGACTCCTCAGAGTCCGAAGACTCCTCGTTGCATTCCCATCCAGTCAACCTGGAATCCTCGGGAGGGTCTGTCTGTGGACGAGAGCCGCACCTCGTTCCTCGGTACTCTTTGGCTCATCTCTGAGTCCACTGGGATGCTGCTCGAACCTGTGCAGAAACAGGCCAGATATCCCCTTACGGAGATTCTGGACTAGGGGGACTCCCTCACGGAGGCCTTCCCCATAGCCGAGGCCATTGTGGGTCCGGCATTAGAATTTGACAGCATCCAGCTTCCTGCCCAGTGCCATCATTCAGGATGGCCCTCAAGTACGCTGTCCCCACAGGCTGTCTCTCTCTGGCTTCTTGGAGTACCCCCGGCCGAGGGGTTGGTGGCAGACTCTGTCTTCAGGTGCTTGGGCAACGCAAGGGACGTGGACAAGCCCCCAGATAAGCAGTCCAAGAAACTGGACTACTCGGGGGGGGGGGGGAGGTGTATGCTGCCACCTCTTTGGGCCTTCGCCAGGTCAGCTTGGCAGTTATGATGGCACACTTGTCTCACACCCTGTTGGGCTCCCTGGATAAGATGCTCCCTCATCTCCTGGCCGACCTCCAGACCATGGTCAAGCAGGTCCGGGATCAGGGAAGGGCGGTGGCAAAGCAGCAGCTCCAGACTGCTGTGGACATTGGAGACTCTTGTGCCCGCTCGGTAGTGGCTGCAGTGACCATGCGCCGCAGGACTTGGTTTCAGATCTCGACCTTCATGGCAGACACCCAGCACAAACTCGCAGATGTTCCCTTTCTGGGCACCGACCTGTCCGTGCCCGGTGTGGAGGGTCACCTCCAGCACATTGAAAAATCTAATGCCACCCTAGCTTCGGTCACATCTGCGCAGAAGGACAAAGGCCGCCATCAGCAACATAAGCCGTTTCGTCCCTCCGCTCCTGCGGCAAGACCTGCCCAGCAGCCGGGCCAGCAGGCTCAAACGTAGTGCCCTAGAGCCAAGTCTTGTCACTTTCTCGATCAGGAAGCCCGGGGGAGGAGGGCCCCGGCAGCTTCTTGTCTGGTCCCTCCTCCTCCAAGCCTGCCCAGTGACTGATTGCGGGGTGCCGCCCCCAACCTTGTCTCACCTCCCCTGGGTCCCCCTATTGGTGGGGGGGGCCGGCTCATCCACTTCCTTTCCATCTGGTCCACTATCACCATGGACCGCTGGGTGCTGGAATAGTCGACAGGGGCATTCCTTTGGAGTTTGAGCAGGTCCCTCCCTTTTGAGCCTGCGCCCTGCGGGGGGCTACCGGGTCTGCAGCCTCCCAGTCAGCTCTCTGAGACTACATCGACCAGTTCCTCCGCAAGGGGGTAGTCAGCGAGGTGGCGGATCCTCCTCCATGCCCAGGGTTTGTTTCTAGGTACTTCCTGGTTCCAAAACGGATGGGGGGCTGGTACTCCATTCTCGATCTGCACGACTTGAACAAAGTACCTAAGGCTGTGCACCTTTTGGATGGTAACCCTGGCTCAGATAATACCATCCCTGGAGCAGGGTATGTAGTTTTGCTCCCTGGACCTCCAGGCCGTGTTCTTTCACGTCCCAATCTGTCTGTCTCATCAACGGTTCCTCTGCTTTCGGGAAGAGGGAACTCTCTACGAGTTCCGGGGCCATGCCCTTCAGCCTCTCATCAGCTGCCAGGGTCTTCACCATATGCATCGCAGCAGTGGCAGCATTCCTGTGGCACCGAGGGGTCCGGGTCTATCGTTACCTGGCTGATAGCAGGCCCCTCTAGGCAGGAGGCGGAGCGGTCCAGGGATCTGGGCCTCCAGACTTGCTCTCAACTTGGCCTCCTCATCAACAAGGCCAAATCGGAACTCGTGCCCTCTCAGGTGATTCAGTTAATCGGGGCGGTGCTTGACTCTCCGAGCTAGAGCCTGGTTCCTGGCGGACAGGGCCGAGGTCCTTTCCTCCTTTGCCAATCATTTCTGGTTGGGCAGTTGCGCCCTGCCTGGGACTTCCTGTGCCTTCTGGGTCTCATGGCAGCCTGCACCAGCGTGGTCCGTTGTGCCCACTGGCATATGTGCCCCCTGCAGTGGAGGCTGGCCCGCCAGTGGTCTCAGCGCCAGGTCATCTAGAACAGCCAGTCTCTCTGACCCAGGAGATGTGGGCGGCCTGCAGTGGTGGCTCGTCCCAGCTCATCTGCGGGAGGGAATCCCTTTTGTCCGCCCCGAGCCGATGGTCATCTTGATGACTGACATCTCTCTGATGGGTTGGGGTGCCCATCTGGGGGAGCACAGAGCCCACAGACTCTGGTCCCCTCAGGAGTCCCGATGCCACATCAACCTGCTGGAGCTCTGAGCAGTCCAGCTATCCCTGACCGCCTTCACTCCGCTTGTTTGGGGTCAAGTGGTCCAGGTCCAGACGGACAACACCACGACCATGTACTATCTCAACAGACAGGGCAGGACGCACTCCTTGCTTCTGTGCAAGGAAGCTCTTCACATTTGGTCTCTCATGCTCAACCTGGAGGAGGATCTCCTAGCCATTCATGTGGCAGGAGCCTCAAACAGTCTGGCCGATGCCCTCAGCCGGATAGGCAGTGCATCTCACGAGTGGTCTGTCTTGCTGGAGGTAGGACAAGACCTGTTCTCCCACTGGGGCATACCTCAGGTGGACCTGTTCGTCTCTAGGGAGAACGCCAAGCTGAGGCTGTACCATGCCCACCCCCTCAGCAGGGCTCGCTGCAGGGGGATGCCTTCTCCAGGCCGTGGATCCTGGGCCTCTTCTATGCCTTCCCTCCTCTGCCCTTGATCCACAAGGTGCTCCTCAAGGTCAGGAGGGACAAGGCGCAGGTGATCCTGGTAGCCCCAGACTGGCCTTGCCAGTTCTGGTATCCAGATCTCCTCAGCCTCAGCTCCAGACTCCCGAAGTGGCTTCCAGCCCTCCTGGACTTGCTCTCTGTCAACAAGGGGAAGGTACTCCATCTGGACCTTCAATCCCTGCACCTGACAGCCTGGTTCTTGTGGGGCTAGAGTTCCAAGCCTTGGGTCTTTCTGACAAGGTCCTCAACGTCGCTGAGGCATCCCTCAAGGAGTCGATCAGAAAATGCTATGCCTTCAAATGGGAGAGATTCTCCATTTGGTGTCAGGGCAAGGGTTTGGACCCTTCGTCCTGTTTGCTGGCTAGCATTCTGGACTACCTATGGTCCCTTTCCCAGTAGAGGCTTCGGTCGACGACCCTCAAGGTGCACCTGGCAGCCATCTCTGCTTACTGGGCGTGGGCCAGCAAGCAGTCGGTGGCGCAGGAGAAGGTGGTCTGGTGCTTTTTTCAGGGCTCTAGATCACATATCCCCTCTGGTACGTGACCCACCACCTCTGTGAGATTTACTGCTGGTACTGGCCAAGCTCATGGGCAAACCATTCTTACTGATGGACCGGTGTGAAATCTCTCACCTGTTGTGGAACACCGCCTTCCTGGTGGCTATCACATCAGCCAGAAGGATTGGGGAGTTCCAGGCACTTTCCATCGAAGCTTCCTACCTGGTCTTCCACAGCGACAAGGTTGTCCTGCGCCCTCACTTGAAATTTCTCCCAAAGGTGGTGTCGGGAGTTTCACCTGAACCAGGTGTTGACTCTGCCGGTGTTCTACCCCAGTCACACCTCGGAGGCCGAGTACAGGCTTCATACTTTGGACCTGAGAAGAGTGCTCGCTTACTACAAAGAACGTACAGCGGAAGTTCGGGGAGAGGTTCACCAGCTGTTTGTCACGTATGCTGAAGCCGCACCTGGCAGACCTGCAGCCAAATGGACGATTGGCAGGTGGATCACTTCCTGCATTGATCTCTGCTATAGGTTGGCGGGTAGGGAGCCTCTCATAGGGCTTAGGACTTATTCCACCCATCATACCGCTGTGTTGGTAGCTGTTTCAAGGAACATCCCTATCCAGGAAATCTGCAGGACTGCTACCTGGAAGTCAGCACACACCTTCCTTTCCCATTACCTCATCGACCTTGAGTCACGCCGGGATGCTGGTTTTGGAACCTCAGTTCTCCAGTCTCTGTTCCCTAAGTAGGGGGTGTGCACCTTGCCTCCTTCCCTCCTCCCAGAGAACTGCTAGGAGTCTGCCAGACAGTGTGGATGAACAACATATCCATGTCCTTGGAAATACAGGTTACTCACCCGTAAGACGAGTTCTAGGAGTGGTATGTGTTGATCTTATCTGTGTCAATCTTCACCATTCATCACTGCTGGATACTGTGCTGCAGCTAGGACCCCACGGGAGACTTTTTTTTTTTCCTATGGGCAGAGTCAACGCAGGGCCGGCACCCCCCTCGAGGCTGACGTTCCATGTGGCGCCCACGTGTTGGCCCTTATCTGTTGTCGACTCCGCCCTAGCCTCGGTGGTTCTTCTTCCGTCATCGAGTGCAGACATTGTGAGGAGACTTCCAGCAAGCAAGTGCGTGTTGCTGCCTAACTATTTGTTCGCGGCCTAGGGTTCAAAGGTTCTTGGTTCTGTTTGCCCTGTTCGACGTCGCTTCTGGCTGGTAAGACCATTTCATTATTTCTAGCAACGTAGAGTACTGTTTTTGTTGATTGTTTACTGTGTGGTCGTGTCTCATCCCAGGGGCAAAAAGTCGGCGGAGCAGCCACCAATGTGTTGGTGTCCCTGTGGTCACCTTTATTCCGTGACGGACGAGCATGACCGCTGTCTCTCCTGCCTCGTTCTGGCCCATGACATGGACAACTGCGATGCCTGCTTCTCTATGGACCATCAAGTTTTTGAGTTCTGCGTGTTTAAAGTCAGACGTGCGCCGCTGACGTTCGGGGGTTTGCAGTCAGCGGGCCAAGGCCAGAATTCTTGACCCTTCCTCTGGGTCCCCTCCCGGTCCTATGCAGCCCGCGGAGGTGGGGGCTCCTTCTGCGGTGCAGGAGACCCAGTCTGCCCCATTCGGGCGGCAGGCGGGAGGCACCGCGCTATGGCAGTCACCTCTTTGGAGGTAAATGCTCCCTCAGTGTTGTGTTCTGGGTCCTCCGGGCCTAGGCCAGCACCGTCCTGGGAGTCGACTGGCGGTGCCGCCCTTGGTTACGGTGCTGTTTGTGGCATCTGAGGCCTGGAGGGCGGTGTTGCGGTCGGTGCCGGGCCATCCCTCGGTGTCATTGTCGCTCCTGGCGCTGTTCATGGCGCTGGGGATGTCCACGACGTCGGGGGAAGTGCTGTTTCAGTTTCTGGATCTGTCTCTGGTTCTGGCGTCGTGCATGGTGCCGGGACTGGAGTTGGCACCATTCCTGAGTCCAGTGCTGTTCATGGCACTGGGAATGGGGGTGCGCCACGGTCGGCACCGACCTTGGCTCCAGGGCCGTTCATGGCCCCGGGGTGGAGCGCGGTGCCATACTTGGTGTCATGCCCGATTCGGGCACCGTTCGTGGCACCGAGGAGGGTTGTGGCATCGGGCACAGTGCCACGCTTGGTTTTAGTGCTGCTTGCTGTGCCAGGGCTGAAGGTGGTCCGGCTCGTGGTAGGGATCAAGAGGTGATCTGGCATCGGGCCTTGGGGTCTGCCTCCTCGGAGGGGGACTCTAGGTCTGATCAGGATTGGATCCCGGATTCTTCGGAATCCTCCAATCCCTCTGTCCAGTACCTTGGCCCCCATTTAGCCTCCCTCTGGGGAACAGCCATTGCCGGTAGACTCTGGGGTCAGTGGTACTGACCAGCCAGTAGTGGTCCACGTGGCCACTGCCATGCAACCTGGAGCCACTGGCACATCTGCTTCTCCAGCTGGGACACCCCCTTCTCCGGTGTGTTAGAACGGTCCGTTTGGGACAGCCCGGGGCACCCTAGGAAGGGGAGGGTACTGTTCCCTGGGTGGATTCTTCGGTGTCTGCCCAGAGTTGTCAGTTACCTAGGCTGGTGGCTATGAGGACGAGGGCCCTCTCGGATGCAGTGCTCCCTCACCAGAGCTCGGCTGGGTTCTGGAAGGAGCCACAGTGCAGATCCTTGCTCTTCCGTGGAACATTTCTCAAGAAGGACTTCAACTTCAGAGGTCAGGGGCCGTCTGTCTGGACTCTCACGGTCCCGGTCACCTCACAGGGGGATTTCTTCCCATGATAACAGCTCTGACCATTCCGATCTGGTTGAACGGCTGATAGCTGCTGGGACCTTCAGGTCTCCCTCCTTGCAGGGAATTTTCTCTAGGCCGCCCTGCCCTGACAGAGGCTGTTCTCCTGCTGCTAGGAGCTTGTGCCTCTGCCTCCATTCCCAGCTATCCCAGGCATTTTGGTCCTAGGGGACCTCTCATCTGGGAACAATTCAGAGGTTCAGCTGCACATTTCCCTACCTACCTCCATGCCCTGGACCAGCAGGTGTTCCACAATGCTCCTGTGCAGCCGGACCCTGAATCTTAGAGCTCGTCTGCATCTTCCTTCTCCTCCTCCTTCTCTTTGGATGGAGAGGAGTTGTCTGTCCACATCTCCCCAGCGTCTGATCTTTCTTCATATCAGCGCTTCCTCGCGAGGATGCTGGATGAGCTCTGTCTTACCCCGATCCCTGTCAGCAGTCCCGAGCATGTGATGCGTGCCTTCTTAGGCAAATACAGTGTGGCCAACTTGGTGTTTCCCGCCTGGCCTATTCCCTTCTGGGAAGTGTCACATCGGCTTTGGCTACATCTCTTCTCCACTGTTCCAGCCCCGAGGGACCTGCACCAACGGTATTGTGCCCCGGGTCTCAGGTACCTTGCCTCATCCCTCTTCGGGTTTGACTTGCCTGGACACCCCCCTCTAGGCCTCGCGCCCCCCACCGTGACTGACCCCCCAGACTCTGACTCTGCGGACTTCGATTTTTGGGGGAGAAGGATTTCTATTCGGTACGGATCCTTCTTTCCATTGGTTCTCATCAGGCCCACTTTGCTCCCTTTGATAGGTTCTTGTGGTCCAGGCTAGGACAACTTCTAGACTCAATGCCAGATACGGAGGAAACCAGGCAAGCCATTGTCCTCTCTGCTTAGGGCCTGGAACTAGCAAGGCACCAAGTAAGGGCATCTTATGACGCCAGTGAGGTAGCCTCTAGAGCTATAGGGACAGCGATCTGCATTAGGCGGATGGCATGGCTTCGCTTATCCCGGTTGTCACCCCGGCCCAGTGTAGGGTGATTTCCTCTGCCTACCGGAGAACCCACCTCTTCTCCCGCAGGTGAGGCGGTAGCTTTGGGCTTTCCATCCCCTGGCTGGGTCCCCATCTCACCGGACCAGTCTCAGGCTTCCCCAGGCCTGTGAAGGTTCTCTCCTCCAGTGTTTCACCCACTGGAGGCTAAGGGACTTGGTCCCTTAGGGAAGTTTAGGCGGTACACACCCAGTAGTGATGAATGGTGAAGATTGACACAGATAAGATGTGAAAATTACATACCTTCTGTAATTATTGAACTTTCTGTGTCTCTTCACCATTCATCACTAAATCCTGCCCACCTTCCCCTGGGCCTCAGTATCTGGGCTCCCTCCTATGTGTCTCCCTGTTGTTTTTCTCCTCTCCCATGCGGTCAGGAAGAAGGGATCCTGGAAAAACACAGGGGGGAGTTTTTCCTGTAAGGGGTTATTATTTTGGGTCGGGGGGGGGGATCCTCTCCCACTTCATCAGCCTTGTCTTCTACTCACTTCTGTTCTGGGGTGAGGTGAGGGATCAAGGGGAGAACCCCTTTTTTCCCTTGACCTGAAAACCATTTGTTTTACTTGCCCCAATTTGGATACCCCTTGGCTATCCTCCCTTTTTTTTTTTTTCAAGTTTTTCCCTTCATTTTGGGGAGGAGAAGGAGAGAGAGAGAGAGACACCCCTATTACTGACCCCTTCTCTCTAAGGTGTGGCCCTTCTCAGGCTGATGCTGCTCATTCAAACCCAGGCTTTGCCTCCTTGCAGCTCTTAACCTAACTAGATAGTCCAGATGTTCTGGTCTGTCATCAATTGCTAAAGCCCTAGGGTCCAGGACCATCTCTAGGGGTGCAGTCCTCTCTTCTTCCCCTCCTCTTCCTTATCCCTCTGTCTTTCCTCTTCTTTCTCTCCTCCTTTCCAGAGATTGGGGCCCTTCCCCCTTTTCTCCAATTTCCTGAACCTAGTTTCTCCTTCCTGTCTCCTCTGTTGTTTATTTATCCTTTTATTTTTTTATATCCTTTCCTTTTATCTATCCCTTGGGCTCCCTTGCCCCACCCCTCCTCCCCTTTTCTTACACTCCCCGGCGTCTCAGAACTGAGGCTAAGATCTAGTCGACAACATATTACAGCCAACCTGCAAGCGCCATGTGGAACATCTGCCTCCAGGGCGGCACTGGCCTTGCGTCGACTCTGCCCATAGAAGAAAAGGTCTCCCGTGAGGTCCTAGCTCCGGCACAGTACCCAGTAGTGATGAATGGTGAAGATACACAGAAAGATCAATAATTATGGTAGGTACGTAATTTTCATTTCATCCACATGGACCCACCCAACCTCCCTGGCTTAGGCACACAACCTGGCTTCCAGTGGGCTAGATCTGGCGTCATGGGGCGGAGCCGAGAGTTTCAGCACCCGAGTGGGTGGGAGGAACCAGCTTGAAGACTTTCCTGCCCATCTTAACGCAGCAAGGTACCTGCCAGACAGTGTGGATGAACAACATATACCACTTCTTGAACTCCTGTTACAGTTGAGTAACCTGCATTTTCTGGTCAGTTGCACACACATTAATTGACCATTACAGCACCTACTTGCTCAGCCATGGTGATGCTGGTTCTGGATCCTCAGTCTTTTTATTTATTTTCTTCAGTTTGTGATTAAATACCTTTGAGCCAAAGGCTCGATTACAAAGGTTCCAAGTCAGACATAGTACAAAACAGATAAATCAACAACAGCAGTATATACAAGTAAAAATAAACGTGAGTACAGACAGATTCAATGAATGTACAAGTTACATTTGCATACAGAAGATTCCTTTGGTTTCAAGGTCAAACAGATTACGTAATCGAGGGTATTGCTCTTATTAGGTTAGTTACGCTTTATTTACCATCTGTTTAGAAATTCACAGGGAGATTTCACCTTCAGTTCAACAAATAGGCAAGTAGTATAGACTGCTTGCAGGAGTGGACTGCCACATGCGAAGTGCCTAGCTCAGCAGGGGGTTTGAGGGTTACATGGTTGGTTAGCGTAAGGCAGCCAGAGAGAGGCTTTGTTCAGGATGTGTAAGAGTGGCAGCCTGGGAGGCTTTGTCATGGGAGGTGGGGGGTCAAAGGTGAGAGAAAGGATAGAAACTATAGGGAGGGGGTCAAAAGTGAGAGAAATTATGATAGGGAGTATAGGGAGGGGACGGTTGATTAGGTAGGAGGCAAAGGGAAGGTGACAAGGGGGCGAAATGAGGTTGGGAAGGGGGTGGTACAGGATGGGGAGTGGGAAAAAGAGGGTAGTAAAGGGGTGGTGGTAGAAGTGTGGAGATAGAAGGGGTGGCAAGCAAAAAATGGTGGGTAGGGGAGGAAAGAGGTGGAGAGGCATGCACCTGTGTTAGTCTATATGGTGGGGGGTTGGAAGGGGAGGTTGAGCGACTTTCCTAGTGTTCAAATTTGTGGCGTTCAGGGACTTTCGGGTGTTTATAATAAGATTAGGTTATGTTGGGGCACTCCTGTACAAAAGGGAGCTAGGTGTGATCGGAGACCAGCTTTGAATTTGCCGACCTTATTACATTTAGTAAGGTCAGAGGGGAGGTCATTTATCCACTTGGGTCCTCTAAAGGGCAGGGCTCTCTGGACTATCAAGGTACGCTTGAAGGGCACCACCAGCCCACACTTGGAAGTCCTCCGTGTACTGATAGTTGAACTAATTTGAATAGACACAAGGTGGATTCTGGAGCTAGCCCAATCATGGCTTTTTTTGCCAATAGGCAGGCCTGGTATTGGGCCCTGAGTTGAAGAGGTAGCCATCCAGTTGCTTTATACAGGTCGCATGTATGTGTCCAGCGATCTGCCCCTAGTAGTCTCTTTGGGGTTCCTTCTCTTAAGGACTGCTTGGAGTCTAAGTGTGGATAGTGAACTGAATATTTATAGTAGAACTACCGGTACAAGTAAGTAGTAACGTCTATCTCTATTTCATAGTCAGCTTTGTGTTTTGAAAAAAACATCCAACTTTTTATTTTTGGACTTCACAGTCAAAAGCAGTACTGCTGGCCAGTGGTAGGGGACCTGGTAAGCAATCTGGATGGCATTTGGTGTCATTAACATCATGAGTTCAAAAAAGGAGAAAACAGCCACTCCCAATAGAATATATTCAGCTTTAAATTTTTACTTCAGGTCCAGCAGTGTATGTCCTGTCTACCTCTACACGGCACTCAGTGTTTCACGCAGATAGGTTTTGTTATAAGTATGGGTTTTATAGAAACATAAAATACAGTAATTAAAATTAAATTACAAAACTGATGGAAATATATAAACAGTATATTATTTTTGTTCTTGGGTTCCAATAAATCTAAAAATTATAGCTTACTTATACTTCAGTCTTTCAGACTTTCTAATTAAGTTAGTGATGGCAGCCCATCAGCACTGTAGTAGTGGTACTGCTCGCAACATGGGTGGCTCAAGTTCAGGAACAAGCTTCGATCGCCATGGGTCGTCTGGGGGAGGAGGATTGGGTGTTCTAGGGGATGCTCTCCTCCTCCAGGGCAGATGGGTTGTTGCCCTCGCTGCATTACTGCACTTTATACTCTAAACTACGACAACTTCCTCCTGCTGCCTTGCTGACTTAACACTAGGAGGGATCATTTTTAACATCTTGCACAACCAGTCCTGTCCCCCCATTCACTCACTCACAAGTCTTCTCCAGTCCTCCATTGATGCTTATCCACTACTTTAGTTCTGCTGACCATACCGAGAACTAGGATGTGCCAAGGGGATATCTGCTTCTCTGTCGTTGCACCCAGGCTATGAAAATTCCATACTGGCTGAGCTATGTTTGTCTGACAGTGGCCTCTTTCAAAAAGGGATATTGTAGCCCTCTCCTGAAGTCTGATGTTCCTGTGCCTCTCTCACTAATTTGATTTGGTTGTGCTTGTTGGCAAATTTTATAATAATGTCCTAAGAGTTTTGTGTGCTCCTTGTGCTACCATTGTCCCTTCCATGTTCAAGTCAGTTGTGACTGACTTCCAGGTCACATGTTTTGCCAACATCTACCATTTCATGAAATCTTACATATATTTTGTGTATCCACATACATGTCTTGTTTGTATTGTACCTGCTGTTATGGACTCTTGATTCCTTGTACCATCCCGGGTCATGCCTGAAAGTAGGCATTTAATTGTCCAGTGCACGTACATGGTTCCCAAAAATGAAATAAATACTGCCACCTGGGTGACCACAAGTGGCAGTGCTGCCGAGGGCACAATGGAAGGGGCAGACGCCGGCTGGGGGTCTGGTTCAGCAGCATGTTTCAGCATGCACACGTGCCTTAGACCTCCCCTGCATGCCTGTGTCCATGGTACTAGGGGAGACTAGCAGGACAGGTCCCACTGCCAGATAGATGACACCCTCTGTCTACCAAAGGAAAGCCAGCTCAGAAACCCTCAGCCGCCAGCTTGACAAGGATTGTTCAGGTAGGGGCCCTCCCCTCTTCCCTGCCAGGAGGGACTGAACCTGAAGCAGCATGGAAGTGGTTTGGCTGTAGGTGCCCGGAAGAGGCAGAGCCAAGCACCTAGGGGACCCTGAGGGAGGTTGGAGGCAGTAGCGTAGAAGGGGGCCATAAATAAAAAAAAAAAAAGTTAGTGACAACATCCAGTATTTTCACTGCAGTACAGTTATACACACAGTAAAAACCATTTATAAAGCCGACCCGGTGGCGCTGAGGGTTGAGGCGCTGGATGCCACACCTCGCATCATGCCAGTGACTTGGGTTTGGGAACAAACCAGGGCCGCTGGGGGTCGGCGGGGGGGGGGGGCAGGATTGAGTGTCCGGAGGACTGCTGTGTCTCTCTCTCTCTCTTGGGGAAGGGGACTAGTTGTCCCACTCGCTGACTGCCCTCTAGTGGTGGCCGGAGGGTGGTACTGGTTGGGAGGCTTAGAAGCCGACGTGCTTATGTCTGATTGAAGGAAAGAGAAAAACAGAAAATGGCCAGGGCTCCGTGGACCCATGATGGCCCAACCGCTCGGGCGAGGTCTGCCCCCACCACCAGATTTGACGCACTGGGTTGCAGGGGACTGCTGGCACTTCTGCACTTGGCCCTGCTGCAGGGGGGGAATCCCTGGGGGGCAGGTGAGCTGGGGGTTGGGCTGGAGGATGTACTTTCTCTGAGGGAGGGGGGCTCAGAGCCCCGTGGAGCCTGCGGTGGAGTAAAAGAATAAAAAAAAAAAAAAAAATTTGGTGTGACTTCTGGTTTCGCTCCAGGGAGAGTGGCAGCTTAGACAAGCAACTGGAATCTGCCCTGACTAAAATCTCCTCTACCTCAGCGAACATCGTGGTCTTACACCTCAAATATTACAGCTGGCTACTGTGGGGAAAGGAGAATAGTAAAAATAGAGAGCAAATCTTCTTCTACCTCCTAGGATGGAAGATTCTGCAGCCCGATCCGATTCTGAGGCCTCTGACTGCTCAGAGCAATGAGCGTTGGAGTCTCTGGAAACGCGTAGACTTTTTAGCTAAAACTAAACAGAAGCAGGGTAAACCAAAGGATAAAAAAGCAAAATCGTACCTGATATATCAAGAACTGTTAACTTTCTGAGCTGAAATTAAAGAAATGTACAGTGAGTTATGCCACAACGTCATGCAAATAGAGCAGCGCATGGATGAGCAGGAGAGGCAAGGGACAACAACTGAAAAGAGGGTTGATGACCTTGAAACTATGGTCCAGCAATTACAGGATCAGCAGGAAATACTTGAAGCACGACAGGAGGAGTTTGAGAATCGTGCTAGGCGAAAAAATATCAGGATATATAGCATCCCAGAGGGCTCTGAAGGCTCAAACATAAAATAATTCATAGAGGCCTTATTACACACTACCCTAGAGTTGCCCCAGGGATTCGTGCTGCAATTGGAACGTGTACACAGGGCCTTGGCCTCGAAACCCTCAACACAAAATGCTCCACCCCGCTCAATTATCCTGCACTTTAACAGCTATACCACAAAAGAGCAGATACTTTTAACAGACTGGAGGAAACAGAAGCATTCTGTGGTCAGACACGCATATACTTTGATTATGATTATGCTCCAGAAATGATGAGACTGCGGAGAGCATATCTACCATTGCTACTGGTTATTAAAGCAGCTGGATACAAATTCACCACACCATACCCTGCTCGGCTCGAAGTGCAATTACAAACAGGAAAGATGGAGTTTACCACAGCCCAGGATGCCTGCATCGAGCTGACCAAAGCTGGCTTGTGCTTTTCAGACTAATTAAATGGACCTGGAGATACTAGGCCACAACCAGCGAGATGGCAAACTGTCCCTTCTAAATCCAAAGATAGTCAGCAGGCACTTACTGCAGTCCGCACTATGCTGGCTGCTTACCGAAGAGATACTGGACCTGGGGATATCTGACTCGACAGAAGCCTTAAAACATTGTGTTTTTCACAGGTCAGTGGGTCTGGGGGGGGGGGGAACACCGATTTAAAAGGGTAATTAGCTTCCCTCAACGCTGACGTGGCTCTAGATCTCGAGCAGATCCTCTAGTTTGGGCTAGCTTGGCATCATCTGCCACCCAGCCGTGGGGTGAGGCACTCCCTCCCCCCTTTTTTTTTTTACAAGCATATTACATGTGTGGTTCATTTTAATTTGCTTACAGTTTAAATGTTGGGTTATGAATCTTAAGCCTTGCACTAATGAAAATACAAATGCATGCTACTAGCTTTAGGCTGATCCCTAACGGAGAGGAATGTTCTCTCATCTCTCACATTACCCTGTTCTCTATAACAAGAAGGCTTTAGTATGGGCCAGTTCAAACAACATGAAGTCTTGCTGTATTCTGACTATATGCAGTTAGCCCCAGCACTTGAACTGCTCCAGAGAGTAAAGGGTTAACTCTGTGCAAAGGCAGAGAACGTTGAGCTTGAGCTCGGTTTTCAAACCTGTCTGTGGTACTCTGAAGTGTAAGCGTCAGATTCTTTACTCCGCCTAACTGTGAAGTCACTCCGGAGATCTCCCCTGCGCTTCGGTTCGGTTACAGTACAGATCGATCAGTTTTTCAAGCAATTCCTTCAAGAATATCGATATTCCTTCCTTTGTCTCAGTACCAGTAAGTGGTAGTTGTAGGTAGTGGTGTTTTTCTTCAAGAAATTGTTTCATTTTCGGTTTCTTACCGGTCGGTCCAGTGTGGAACCGAAACCTGTTCTGTTTCTGTAATAATTTGTTGCTATCTCCATGAGGAGATTTGCTTGGCTTAGGTGTACCAACCTCTCACAGGATACCCAGGCTAAGGCCATGGATTTTCCTGTAACTGGTAATTCTCTCTTTGGGGTTCAAACAGAGAATTATGTGAAAAAAAATGGACGAATACAGGACCACCTATAGGAGTGCTGCAGCCAACGAAAAGCAAACTCCTCCTCAGAGGCAGCAGTTTAGGGGCAGGCCTCTTCACAGGCCTTTTTACCAAGCTCAGGCTTCCTCTTCTTTCCAGCAGAGGGGGTTCTTTAGGGGAAGAGGTAGACGTGGGGTGACTAGGGCCCCATCAGCTACTCAGTCTAAGCCCCCTGCCAAGCTGACACCCTGAGGTGTCAGTCAGGGTCGCCTCCCCAATCCCAGTAGCGGGCAGGCTGGCTCCCTACTCCCAGGCCTGGGAGTCTATTATTTCGGACAAATGGGTCCTGGGAACTAGTGAGTCAGGGACTTGCTCTCAGTTTCAAAAGGTTCCCAAGAATGAGAGCAAGATCCTTCAGTCCACCCTCTCCCTTGGAGACAAAGGCCTTAGAGGCAGAAGTCTCCTCTCTTTTGCTTTTGCAAACAATAGAGGAAGTACCTCTTTCTCACAGGGGAAAAGGACTGTATTCCAGATACTTCCTAACCCCAAAAAAAGACAGTGGAGTGGCGACCCATCTTAGAGTTAAGGTACCTGAACAAACATTTGACAAAATCAAAGTTCAAAATGGTTACTCTGGGAGTAATTCTTCCCTCTCTGAGACCAGGAGACTGGCTAGCATCCCTGGACCTCAAGGATGCCTACTTCCACATACCCATCAGACATTCCCACAGTAAGTACCTCAGGTTTGAGTTGCTCTCAGGCCATTATCAATTCAGGGTCATGCCCTTCAGCCTAAAATCAGCTCCAAGGGTGTTCACCAAGTGTCTTGCAGTAGTGGTGGCATTCCTCAGGAGGCAAGGCATTTTTTCTGTTCCCGTACCTGGACAACTGGCTCTTAGTGGGCCAATCCTCAGACCAAGTCAAGTCAGCCTTAGAGGTCACCCCAAAACTTCTAGAATCCTTGGGTTTCATTCTAAATCTGGAGAAGTCTGTTCTCAAGCCAGCCCAACTTCTCACCTTCATAGGGGTGGAAACAGATACTATTCAAGCAAGGGCGTTTCTCCCTCTCTCAAGGGTTCAATCATTGGTCACTCTGGCCTCCTCTTTTCATCCTCTAGTGTCTCGTCTAGCCAGACACTTTCTACCACTGCTGGGCCACATGGCAGCTTCCACAGCAGTAGTTCAGGGAGCAAGATTTCAGATGAGAGTTATTCAGTTTCATCTCAGATCTTACTGGTGTCAGAAAAAGGACCCTCTCTCCAAACTGGTTCCAGTCTCTCAAACCTTAGTTCAGGCCCTCCAGTGGTGGCTGGAGGAAGACAATCTTTGACAAGGGGTTCCCTTTATCAGTCAAGTCCCTTCTGTGACTCTCACCACAGATTCCTCCCTGCTGGACTGAGGAGCCCACCTAGATCATTTTACAACTCGGGGAACCTGGTCACACCAGGAGTCCGTTCTACACATAAATCTTCTCTAATTGAGAGCCATCTTTCTAGCACTTCAGACATTCTCAGCTGTGGTTCAGGGAAAAGTGGTGCAGATCAGGACAGACAATACCACAACCATGTGTTACATCAACAAGCAAGGAGGCTCCCGGTCCTCAGCCTTGTGCATAGAGGCCATGAAAGTATGGTCTCTAGCTTATTCCCTTCAGGCTTCCCTGATGGCTGTGCACCTCCCGGGGAAGGACAACATTCTTGCAGATGCTCGCAGCAGGATTTCTCAGGGCCATCACGAATGGACCCTGAACCCTCTAATTTTTTCGAGTCATTTTCAAGAGATGGGGCACTCCAGAGATAGATCTCTTTGCAGCCCCTGACAATCATTAACTTCCTCTTTATTGTTGCAGACCACCCCTTCTGGGTCCTGTCCCTCAGGATGCTCTTCTACTGAATTGGACAAGCAGATTTCTGTAAGCATTTCCTCCTTTTCCTCTGATATTCAGGGTCCTGATAAAAATCAGGTCTCAACCTTGCATGATGATCCTGGTGGCTCCAGATGGGGCCAGACAGCCTTGGTATCCTCTACTGTTGTCACTGTCAGTAACACTGCCCTTGTGTCTTCCCAGGCAGCACAATCTCCTCACCTCCTCTCAGGGAAGGAGTCTGTATCCCAACCTTCAGAGACTCAGGCTTAAGGCCTGGCTCTTGAAGAGCTAGAATGTGCAAGTTTGCGTTTCTCCCAGTCAGTCTTAGATATTTTAAAAGTTAACAGGAAACCTGCTACTAGGAAGACTTACAACTCCAAATGGAAAAGGTTTGGGTTTTGGTGTTCCAGGAGGCATACTAAGCCAGAACTGGATGATATTGCCACTGTATTGGCTATTTAGTGCATCTTAACAGTTTAGGCCTCTGGCCTACTACTCTCAAGGTACATTTGGCAGCTGTGTCTGCCTTTCTTTCTGCTGGTAAGGGCTCCTCCCTAGCTTCCCATCCAGTTTTCAAGAAATACATCAAAGGTTTGGTTCATGTCAGTCCTCCCTTTAGGGAGCCTACCCCTTCTTGGGATCTGAACATCTGTATTGCTCAGCTTATGCAGCCCCCTTTTGAACCTTTATCTTCAGCTGAGCTGAAATACTTGACTTGGAAAATGGTGTTCCTGTTGGCCATTACACCTGCCAGCAGAATCAGTGAATTACAGGCCTTATCAGTGGAACCTAATTTAATTTCCTGTCATAGGGATAAGGTGGTCCTCTGCACCAATAGAAAGTTTCTTCCCAAGGTGGTGTCAGACTTTCATCTGAACCAGTCTGTCACTGCCTATGTTTTTCACTGATCATTCCTCTTCTGGGTAGAGGAGGTTACACAGTCTTGATGTGAAAAGGGCTCTTAGTTAGTACATTGAGCATACTAAGGCCCATAGGAAGGACTGCTCGCAGTTGTTTCTCACTTATGATGAAGTGGAAAAGGGCAAACCTGCTATCCAAGAGGTTTGTTGCCAGGTGGGTTGTCTCTTGTATTCAATTCTGCTATTCTAAACTTGGGAAGGAACCTCCCTCAGGCCTGAGAGCTCACTCTCCCAGAGGTACAGCTGCTTCGGTCGCAGCAGTTAGAGATATACCCTTAGTGGACATATGCAAAGCAGCTACCTGGAAATCTGTTCACACCTTTACCAAACATTACTCTTTGGACATCCAGTCACGAAGTGATGCTAGGTTTGGCATGGCTGTGCTGCAGAGCCTGTTCCCAAAATGGGTCTATAACTCCCTCCTCCAAGGGGGTACTGCTTGGTAGTCTGCATATAGTCAGAATATAGCAAGACTTCATGTTGTTTGAAGAAAAAATTACTCAGCATAGTAATGTTGTTTCTTCTAATGGAGTCTTGCTGTATTCTGACCTCCTTCCCTGCCTCCCCTCCTGGAACCTAGTAGTTTTGGGATGTGGTGGGGCAGGCACAGTGCTGCACCCCAGAGGTGTACTGGACATGCCTCCATCTCTTAGGGGGTTTCTTTTAGTTTATTAACCATTTTTGGTAAATCACTACCAGTTGGGTTATTTTTGGGTTCTCTCGGCTTGTCTTCTGATCCTAAAACCTTGTTTTGTCATTTGGCATAAAATTTTGGAAACAATTTCTTCTCTCAGTTGGTTTAGTGCTTGTAAGAATCTGACGGTTGCGCTTCAGAGTACCACAGACAAAGGTTTGAAAACCGAGCTCGAGCTCAAAGTTCTATGTCTTTGCATAGAGTTAACTCTTTACTCTCCGGAGCAGTTCAAGTGCTGGGGCTAACTGCATATAGTCAGAATACAGCAAGACTCCATTAGAAGAAACAACATTACTATGGTGAGTAATTTTTTCTTATGTGCCTTCGGTCCTTGCATTTAAAAGCACCCAACAAAACAGGCACTTGTTTCTATTGTGGGGGGGTTGCTTTTTCGTTTTGGATACCTCAGATAGTTGGGGCAGAGGGAGGAATTAAACAGCTGCTGTTCACTTATTCGGCGATTTCCCTTACCTGTGATTTTTGTTTTGTTTTTGTTTTCCTTAGTTTAGAGGGAACATATTCCTGGTTCCCTGGAGGCCCCAAGCTCTCGGGCGTTGGGATTACTGCCACCATTGGGGAAAACACCAAGCTGTAAAGTTCTCCTTATGGGCATAGGGAGGAGAATTATCACCTCCCCACATTTGGAAGTCCGAATAAAATACTGGCTTCTTAACATAGCTGCAATAACTGTACATAGTTTTGCATTCTTAATGCATACAGACAGGTTAAAGTTATGATCAGTGTTATGCTGAATGGATATGTTGCTTGGATATACAGTGAGACAGAATTTTATATAGTTAGAGACGTAAAGCAGCGAATTGAAGATTTACAGAAAGGGCATGGACATCTTTATTCACAAAATATGTCATTAGTTGTAATATTCTGGTATGCATTTGAGAAAGGAGACTGGGAGAATAATTCTTGGGGGGGGGGGGGAGACAGAGGATAATGTCTGGGATTGGTTGGTGAGGCCTGGGAGAGGCAGCATATCTTAATAAGGCCTGGTTTTATACTAAATTTAAAATGGCTGATGAAATAATCCACCCCTGTCCCTGAACATAAATGGGATCAATAACCCAATTAAAAGATCCAGGCTCCAGCAGTACTTATGTAAATTAGGAGCCCATATAATTTACTTACAGGAGACAACACATCTATCTCCTTCGCAGCATGCCAAACTTGCTGCGGGCAGCTGTTACGTGGTCTTCTCCTCCTCGAACAGAACTGGAAAATGTAGGGGTGTGGCCATATTGATACCTTGAACCACCTCTTTTGTAAAGGAGCAGGAATATGCGGAACCAGATGGGTATTTCATTGTTGTTCATGGCCGTTTGGCCGATCAGGAGGTTACTCTTGCTAATATATATTTACCCCCGAGAGCTCCCCCACAGGTACTTCGCAGATTCCTAAACAAACTAATAGATATACATAAAGGAATAATGTTAGTTGGGGGTGATTTTAATATTACTCTCTCAACCACAGAAGGATTCTTCCTGCCCTCAGACATACAGAAATTCCCCCACTCAAAAACTTCTTTGGGCTCAGCTTCCCCAGTTGGGATTAACTGATGTCTAGAGACATTTTTTTCCTATTACAGAGGGATACACCTACTCAGCATGGCATCATACATTCTCCAGATTGGACTATATTTTTGGCTCTACTAAATATCTAGACAAGATACAGGATATTGAGATGGGGCCCAGGTGCTTTCGAACCATGCGCCCTTAATGCTAATTATAAAAAGGGTCTGAGAGATGGAGCTTTCTGATTGGCTGCAAACATTCTAACAGCCTTATGTTAATCTTTTATTAACATACATGTACAGCTTAGCCATATGCTGAACAAGGTTTAACACTGTTTAAAAACATGTTTTATTATAATAGCAATAAGGCACTCCCAGGGATTATGTTAATGGTCAGTTAATCACCCTCTAGGGGCATGTGGCACTCGGCTATACCTCGTGCCACAGTACACCCCTAGAAGGTGATTAACAGACCATTAACATAACCCTTGGTCATGCCTTATTGCTTAAAAGTTAATTTGGGAGCCTCTAGGAAAACTACCCATTGGAGACTTAATGTTTCCCACCTTCAAGACCCCGAGTTCATTTTAAAGACACAAACACGCATTCCCCAAATCCTCTCTGATAATCTTACCCCGGATATATACCCTGCAGTAATTTGGGACACGCTAAAAGCGGTAATTAGGGGAGAAATAATAGCCTACTCTGCTGGTAAGGCCAAACAATGAGAAATGAGATACAAAACCCTAACTGCGAACCTTTCAGTGTTACAGGGCAGATCAGCAAAGGGTGAGAGGGTCCGCCCTGATGAGTTTAGACAGGTACAAGCTGAAATGGCAGAAGATTTTAGACTATAAGGTACAGGCTGCACTCCTATATACTAAGAGATTTTACTATGAGGGGGGTTCTCTCGGGGCTAGAAATTTAGCAAAGCGGTTCCGGGCCTTCAAACATATGGGCACGATTACCAAAATCTAGAACCCTAATACAGGGGTGGTGAAGTACAGGAGCACAGAAATTATGGATGTTTTTCAAAATTTTTACAAAACATTATATGCGGAGCGGTCCCCACCAACCCCTGAAGCCATTGGGAAATTCTTATCCACTTTAACATTTCCGAAGCTTACGGACCACCACACAGCCAGACTCTTAAGCCCTGTCACAGATGCTGAAATTCAGTTAGCATTTGGCAGAGCTAGGACCTTAAAATCCCCAGGTCCAGATGGATTCGCTATTGAATGGTACAAGGCACTGGCCCCTGCTCTGCTACACCCCGCATCCGTCAGGCTTTCTTGGACATACAGCAGGGTGCCCCCAGCCTCATGGGCATATGCAACCGTAACTGCCATATTGAAACCGGATAAAAATCCCATGGCAACAGATTCTACAGACCCATTTCAGTACTCAACTACAAACTTTATATGTCCTTATGGGCTCGTAGATTAGAGACATCCTGCCGGGTCTGATTCATTCAGATCAAGCTGGTTTCTTGAGAGCTCGACAAACCGCTGACAGTGTTCAGCGAACTATTCATCTAATAGAAGCACATGTCCCGAACCCCTTCTCCCTCCATGTTGCTTAGCCTAGATGCCTATAAGGCCTTCGACAGAGTCTTCTGGGGATATCTATGGTAAGTCCTGATGGCTTTTGGTTTTCCAGACGAGATGCTTAAATGGTAGAAGGGGATGTATACCTCCCCAAAAGCAGATATTAAACTTAATGAGGGGAGTCTCTACTTCAGTACCACTTGAGAGAGGCACCCAGCAGGGATGCCCTTTATCCCCTCTGTTATTTGCCCTCTATATTGAACCTCTGGCTGTGGCCATCTGAGACTCTCAGGTCATCTCGGGAATAGCAGTTGCTCAGAGGGAATGGAAATTGGCGCTCTATGCAGTGATATTCTTCTTTCCATACTTTATCCAGATTGGTCTCTCCCACCCCCTGGGATATACTAGAAAACTTTGCCCAGGTCTCTGGCTATAGTATAAACTCTTCAAAAACTGAAGTCCTATCCTTCCACTATACCCCTCCTTATCATATTAAAACTCTGTTCCCTTTTAAGTGGTGGAGTACTAAAATTGAATACTTAGGTGTGATTCTCCCACAGAATGTCCAAAATACACTTTTATTGAACTATGAACCACTTTCCCAAAGAGTAGAAGTAGACATTCATGCATGGTCTCATCTTCATCTCCCGTTCTACCTTAAAATTGATCTTATACGTATGAATATTTTGCCTAGGCTGCTGTATTTATTCCAAACTATTCCAGTGTTTCCCACCCCTTCCTATTTCAAATCTTGGAATCGTACCCTGGCCAGGTTTGTCTGGGGAGGTCAGAGACCCCTATGCACAGGCCATTGTATTGGTGAGGATCATGCACTGGAGCAATCCGCCATATACTCTCCCATGGAAAACTTTAGAGCAAACCCTCAATCAAATTCAAGATTTCATACAAGTCCTCTCTTCCGCAAATTCTTCCCTGGCAGACACCCATGCATAGTTTCAAGGTATTCGAGCTAACCTAGAAATTTGGTATAAGCCGAAGACCTCGGGAGACTGGGATTTAGTTTCTTGTTTCTTAAAGCTTATCAAGTCAGAAATGTCCCCTTTCCTCCCAAAGTATTGCAGACTCTAGAACAATGGGATGGGAGGGGCTTAAGATTCTTGTTCCAAGTGATGGATTCAGAAGGGATCCTTGTTTTCCAGAAGATTCATGAGATATATGGGATCCCCTTGGCAGACAATCAGATGTACTCTTCGTTAAGGGATTCTCTCATGCAGAGGGGCCCTCGTAGAGATGCACTGCCCAACCCACTCCCTTTACTCCTACAGCTTTTTATTGCTGCTTTTAGAGGGCAACAGTGGCCACACCTTATTGGGGTGACCTTTGGGGGTTTGCAGGAACTTTCACTAGAATCTGCGGCTTCCATACTGATGGCATGGAATCGAGAATTGGAGATCTCTGTTTCTGAAGAGAATTGGTATAAATATACAAAACTTTCTATGAGGGTACCCTTGGCCCCCTACTGGAGAGAATGCTCTTGGAAAACAAGAAATACATTTTTTAATACCCCTGCCAAGGTAGCCAAAATATTAGGTCACTCATGGGGAATGCCTGAGGAAATGTGGAGAGGAAGGTGGGTCACTGCCACATTTTTTGGTCATGCCCTGCCCTTAGGAGTTTTTGGCGGGATATAGCATCTGCACTGGCTGAATTGATAGGAGAGGAGGAGGTGCTCACTCCTGAAGTGGTTCTCTTGACGATCCCACCAGAGGGTCTCCACGTTCAAAGGAGATCTCTCTTAGTAACATACCTTTTGGCAGCCAAAAAGGTGATTACTCGCCTCTGGGGTAGTCAAACCCCTCCCCAACAGTGACTGGTTTAAAATAGTGAAGAACTTGTGTATACTAGAAAAGCTTTGCTTGAGGGACCCCAAACCAGATACAGCATTCGAAATTAGATGGAGAAAATGGGTTCTCTATGCATGTGGGCAAGATCCCCTCTTCCAGGCATGATGTATAGTCTATTGTATAAATATACATATAGAGTATACTTAGGATGTATTAAACAGGCTAACATTTCTTCATAACATCTGCTCAGTTAGTTACAGATTGGACACTCTTAATATCTTAATGTATGCTCTAAAACAGAGCCTAAGCATCATGATTTACTTTTGTATATGACTTACCATACCTCAGAATGTATCAGTAGTATGTTCTTATGTAAACAACCCTATACTAAATCAAATAGGGCTCACCTCTCCACTTGTAAAGAGATATATGAGAAATGAACAAGCAATAAAAATCAAAGTTTATAAAAAAAAAAAAAAAAAAATTTACAGTCAGTTTTACAAACATGCCTGAAGCATCTTTCAGTTTAGAATGCGTTAATCAAAAGTGTTTAAAATAGTCTGCTACCACATATTTGCAGTGTCCTCAAACCATCAGCACTATGATTTCATAGCTCTCACAAAGTGTGTAAGTAACTGGTACCTGATTTCAAATTCCGTTCCCAGTATGATGCCATGTAGTTCAGTATGTACTGTCAGCAGTAGCACATTTAGTATCTAATTTTACCACGTTATCAAAGTTGTGCAAATAGCCCAAAGCACTTTCATACATGTAAAATATTCATTTTCAGCACTCTTGTTACATTCCATTAAAATACATAGGACTTTGGTGATTATTCCTTGTGCTTCTTGTATTATTATTTTCACATAGTCACAATATTCACTTTAGCTGTTCACAGCAAGGTGACCATTGTTTGTCACTCACTCAGTTTGGGTTATATGGCCTTTATGTTCTTGTGGACTTGTCCAAGTTCTGGATGTAAATAACACTCATTTTTAGTCCTACAGTGAGACAAAGTATTACATATTCTGTTTTAAATTGTACTCAGTTTAATATTATATAAACTCTGTCACCTTTTGGTTATCCTGCTGTCACCTGTAACTAAGTGTCATTGCTCAGTTTCTTGTTCAGCTCCCATTGGACCAGTGCCTGGAAGTCACCACTAAGATCTCCCAGATCTTACTTTGAGAGGGCTCTTGCAGTAGGTAATCACCTTGAGGGCTGAGCCACCAGGTGCTAGGACCACACGGAAAACATTAGCTAGCAATGTCTGGCGGGGGACCGCCCCCAACATCACGTGACTGGCATCAGCATGATGCTATATAAGGGACGGTCCCCACACTCTCCTTCCAGTTCTTTCCGGCCGTTGACCTGCACACATTGGACCTTGTGGAGAACATTGCTTCAGTCGGCTGCCTTTTTTGGATGAGTATTCCACAAAATTTTAATTAATTTTTGTCATAAGTGGTTTTGTTGTACCACTTCTCCTTTGTCCCCATCTCAGGAGATTTTTCTCTCTGGACACAGCTCACTCGCATTGGTGACCTTTTCCTCCTTCTGCCTTGGACCCGTGCTTTTCCTGGGGACTTTGTGGCCTGCCAGTATTTCCTAGGCCACACGGGCTCATTGTTTCCCTCCCCGGATGATCTCCATGGATAGGGAGCAGCAGCTGAAGCAGACCTCATCATCTCAGAGGGGAGGTTCTTCGGGCTTCTTCAAGCAGAAGAGTCATCGGGACATGGAGAAACTTAGGGGCTTAGACCAGTCTCCTTTGCACCCGTGGCCCCCCTGGGGACCGTGGGCGAGGAGAGACCTTCCTCTTCTCTGGGAAGCACTCCCTCAGGCTCAGCCCACTCCCCTATTGGGGGAGCAGCCCTTGGATCCTCCGCCTGAGCCAGCCCTGGTTCAGGCAGATGTCTCCGGTTCTCCAGGGACTCTCACCACTCTTGGGCCCTTTCTGCCTGTCGGACCCAAACTCTCTGGCAAGGCTGGTAGGTTGCTCGCCGACCCTGCTGGTGGGTGCTCAGCCCCGGCTGGTAAGTCGCTTGCTGGCTTCTTCGACAACCACCCAGCATCTACTGATAAGTTGCTCACAGACCTTCCGGCAACTGGCCAGCTCCTACTGATCAAGTCACTCGTCGGCCCCTCTAGTGAGCGCCCAGCCCTAGCTGGTAAGTCGCTCATCGGCCCCTCCGGTGACCAACCAGCTCCTACTGATAAGTCACTCGCTGACCCCTCCGACGAGCACTCAGCGCTAGCTGTTAAGTCACTTGCTGGCCCCTCCAGCGACCACTCAGCTTTTTCGATAAGTCACTCACCAGCTCCAGCTTGTGAGTTGCTCGCTGGCCTTCTTGGCGAGCTCCCAGCACTGGCTGATCATTCGATTGCTTGCTCTGACAGCGACTGCTAAGCCTGGCTGATAAGTCGCTCACAGGTGCTGCCAGAGAGTGCTCAGCCAAGGAGCTTACATTGGGGCCCCATTTCTGGCCCAACGTCGGTCCTCCAGATCAGCGCCCGCTGCTGCTTCAGCCACAGCCACGCGGTCGGGGTTGCCTCTCCCAGGAATCCTCCCTTCCAGCCTTTTCGGCGGAGTCACTGAACTCCACTGTGCTGTGGGCATTGATGGAGGGGGAGTGACCACCAGCCATTTTTTCCAAACCCCGGCACCAGTTTGCCTTTTCCCCGTTGCTCTCTCTCTTGGGACTCCCAGGTCCCTGCGCCTCAGACTTCCCTGTCTGGGCCCTTTTACTTTCCCCAGACGTCCGTGGGTATTTCGGGGCAGATGCTGGACCTTTCCCCTGAAAGTTTGATGTGAAGTCTGGCTTAGTTGGGCCCATCAGAATCCACTATCAGGCCCTGTCATCAGAGCCTTCCTCGGGTCGTCTTGTGCAGAGTTTTCCTGCACCTGGCTCCCCCCTTTCGGGTCGCCACTGGCTGAGTTACTGATGCTGGGGTGTCGTATGTCTGCTCACTCAGTCTTGCGTCGGCTCACCCGACACCGGGTTTTCCCTCTCCTTCATTGGTTTACATGGCCCCAGGTTTGCAACCACCAGGGTTTCTGATGGTTCACCTTTCTCCAGGTTTTCCGACGTCTGCCTCCCCGACACGAGATCCTGCACCTCCACCTTCCCAGCCGCATGAGGGTTGGCCACCCATGTTTCAGTTTTGGTGGAACTAGACCGATGGGCTGTATGGTCTAGTGGTTTCCAGGCACCGATCCGCAAACATTATTTTGCCTGGGCCAGGGGCCTTCCAGGTCGACTCCTTTCTCATTTTATGCTGGTCGATCAGGCTTCCTTCTCGGATGCCCGACTCAGGTCGGGAGGTCTGGCACCAGTTGTACCAGGTTTGGGTGACTCCTCTGCTTGGATTTGGAGACGGGGCCTCTAATTCTTTGCTGATCTCTGTCTCCGATTTGGGAACTCCTTATCAGACTTGGAGCCCCGTACCAGGTGGCCCATTCGATGGTCTACTAGCATTCATTCTGGGTCTGCTCGGAACCGAATTCTGTTCCTACTACATTCAGAGACATAATTCTGGATTGCCCACACCATTGGTACATCAGAGCTCTCTTGCCATCGTGCCCTCTGGGCCACATACATGGCAGCTGAGACTTCTGTCAGGAGCATGACGGTTGCGGTCTGCTTCTGCAGACCGTCAGGGATCTTCCTGGACATAAAGTCTCCACCACTCATTCACACTGATGGGACTACACCAGAGGCGCTAGGACCCAGCGGGAGCCAACATTTTTCATGAGGGCTGGCACCAAGGTAGGACCTCGAGGAAGTGGCACCTCGAGCCAGGCTCGCGCCGTATAGACTACCTCAGCATCAACTCTCCAACCGTCTTGGTTCCTTTTTTTCCGCTGCCGAGTGTGCTTCAGTTACGATGTCGCTTGCCTGCCGGGAGTCTAAACTTCTCATCTATAAGACAGCAGCTTCAGTTGTATTAGCATTTTTTAGTTTTATTATTTTCTAAAGAAAATAGTACCGATTTAAATTTTATTATTTCGTCAGAAGACTTTATCACAAACGCACTCCACAGGTCAGGCCTTCTGCTCCCACAGTGCCAACCTCAGAGTGCAATAGTATGAACAGGTAACAGACAGGGTAACCCTCCCCTGTCTGCTTTGGGTCCGAATCACCTTTAGCCTCAAGTTCTGGGTGGGATTCAAACTGTGAACCTTAATCTAGCATACCCAATGTACAGGCTAGATATGTACCCTCTTCAGGAGTGCAGTACAATCTTTTGCCAGGGGAACCCAGCCAGGCTTCCAGAATGAACCCTTTTTAACTCTGTAAGAGACCTAGGTAGTTCTTACCTTTTTTAGCAAGCTCAGTAACACAATCAAGCTTTTTTTCAACAGCTGTCAGACTTAAATACAGGTACTTCACATGCAAAAAAGAAACTGAGAAGACACCCAGGCAGTCTTTCAAAGAAATTGTTTACTAAAATATGATACATAAAATAAACTACAGAATAAATAGCATGAGCTCACAGTCACAAAAGAAAATGGGAAAATTACAGAACAAAACTCCTACCACATACATAAGATCTTTGCTATCTAAGTATTACATTTTAAGTGTGTTTAAGTTAGAGAGAACTTTCTGTCTCAGAGCCCAAGATATGACATGACACATTCCCCAGATATAGTGTTTCATTTCAGGGGGCATCTCCCCTCCCATTCTGTGACATCAGTTAGACCCTCCATTGGAGTTAATTCATAAAAAAATGATCTACAGGGATGTATTTTAAGTAATGTGAACATCAACAAAAAACATTTCCCACATATGAAATCCTTTGATCAAGCATCTCTCTTTGATGTCTCTCTGCTGGTTTCCTGTTGCTAGTGTGATCTCAGGTTTTATGACTTATAACAAAGTTCTGTGACCAAATTGGCCTTTTCCTGCAGGAAGGTTTGCGAGGCTTATATCCTGGCAGCTGGTCCGAAAGTTCTAATTAAGACAAAAACAGGAAACCTTTAATCCGGTTTCTCTGGTCTGTTTAATGACATCCTCACTGACACTTTAAAAGTTAAAGGCCTAGTCTCGCACACTGCTGACTGGGTTGGGGGGGGGGACAATTTCATACACAGTCCATTTATTTATAATACCAGTATCATACAGATAATTATAAGCAGAGGGCAGAGCGTCACAGACGTCTTTAGCCCTCCATTGACGGAGCCGACCATGAGTGGGGCAGGTGATGGTAGGGAGACTTCGCATGAAAGCTGTTCAGTCAGCTGGACTGGGTCTGGTCCACCATTCTCTATGGAGGGGGGTTCTGACTACAGACAGTCCAGTGCTCGGGGTGGGGGGGGGGATGGGCAGTCTCCCCGAAAGCACAAAAAGAAGCTGTCCCATTCTTGGCACCGCTCGAGCTCTTCTTTGGCCTCCCGGTCAAAAAAGAAGTGGCACTGCTTGAGGTCGCCCTCTGGGACGTCTGCACGTAGATTGTCATTTGCTGGGGGCAGGGGCCAGTCTCTGCCTCTTCTGGAGTCCCCTCCGGTTTCTGCCTCTGGTGACCAGCATCCTCGACTCTGGAGTCCCTCCCCGCCTGTTGGGGGTCCTCTGGTGAGCATTTTTACCATTGGGACGTTCTTATGGAGCAGTTGGTGCGGCGGTTGTCATGGCTGCCTGAGCCAGCTAGTCCATCACTGGGACCTTCGGGCCTCTCGAATTTGGACCTGCAGACCGGGCAGTTGAGACTTCCGAGTCGCACGGTGCCCCTTGCGGTGCCATCGACTCCGCGCCCTGGTGTTTATCCCCCTCACGTGGCTGCGGCGCAGGGGTCCACACCGATGCCTTTATCTCCTGCTGAATTTCTTCATTTTTCTTCCTGAAATCAGTGTTAACAGACTTCTGCTGCGGCACTGCAGTGTGTGGTGCTGGCATCGCTGGTGCTGCGCTTGGTGCCGGCTGCACCGGTGTTGCATTCGCCACCAGGTGCTGTGCGGGTGCTGCTCTCGGTGCCACAATCCTTGCCGGCGCTGCACTCAGTGCTGCTTCCTATGCCGGCACCGCCTGTGTTCTCTGCGTCACTTCCTGTGGCAGCGCCGCACGGATATCAGAGGTTTTTGACACCGATTCTTTCTGCTCCTCTTTTCATCCCTTTCCTATCTATACAGTCCCTTCTGGAATGGCAGGGGATGACATTGAACCTGATCCCGATCTTCGATTGTAAGATGACTTTGCTGATGATTCCGCCTTAGGGACGGGGAGCAAACCTTCTACAGAGCCTTTGGTCAAGGACCTTTCCCTTAAGTCTCTGCTCAGGAATTTAAATTTCTCTCTCTCTCTCTCCAGACCTCGGATGTTGATCCTGGGAAGCTGCTGCATTTGCAGTATCTGCATGTTCCGGATATCCCTACAGATTTAACCCCTCCGGTGCATCCCTCTTTCAAGACTCAATCCCAGATGATGTGGGATAACCCGGCGTTTATTCCCTCTGTGGCTAAGTCCATAGACAGGAAATATGCCCCTCCCAAGGATTGTCCCATTCTGGCCTTTCAAGCTTTTGCTTATGCCTTCGTGGTTCTGGCAGAGAATGCCAAGCTGTTCTTCCATAGGAAGCTACAGCACATCCAATAAACAAAGAATCTCGCAAGACTGACGACACCTTCAGTAAGCGAGTCTTTGCTGCTTCAACTTTGGGCATGTGCATTGCTAGCTATCAGGGTTATTTTTCTCAGTACGGAGTATACACTCTAGCATTTGTTCAAAACTACAGTAGAAGCTCTTCCTGATTCAGAGGTTAACGCAGAAAGCTCCCATAAACTATTACCAGAGGCACTGAGTCCAATAATCAACAGCTTAAAGCTGCCATGGATGCTTTCGACACTGCTTTCAGAGCGGCAGCGGCTGGTATTTGCACATGTTGCCACTCTTGGTTGCGTACCTTAGGCTTCACTAATGATGCCCAGCAAAAAGTTATGGACTTACCTTTTGGCGGTATATATCTGTTTGGGCCTTAGGTAGAGCAGGTGCTGGAGGCCACTCAGAAAACAAAGTCAGACATCAAGATGGCCAGACCCCCTTCTGCAGCCCCTCAAAGGGGCGGGAACAGGCGTCAGTTTCATAACAATCAGTCCTTTTGTGGTAATGGCAGGGAAGGCTTTAACAGAAACCAAACTCCTCAGCCATAAAAGAAAGTGCAGCAGAAGGCACAGGGCCCCAAAGCACCCAGTGCCACCCTCTGAGATTCCGGCCCAGATCCCACCTCAGCTGTCCGATGGGGACACTTCTTCGGCAGTAGGAGGACGTTTGACTCAGTTTTACAACCGGTGGAAGTCGATAACATCAGACAAATGGGTCCTCAGAATAATCCGAGAGGGGTACTCTCTGTCTGTCAGAAACCCCTCCGGATCAGCTACCCCAAGTGACAGCCCAGGCTGTCTGCCTCTCAGTCAGACCTTCTTGCTTCCGAGATTCAAGGCCATCTGAACAACAGGGCAGTAGAGGTAGTTCCACTGCACCAGTGGAACACAGGTCTCTACTCCCATTACTTTCTGGTTCCAAAGAAGACAGGCGGTATGCACCCTATTCTCGACCTCAGAAAGTTAAACAAGTTTCTTTTCAAGGAGAAATTCAAGATGATATCACTCTGTTCCCTTCTACTTCTGATTCATCAACATGATTGGCTAGCCTCCCTGGACATGCAGGATGCCTACCAGCACATTCTCATACACCCAAAGCACGACAAGTACCTAAGGTTCGTGGCATTGGGTGAGCACTACCAATTCAGAGTCCTGCCCTTTCGGCTATCCTCGGCACCTCAAGTTTTTACAAAGTGCTATGCAGTTTTCGCGGCGCATCTGAGGAAAATCAGAATCCAAGTGTTTCCATATCTGGACCACTGCTCCTCATGAGCCCCTCCAGATAAGAGATTCTAGAGGCCATGGCTACGGCCTCAAACTTCCTCACATCCATGGGAGTTCTGCTAAACTTGTAAAAGTCACAGTTACAGCTCTCCCAGAGGCTCCTCTTCATAGGAGCCCTTCTGGACACCTTCTGTGCGAAAGCCTTCCTTCCTTCCGGAAGACAAAAGGAACGATATTCTCCAGATGGCCTGCTCCATCAGAGAAAGCAGCTCAGTCTGAGCTCTCTCAGTGCAGCGGATGTTGGGTCTCATGGCATCCTTAGTGTACACTGTGCCTCTGGCTCGTCTTCACATGAAAACTTCAGTGGATGCTCAGCACTCAGTGGTCGCCAACCACACATCCTCAGTCCTTTCACATCAAGGTGACAGAACCGCTGAGGCAGTCACTCACCTGGTGGTCTCAGGAGGACAACCTTCAGGAGAGTTATCCCTTCGCCCTTCTGGATCCTCAGGTCTTCATCACCACGGATGCATCCCTGCTGGTATGGGGAGCTCACTGCCAGGATCTCCACACCCAGGGCAGATGGAGTCAGGACAAGTCCCAACTTCACATAAATGTTCTGGAAATGAGAGCTGTCCTTTACACTGTCTGGACCTTGAAAGACATTCTCTATCACAAGACCATTCTCCTTCAAATGGGCAACAAGGCAGTGATGTACTACATCAACAAGCAGGGCGGGGCACACTCTTACCCCTTATGCAGGGAAGCGATGAGAGTGTGGGAATGGTGCCTAGAGCACAAGCTCTAATTCAGGCGGTCTGCCTGCCGGGAGTACAGAACGACCTGGCGGAGTGTCTCAGCAGAACAGAGACAGATCCCCACAAGTGATCTCTTGATGCAACCGTCGTGCAATCACTCTTTGATGAATGGGGAACTCCAGACCTGGACCTTTTTGCGTCCCCACTCAATGCAAAACTGCCTCTCTTCTGTTCTAGAAATCCATGACCTGGCGTTTTTTTAGTCAGGATGCATTCAGACTGCGGTGGACAAAAAGCTTTCTGTACGCATTTCCTCCTCTTCCCTTCATTCAGAGTGCTGCTCAAGCTGGAGGTACGGGGGGCAGAATGGTTCTCATCGCCCCATTCTGGCCTCATCAGATCTGGTTTCCATTAATCAGCAGATTATCAGAAACCTCTCCGAAACCACTTTCACGTCAGTTGAACCTATTGACCCAGGACCCTGTAGTCCACCCCAACCTGAAGTCCCTTCACTTCCACGCCTGGCTCCTGAAGAGATAGAGGTGAACAGGTTTAACGTTTCACGTAGAGTTTCAGATATTCTATTAACTGCACGCAAGCCAGCTACTTGAAAGACTTACATGGCTAAGTGGAAGTGTTTTTCTGTCTGTTGTGCGAACTCCTTCTGGAACCCATTTTCCTTCCCACCTAGCAAAGTCCCAGAGTATCTTCTGGACCTCTCTAACACAGGTCTACAATACTTCACAGTCAGAGTTCATCTTTGTCCGATTTCTGCATACCATGAGCCTGTACTCTCCATGTCTTTGGCTCAGTTGCCTGTGGTTAAGAGGTTTGTTAAGGGCATTCTGCATACCAGATCGCCAATTAGATATCCAGTAGCAGCCTGGGACATTAACCTTGTGCTAGACATGCTCACCTGTAAACCTTTCGAGCCTCTAGCTACTTGTGACTTGAAATTTGTGACTTGGAAGACGGCCTTCCTGGTGGCCATCACTTCCGTCCACAGAGTGTCAGAAGTACATGCCTTGGTCACAGACCCCTCCCCCCTGTATACTGTATTTCACAAAGACAAGGTAGTTCTTAGGACTCATCCCAAGTTTCTTCCTAAGGTTGTCTCAGAATTCCATCTGAACCAGCTCTTGGTCCTTCTTACCTACTTCGCAGACTTCCAGAATGAGGGAGAGCATACCCTTCATTCCCTGGATGTGAAGAGAGCCTTGTGGTTCTACTTAGACAGGACAAAGGAAATCTGCAAGTCTAAACAACTGTTCATCTCCTTCAGCACGGCCCGGCTTGGTCAACCTGCTGCTATCAGGTGTATTTCAGGGTGGCTGGCAGCATGCCTCCGCCACTGCTACTCCATGGCACAGGTCAAGCTTAGAAGGCAGAGTATACGCTCATTCTACCAGAGTAGTCGCAGCATCTCTGGCTGAAATCCGCAACGTGCCCATTGCGGACATCTGCAGTGTGGCTAGTTGGAGCTCCATGCATACTTTTGTGAAGCACTACGCCTTAGATGTCCATGCCAGACAACATCAGTCCTTTGGCGGGGCAGTCCTTAATGAACTCTTTCCTAGGTGAGCTCCTGTCTTCTCCTGCTGCCCGTCTCAGGGGATTATTTTAGCTCAGTCCTCTTCCATCAGTGTGAATGAGTGGTGGAGACTTAATGGCCAGGAAGATATGGAAATTATGTACCTACTGTAATTCTTGATCTTCTTGGACGAAGTCTCCACCACTCATTCACACACCCACCCACCATCCACCGAGCTCACTTCTCTGTTTGTGGTCTTCACTCCCTCAATGGCTGGGCTGTGAAGAGACTGTTTTGTTGACCCTTCTTAAACAGGTCAATTGGACTATCTTGTGTCTGATATTAGGCTAGTCTTTCACTAGATTAGTTACACTGCACCTCCTCATAAAAAAGGATACTGAGGCGGTTGGAGGGTCGATGCTGAGGTAGTCTATATGGCGTGAGCCTGGCTCGCAGTGCTGCTTCCTCGTGGCCCTACCTCGGCGCCAGCCCTCCTGAAAAATGTTGACTCCTGCTGGGTCCTAGCACCTCCGGCGTAGTCCCATTAGTGTGAATGAGTGGTGGAGACTTTGTCCAAGAAGATCAAGAATTATGGTATGTACATAATTTCCATTTATGGTTTTCAGGTCTCGCACAGGAGGTCAACTTGGCCACACAGCACGCTCCCTTCCGGGTCCCGGTTCCATTCAGAGGTGATGTGGAGGACATCAGTACTGGCTTGCATATGGTGAGTCAGGGCTTGCATCCAGTGAGCACGATGCTTCACTCTGGACACAGGCCAGAGCAGCCCTTTCATCGTCCACAGCGATGTCAGGGCTAGTGGTGACCCACCAGACATCAGTTCACTCGTTGGCCTACTTCAAGGGCAGCCACTCCCCGGGCTAAAGTCTACTGTTCCTCCAGGGGAGCTGACTCAGGTCCTCCTGCAGCCCCCTGCCTCGCACCTATGGCCCCTGCGTCCACCACCAGATCAGGGGAAATCACTCAGGGACAGATTCATCAACCACCTGTCAGGCTGGCAGGTGATCACAACTGACTCTTTGGTCATTTAGCTAGTCGCTTAAGGCCGCTCTAGACACTTCCTGGAGGGTTCACCTAGACACCCTCTAGGTCTGTCGCTCTCCCCAAGTCATCACTTTTTGTTCAGAGAGGCAGGGATCAGTGTTGCAGAGGGCTTCGACGGGTGGTCATTACTCTTCCGCAGAACTCTGGGACACTCACCCCTTCAATTGCCCTCGCTACCAACTGGGGTTTATAAGCGTCTGTTGCGCTTTTGGGGACTGGAGGCGCATTGAGGGGTGGGGGTTCAGCCGGGAGAATGGCACGGGGGGGGGGATGAATTGGGGTGGTAGGGTCAAGGATATGCCCTGGTGCAAAATGGGCCCAGGAAAGGGGTCCACCCTGCTTGGTGCCCATACGCAAGGGCTCCACTTTTAGTGGTTAGGTAGCTCAGTCAACCTCGACTACTTATCCTACCTGGACAGTGTTATGCAGTGCCAGGTCGATTTGAAACAAGACAGCAGTAATTCCTGATCTTGTTGAGTCATCCGACCTGGCTTGCATCACCGAGACCTGGCTAAATGAGAATGCTGGCTTCATTTTGGAATCAGCTGTTCCAGCTGGGTACTCGGTAATACACTGCCTGAGACTGGATTGTTTTTTTGGGGGTAGCCTTCTGTTTCAAGATGAGCTCGGCCTGGTAGACGTGCCAGTTGGGGCCACTAGAGACTTTGAATGTATCATGGGCGCAGGTGTGGGTTGTAAGATACTTCTCGTTTACTGTCTAACTGGGAGCGAGAAGGAGTTCCTGCAGGGGGTCACAGACTTTAGCACCAGGATGGTATTGGAGGCCCCCAGGTGGTTGGTACTGGGGGACTTCAGTGCCTGGGTCGACGATAAACTCTCACAGCTTGGACAAGACTTTCTCCAGTTGATGGTTTTGTTGGGGCTCACAGAGGTCATTACCTCTGTGACCCACCTCTGAGGTCATTCATTGGATGTGGTGATCTTCCTTGTCAGTCTTCACCATTCATTACTGTTGGGTGTAAGCCTGATCGCGCACCTGCCATGGAAGCTTTTTTTTTTTGGGGGAGGAGTCGGCAACGATGGGCGCCCGCCCGCAGGCAGGAGGAATGCACTCGTGGTGTGTGAGGAGTGGCGTTAGGTGGCGAGACTCCTCCTCCATCCCAGTTCTGTTTCTCCCGCCATCGAGGCCACACCTGCTGCGTGAATTGACAGTTACTACGTTGCTTCTGTATCCTGATGCTGTTGAACCGGTAAGACTATTTCATTTTCTTTTTTCGATGGCGCTGAGATCTATTGCTGTTTTTTGCAGTTTATTTCACATCATGCCCGGTTCGGGAGCTAAACGCTAGTCTAGAGCAGATCGCACCCCCATGCGTCGGTGCTCCTGTGGCCGGCACTTTTCCATTATGGACCGGCATAATGTTTGCCTTCAGTGCCTGGGACCCAACCACGATATGGATAGATGCAACACCTGTTTTCCATGGACTGCTGCATACTGAAATCTGCATGTTCAAAGTCGGCCGGGCTCCACTTAGGCTTTGGAAGAGTTTCTTGTCATGCAGGCCTCCTAGGCCAGAACTTTAGGCCCTTCCTCTGGGTCCCTTCCTGGGTCTGTACGGCCCGGTGAGGAGGAGGCCTCCTCCAGCTTCTAGCCTTGCCGAGGAAGAGGCCTCTTCCGCGGTGTCGGAGGAGTGGCGCGGTCCCTCTAGTGGTCGCATTGCTGACACCGCCCTGGCAATCACCTCCTCTGAGATGCAGGCTCCCCCGGTCTTGCAGCCCATCATTGCTGGGTCCGGCACTGGTGGACCCTCGACGCTTTGCAGTGCCGTCTCGGTTCCCGGCGCCGTTCACGGCGCTGGTGATCGAGGTAGTGCCGAGTGCGGCACCAGTCTGAGTCTCGGTGCCGCTCACAGCACCAGTGCTGTGGGTGACTCCTCTGGTGGCGCCGTATTGGGTTCCGGCGTCAGGGACTCAGCCGGGGCCATTGGCAGGCTTGCTCTGGGGTTGTGAGCGGTGTGGTGGACCTGGCCGGTGCCGTGTCCCAAGACAGTGCTGTTTGCAATGCCGTCAACAGAGAATCTCCAGGGGTGGCTAGCATTGAGGTCCTTCTGGTCGCCTCCTCTTCGGAGGGGGAGGACTCAGACTTGGACCCAAGCTGGCTCCCCAATTCTTTGGGATCAGAGGTCTCTGTGGGATGTGGTACTAGGCAACCCAGTGGCTCTATTCCTGAGTCTCCAGAGCAGTCTTCTTCTGAAGACCCCTCAGCCGGGGGTGGCCTGGGGTCTTTTGGGGGTGGTGGCTCTGAGACCGGGAAGGGGGTTTTCTCCTTTGAGGAGGCTGCGGCAGCTGCCAGTGTTGGTGCCACTGCAGCCTCCCGGGGGTGGGTTGGAGACCCCTGTTTCTGTGGTATCCCTTGGGTGGCCTGCAAACCAGGGGACTCCCTTGCTGGTGTCGAGGAAGAAAGCAGCCTCAGAGTCTTAGAGATTGAGGGGCTGGAGTGAGGGGCGGCGGCACTCTCCTGCCACCCTACGGGGCGTAGGGAGGAGCTGCATTGCTGAGCCTCGACTCTCCTTCTTTGGCTCTAGGGTACCCTCAAGTTGCAGTGTGGAGGGTTGCCCTTCTGGACACATGCAACCCCAGGTGCGTCACAGGGGACATTCCTCATCTGGGCTCTTCGGAAGTTCGCATCCTCAGATTCCTTTTCTGCAACCCCGTTTGATCTCAGGGATCCCTCCAGTTCGGGCTTCATTCCCTGGATTCCAGAGCCCTGGCAGAGGTCAGGCACTTCCCTGCAGGCGCCCTTCTCCCATCCCTCTGCAGCCACCTCCCTTCCTCCCAGGCCATGTGGTTCTACGGGGCGTTCAGACCTACTGCAGCGGCCTTACCGTCATATGTCAGGACCGTGGATGAGCGGGTCTTTCACCTGTCCCCTATGCCCGAGTAGTCTTCTGAACAGTCGAGTTCCTTGTCTTCCTCTTCTGAGGGAGAGGAACCCAACATTCCTCTATCTTCCGATGCTGATTTCACTGAATATCAGCGTTTACGTTCAAGGATGGTTCGAGATCTCCATATCTCCTACGTTCGCAGGGACAATACTGAGCGGCAGATGCATGAATTCCTCAGCAAGTTCAGTGCCTACCACCTGGTGGTGCCATTCTGGCCTATTCCCTTCCAGGAAGCATCTGTCCACACCTGGCAGTCTCCAGCTGACCCTTTTCCAGCCCCAGCAGACTGCAGGAGAAGGTATTGTTCTCCCCGGGAGTTTCTAGGTTCTCTCCCTCACCTTCCTTCGGGCCTGATGTCCCTAGACACTCCCTCCAGGCTTCGGCACCCAGCGTGCAACCGTCCACCGAATCCAGATTCCCTGCAATTCGGCTGGTGGGGGCGAAGGATTTTCTCTTCCACTCGCGTGTTAATGTGCATCGTGTCACATCAGGCACACCATACTGCCTACAGCAGGCACATGTGGTCAATGCTAGCTCAAGCGCTGGCATTAACTGCCTGATTCTGAGCAATCTTGACAAGCCATTGACCTCTCCACCATAGGTCTGGAACTGGCAAGGCACCAAGGTAGGGCATCTTATGACGGCAGTGAGGTGGCTTCCAGGCTTGCGGAGACAGCAGTTTGTATTAGACGGATGACATTGGCTTCATCTTTCAAGATTGTCACCCCTGACCCAGCATAGGGTGATCCGCTCCGCCTTCCAGGGGACCACTCTTTTTTCCAGCAGGGCTAGGAGGCTTCTTAAGGGGCTCCCTCCATCCCCTCATCTTCAGGGGACACTTCCTAGCT
This sequence comes from Neoceratodus forsteri, assembly GCA_016271365.2. NCBI lineage: Eukaryota > Metazoa > Chordata > Ceratodontiformes > Ceratodontidae > Neoceratodus > Neoceratodus forsteri. The sequence goes on from CM028129.1 coordinate 1,414,079,583, forward strand.
CTCCTCAGCCTTAGACTTATAGTTCTAGTACGACTAGGGTCTCCTCCTCCTGTTTTCCACCAACAGGAGGCTGAGGGTCATGTTAACGTAGGGCTGTGCTACACCCCCTTCGGGGGGCTTGTTACTCACCCAGCAGTAATGAATGGTGAAGACTGACATGGGAAAATATGAAAATTATGTATCTACTGTAATTCTTTATCTTCTCTTGTATCTTCACCATTCATTACTGAATCCAGACCACCTTCCCCTCATGGGCCTCATTTCTGAGGCATCTCCCCCACCCTGCTCGCCCTCCCCCTGGAGGCCAATTGGCGGCTGAGTCCCCATGGTACCTCAGGACCGTCTGTTCCTTCTCTGAAGCCACAGAGAGTTCATCCCTAGAGGAGAGCGAGTAGGGCTTCGCACTCACCTTCTGAGGGAACTCTTTCTGATTCTCTTTAGCCATGGTGTCCCCAGAATTGGGGCTTCTCCATTTTCAGGAGTTTTTTCCCTACGGCTTATACTATTCAAAACACTCCTGGGAGTCGGAAGGAGTTTCCTTCCCTGTCTTTTTCTGTTTTCCACACAAATATGTCGTGCCCTTCTTGCAGGGGCTCCAATACTAATGCTCGGTCATGTGGCTATACACACATTTTTTCTTACACCCAGTTGGGGCTTTCTCCACTTCAGAACAGTTAATGTTTTTCCTTTTGGGGACAGTCTGTGAGCTCTTGGCTTAAGTTGTGGTTAAGTGGATAGCTAGGCGGGAAGGAAAATTTGCCTTTCGAAAATGAGCTATTCAGACGCTTCATTGCGCCACTTAAAAGTAGTCATTAACAAGAAGGATCCTTGTTCCCTTGTCCTCAGTCTTTTTAAGACTGGTAGCTCAGGCCAGTTTCTCCCAATGGTCATGGCAGATTCTCCCCTTCCTTCCTACTATCCTTTTCTTCTTCATTTTCTTCTCTTCAACCCTTATCTTTTCCTCTCTAAGGGCTGCACGAGGAGTGAGGCCCTGCGGTCCCTTAGGGTAGGGTTCTTCTTTTCTGTCCTCTCTCTGGCTTATTCCTTTTTCAGTTTATTCCCTTTCCTTTGTCCATCCCTCGGCTTCCTTGCCTCACTCTTATTTTCCTAACCTATTTTTGCCTCTCTGGCTTTACAGAATTGGGATGGAGAAGGAGTCTGCGGTGTCGGACGGCCACCCCTCGCGCACCACATAGTGCATTCTGCACCAACTCCTCACCCCCAAAAAAAGCTCCCATGGTGGGTGCGCGCATCTGGCTTACACCCAACAGTAATGAATGGTGAAGATACAAGGGGAGATCAAGAATTATGGTAGGTATGTAATTTTCATTTCCTGCTGGGGATGGAGATCTCTGACGTGGTGGTGGAACCCATCGGATGGTCTGATCACCATACTGTTGGGTTCAGCATCACGTCCCCTCCAATAGACCTGCCCCTACAGAGATGGTATGGTACTGCCCCTTACGGGGAGTAACCTCAGATGGTCTGATGGCAGTTCCATACCCATCGGGTAGTGTGAGTGTTAGCAGGGATCCAGAGAGTCTGCTATGAGCCTATAATAAGGCAGTGGGAGAAGCCCTGGATGCCATTGCTCCAGTCCGTATTCGTCCACTCACCCTTCACCCTCGGTCCCCGTGATTTGATGGGACCTTGATGGAGCTGAGGAGAGTGGGTAGAAGGTTGGAGCGTTGCTGGCAGAGATCGGGCCTGAATAATGACAAACTTAGATTGATATCCCATTATAAGGCATATCAGTCTGCCTTCTCCCATAAAAAGGCAGAATTCCTGTCCAGGGAGAACAAGCATGAACTCGACTGGCCCAGCTCTTTCGTACTGTAGACAGGCTGTGCAATCCAGCTTGTCTCCAGAATCAGAGAGCCTTTTCACAGAAGTGTGAGGAGTTCGCTCGATTTTTCACGGATAAGATTGTGACCATCAGGTTGGAGATCCATGCAGCTCACTCAGATGGGCAGAGTGGAGATCGGTGTGGGATCACTAGCACCCAGTTTGTCTGGTCGGACTTTGCTCAGGTGGCGATTGATGACGTTGTGAAGATGGTCCAGGGCTTGCGACTGACTCAATGTAATTTGGACCCAGATCCAACATGCCTCCTAGTGTGGTGAGTAGAGGCAACAGGACCAGTTCTTGTTGAGATAGTTAGGTGTTCATTAGAGACTGAGGTGTTTCCGGACACCCTGAATGAGACTGTGGTTCACCCCCTTGTGAAAAAATCTTTTCTGAACCTTGACTGTCTCGCAACCAACAGGCCTGTCTTTAACCTGCCTTTTGTAGGAAAGGTTGTTGAGAAGGTAGTTGCATTGTAGCTTGAGGGTCATCTGACCACCCATGACATCTATGATCCTCTCCAGTCCAGTTTCAGGAAGAGACATAGTACTGAGACGGTGCTGGTCTGGGTACTTCATGATCTTCTGATAGCGAGGAATTGGAGGAGCTGTTCCATCTTGGTCTTTGTTGATCTCTCAGAAGCATTTGACACCGTGGACCATGGGATGTTGCTAGAGTATCTGCGGCTTTTCTGTGAGCTGAGTGGCACAGTCTTCAGATGGTTCCATTCATTCCTCACTGGCAGGACACAGAGAGTGGAGTCCGGTGTGTGTTCCTTGGCCCCTCTTTCCCTGCCACGTGGGGTGCCTCAGAGCTCTGTGCTCTCCCTCATGTTGTTCATGGTATATATGCTGCCATTGGGAGACATTATTAGGCAGTACGGGTTGCGTTTTCACTGTTATGCAGATGATACTCAACTGTTCTTGTCCTTTGTGCCTGGGCAATGTGATGCTGTTGCAGTATTTAACAACTGTCTCTCTGAGATCCAGGATTGGATGAGTGCCAGCTGGCTTAGGCTGAATCTGGGTAAGACTGAGGTGTTGGTTGTGGACCCAGGTCACCAGGTGGAGGGATTATCGGCTGGGCAGCCATCAGGGATTTGGTTGGGGGGCAACCAGCTTATGACCTCTGACTGGGTGTGAAACCTGGGTGTCGTGCTTGATAGCGGACTGACACTTAAGACTCGGGGGTTGGCCGTTGTCAAGTCCTCATTCTATCATCTGAGGAATGTGGCCCGGATAAAGCACCTGGTACCACCTGATGACCTTCCGATGTTGGTCCATGCCTTGGTGACCTTGCGCCTTGATTACTGCAGTGCCCTATACCTAGGGCTTCCGGGGGGTGGACCATGCTGCCTGCAGCGAGTGCAGAATGTGACTGCCAGATTGTTGACAGGTTTACGTAGATCTGACCGTGTCACGCCTGTGCTCCGTGCCCTGAACTGACTGGTGCAGTGGAAGATCACCTTCAAGGTCGGATTACTGACCTATAAGGCCCTACGCGGACAGGGACCATGGTACCTGCAAGAGCTCCTTTGTCCCTATTGCCCCCTTCGCCCTCCCTGCCCTGCCAGCGAGGGATTGCTGGAGATTCCCAGGGTTTGCTTAACAATATCGGGAGCTAGGTCATTTGCTTTTGCTGCTCTGACCCTGTGGAATTCTCTACCTCATTGGGTAAGGGAATGCCCATCCGTTGAAGTCTTCAAATCTGCCTTGAAAACTTGTTTGAGTTGGCTTACACTGATATTTAAACTCCTGCTATGTTTTTAGAAATGTGGTTCTGTTTTTAAATTATTGTATTGTGTAAAACGCTATGATCTACTGTGGAATAGCGTTCTAGAAATAGTTTGGTGACTTTTGGGTCCTTTAGCTAGTTGATTAAGACTGCTCTAGACCTTCCTGGAGGGTTCACTAGACACCTGCCAGATCGGTCTCTCTCCCCAAGACATCACTTTCTCCTTAGAGAGGCAGGGGTCAGGGGTGTTCTAGAAAAGGCAGCAATAGGGTCCATCCCTGTTTATCTGGAGGGCAATGGGTTTTACAGCTCCGTCAAAGGAAAGCTTCCTGGTATTCCTGTCTAAGACCTCGGAACGACTTCCTTGGGTGGGCATTACGGTGTATTAACCCAAATGTCACCTCACTCTGTCCCAGCACCTCCATTGCATTGGTGCAGTGCTGGACACGCTTCAGGGTCGAGCATTCCTCCCATCCCTCGAGGAACAGTCTGCTGACCTCCCTGTCAACAACCCTGGCCCTTTTTTCCCCCCATGTGGGTATCATGGTGAACTACCCCAAGTCTCACCTTACCCCTTCCCAGCACCTCCAAGTCATTGGAGCTGTGCTGGACACAGTTTAGAGCAAGGCTTTTCTCCCATTGGGCAGAGAGGAAACCTTGCAACTGCAGGCCAAACAGGTGGCATCCAGTTGCCGGACTTCGGCCGGTCGGTTTTATGCCTTCTAGGCCTGATGGCAGCTGCTATCCCAACTGTACCTCTTGACAGGCTCCACATGCGGATAACACAGTAGGCACTACGAGTTCAGTGGGACCAGAAGTCTGATGACCTGGATCACAGAGTCCTTGTGTCGAGTTCCATGCAACAGGATCTCTTATGGTGACAGGATTGCAACAATCTCTGCCAGGGGGTTCCTTTTCAGCCTACCCTTCCGGTCCAAACCCTGACCACGGATGCTCCCAGCAAGGGCTGGGGCCTTCCTCTGAGGGATTGCAGCACCCAGGGATCTTGGTCTCAGTGGGACCTTTCCCTGCATTTAATCGTGCAGAAGATGCGATCCATGCTGTACGCCCTTCTGGCCTTCCAGCCCTTTCTCCTTCCGGGTCCACTTCTTGTCCAGAAGGATGGTATGTGTGTGGTGTGGTTTCCAAACATGTAGGGAGGTATGCAGTCATATCCCCTGTGCAGGGAAGTGATACGCCGTTTGATACTGGGTAGTCCAGCAAACCTCCAGCTGATGGCAGTGCACGTCCCAGGAGTCCTCGGCGTCCTAGCGGACAGTCTCAGCTGCACTCACGCAAGAGCTCATGATTGGGTATGGCTGCAGTCAGTGGGCGGAGACATCTTCAATCTGTGGGGTTGCCCAGACTTAGATCAGTTCGCCTCCCCATACAACATAAAACTACCCAGTTTATGCTTGCTTGCTCCAGGCAGGGTGTTCTCTGGCGAGACGCTCTGTCTATTTGTTGGATAGGGAGGTTCCTCTATGCCTTGCCTCCCTTCCTACTTTTACAGAGGGTTCTTCTGAAACTGCAGGAGTAAGGGGCCCACATAATTCTGGTAGCCCCTTACTGGCCTCGTCAAATTTGGTTCTCTGTGCTCCAGTAATTGGCTGTGGAACCTATGGTTCCCCTCCCCTCTGTCAGGGCCTTCTAACTCAGGAGCAGGGCAGGCTGGTACATCAGGCCTAAAATCCCTTTATCTTCCCATGGGGCACCTTCAGTCATAGCTGCTACATGCTGTGGGTTTTCTGCCAGAGTTGCACAGGTTCTTGTGGGACCGGAAAGTATTCCACATGAACTACCTATGCGATGAAGTGGAAAAGGTTTTCCATATGGGCATCCACTGAAGGTTGGGATCCCTTTTTTTCCTGCCTGATTCCTCAGATCATGTGGTTACCTGTTTCACCTCTCAGTCCTTGGACTAAACTGTTCCTCTTTGAAGGTCCATTTGTTGGTCTTTTCTGCCTACCATATTCCAGTGGACGGCAAAACCCTGACACAGCTGGAGGTTCCCATACCTTTTGTGAAAGGAATTCTCACTTATAACCCCTGGTTCAGAACTGTTCCACTGTGGGTCCTTGGCTTCTTTCTTGAGAAACTCTCTTTGAACTGGCCGCAAATTGTGACTTGCACTATCCTTCCTGGAAAGTGCTGTTTTTGGTTGTCTTTACTTCTGCTTGAAGGATTTCCAAGCTTCAGGCCCTGATGTGTTAGGAGCTGTATTTGATTTTGCATAGAGACCGGGTGGATCTGTGCACAAATCTTCAGCTTCCACCAAAGGTAGTTTCTGAGTTTACTTTGCATCAGATCATACACTTGCTGGTGTAGTACCCTAAACATTCCAGTCAAGGGGAGGCAGTCCTGCACTTTTTCAACATGCACCGAATTTTGAGTTCCTGCACGAATCGAACAACGTTAGTCTGACAAACAGATCAGATGTTTGTTTCCTTTGCTCCCAAAAGAGAGTGTGTAGCAGTTTGGAAACAGTGTTTGTCCATATGGTTGACAAACTGCATTTTGTTTTGTTATCAGAAGTATAACAAACTCCTTCCTGGGGACGTTGAGACACTCAGCAAGAGGGATGGCTGCATCTACTGCTTGTTTTAGAAAGGTTTCTGCTACCAGCCCGGTGGCACTGGAGGTTGAGGCGCTGGTCGCTGCACCTCGCGCCACGCCGGTGACCTGGGTTCGGAAATGAGGCCGGGCCACCAGGGGTGGCAGGGGGGAAGAGAGGATGGAGCATCTGGAGGACTGCTGTCCTCTCTTGGGGGGAGGGAGACTTGTCGTCCCACTCGTTGACTGCCCTCTGGCGGTGGCTGGAGGGCAGTATGAGTCGGAGACTCAATCTGATGTCCTTACATCGGTAGGGAGGGGTGGGCAAAGATGGAGAAGCGAGCCTGGCAGGCGATGATGGTCCGTTGTTCCCAGGGGCCACCCCAGATTCTGGATTGGGTCTCTGGAAGGGAGGAGAAGCCGGCAACCTTCTTCCTGGCCCTGCTGCAGGTTACAGTCCACGGGGGAACTACCCGGGATCGGCAAATACATGAGTGCCGAGACTGGAAAGCGAGTCCCTCCATCAGGAGGGCCGAAGTCACCTGTCAGGGCTCTGGAGGATAAAAACCTCTATAGGAAAAAAAAGGTGTCTGCCATAGACATTTATGCAGTGGCTACTTGCAGCTCTGTCCACACTTTCACCAAACACTTTAGTCTGGACATTGCCTCTTGACACAGGGATGACTTTAGACTAGCTGTCCTTCAGGGCCTTCTTTCTTGAATCCCTGCCTACTGCAGACCTTTCCTGCCTCCCATGTTTCAGACCTTGTCTGTTCCTTTTAACTGCTTGGGATTTAGTCCTCAAGGTGATTACCTACTGCAAGAGCCCTCTTGAAGTAAAATAGTACAGTTACGTAAGAACTTACCATAACAGCAAATCTTCGAGAGAGCCTCTTGCAGTAGGTAACCTATTTCCCTCCCACCTTCCCCCTGCTTCTGCTGTTTCTTTCTAGCCTATTTTTGGCTCTAGGAGCCCACTCCTGTTCTCCTGTTGCACCTTTTTCAGTCTCTGGCGGGAAAGCTGGAAGGCGGGCGTGGGGACCGCCCCTAATATAGCGTCATGCTGACGCCAGTCACGTGACGTTGGGGGGTGGCGGTCCCCCGCCAGACATTGCTAGCTACAGTTTTTCATGTGGTCCTAGCACCTGGCTGCTTAGTCCTCAAAGTGATTACCTACTGCATGAGCCTCTTTCAAAGATCTACTGATCTTACTTTGAGTGGGAGCTCTTGCAGCAGACTACCACAGTTAGGACTGGCTGCAGGCACTAAGACCCTCCATAAAACTTCTCAGCCAGCAATACCCAGCAGGGACCGCCCCTGACGTTGGCTCCATCCCGGCGTCCGCTCTGGTACAAAAGGGGGTGGACATAGCTCCACCCCAGTTCTTTTTCCGCCATGTCCTGCACATGTGAAGAGTTTCTGCTCATCTTGGCTTTCCAGCCCAGTAAAAGAACTTTGTTTTTTGGATTTATTTGCGTTTTCTCCACTAGTTTCGACAGTCTGAAGAACTGAAGCTACTCACACTCCTGTGTGGTTTTGAATCATTATCAGGAGGTGGTGTGTTGGAGACTGAAACAGCTCATCTCCTAGTCTCTGCATTGCTAACAGATACTGCCTACTGTTTAAATTCAAGGACTGTTTTGACAGGGAAATCAGTGTAGAGGCGTTTTTTAAACCCCCTTTTAGAGGGCTTGGAAAACTGGTCAGGCATTGCTCCTCAGTGCTCAAAAGGCAGCCCTTTGCTTTTTTTTTTTAACTCTTTATTTATATCAGTCAGTTTTTCTCTCATAGATTCCACTCATACATAAAACATATTTACAAACACACATAAATAGGTGTCCAAGTTAATCATTGTCATAAAAGAAGACAAAAAAACAAAAATTACTGGCTTTGCGTGGTCCTTATTACATTTCAATCTTAATACAGGAAAAAATCACATTTAATGATTCATTAATTCCATAAATCCCGGAAATTCCTTGCATTCTACTTACTCCACATCCTTTCAGTTCTTAATACCTATCCCCTTCCCTACAAATTCTTCTATTTTATATTATTCCGTCCCACTACCCTCTCATGCAATTTGATAACCTTTTGTTGCTTCATCACTATTCTCAGGGTATGTATGTGGGATCAAGCTTCATAATGTATAATAATACGCATTGTCTCCATCTGGTTTCAAATTGTTGTAACCTATGGCGAGACCATGTTGTGATTTTTTCCATCTTATAAAGCTCATTTATAAGACTCTGCCATTCCTTAATTGTTGGGATGTACGCTGTCAGCCAGTGCCTTATTAATAAGGCAGCCCTTTGCGGCTGCTTTTGGTGTTGGCTAACTCGCCTTTATAAAGGTGAGCTATATACATTGCCTGGCCTCACTGTTTGCTGTTTGTCTCCTTTGATCACCATAGCAACTGGTGGCGATCAGCCGATAGCGCTACATAACTGCAGGCTCCAGCGAAGCGGAGTCGAATGAGCGGAGGTGACGGCAGAGGCCAGCGGCATCTGTAGGCGGAAGAAGGTGGAAGGTGACTTTGTGTTTTCCAGACAATCAATACTATTCCTATACTCTATTGTAGCTTGTTTTAAGCTTTACTGTATTTTGTTCAACAGACAGCTTGAGAAGTCAAATACCTTCATAAACTGTAATATACCATCTTGGAGTTAATATCTTCCATATTTTCATGTAGTAAGTTTATCTAAATAAACAAAGAGTGCTTTGGTTGCAGATGTCAATCCTGTAATATGTACTTAATATCTCAGATAAACAACTTCACCTTGCCCTTTACCTGTGTTAAATGTAAAGTTAACCATGATTTAACTGCCGAATTAGAATTGTTTAACAGTAGGTTAAGCTTTTTAGTGACCAGCCAACAGGAAATGTCTAGTAGATTTAAAAATCAAATTAGTGATATTTCCCAACCCACCAAAAGTACATGTGGTAGGCAAAAAGCCCAAACGTCAGGGAAAAAAACTTAGACCATTATCAAAATGCCAGAAGGCAAACGAAATTATCACCACTTGTCAAGAACCTATTGAAATACCCCCTGCACAAAAGAAAAAGAAAAAGTTAGTGTTAAGAGAACAAGGGAAGAAGATCCATCTGATAATGCAGATGAAGATTGGTACACTTTACAAATTCAAAAAAATCCAAAAAAGGGCAGAAGAGCAGACCAATTTACGGTTTCTACTTTCAATTCCTTTGATCCCTTAACATATATCTCGGATACAGGCCATGATCCAGAAACAATAAGTGTCCCCATTACTGAACATTTTGAAAATATAGAAAACCCAATATTTACTATAACAAATATTAATCTTTCATATGCAGAGTTTAATTCTTCACCTCTTTTTCCCAGCAATCCACAAAATGTTACTGACACCAGAGAGGCCAAAAAACATGACCAAGTTGATGTAAATCCCTTGATTTCACTAGAATATTGTGACAACTTGGACCTAAATCAAGATGATGTTTGCAAAAAAAGACAGGTTCTAGTGCTAGGAGACTCTGTCATCAAACATATCGATAGAATCATTTGCAACCCTGACAATACAAATAGAACTCTTTCAAGCTTCAGGGGTGCTGTCATTACTGACATCACAGAGATGTCCAGCAACATCTTACAAAACTCAGGTTTTAAACCTTTGGTAATAGTTCACATGGGAGCCAACAATGTTCTTAAGGATTCTTCTCAAAAACTAAAAGAAGATTATGTTGCATTAACAAACAAATTATTGTATTTAGGATGTGAGGTAGTCCTATCTGAAATCTTGCCTATTCCAAGAGCAAATCTTTCCCAACAATGTAAAATGAGAGAAACAAATAATTGGTTGAGATGTTGGTGTCTTAAACAAGATATACAATGTATAACTTAGTGGGAGGACTTTTATGGTAAATCAAACCTCTATTGTTGGGACGGACTCCATCTCAGCAGGAGGGGTAGTAGGCTATTGGGCGAAAGCATAGTGCATTCTGTCAATAGTTGTTTAAACTTCCAGCAAGGGGGGAGTTGTATGTTCTAGATAAAACTCTTGAACCTCAATTTTTCAACTATTCTTCAAACCCTGCATCCATAATCAACCGTAAATTCCCCCAAACGAACACTACTGGTGTCATTTCTAAACCAAATATAAATATTATATTAACTAATGCCAGAAGTCTACACAACAAAAAAGAACTTACTTACATCCTTCAAGCACAAAAAATATCAATTTGTGGAGTTACTGAAACTTGATATAAGGATGAAGACTGGAACACTGACATAAAGGGATATAAGTTTTACAAAAACCAAAATGAAAATAAAAAGGGAGGAGGTGTATTATACATTGATGAACACTTGAAAGCAAACACAATTAAAACTAAAACAAGTAATAATGAGAGCTTATGGGTCAAAATTTTTCTCCCCCATAGTCCACTAGTAATTGGGCTAATATATAGATCTCCTAGTTTAACTAATGATGAAAATCAAAGTTTTAATAGAAGAAATATCTGAGGTACACATTGATGCTCCCTGTATACTGATGGGTGATTTCAATCTTCCAGCTATCAACTAGGACAATTATACATCCGCTTCAAATGCTGAAAAGATGTTTATGGATACTTTTCTTGAATCTAACCTAGAACAAATAGTTAATAAACCTACCCGTGGTAACAATATCCTTGACATTGTACTCACCAGTGTTAATGAGAAAATTGATAACATCAAAATACTTCCTCCTCTGGGTGATAGTGATCATTGCATGGTCAATTATGAATACATAGCAGACTTTCCAAGCACAAATGGCATTACTAAAATCAAAAACTTTAATAAAGCAAACTATAAAAAAAAATTATTTTTTATCTAAATGGAATTGGGAGACGGAACTAAATAACCTAAATTTATTACAAATTTGGGATTTAATTAATAGCAAAATCAATATTTGTCTCTCAAATTGGGTTCCTTATAGAATGAAGTACTGCAACAATAAACATGTCCCTCTTTGGTGGTCCTCAAAAATTAAGAAACAATTACAAAAAAAAGAAAACTATATAGAAAATATAAAAAAGTTAATTCCAACAGTCTCCTGGAAAAATACAAAATTGCAGCCAAAAAATTAAAACACATGATTAAATCATCTAAATCTAAAATTGAATTCAACTTAGTTACTAAAGTTAAAGACAACAAAAAACAATTTTATAATTATATTGGTTCCATGAAAGAAAGAAATCATACAATTGGACCCTTTAACATCGATGATATACCTATTTTAGATGAAACAACTACTGCTACAATTCTAAATGAGACATTTCTAAAAGTTTTCGAAACTAAGGAAGCTGCAAATTCGCCTCTTCTAGTAAACAATTCTAGTTTTCCTGTTTTTACAAAAATGGAGGTTGCAAAACAAATTAAATCTTTAAAATCAAACAGCTCTCCTGGTCCTGATGGTATTCCACCCAGATTTTTTACAAAAAATTAGTCATTCAATTTCTGGTCCTTTAGCCGTGTTATTTAATTCATCAATCAGAGAAGGTAAAGTTGTTCAGGCTTGGAGGGAGGCTATAGTTACACCGATATATAAGGGTGGATCCAGACATGACCCTAACAATTATCGGCCCGTAACCTGACTTCCGTCATAGGCAAAATTATGGAAAGATTGCTTAAAGCCCATATTATAGATCATTTAGAAAGTAATAAAATAGTAGATATCTTTCAACACGGTTTTGTGACTGAAAGATCAGTTTTGACCAACCTACTACATTTTTTTGAACCAGTAAGCGCTGCCTTGGACTTGGGCATTCCAGTAGATGTAATATTTTTGGATTTTTCCAAAGCTTTTGATAAAGTATCACATAAAGTCTTACTACAAGAATTGGTCAAAATTAAGTTGCAACGTAATATTGTAAACTGGATACAGTCATGGTTGGAAAACAGAACTCAACAGGTATCAGTCAAGTGTCACCTGTCTGCGACGGGTGTGGTGACTAGTGGTATTCCCCAGGGCTCTGTCCTGGGTCCGATGCTGTTTAATATTATGGTCTCTACACTGCCTACTACTGATGAGATATGGGTCACAATATATGCTGATGACTGTAAAATGGGTAGTTTGGTAAGCACCTTTCATGATAAATGCTCCATACAAAATCATTTAAGCAACCTATCAAACTGGGCAAAGGCTTATGGTATGTTTTTAAATGTTGACAAATGTAAAGTCTTACATTTGGTCAAAAATAACATCCACTTCAATTATTCCTTAAACAATGTTTATCTAAAAAGTATTTTGGAAGAAAAGGATTTGGGCGTCATAATGTCGGATAATTTAACTTTCGAAAAAAATAATATAATTAAAGTTAAAAAATGTAATAAAATAATTGGCTCTATTTTAAGAAATATTAAAAGCAGAGACTCCAAGGTTATTATGCCACTCTACACCAGTCTGGTACGTCTCCACTTGGAATACTGCTCTCAGTTTTGTGCACTAACTTCTATAAGGAGTTTAAAACTCGCTGAGGGTGTTCAGTGTAAATTCACTAAAAAAGTATCATCTTTACATAATAGTTACGAAGATAGATTAAAAAAACTTAACCTATTTTCTGTAAAATACAGACAAATAAGGGTGACTTAATATTGGTATATCAAACCTTAAAAAATGATTATTTAAGAACCACAATTGGACTTACTACTGCCTCCAACGTCAAATCAACTAGGAGTCATGGTTATAAATTCATTGGAGAAAAATGTGTATCCACTAGAAGGAGTCTATTTTTCACACAGAGAGTTGTGGGTTTGTGGAATAACTTACCTTTAAGTGTCGTTAATAGTGATAATTTAAATACCTTTAAGCAAAGATTGGATAAACATATGGGAAACAAAAAATTTGATTTCCACCCATAGGACATGTGGGTGGCGAGCATACAATGGGCATCCTTACATATGCCTTCATTGCTCGTACACTTCTGTGAATCTATGAATCTATGTCTTCGCCGTCATCAGTCTCCTCAGCGGGGCCCCACATTAATAAGTGCGGTTGCGGCAGCCAAACCGCGCCTGAAGACTGTCATTAGCAGTGCGTTTTCTGCCTAGGGCCTGACCACAACACCACGGCCTGTTCGACCTGTAAAAAATTCATCAGCTGAACTCTGATCTGCCGCCTAAAGGCCTTGAAAGCGTTTCTGATTGGAAAGAATATGGATTTGCACACCTCTGGGGAGAAGCAGAAGAAAAAAGGACAAGTGTAAGCAGTCTCGCGAAAAGGACCGTAGTCGGTCCCAGCACCGATCCAGGTCCTGGTCTCACTCCCGCTCTCGGCCTTCTCCCAAGACAGCCCATCGATCCAAGGGCTCAGGTGAGCATCCAAAAAAAGACCAGGCTAAGGCTGTACCTTTGAGGGAGAGGCCAGCGAAGCCCAAGGTGACTCCGCTCAGGGTCACCGTGAAGACCTCGGAGGCGCAAGCTTTGGACCCGCCTTCCAAGGCACTGGCGCCGCCTGTCAAGAGTGGGCCGACGGAATCTAAGGACACTCCAGTGCCTCCGGTCGGGTCCCCATCGTCAGTCCCTTACTGACCCTAGGAGATGGGATGAGCGGATCCGAACGCGCGCCGGCGAGGGGCTGCGTCCTCATCCTGAGTTCTCTCCTCGCCTGTAGAAGTGGGCTCTCCTGCGAAAGTTCGACGCCCTGGATATTCCATTTCCAGGGAAGGCAGCTCTATGTTTTCGAAGGACGAGCTCAAGGATCTGTTTTCCTTCTGGTGGGGGCAGGTCCAGAAGCGGACCCCCCTGAAGCTGGCCCTGTCACCAGTCCTGGACCCTTCGGGTGAACCACAGCCAGGAGGTGCTTCTTCTCGAGAAGACCCCAACAGGCGCCGCCACTCCTCCGAAGGCTCGTTCCGGACATGGTCCACTGACTGGCCGGCTCTACCAGATCCGGGTATGTGAGCAGATCAGGTCTTACACGTGGAACCGCTGCGTTCTGCTAGGCGGGACCACTTCCCAGCGTTAGTCCTCTGAGCGACTGTCTCCGGCCTCTGTCGCCGGTCCTGTAACTGTCACGGTCTTTGGATGTCGGTCGGTGAGCCACCGACGCTGGAAGTGGGGCTAGCCATAAGGACAGGTCTGGCTACTTGTCACCCAGTAGCCATTCCTCCTCTTTCTCGTCATCTTCTACCTCTTCCTTTTTGGGAATTGGGGGTTCCCCAGGAGAGAAGAACCAGCCCCGCTCGCCTCCTGATGATCCTACCTTTATGGACGTCATGAGGCACATCCAGGCCTCCAGTGAGTGGGACATGGAGGACCTGGATCCGGAATGCCGACGTGTGGCTAAATACCTGATGCAAATGGAGCCCAAGCCCTTGGTGGTCCCTCCTTTAGTGAACATATTCCAGGACCTCACCAGAGTTACCTGGAAGCGTCCGGCTTCAGTCCTGGCAGTTCAGAAAAAATCAGACAGGCTGTATAGAGCCCCGAAGGAGGAACCATTCTTGGCAGAGCATCCTCAGGTGGACTCTTCAGTTATTACGGCTGCTCACCACAAATCTAAGCAGCCTAACCATCTCAGCTCATAGCCTCCCGACCCGGAATCCCGGTACTTGGACCAGGTGGGCAAGAAAGTGTATTCTGCCTCCACCTGTTCAATTAGGTTCTTGAATTTCCTCACGCACATGGTCCAGTACCAGAATGCATTATGGGAGCGGGGACAAGAGCTGGTTAATGCCTTGCCAGACTCCAAGAAGAAAATGGAGATCCTGGACGTTCTCAAGTCAAGGCTCGACTTAGTACACAAGTGTTGCGTGTCTCGTACGATACTGCAGACATGGCCGCCAGAGCAGCAGCATCAGGTGTCTGTCTCAGGCGTTCATCAGGACCTGCAGTTCGGAATCCAGGACTTACTGTTCCAGGGTTCTGTGTTGTTTGGGCTGGAGACGGAGTTTTTGATCTCTCGCCTCTAAGAGTCTGGCAAATCCATCTGGTCTGTCCGCCAAATCTACTGTGGAGACCAGCAGAGACATTGAAAGCGGCCATTTCGGAAGCCCTCAGGTGGTCAAGCCTGTGGTAACCAACAGGGCCAGAGAGGAGGCTTTCGGAGGAGGGCCGGCAACCAGCAGCCTGGGGGCGCTCCTCCCCATGGCCCCAAGTCCTCCCAGGCCTCTCTGCCCACCCCTGGCTCCGCCCAGTGACTCCCTTCCGACACCCCCTCCTCTGGCGGAGGTACCAGGGGAGGTGGTAGGGGGTCGCTTCTCCCTGTACCTTCAGGGATGGAGTTCAATAACTACAGACAAATAGGTCCAGGATGTTATAAGGAGAGGACACACTTTAGAGTTCACGGAGATTCCTCCAGACACTCCGCCAAGGTTCTCCAGATAACCTTCTCCTCCTCATATTCCTCTCATAGAAGGAGAGATACAGGCCCTCTTGCAAAAAAGGGCGATAGAACCAGTCCCTCTGCGACAGCAGGGAAAAGTGTATTACTCCCACTTCTTTCTGGTTCCAAAAAAGACCCAGGACCTTCGTCACATTCTGGACCTAAGCTCACTAAATCTTTATATAGAGTACAAAAGGTTCCGGATGGTGACCGTGCCAGGTATTCTTCCTCTGCTGCACCAAGGGGACTGGCTCTGCTCCCTGGGCATGCAAGATGCATATATGCATATCAGGGTCTTTCCCCCTCACAGGAAGTTCTTGAGGTTCCACTTCCAGGGGGAGCATTATCAGTTTCGAGTTCTTCCATTTGGCCTCTCCTCTGCTCCTCACGAAGTGTTTGGCAGTGGTGGCTGCAGCTCTAAGGTGTATGGGGCATTATGTCTTCCCTTACCTGGACGATTGGCTGCTAGTGGCCCCGTCAAGGTCTTGCCTGCTTCAAGCTCTTGGTGACACTTGTAAACTCTTCCAAGACTTGGGGATCACCCTGAATCTTCCAAAGTCTTCCCCAGAACCCAGCCAAAGACTCGTCTTTATTGGAGCGGTCCTGGATTCGGTCCAAGGCATGGCTTTTCTTCCCCCCGGAGAGGGGCGATCCACTGCGGGAGATAGCCAGAAAGCATACGGCTAATCACCATTAATCGGAGCAGCTGTTCATGGCCTTTGTGCCACAACACTTGGGTAGACTGGTGTCCAAGCAGATCATTTCTAAATGGATTGTCCACTGTGTCTCTCTCTCTGCTATGAAAAGCATAATAAGCCCTTTCCGGGTCCAGTTAGGGGTCACTCCACCAGTGGAGTGTCTGCTTCCTTTGCCGCGCTGCAGAGCGTATCTATTAAGGATATTTCTTGGCCGCTACCTAGATTCAGTGCATACTGCGGAAGCACCACAGCTTGGACACATTGCCCAGACGCAGGGCAGGCTTCGGCCTGGCAGTCCTTCAAGGACTACTGCCTTGAGCCTCTATGTTCAGCTTTTTCTCCACCTCCCGGGGTCGATTACTTCCATGGCGAAGGACTGCTTGTGATTCAGTCCTAATTGTGATAGCCTGCTGCAAGAACTCCCACTCAGAGTAAGATGGTACAGTTACGGAAGATCTTACCATAACAGTAGGTCTTCGAGAGGAGCTCTTGCAGCAGGCGTTACTTTCCCGCCCTCGTTCCCCCTCTTAGATTTCATCTTCGTGCTCCGCTCCATTCTCCTATCCGCGGCTCATGCTCGGGACTTGGCAGAGGAACTGGGGGTGGAGCTGGAGTCCTCCCTTTTGTACCAGAGCTGACGCCGGGTGGAGCCGACGTCAGGGGCAGTCCCTGCTGAGTATTGCTGGCTGAGAAGTTTTCCAGAGGGTCCTAGTGCCTGCGGCATAGTCCTAATTGTGATAGCCTGCTGCAAGAGCTCCTCTCGAAGATCTACTGTTACGGTAAGTTCTTGCGTAACTGTACTTTATGGTAAGTTCTTACATAACTGTACATCTTGTCTGTGTCGATCTTCACCATTCATCACTGGTGGGTGGTGAGCCAGAATATCAGGACCCCGTGGGAGCTTTTTTTTTTGCACGAGGAAGAGGAGTCGATGTCGAGGGAGGCGGCGCCGCCACTCAAGGCCACGACGTGTCACGTAAGCGTCATGAGGTTGGACAGTAACCGTCTGCCTCCCTCAGCCCCAGTTCTTGCTTCTCCCGCCATCGAGTGAACACGAACTCACACGTGGTACATCATTATTTCTGTGGCCTAGTCCGTCAGTTAGTTTTCTGCAGTCCTAGTTCTGCTGCTCCGTCCTCTGTGTCCACTGGTAAGACCTTTCCTATTAATTTTTCGTCGACGCCAAGTGCTGTTTTTGGTTTTTGTTTTCCCATCCAGTCATGTCTGGTCTAGAGGACAAGAAAAAATATTCGAGGGCGGGTTGGCCTCCGATGCATCAGTGTCCCTACAGCCGACTTTACTCCATCATGGATCAACATGACAGCTGCTTTACCTGCTTGGGACCGAACCACGATATGGACAGAAGCAACACCTGTTTCTCCATGGATCACCGTGTTCTGGAGTTGTGCGTGCTGAAGTTCGGATGTACACTGCCAACTTTTGGGAGATAGACATGTACATGCGTCGCTAAGAGCAGGGTTCTCGGCCCTTCCTGTGGGTCCCCTCCTGGGTTTGTACAGCCCACGGGGTTCCGCCAGTTCCAGCCTTGCCTCAGCGAGAACTTCTTCCATGGTGCAGGAGGCCCGGCCCCCTTGGGGGTCAGGTGGGAGGCACTATTCAGGCAGTTGCCTCTTTGGAGGCACAGGCTCCCCCTGTGTCACGGTCTGAGGCCTCCGGGCCCGGGGCAGTGGCATGGGTCTGGCCTCCGGACCCATCTCTGACTCCAGCGCCATTCGCAGTGCTGAGGATGGGGCGGTGCCGTGGGCAGCGCAAGGTCAGTTCACGATGTCCCTCATGGCACCGCAGTTGAGAGGGATCGGGGTGTAGTCTGGGTTCGGGCCTCCTCTGGGGAGGACACTTCTGAGGCTGACCCAGACTGGCTCCCGGATTCTCAGGAGTCCACCAATTCCTCTACTTCCAGTGCAGCGGCTCCGGTTCAGCCTCTTCCCTTGGAGCGGATGGCTTCAACCGATGCCAGGGTCGGTGGCTCCGACCAGTCCTCTGGTGCCCTGGGTGGTGCCTCAGGACAGCATGGAGTTAGTGATCCATCTGTCACCTTGGGAGGCGTACCCTCTCCGATGGTTGTTTTTATTTACCCTGCTTCTGGGTTGGCTGGAGCACCTCAGGTAGGGGAGGGCACTACTCCTCCGGCTGTGTCTCTGGAGGCAGCTGTGGGATGTCAGTTGCCTCAGCTGATTATGAGGAAGTGGGCTCTCTCGGAGTCCGAAGGGTTGAGGGGGTTGGAGTCAGGGTGGCTCCCTTTCCTGGGAACCCATCAGGGTTCGGGGGGGGGGTGTTGCAGTTCTGGTCTGAGCTTCTTCCCTGTGGTCTCCTTGAGAAGGACCTCATCATCAGCGGTTAGGGGCTGCCCTTCTGGGCTCATGCGGCGCCAATTGCCTCGTGGAGGAGTTTCTTCTTTCGGGCTCTGTTCTGGCTACTCCAGTTCAGTTGAGTGGCCTTTGTCTGCCGGAACCACCGGATCTCCTCCTCCTTTGAGGTCTCCCAGTGGGTCCCCTAGCTCGGGCAGAGGTCGTGCCCCTCCTCGGAGGTGCATGGTCCCTTTGCCACCTCTATCCCCTTTCCCAGGTCACTCTGGTCCTATGGGGTCCCACACCTGGGAACAGTTCAGGTCCACGGCTGCACTGTTCCCTGCCTATTATCAGTCCATGGACCAAGAGGTGTTTCACTACTCCCCTGTGCAGCCGGAACCTGGCTCTTCAGACTTTTCGGCTCCCTCGTCTTCCTCCTCTGAGGGAGAGGACTCATCTATCCACCTATTCCCAGTGGCTAATCTTTCCAGCTATCTGTACTTCCTATTGGGGTTGCTTGATGAACTCCATATTTCCACCCTTGGCGAGCGCTATGCTGAACGGTCGGCACGTGCCTTCTTGGGCGAGTTTGGTGTGGCCAACCTGATGATTCCCGCCTGGCCTAATCCCTTTCGGGAGGCATCGTACTGGGCCTGGCAACATCCCTCAAACCAACCTCCAGCCTCGAGGGACTGCCGTGTGAGGTATTGTGCCCCCCCTTGGGTCTCCAGGAGCCTTGCCTCACCCCCCGTTGGGCGTGACTCTCCTGGACACACCCACTGGGCATAGAAGCCCATGGCGTGATCGACCCCCAGAATCCGACTCAGCTGAGATAGATTTTTGGGGGAGGAGAGCTTTCTCCTCAACATGCTTCCTTTTGTGTATCTCTTCTCATCAGACCCACCATGCTGCCCACAACAGACATTTGTGGTCTCTGCTAGGTCAAATCCAAGCATCTTTGCCTGATTCAGAGGCAATCAGACAGGCCATTGCCCTCTCTGCATGGGACCTGGAGCTAGCAAAGTACCAAGCAAGGGCATTGTACGATGCCATTGAGGTGGCTCCCAGATTGGTGGGGACAACGATCTGCATTAGGCGGACAGCGTGACTTCATCTCTCCTGGTTGTCACCCCTGGCCCGGTGTAGGGCGACTGCCCTCTCTTTCCGGGGAACCCATCTTTTTTCCCATAGGGTGAGGAGAGAGCTTCAGGAGCTCCTTCCTTCTCCTGCTAGGAGAACCTCGCCTCACTCAGACCAGCCTCAGGCCTAGCCAGGCCTGCTAGGGTTTCCTCCTGTAGTGTCTCCCCCACTGGAGGCTGAGTGACTTTTGTCCCTTAGGGAAGTTCTGGGCCTCCTTTGGGGAGCTCGGTAATCACCCAGCAGTGATTTATGGTGAAGATTGACACAGACAAGATATGAAAATTACGTACCTACCATAATTCCAGATCTTTCTGCGTATCTTCACCATTCATCACTGAATCCTGCCCTCCTTCCCCTCTCTGGGCAATTCTCCTCCTCCCTGTTTGTCTCCCATTGGTCCATTTCCAGTACCTCCTACCCCCTCCCCTTTGGGGTTGGGTTTTTTTCCCTCTGGGTGGGCAGACAGGAAGGGTTGCTGCTGTTGGAAATTGCCAGAGCCCCCTCTCAGCCCAGGTAGTTCCTGGGTTTTTTTCTGGCTCCCTCTTGTACCTCTTGAGGGAGTCTGGTGGCAGGAGACGACTCTGGTGGTTCCCTCAGTTATCCTCCAACCTCTTGTGCCTCCTTGTATTTGGTTTTTACCCTCCTCCAGGAGTGTATGTTATTAACCCTTCCGGTCCCTCCCCTGGAGGTACCACCCCCCGTCAAAATAACTAAGTTCCAATGACCTGGGGTTGTTCTCCAGAGCTTTTTAAGCCAGTTATTGTGGCTCATTTCTTTGCAGGAGGAAGAAGCACTGACTCGTCCTTAGCCCTAATCCTGCCTCTGATCCCTAATAAGTGCCATCCTCTTCATGCCTTGCCTTCATCCTCTGGCCTGCCTGCTCGACCTGTGGCATAATTTCTCCAGAGCAGTCCAGGACGATGTTTCGGGGGCGGTGTCTCCTCTTCCTCCATCCTTCTTCCTCTTTCTTCCTGTCCCTTTCTATTCCACCCATTCCTTCTTGCCCAGAGATTGGGGCCCTACTTTCCCAGTCCCTTAAGATTCCTCCTTTCCTGTCGTCTCTTCGGCATATTCCTCCTTTGGTTTTATATCCTTTCCTTTTGCCGTCTCTCAGGCTCCCTTGCCCACTCTCCCTCCTTATTCCCTGTGTCTCTCTGGTGTGCATAACTTGAAACTGAGGAGGCATGGGTGATGAGGTTACTGTCCAACTTCGTGAGCACCACGTATTATGTCGGCCTGGAGGACGGCACCATCTCGACGTCGACTCCTCCTCTTGCAAAAAAAAAAAGCTCCCGCAGGGTCCTGATCCTCTGGCTCACTACCGACCAGTGATGAATGGTGAAGATACACAGAAAGATCAGGAATTATGATAGGTACATAATTTTCATTTTCTGTTCAGTATTTAAAATGATTTTTTTTTTTTAAATAGCTATATTTAAGCTTTTGGACAAAGGTTCTGCAGTACATAAACACCAATGTGAGCTGCATGGTACTTATGTTATTGTTCTTTGCTCTACTGTATTCTCTTTTCTTCACCACCCCCCCAACATCCCAGAGCTGAACAGTTAGCCAGTGTTCAGTATACTCTTCCAAAGACAGCAGGAGGGGATCGTGCGGATTTCTGGCGATTCCGAGGCCTTCGTAGTTCAAAGAGGAATCTTCGGAAAAGCAGGGAGGACCTTTCTGCACAGGCTGTCCAGACGAAGTTCCCAGCTTATGAAAGGGTTGTTCTTCGAGAAGGTAATGTACAAAAATGATCCCTTATGTTCTGTTAACTTTGATGCTAAGAAGATTATGGATAGTGCTGGTTAGGGTGAAACTGTTTTATATGAGGCAAATACAGGTAAGATAGTGTTGAAACCAGCCACAAATTTTGTATTATAGGGTTTGTTTGACGAAAATCACAGTTCATAAAAGCTAAAAAAATATTTTTGCAAATTACAAAAGATAAAAAGGGCCACCTCGTGGCTCTGCAGTAGGGCATTGTGCTCCCATGCCAGTGACATGGATTTGAGAGCTGGGTCGAGGGGCTGGAGTATAGCCTTCGTGCGGCAACACACTAGTCAGGGACGGAAGGTGCTGGGTTCTGCTGCTGCAGTGACCCCTCTAATTAGCCAGTGAGCTTGCCTCCTCTACAGAGGCATTGCTGCATGTGTGCAAGGCCTGACTGTAATGGTGCAGTACCCCGTGTCAGTATGATGGCTGCCGGTACTTACTGACATTGCTCTTTGTGAACACCACATGTCTGGTGGGGGGGGAGGAGTGGCTGATGCAGCTGGGAGATCACTGTTTGGGACTGAAGCTAGGCAGAAGTAGCAGTCCAGGGAGCAAACTGCTTTATGACAAGAAAAATACACAAACAAAAAGTATATTGGTAATGGCTGTTTTTTTTTTTGTTTTGTTTTTAAACATCAGTGATGCAGGGGTGGCAGCACATTGATCTTCCTGGACAGAAGGTCTCACCACTCATTCACACTAATGAGTCTATGCCAGGCGCTCAAGACCATGAGGGCCAAAATCTTCAGGAGGGCAGCGTCAAGATGGGACTGCACATGCGTGGACTTCAGGCTACATAGGCTGTCTTGGTGTCGATCCTCCAACCACCTCAGTTCTTTTTTTCCCCTGCCGTCATGTGCGCTTTAGTGACCATGTCACTCGCCCACCGGGAGTCAAGTCTTCACGTCTATACAACAGCAGCAGAGTCACTCAGTAGTTGACTAGTAGTTTATATTTGTTCATTTATTTATTTTAGGGAAAAAAATTACCGAAGAAAGGAAGTCTTCTTCAGCCCGCCTTTGACAGAGTCCACCATGAACGGGGCCGGTGACGGTAGGGAGACTTAAGCAAGCTATTTTAGCAGCAGGGCTGAGTTCGGTCTGCTGCCCTCTTCAAGGGGTCTGACCCACGGGCAGTCTGGTGCTCGGGAGGAAAGGCGGTCCTCCCGAAAGTACAAAAGGAATTGGGCCCGTTCCTGATCGAGGTCGGGAACCCAGCATCGCTCTGCCTTGAGCTCTTCCTTGTCCTACCAGCGGAAGAAGAAGCAGTATCACTCGAGGTCGCCCTCTGGTACTTCTGCATGAAGATTGGCGGTGGCAGGGGACAGGAGGCCAAAACCTGGCATTGTCAGGGTCACCTGTGGCCCTGGTTCCTAGCGGCTGCGATCCTTGGCTCCGGAGTCCCTCCCCGCCCCCTGGGGGGTCTTCCGGTGAGCAGTGTCATCATTGGGCCGCTCTTATAGAGCAATGGGTCCAGCAGTTATCCCAGTTGCCCTTGCCTGCGGACCCAACTCCGGGGCCTTCAGGTCTGGGAGCCGTGAACTTGCAGGCAGAGTGGGTGGGCCAGCCTGGTCGCGCGACACCTTCGGTGCCGTCAACGCCGCTCCCTTGTGCTTTTCCCCCCTCATATGGCTGCGGCGCAGGGGCCGGCACAGGTGCTGTCTTCTCCTACTTCTTTTTATTCTTTCAGATCTCCGGCTTTGGGTGCCCTTATGCTGAGTTTGGGGACCCCGGGTGCTCAGCTGGCACAGATTGCAACGCCGCTCTCAGCGCCGCATGCTGTCCCAGCGCCATTATCAGTGCCGGTGCCACTGCAGGTGCCGGGATTTTCAACTCTGATTCAGGGAGCACCTCCTCCTGCTCTTCTTCCTCCCTTTCCCTTCTACACTATCCCTCTTGGGGGAGTAAGAGACTTTTTTGAATGTGATCCTGACCTGCGATTAGGGGACGATCTGGATGAGGATTCATCCTTTAGAGTGAAAAGTAAGCCCTCCACTTCAGCAGAGCCTTTGGTCGAGGACCTTTCTTTTAAGTCTGTCCTGAAGAACATGAATTCCACCCTTTCTCTTCAGACTTCTGAAGTGGATCCTGGTAAACTTTTGCGCCTTCAATATCTACACGTTCCTGAAATTCCTGTGGAATTGACACCACCGGTGCAACCCTCTTTCACAAATGGTGTGGGACATTCCTTCTGTGGCTAAGCCCATAGACAGGAAATAACGCTTCCCCTAAGGATAGACCAATCCTTGATTCCCAAGCCTTTACGGACGCCATAGTGGTCGTGGCAGAGAATGACAGACATTCTTCCCCAGGAATCCACGGCTCATCCAGTAAATAAAGAATCCCTTAAATTTGACACTACGAGGAAGCGAGTGTTCGCTGCTGCTACCCTAGGAATGCATATTGCTAGCTATCAAGGCTATTTCTCTCGGTATGAGTATACCCTCTGGCATTCGCTAGACATGGTGGAAGCACTTCCAGACTCTGACTTTAGCTTGGAGCTACTTCAGACCATTACTAGAGGCATCAAGTCCAACAATCAGCAACTTAAGGCTGCGATGGATGCCTTTGACACTGCTTGTAGAGCAGCAGCGGCTGGAATATGCACCTGGCATAACTCATGGCTAAGGACTTCGGGATTCACTAATGATGCCCATAGAGAATCATGAATTTTCCATTTGATGGTGTTTATCTGTTTGGCCCACAGGTGGAGAAGGCACTGGAGGCCACTCAGAAGACTAGGACTACTGTTAAGATGGCCAGACCAGCCCTTGCCACCCCTCAGCGGGGTGCAAACTGCTGGTAGTTTCATAACCATCAATTCTTTTGTGGTAAAGGCCAAGGGGCTTTTAACAAGAACGAAGCCCCTCAACCACAAAAGAAGATGCAGCAGAAGGTACAGGGTCCAAAAGCGCCCAGTGCCACCCTCTGAAGAACTGTCCCATTTCCCACCTCAGCTGTCCGGCAGTAGGGGGGGGGGTCTGACTCGGTTCTACAACCAGTGGAAGTCCATTACAATGGACACATGGATCCTTAGGATAATTCGAGACGGATACTCTAAATTTCTCGGAGACCCCTCCAGATTGTCCACTCAAACAGTCCAAACTGTCTCCCACTCAGTCAGGCTGCCTTGCTTCTGAGAGTCAGGGCCTTCTGAACAACAGGGCAGTAGAAGTGGTTCTGCAAGCTGAACGGAGCACAGGTTTCTACTCCCACTACTTCCTAGTTCCAAAGAAAATTGGCGGTATGCACTCTATTCTAGACTTACGAAAGTTAAACTGATTCATGTTCAAAGAGAAATTCAAGATGATATCGCTAGGTATGCTCCTACCTCTGATTCATCAAAATGATTGGCTGGCATCTCTTGACATGCAGGACACCTACCAACACACCCTGGTGCACTCAAGCCACCGCAAGTACCTACGCTTTGTGTCTCTGGGCCAGCCCTATCACTTCAGAGTCCTGCCCTTTGGGCGTCCTCGGCCCCACGAGTCTTTACAAAGTGCTTTTCAGTACTCATGACGCATATCTGAAAACTTGGAATTCAGGTGTTTCCGTACCTGGACGATTGGCTCC
Organism: Neoceratodus forsteri; assembly: GCA_016271365.2. NCBI lineage: Eukaryota > Metazoa > Chordata > Ceratodontiformes > Ceratodontidae > Neoceratodus > Neoceratodus forsteri. The sequence goes on from CM028129.1 coordinate 1,414,104,548, forward strand.
TAGCGAGCTCCTCCAGACTAGGGACACAGAAAGCGGTTTCCACAGTCAGCAAGTTCCTAACATCCATGGGAGTTCTCCTGAACCTGGAAAAATCACAACTTCAACCCTCCCAACAACTTCTCTTCATAGGAGCTCTTCTGGACACCTCCAGGGCAAGAGCCTTCATCCCCAAAGACAGAAGAAATGACATTCTTCAGCTGGCTCACTTCATCAGGGAGAACAAATTGGTTCGAGCCCTCTTGATGCACCGGATGCTGGATCTCATGGCGTCTTCTGTGTTCACTGTGCCCCCTGGCCTGCTTGCACATGAGAACCACACAATGGATGCTTAGCACTCAGTGGTCTCTGACCACACATGTGCAGTCCTTCCACATCAAGGTGATGGAACCTCTAACAAGATTACTCACCTGGTGGACTCAGAAGGACAACCTTCTACAAGGTTTTCCCTTTGCCCCACTGGAAATGCAGATCACCATCACCACAAATGCACCTCTGACCGGTTGGGGAGCTCACTATCAGGATCTCCACATCTAGGATCTGTGGAGTCAGGACGAGTCCCAGCTGCACATAAATGTCCTGCAGATGAGAGCTGTCCTGTACGCAGTCCAAGCGCTGAAGGCTGTCCGCTGTCACAAGGTTATTCTCCTTCAGACTGACCACAAGACAGTGATGTACCACATCAACAAACAGGGTGGAGCATGCTCTTACCCTCTCTGCAGGGAAGCCATGAGAGTGTTGGAATGGTGTCTCGATCACGAAGCCCTGATCCAGGCAGTCTACCTGGTGGTCACCTCAGCAGAATAGAGGCGGATCCACATAAATGGTCTCTCGACTTAAATGTCATGCTATCGCTATTCGAAGAATGGGGGGCACTCTGGACCTGGACCTCTTTGCATCCCCACTCAACGCAAAACTGTCTGTTTTTTCCCAGAAATCCAGAACCTGGCACTTTCTGTCAGGATGCATTCAGACTTCAGTGGACTAAATGCTTTCTGTATGCATGTCCTCCTCTTCCCTTAATTCAGAGGGTGCTGCTCAAGTTGGAGGCACAAGAAAGCAGCCTGATTCTCATCGCCCATACTGGCCTCATCAGATTTTGTTCCCGTTGATCAATAGATTATTTGAAGTTCCACCGAGACAACTTCCACATCAAACAGACCTCCTGACCCAGGGTCCGGTTGTCCATCCCAACCTGCAAGTCCCTTCACCTCCATACTTGGCTCCTGAGTAGATAGAAGTGGGCAGATTCAACATCTCTCGGAGAATCTCAGACATCCTCCTAGCAGCACATAAACCATCCCCTAGAAAGACCTACACGCAAAGTGGAAACGATTTTCCAGTTGGTGTGCCAAGTCCTCCTTGGATCCCTTTTCTTGCTTACCAAGCAAGGTGTTGGAGTACTTTCTAGACCTGTCGACGGTGAAGGTGCATCTTTGTGCGATCTCTGCTTACCCCGAGCCTATCCACAGTGTGTTGGTGGCTCAGCTACCCTTGGTTAAGAGATTCCTTAAAGGTATTCTGCGCACTAGACCACCAGTCAGATGACCGGTAGCCACTTGGGATATCAACCTTGTGCTAGACATGCTCACCCGTAAGACATTTGAGCCACTAGCAGCCTGTGACTTGGAAGTTTCTGACCTGGAAGACTGCCTTCCTTGTGGCCATTACTTCCACTCGCAGTCTCTCTGAAATAAATGCCCTGGTGACAGCCCCCCCCCCCAAATACACAGTATTTCACAAGGACAGGGTGCTGCTTTGAACTCACCCTAAATTCCTTCCCAAAGTAGTCTCGGCATTCCACCTGAACCAGCCCATGGTCCTTCTGACCTACTTTGCAAATTTTCAGAATGAAGGTGAGCGTACCTTACATTCTCTGGATGTAAAAAAAAAAAAGGCTTTGCGATTCTGCATCAACAGAACCAAAGAAATTCGCAAATCCAAGCAACTCTTTGTCATTCAGCATGGCCCGGCTCAGTCAGCCTGTGGCTATCAGATGCATTTCGGCATAGCTGGTAGCGTGTCTCTGCCAGTGCTATTTAATGGCGCAGGTCAAGCTGGAAGGCAGGGTTTATGCCCACTCAACCAGAGTGATCGTGGCATCTCGGTCAGAGATTCTTAACATGCCCATTGCAGACATCTGCAACGCAGCCCATTGGAGCTCTGTGCACACTTTTGTGAAGCACTGCGCCCTGGATGTCCATGCCAGACAGCATCCTTCCTTTGGCAGGACAGTCCTTAATGGGCTTCTGTCCTGAGTGAGTTCTTATCTCTTGCTGCCCTTCTCGGGGGATTACTTTAGCTCTGTACTCTCCTATTAGTGTGAATGAGTGGTGGAGACTTTATGTCCAGGAAGATATGGAAATTACGTACCTACCGTAATTCTTGATCTTCTTGGACAAAGCCTCCACCACTCATTCTCACGCCCACCCACCATCTCCTGAGCTCATTTTGGTCTTCACTCCCTCGTTGGCTGGGCTGTGAAGACACTGTTGAGTTGACCCTTCTAACACGGGTCACACAGAGACTATTTTGTGTTCGGAATAGGTTCATTTTTCTACATTAGTTTACGCTGCACCTCCTCGGGTAAAAAGGTACTGAGGCAGTTGGAGGGTTGACGCTGAGATAGCCTATGTGGCGTGAGCCAACCTTGCGGCACTGTGCATGTGCAGTCCTATCTCAGTGTCGGCCCTCCTGAAGATTTTCGGCTCCTGCTGGGTCCTAGTATCTATGGTGTAGTCCCTTCAGTGTGAATGAATGGTGGAGACTTCATCCAAGAAGATCAAGAATTACGGTAGGTACATAATTTCCATCTGTCACCTAGAAGGCAGAACCTAGAGTTTGCTCATGAACTCCAAACACTGGGACCAGCTGGGGGGTCAAGCACTTTGCTAAGGTAAAGTGATTTGCTTCAAGGGAGGGAAGGCACAGTCTACTCTGATCACACGTCTGACAGCTGAGCGTGGAACCACATTGGAGGCAGCTGCTCACCTAGCCAGAGGAACACTGTGGTCATGATGGCCCCCATTTTGGGCAGAGACGCAAAAGTGGGGGAAATGTTCTGTCCATTTAAAACATTTAATCAGTAACACACAGTATGGTATTCCACATACCAAAACAAAAAAGCTAGTACTCTCAGAGCCCACTAGCTCAAGGAATGTATCCGAGACAAACTTGCTAGTCCATTAAACACATGTATTGCGTTGTTTAAAAAGCCAGTCTGAAGGTGAGGAGACAAAATCTTTGACCTCTTCGACCACCACAGGTCTTTGTATTTTTGACACTGCAATAAATGTGTTTAAAGGACTAGCAAATTTGTGTCGGATACATTCCTTGAGCCACTGGGCTCCTGGAGTGCATGTTTTGGTATGTGCAGTTGAGATTAGCCTCGCTAGCTTTTAGCCCTGCCTTGCTTCCCTGGACGCGCTGCAGTTGTGGCAGCTTAAGATATGCCACATGCTGCTGGTGTGTTGTGTGCTATGGGACATAGCTGTAACCGCCTGAGAACCAAGGTCAAATCAAAATTTCCACATTCCAAGAGTATGGTATTATGTTTATAAATGCCCCAAAATTAAATCAGTAAATAAATAAATAAGCAATATGGTAATGTGAAAGCTCTGTACAGTAATGTGATCACTACTAGTATTTAATATTTGCTTGATTAAGCCACTCAGTTTTATCATTTTTAAGGCAGTTCCTTCAAGAGTATATATTTTAAAGCCAGAGCAGTGGAGGAGCAGTTGTGCTTCCACTCTGTACGCCAGCGATCCATGGTCTGGAGTGGACAAGGGTTGCTCGGTGGGTCGCCCGCGTGAGGGCGAATCAAGGGCTTGATGGCAGCTCTCCTTCCTTGGTGAGGGTGGGGGGACACCAGGTCCCTCTGCATAGACTGCCACCAGGCGGAGACCAGACAGCAGTGCAGCTGGAGTGCACGAGGGGCAGGGCTGTAGCTTGCCATGCTTGGCACACACGTCCCGACACTATAGCCCGAGAGGAGGAAATGGAGGAAACAGATGCTTGGCTGTCTGTGGTTGGCATCCCCTGCATGCTGTTGCATGATCAACACGGCGGGCCACCCACCCATCAAGGTTTTGAGCAAGTGGTGGACAACTGGTAAGTCCGTGAGAAGGATGGTAACGGGGCTGGGGGGTGCCGTCAGGCTGGCCAGAGGGGAGAAAAAACTAATGATTGAAAAAAGAGTGTGTCTTTTGGTATAGTTAATTAAAAAAAAGGGTGGATCACAGAATGTCAGATGGTACTCCTTTTTGGTTTTTGTTTTACATTGTTTTTCTGTGGGGCATTCTTGTGCCTCCTCTCTCCTGTCTTTAATAGTTAGCTGTCTGCCTGACCCAAGCATAGATCATGGTTGCTATCCCTTCACCCCCTACAGCACCCCCCTCCCAACGTGGTATAGAAGCATAGAAGTAGGACCGCAAGGCCCATCCAGTCTGCCCATTTTTTCTACCTTATGAATGTGCCATAGGCCTTTACTCTGTCAATGGCCTATCTATTCATACTCATCTGTATTGCGCCCTTATGCCTATCTCATACCTGTTTGAAGCCCTGCACTGTATTAATATCCACCACTTCCTGAGGTAGGTCGTTCCATGCATCCACCACCCTTTCTGTGGAAAAAGAACTTCCTCACATTACCCCTTAATCAGCCTCCCTCTACTCTCATGCTGTCCTCTTGTCCTGCTGTTTTTCCTATATTGAAACATGTTACTCTTTCACCTTGTTAATGCCCTTAAGATATTTGAATATTTCAATCATATCACCTCTCTCCCTCCTTTGCTCTAGGATATACATATTGAGCTCTGTTACTCTGTTCTCTTGTATGTTTTCTGATGCAGTCCCTGCACCATGTTGGTTGCCCTTCTCTGGACTGCCTCCATTTTGTTAATGTCCTTGTGCAGGTGCAGCCTCCAGTACTGCACGCAGTACTCCAGATGGGGCCTAACCAGTGTCTTGTAAAGAGGGATTATTACCTCCTTCCTACGACTTGTGATACCCCTACTAATACACCCCAACATCCCTCTAGTCTTACCTACTGCTTTAGTAGTCTGCTTGGATGATTTCAGGTCATCTGTGATGATGATGCCTAAGTCTCTCTCTTCCCTTGTGATGGTCCCTTTCAGCTGCAGAATGAGCAACCTAATCTTGGAGTTATATGATCTTCCTGGACATAAAGTCTCCACCACTCATTCACACTGATGGGATCTATGCCAGAGGTGCTAGGACCTAGCGGGAGCAAACATTTTGCAGGAGGGCCGGCGCCAAAGATGGAGCCATGAGGAGCGGCGCCGTGAGCCTTGGCTCGTGCGGCAGTGACTAACTCGGCGTTGACCCTCCAACCGCCTCAGTTCCTTTTTTCCCCCACCATCAAATGCGCTTCAGTGACGACGTCGCTCGCTCGCCGGGAGTCAAACTTCAAACTAGCAGTATAGTTTTCAGTTTATTATTTTGTAGTATATCTCGAATAGGTACCGCTTACTGTAACTTATTAAAGAAAGAAGTCTCAGCCCACATTGACGGAGTCGACCATGAGCGGGTCAGGTGACGGTAGGGAGACTTCGTATGAAAGCTGTTCAGTCAGCCTGGCTGGGGGGGATCTGACAACGGACGGTCCAGTGCCCGAGGGAAGGGGTGATCCCCCCAGAAGTATAAAAGAAAACGGTCGCATTCTCTGCAACCGTTCGCCTCGAGCTCTTCTTCGCCCACAGATCAAAAAGAGAAGGCATCACTCGAGGTCACCTTCTAGGTTCCGCGCGCCGATGGTCGGTCATTGGGGTCAGTTGCCGGTCTCTTCCTCCGGAGTCACCGGTTTCTGTTTCTGGTCACCGACCTCTTCGACATTGGAACCCTACCCCGCTTTCTTCTGGTACGACTTCAGATAAGCAGTTTCATCAGTGGGCCACTCTGATGGAGCAATGGGCTGAGGTTGGTCCAGTTGCCCGGCCCGGTCACTCCGGGGCCCTCGGGCTCTTCGGGGGATCGGGTAGGACGGTTGGGCCTCCCTAGTCATGCAGCGCCTTCTTCTGTGCCATCGACTAAGCACTCGGGTGTTTTCCCCCCTCACATGGCTGCAGCGCAGGGGGCCACACTGATGCTTCTGTTTCCTGGTATTCTTCCTTCTTTCTCCTCAAATCCTAGTTTTCTGAGCCCTGTGTTGGTTTTGGTGCCATCGGCATCAGTGGGTCGTTCGGCGCCGTCCTCGGCGCCATTGGGATTGTCGGCACTGTCCTTTGCGCTGTGCTGTTTCTCGGTGTCATCCTCAGTGCCGTGTGGCTTCTCGGCACCAACCTTGGCGCCGTTGGCTTTGTCAGCGCTGAGGGCTCTGTTGGCACCATGCACAGCACTGGGCCAGGTGGCGCCATTCTCTTTTTCGGTGCCGAGGCTTGGTGTGACGTCTTCCAGTCTTCAGGGCTTCTCGACTCTGAATCTTTTTCCTTCTGATTTTCACTCCTTTCCTGTCCGTACAGTCCCTCCTGGGCTGTCAGGAGATGATATTGAGTCTGACCCAGACCTTAGGCTGGGTGATGACGTGGAAGGAACAGGATCTAATCCTATTGCAGAGCCTGTGGTCGAGGACCTGTCATTTAAGTCTCTGCTGAAAAATTTGAATTCCACTCTTTCTCTCCAGACTACAGATATCGATCCTGGGAAGCTTTTAAGGCTCCAATACCTTCATGTTCCGGAGATCCCTATGGATTTAACTCCCCTGATACAGCCTTCTTTTGAGACGTTTTCTCAAATGGTATGGAATAATCCCACTCTCATTCCTTCTGTGGCTAAGTCCATAGATAGAAAATACGCTGCTCCCAAGGATCGACCCATTTTAGCCTCCCAAGCCTTTGCAGACCCTATTGCAGTCTTGGCAGAGAATAAGGTTGTCCTCCCTCAGGCTACTACAGCCCGATCTATAAACAAAGAATCTTGTAATCTCGTAAGATAGATACTTTAGGTAAGAGAGTCTTTGCTACTTCCACCCTGGGTATGCGTATTGCCAGCTACCAGGGTTATTTCTCTCAATATGAGTATGTTCTTTGGCATTCGCTCAAACAAATGGTAGAAGCTCTACTGGAGTCTGACACTAATTCAGAGCTTCTTCAAACCATAACCAGGGGTATCAAGTTCAAAAACCAGCAGGTTAAAGCAGCTATGGACGCTTTCGATACTGCCTCGCGAGCGATGGTGGTGGGCATTTGTACCCGCCGTCACTCCTGGCTGCACACTTCAGGCTTCACGAATGATGCCCAGGAACAGGTTACAGCATTGCCCTTCGACGGTATGTATCTCTTCGGTCCTCAAGTAGAGGAAGCTGTAGAGGCCACACAAAAGACTAGGTCTGCCATTAAATTGGCCCGACCTGCTCCGGCCCCTTCTCGGGGGGGGGGGGTGATAATAAGCGTCAGTTTCACAACCATCAGTCCTTTTGAGGCAAGGGCAGGGGAGGTTTTAATAAAAACCAAGCCCCCCAGCCTCAAAAGAAAATGCAACAGAAGGCACAAGTGCTCAAAGCGCCCAGTGCCGCCTTCTGAGTTTCCCGAGCTACCCGAGGGGGACTCTTTCTCAGTGATGGGAGGTCATCTGACTCAGTTCTACAACCAGTGGAAGTCTATAACATCGGACAAATGGGTCCTCTGGATAATCCATGAGGGGTGTTCCCTCAATCTTTCAAAGACCCCTCCAGATCGTCACCCCAAACGACAGCCCAGGCTGTCAGTATTTCAGTCAGAGCTTCTCGCTTCCAAGATACAAGGCCTTCTGAACAACAGGGCAGTAGAAATAGTTCTGCTGGATCAACGGAACACAGGGTTCTACTCCCATTACTTTCTAGTTCCAAAGAAAACCGGGAGCATGCGCCCCATTTTGGACCTCAGAAAATTGAACAAATTTCTTCCCAAGGAAAAGTTCAAAATGATTTCGCTAGGAACCCTGGTACCTTTGCTTCAACAACACGACTGGCTAGCCTCCCTGGACATGCAGGAAGCATATTCCCATTCACCCAAAGCATCACAAATACCTACGGTTTGTGGCTTTGGGCCAGCATTATCAGTTCAGAGTCCTGCCCTTGCTATCCTTGGCGCCGTGAGTTTTTACAAAGTGTTGTGCAATTCTTGCAGCACACCTCAGAAAGATCAGAATACAAGTGTTCCCATATCTGGGTGACTGGCTTCTAGCAAGCCCTTCCAGGCAAGGAACTCTTGACACCGTAGCCGCGGCCTCAGACTTTCTCACGTCCATGGGAGTCCTGCTAAATCTCAAGAAATCGCAGTTGCAGCCTTCCCAGAAGCTCCTTTTCATAGGAACTCTTCTGGATACCTCCTATGCGAAAGCTTTTCTACCAGAGGACAGAAGGAACGATATCCTACAGCTGGCCCAATAAATCAGAGAGAACAGCTCTGTTCGAGCTATCTTGATGCAACAGATGCTGGGTCTCATGGCATCCTTTGTGTTCACTGTACCCCTAGCATGCCTCCACATGAGAACCTCTCAATGGATGCTCAGTTCTCAGTGGTCCCCAACCTCTCACCCTCAGTCCTTTCTCATCAAGGTGACAGAACCTCTGAAGTCGTCACTCACCTGGTGGTCGCAGGAGGACAGTCTTCTGGAAGGGTATCCCTTTGCTCCCCTGGATCATCAGATTTCCATTACCATGGATACGTCCCTGATGGGGTGGGGTGCACACTGTCAGAATCTCCACATGCAAGGTACATGGACTCAGGACGAGTCCCAGCTACACATGAATGTCTTAGAAATGAGAGCCGTCCTGTATGCAGTCCGGGCTTTGAAGGACATTCTCTGTCACAAGAACATTCTCCTTCAAACAGACAACAAGGCAGTGATGTATTACATCAACAGCCAGGCTGATCGCCACACCTCGCCTTCATGTGACCCAGGTTTGAAGGCCGGCTGGGCGCCTGGAAGTCGGCAGGGGAAGGTTGAGGATGAGGGCCCTCGTGGTGCTCTCCTCCCCGGCAAGGAAGGGTGGGTTGCTTCGGTGTACCAGCGGCCCCTGGTGGAGACCGGGAGCACTGCAGTATGCCAAGCAAGCATGTAATTAGTGTGACCGACACCGGCAGGTTGCCATGCGCCAGTACGTCGACATCCAGTATGCAAGGGAGGGGTGGTTGGGGGAGTAATGCACAGAAAAACTGAAAAACCCGGTGCTGTGGACAGGCAACAGCACCTGTCCCCCATGCCCGTCGCCGGGCCATCCCCGACTGGCCTTTCAGGTCCTCCAGCCGAGCCCAGCCCTGCAGCCAGAGTCTGACTTGCAAGAGTGCCCAAGAGGAGGGTCGACCCATCCCGGGCAGGTTAAACTTCGGGTACTGGCTGCAGGGAGGGAGAGAGGAGGCACAGATCGGGAGGGCCTTAGACGGGCAGGACTCAGGACTAGGATGCCCGAGAGAGGTTCCACAGGGCCACGACTGGAGGGAAATAAAGTAAAAAAACAAAAAAAACAAAAAAAAAAGCAGGGCGAGGCACAGTGTTACCCTTTATGCAGGAAAGCAATGAGAGTGTGGGAATGGTGTCTAGAGCACAAGGCTCTAATTAAGGTGATCTACCTGCCGAGAGTGCAGAACGAACTGGCAGACCATCTCAGCAGAACAGAGACAGATCCTCACGAGTGGTCTCTAGACTCAACCGTAGTTCAGTCACTATTCGCAGAGTGGGGAACTCCAGACCTGGACCTTTTAGCATCCCCACTCAACACAAAACTGCCTCTCTTCTGCTCCAGAAATCCAGGGCCTGGCATTTTCTGTCAGGATGCATTCAGGCTGCAGTGGACAAAACGCTTTCTATATGCCTTTACTCCTCTTCCTCTAATCCAGAGGGTACTTCTCAAGTTCGAGTCCCAAGGGGACAAAATGATCCTCATTGCTCCCTTCTGGCCTCGACAGATATGGTTTCTGTTACTCAACAGTATGTTGGAAACCCCTCCGAAGGCGCTCTCCCTTCAGACTAACCTTCTGACTCCTGTGGTCCATCCCAATCTGAAGTCACTTCACTTTCATGCATGGCTCCTAAAGTGATAGAGGTGAACAGGTTCAATGTCTCTCACAGAGTCCGATATTCTTTTGGCTGCACGTAGGCCAGCCATTAGAAAAACTTACACAGCCAAATGGAAGTGTTTTTCTCTCTGGTGTGCAAGATCCTCTTTGAATCCTTTTTTCTGCCAAGCAAATAAAGTTCTAGAGTACCTTTTAGACCTCTCAAATTCAGGTCTGCAATACTCTACAGTTAAAGTCCACCTTTGTGCCATTTCAGCTTATCATGAGCCAGTGCTATCCTTGTCACTGGCTCAGTTACCAGTAAAGAGGTTTCTTAAGGGTATTCTGCATACCAGACCTCCTATCAGACGTCCAGTTGCAGCCTGGGACATTAATCTGGTACTAGACATGCTCACTCGAAAGCCTTTCGAGCCTTTAGCTACCTGTGAGCTGAAATTTCTCATTTGGAAAACGGCCTTCCTGGTGGCCATTACCTCGGCCCGCAGGGTCTCTGAAAAAGATGCCTTGGGCACAGACCCTCCGTATACTGTGTTTCATAAGGACAAAGTAGTTCTTAGGACCCATCCTAAGTTTCTCCCTAAGGTTGTTTCAGAATTCCATCTAAACCAACCTTTAGTCCTACCTACTTACTTTGCAGATTTCCAAAATGAAGGAGCGCGTAACCCTTCATTCTTTGGATGTCAAAAGAGCTCTGCGTTTCTATTTAGATAGAGCAAAACAAATTCGCAAAGCTCAACAGCTGTTTGTTTCCTTCAGCGAGACCTGGCTGGGTCAACCTGTCGCTATCAGATGCATTTCAGCATGGCTGGTGGTATGCTTTCGCCAGTGTTATTCCATGGCATAGGTTAAGCTGGAGTGCAGAGTGTACGCTCACTCTATTAGAGCAGTCGCGGCATCCCTGGTGGAAATCCGCAACGCACCCATTGCAGATATTTGCAGTGCGGCTACCTGGAGCTCAGTGCATACTTTCATCAAGCACTGTGCCCTGGATGTCCATGCCATGCGACATCTTTCGTTTGGCAGAACCATCCTAAATGGACTTCTGTCCTAAATTTGTGAGCTCTTGATCTCTCCTGCCACCCTCTCCGGGGATTATTAGCTTGGTACTCTCCCATCAGTATGAATGAGTGGTGGAGACTTTATGTCCAGGAAGATATGAAAATGAAGTACCTACCGTAATTCGTGATCTTCTTGGATGAAGTCTCCACCACTCATTCAGACGCCTACCCACCATCCCCCGAGCTCACCTCTGTTGTTGGTCTTAATTCCCTCAATCTTTAGGATGTGAAGACTTCTTTGTTGACCCTTCTTATACGGGTCGTACGGACTATCTTATGTCCAGTCTTTGTTAGTCTATCCTAGGTTAGTTACACTGCATCTCCTTGGGGTGGGGAAAAAGGTACTGAAGTGGTTGGAGGGTCGATGCCGAGATAGTCATTGCCGCACGAACCAAGGTTTGCGGCGCCACTCCTCGCGGCTCCATCTCTTGCGCCGGCCCTCCTGCAAAAGTTTGTTCCCGCTGGGTTCTAGCGCCTCCGGCGTAGATCCCACCAGTGTGAATCAGTGATGGAGACTTCGTCCAAGAAGATCAAGAATTACGGTAGGTACGTAATTTTCATTTCATGAGTGTCAGTGGTTTAGCAGGTTGCACACTCGCCTCTGAGGCCAGAAGATCGAAAGGTTGTGGATTCTAGCCCCACACCAGGCAGTTGGGGTAAATCCTAATACTGACACTATAGTGCATCATAAGGGGGATGCAGCACTCCTGAGGTGCTGTCTTTCGGATGAGACGTTAAACCTGTGAGGAGGTCCCTGACCTAGTGATATGGGCAACCAGTGGAGGAGCCATCATCTGTAGGGAGCCTGTTGTTTTATTCCCCTGGGAGCCCGACAGCCACTAACCCTCTGGCCTTTGTGGAAACGGACAATGTCACCCAATCACTGGCAATGTCAGTGCTACCCCACCAAAGGAGGTGACTAAAGAACCTCCCAACACTGCAGGGAAAAGTTTTAAAAAAAGTTAATAAAATGGACATAATTTAGCTTGCATTTCATATTCTTGCATAGATATTGTACATAGAATCTAACAGCAGAGGGAGATCAAAGGTCCATCTAGTGTGCCCCTATTGAAATTCTGACCTCACTAACCTATTGTCCTAGTGGGTGTTTCTCTTCCCTTCTACCATGCTATCGCACAATCCTGCATTACTCATCTTTTGGCATATTTGTCCCTTTGCCCTCTCCCAGCTGTGCTTAAACCCATTGACTGCTTCCCACACCACGTCTGCTGGTAGACTGTTCCAGGGATCTACCACTCTCTCTGTAAAGTAAAACTTCCACAGGTTTTTCTTTAATTTACTACCTACCAGCCTCCAGTCATGACCTCTAGAGACTGCATCTTTATTTCTTACAAATAAATGCCCACTGTTTACTTTCCTGTTGTATGTCTTACGAAATTTTCATGTAAACAGGTCTCTGTCACCTGAGCTGCATCTCATCTGGCTACTTTTTTCCATAAACACTTTATCTCCTGTGGTACCCTGACTTCCCATTTCTAGCACCTGTCTTCTATGGGACTTACCCCACCACTTGCCCTGAACTACTTGCTTGTTTGGTGCCACTGTTGGTAGTGTGGGGTCTGTTGGTTGCCAGTGTAATCCTGCCTGTCAGTTTTTTTTTTCTCCCTGGAGAACAGGCGGGCAATGACTAGTGCGCTCAAGCCCATGTGCATGGTCTTGTTGGCGGCTGGTGGCATCCTTTCTTCAGCTTGGTGCCTCTGACTGCCCTACCGCAGAGCTTCAGTCAGGTGGCAGGTGCATAGTAGAGAGTGCTGTCTCCCCAACACACACACACACTGGGAAGGAGGAGAGCTGGGCCTAGAATGCTTGATCCACCTTCGCCTGGCCTGCCTCCCTCCCTGGTTGACCAGAGTCCGTTTCTGCAGTGGCGCTGCCAGGTCTGCTGTCATGTGGCTGCTTGTCTTTCAGTGATATCTTAATCCTCTGCTTGTAACATCACAACTGGTAGCTGTACAAATGATTTTATAGAGGACTGTGTATTATCGCTGATAAACAAGGATATTTTTCACTCGAGAGGTTTCCATGGTAACTGGAGACCTTGAGAGGTCTCGTTACCATGGAAACCTCGAGTTGAAATATACCCTTTTTGTGTATGAGCAATCATACACAGTCTTTTATAGTGTATGGTCACTCATACAAAGACTGCCTTTACTTTCTTGCTGGTTTATGTGGTAATTTTCACCTTCTCTGGCCTGTTTCACCGCCACGGCCGTTCTTAGAGGATCGCCGATCACGCATGCGCACCCACCTTCTAAGTGTTATGCTGCACTAGCTATATAGCTAGTGCAGCACAACAGCTACGATGACGTAGCTAGTGCAGCATAACAACGTTGTTGAAGGGATGGATTTCCATCCACAACAACGTTCCACCATACACTATAATGTCATTTGTAAATAAGCAGCCAAAGCAGTTGAACACCCAAGTGATAGTGATCCTGTTTTTATGCAAATGTCTTTAGTAATAAAGGAGAATACAGGAAATCTCTAAATTAAAAGTTGGATTTCATCTAAATATTTTTTGTTTTATTTTTTCGGCTCTGCCTTTTCTTAATCTGAGAACTGCCTCTGTAACATTGCTAGAATTTGGGATTGTAGTGCAAACCTGGGTCTTCCACATGGTTGTGCAACATGCTATAGCCGGCATCACTGGGCAAGGAGAAGCAACATATCTTCTATAATTCTGCACGTTTGTTTTCACTGATAGATTTGACTGTGTTTGAGATGTCATTGTGGCTGTAAAAGCCTGTATATCTGATTGATGTTTGAATATTTCTCTTGACAGCTGGTTTCCTTAGACCTATTGTTATTTTTGGCCCTATTGCTGATGTTGCACGAGAAAAATTGGCAAGAGAAATGCCTGAATTGTTCGAAGCTGCTAGTAAGTGGATTATCTTTTTCTTATTTGCTTTGCTTTCTTGAGTTCTGTAAGTTAATATAAGTCCTAGTCTCTTCAGTAATGCTTAGTTAAAAGAAATATTGCTTTCCTGAGCCACCTGTTGTTTAGGTGGCATACCTGGCAGCTTGTGAGAAGGTTTGCAGGATACCTTGCATTTTTTCGTTTAAATTTTTATGAAAACACATCTTAGAAAAATGTATTACAAATATGTATTCTGTACATATCAGTATATAAGCAGTAGGCCAAGATGACAATCATTAAAAAGAAAATAATCAAAATATAATACATGTATGGGAACTTTTCCCCAGAGAAAATGCCATAATTTATTTCCCCCGTATAGCTGTGACTAATCTAGCAATTAAAAGTATATACCTGCACTAATCAAGCAATTACAACTATGTTTGTTTATTTTTAGTAACTGGGTAAGCCCACTGAGATAAAAAGTCCCCTTTTCAGGGGTGACTCGGGGGAGGGTACATGGGGAGGTACAGAGGATACAAAATAAAGCAAGATAAGTGTGCAAAGACACCTGTACAATGGAATGTGGAACACAATATATGTACAAAAAGGCATACATAAATAATATAAAACATATACATTATTTACAAATACTACAGTGAGTAGCGATGCTGCAAAACAGGTGATGCAGATAAATACAAGTTGCTTAGGCAGGATTATACAAATACATAATTACGTAAATGCAGAAAGTAGTTCAAACTGTGCAAAATTGTCAGCAAGGGATTCAAGCAGAACAGGGGACTAGGGCGAGGAAGTAGACATTTAACAGAGTAGGACATAGTGCAACCAGAGTAACCCCATGAACAACTCACAGGAGGGGTTGCAAGGCGAAGTGAGGAAGGGATCGGAGAAGGGAGCTGAATGAGGCAATGGAGGGTGAAGAAGTGAGTTGGATGATAGGGGTGGTGAACTATTAGTTACAGGTGCAGACTTGATGGGAAGGTAGGTGGTATTTAAGAGAATTCTTGAAGGAGTAAAGAGAGGTACAGGTCAGAACAGAAGAGGATAGTGTGTTCCAGAGGAAGGGCCCAGAAAAGGCGGAGTTTTGGGATGGAGAGTAGAGATAGGTCGGTTGACCTTAAGGACCTCGTAGAGGTTTTACGTTGGATGATGTGTAAGAGGCAGAGAGGAGTAAAGGTATGGATGAGCTTGTAGGCCAGGCAAAGGGTAGGGCATCGAAGTCTGGCTCAAAGGATGGCCAGCCAAGGGAATCAAGGACAGAACAGTGGTGCATCCTGGCATTAGCACCAGGGTGAAGCAAGCAACCCTGTGATAAGCTTGCTTAAGTTTGGCAGGATGGGAGACTGGAACAGAGTGGAGAATAGGGGCAGCATAGGTGAAGAGCAGTAGCAATGAGGAGGCAAGCTGGAAGGGGAACATAAGGTAGGGTAAGAGGCAGTACAGCAACCTGAGCCTTTGGGGGTTGGTTTTGACCATGGTTGAAACATGCAAGATGAATGATAGGTGAGAGTCCAGTGTGACACCAAGATATTTAAAAGACTGAACCTGATCTAGGGGGGTCCCCTCAAGATGAATTGATCCCCAAGGGAGGCAGGGGTAGACTTAGGGGTCTGATGGTAGAAGAGCATCATTTTTTTCTAACTCTTGAGCACCAAGAACTTATTGAGGAACCAAGCTTCAAGAAGATAGAAGTCCTGTTACAAGTGTAGGTTCAGCAGGATAGGTTCAGAAGAGGACCTGTACAAGATAGCATTGTCTGTGTACAGCTAAACTGACACACCTCCACAGTGCTGCGGGAGTTCATTCATAAATAAAGAGAATAAGAGAGGGCCAAGGATGGACCCCTGGGGGACATCATCTCTTATGGCACTTAAAGTGGAGGTATGTCCGGCCCACCTCACGTATTGGGTACAGCCGGAGAGATAGGTCGAAAATCAGTTTAATGAGATGACATTGAGACCAAAAGAGAGGAGCGTGTGGAGCAGGAGGTTATGGTTGACAAGGCCAAAGGCCTTGGTAAAGTCGACAGAAATCGCACCAGTTACAAGGCTTTTGTCCATAGAAGAAAGAACATCAGATGTTACCTTAATGAGGGCAGTGTGGATACTGGGGGATTTACGGAATCCATTCTGGTTAATGGAGAGTGAAGTACAGGCGTTGCTGAAGTTGTGCATGCTTCATTTTTTCCTGTATTTTAGCAAGGGGGCAGAGTATGGAGATTGACTAGTAGTTCTCGAATGCAGACTTAGGGCCGCTCTTGTGAATAGGGACAGCAATAGTGGCCTTCCACTTGGAAGGCACAGTGCTGGAGCAGAGGGATTTGTTGATTAGGTCACGCACAGTGCAGGCAATGGTGACTGCTCCAAATTGTTGGAACTGGGGTTCAAGGGTGTCGAACCCCTGGCGAGGAGGTTTCCTTGATATTCTTGATTAACTGCACTAATCAATTACAGCTGTATACCTGCACTAATTATATTAATCAAACACGTAATAGGACGATACTGAGAACACAGTTAACACATCATTAGGAAGCTAGCCAAACCAATTAACAAGCTGCAAAAGAACCTGGAAAAAGACACACAGAACTGTTCCAAACCCTGAAATCCCCCCAAACTCCTACCTGCACTTACTACACACTATTCATTTCTTGCTGCATGAGACCTTCAGATGCTATAATGTGATCACAAAGGCAATCTATATAACAGTAACCATCCTAATGTATTATGTTCAACAAACAATGTGTAAGGGTGGAACACTCGAAAGTATACCCATCAAGGGGACTGATTAGGGCAGTATAGCCACTCGCCTTCATGCTCGTGGCCCCTGGGTCTGTGAGGGTGGCTGTTTGTGTCAGTAGGTTCATTTTTGTGGATTTTCACATTTTTCTGCTTGAAGAAACCACCATTCTTGCACACAAAATCTGTGAAAGTCTCCTGGATTGAATTTCTGCAAAATATCACCACCAGGTTATCAGCATTTTCATTTTATATTAACTTTTTGGAAGTCATCTACAGCAAAACTAAGTCTAGCAACTAAGCCTGACAAACTCTGTGATGCTGGGTCCTATGCTGAATCTACATTTTAGTCTGACCTGTTCCTAAAGGATCTGTACTTGTCTCTGAAGGCTATTCAACAACCACTTTGAAGAGCAAAGGAAACACAGACAAAAGGTTTTCACATCCTTCATATGCCCAGTCCACAGATCATCACCTTCAGGAATTTCTGCAAAACATCACCACCAGATATCAGCATTTTCATTTTAAATCAACTTTTGGAAGCCATCCCAAGAAAAACTAAATCGAACAACTAAGTCTGACAAACTCTGTGATGTTGGGTCCTGAACTGAATCCACGTTTCATCTGACTCTCTTCTAAAGGAACTGTACTTGTCTTTGAGGGCTATTCTACAGCCACTTTGTGGAACAACGGATACATACAGACAAAATATGTTCACATCATGCATATGCACAGGCCACAGTTCATTACCTTCAGGAATTTAAAACATTTTGTAACTCTGGACCTCAGCAGTTCACCATTTTCTCTAGATTTAATTTTTCTTTTTCATTCTTTGACTCTTGTGTCAGCTAGAGGAGGCAACCAGCTCAAATGCTTTGAAGAACAAAGGAAACCTACAAACTGCCGAACTATTATAATCATTCTTATTGCTTAATATTTAACTGCCTAGCAGTACTAAAATACAGATGCTTTAGCTAGAGGGTGTTTATGATCTTACCTGTATCAATCTTCACCATTCATCACATGTGGATCAGTGGCTGGAGGTCACGATCCTGCAGGAGCTCCTTTTTTTTTTTTGATGGGTGGAGCTGATGCAGCGACGGTGCCGCCCTCGAGGCTGACTCATTGCCTGGTGTTCACGGGTTGGCCATTAGCTGTCGTCAGCCCCACCCTCCTGCCAGTTCTTCGTTTCCAGTCGTAGAGGTCGCACCTCGTGTGGAGGTCCTGAGAGAAGACTGCGTCAGAGCTGCGGCCTAGTTTCGCGTTCATTCTGTCCCGTCAAAAAAAGTACTGTCGGCTCTGTTTCGCCACCTACTCAGTGCCGCTGACTGGTAAGACCATTCCTTTTATTATTTCCAGTGACGTTGAGTCTGTTTTTTTATTCTTTTACCGTTGGTCATATCTGGTACGGGGGCAAGAAGTCATCAAATGGGGCGGCCTCCCATGCATCGGTGCCCATGCGGCCGTCGATATTCCATTACCAGCCAGCATGATCGTTGCCTTACCTGTCTTGGCCTGCTTCATGACATGGATTTGTGAGATGCTTGCTTTTCCATGGACCGTCGAGTTGTCGAGCTTCGTGCTTGGAAGGTCAGGTGAGCGCCGTCGACTTTCGGAGGGTGGGCTTGCACTCGTAAGGCCAAGACACTGTCTCTCAGCCTTTCCTCCAGGTCCCCTCTCTGCTCTATACAGACCGTGAAGGAGGGGGCATCCGCCTCTTTGAGCCTTCCCGTGGTTGGGGCCCCTTCCGCGGTGCAGGAGGCCCAGTCCATTCCTTTCAGGGGACGGGCGGGAGGCACTGCTCCAGCAATTGCCTCTTTGGGGACGAAGGCAGCCCTGATGTTGTGTCCTTGGGCCCGGGCTGGCACCGGTCTTGACGCTGTCCGCCGATGCCATTTTGGGTCTTGGTGTCACTTGTGGCACCTGGGGCCCTGACTATGCCGTGGTCCGTGCCGGCCCGCTGCTCGGTGCTGTTTCTGCCATCAGCACCATTCGCGGTGTTGATAGCGGGGATGGCACCGTGGGAAGTTGTACGGTGCCTTCTGTCGCAATTTCTAGTCTCGGCGCCAAGATTGTAGACGGTGCCATTTTTGGCTCCAGCACTGTGGCTGGCGCCATTTTTGCTGTCGGCGCCAAGGGGGCTCTCGGCACCATCTCAGACTCTGGTTCCATTCGCTGTGCCGTGGGAGAGGATGTTGCCGTGTCTGGCGCTGATTCCGGCCTCTGCGCCATAGTGAGAGCCGTTTCTTCCTCCGGTGCTGTTTGCGGTTCCGAGAAGGAAATTGGTGCAGACTGTGGTGCCAGGCCTCAAGTTGGCACATCTGTCGGTCCAGGAAGGGGCAGGTGTCAGCAGGTGGTCTCGCATTGGATCTCAGTCTCCACCTCTTCAGAGGAGGATTCTGGGTCTGATTCAGACTGGCTACCAGACTCCTCGCAGTCTGCTGACACCGCTGTAGTTTCTTCGGCGTCCCAGACCCAGCCTCCCTCTGAGGAGTGGGTAGTTGTCCCCAGTTCTGGGGTCAGTGGCACTGACCAGCAGGCAGTGGTCCAGGCGGCCGTGGCTATGCAGCCCGGAGTCAGGGGAGCTTCTGCCCCATCAGCTGGGGTACCCCCTCCTGTGGTGTGCCTGGATCGCCCGACTTTAGGGTTGATCAGGGTACTCGCAGAAGGGGAGGGTGCTGCACCCTGGGTGGTCTCCTCGGGGGACTGCTCAGACCTACCAGCTACCTAGGCTGGTGTTTTCGAGGTGGAGAGTTCTTTCGGAGTCTGAGGGGTCTGGGTTCAGTGCAGTGGCCTTTCTCTGGGACTCACCCAGGCTCGGGGAGGAGCCGCAATGCGGACCTTCATCTTTCCTCCTTGTCTCCTCGAGAGGGCCCTTCTCTTTGGAGGCCAGGGACCGTCCTTCTGGACTTGCACAGTCCCAGTCGCCTCACAGGGGGGATTCTTCACTCCACAGTCTAGGCAGTTCCAGTGTAGTTGAACAGCTGTTGGCTGTTAAGCTTCCCGGAGCTCCTCCCTCTTTCAGGTTATCCAGTTCAGAGGACATTCCTCATTTCTCATGGATCTGGCCCCCATTCCTCTGTTGCCATCTCCTTCTCTCCCTGGTATTTCTGGCCTTAGGGGGCCTTTGACCTGGGAGCAATTCAGGGGTGCAGCTGCTCATTTTCCTACTTACATCTGGGAGTGGACGAGCGGGTGTTCCACCCTCCCCCTGAGCAGCCACCCCCTGGATCGCCGAAGTCTTCCGCTTTCTCATCCCCCTCTTCTGAGGGAGAGGAACCGTCCATCCACATCTTCCCAGCCTCTGATTTGACTATCACCGCTTCCTCATGAGGATGTTAGAATACCTTCACATCACTTCCACCTCCCAACACAATCCTGAGCATGTGGCGCATGCCTTCCTAGGCAAATTCAATACGGCCACCCTTGTGGTGCCCGCCTGGCCTGCTCCCTTCCGAGAGGCGTCACTGTGCTTCTGGCAACATCCCTTCTCTGGTGTCCCAGCCCCAAGGGAACTGAGCCAGAGACATTGTGCTCCCTGGAGTCTCCAGGTCATATGCCTCACCCCCAATTCAGGGTTGACGCAACTGGACACTCCTGATGGGCTTCGCGCCCTTCACCATGACTGGACCCCAGATCAAGACTCTGCGGATTTTGACTTCTGGGGTAGGAGGACCTTCTACTCGGCACAGATTTTACTGTCCATTGCTGCACATCAGGCCCACTATGCTTCCTATGATAAGTTCTTGTGGTCCAGGCTAGGTCAGCTCCTAGCCTCCTTGCCTTATTTGGAAGTAACCAGACAAGCCATTGCACTCTCTGCTCAGGGCCTGGAGCTAGCAAGGCACCAAGCGAGGGCATCCTACAATGTAAACGAGGTAGCTTCCAGAGTCTTAGGGACAGCGATCTGCATCAGGTGGACGGCATGGCTGCGTCTATCCCAGTTGTCACCCTTGACCCAGCGTAGAGTGATTTCCTCCGCTTACTGGAGAACCCATCTTTTCTCCCGTAGAGTGAGGCAGCAGTTGTCGGGGCAACTTCCTTCCCCCTCCGGGGTTCCCCGTCTCACTCCCCACAGGCCTGTGCCTCGCCAGGCCTGGGAACTCCCTCCCAGTGTCTCCCCCACTGGGAGCTAAGAGAACTGGTCCCTTAGGGTCCGAGGGGCTCGATACTCACCCATGTGATAAATGGTGAAGATTGACACAGATAAGATAAGAAAACTACGTACCTACCATAATTCTTGATCTTTCTGTGGATCTTCACCATTCATCACACTTCCCACCCACCATCCCCCTGGGGCTTCAATTTCTGGGTCCCCCTACCTCTGTGTGCCCTTCTTTCTCTCTTTCTCTCCCCCCCCCCTTTCCGTTGGTCAGGAATGGAGTGACCTTGGGCACACAGGGGGTTTATCTTTCTGCCTTTGTCTGGCGGGGAGGGGGAGTCGGGAGGGGCGCTGTTCTCCTCGTTGCCTTTGGCTTCCACCCTCTTAGGGGTGAGATGCTGGTGACTGCCCCCCTCTCTCTCTCTCTCTCTCTCTCTCTCCTCCCCTTAACCCTTCTCCTTTGGGACTAATCCTTTTTACTTCTGTTAAGAGATGGGGGCCCCCCCCTCTTATTTTTGTTGGTTAGGGGAGAGGACATCCCCTGGTTCCTGGTCCCCCTCCTATTTAATCCACGAAGCTGAGGTAGTCTTTACTACACGAGCCACGGCTCACGGTGCAGCTTCCTCGCGGCTCCATTTCTGGCGCTGACCCTCTTGAAAAGTTTTCTCCTGCTGGGTCCTAGTGCCTCCGGCATAGATTCCATTAGTGTGAATTGAGTGGTGGAGACTTCAGCCTGGAAGATCAAGAATTACAGTAGGTACGTAATTTCGATTTCTTGACCCTGTCGACCCATTGTCTCCTGAGGAGGCCGACAACTCTCTCATCAGGAACCTGGTCCTGCCTCTTCCTGATGAGGAGACGCAGCCCACTGGTGATCCCATCGAGGAACTGGTCCCAGACCCGGGAAAATCGCCGGTGCCCCCAGTGTCTCTCAGGCGACCCAGTCAGTCCTCCTGATGGTCGAGGTCTTGGACCCCTTCAACCGACAGGCCGAGGAAAGCGCATAAGCACTCTAAAAAGAGGCGATGTCGACAATCTTCTTCGTTCTCCTCGGATGAGGAGAGGCTTCAGCGGAAACTCAGACGCTACGAAGATTTAATGTGGTAACAGCTGATGTCCTGTCAGAAGTCGACTACGATTTCCACACCGGCCATCACTTGGCTCTCTCCTCCCAGGCCAAAGCCGACTCCCTTGGAGCTGGTCAAAACAGTTCCTCTGCCCTCAGAGCTGGTCAAAACTGTCCCAGTTCAGCCAGAATTGACCTCTCCACCGATAGTGGTGGAACTGCCACCTAAGCAGCCCTTGGGAGGGGCTCCTACTCGGACTGTTTCAGACCTCCCGCGTAGGCTCTCTGTCAGCCTCACGCCTGATCGCCCCAGGCAGGTTGAGGGAGATTTAGGTGGCTGGCCAATTTACCCAGACTGTTCGGAGTTTGATGACTCCAACCTGCATTCTCGTCCCCTCAGCAATGAATCGGTTGTCAAGTCTCTAGACGGAGGAAGGCCCTTCTTCCTTCCTAGACATCCTCTGTCTGCTGTCGAATCCACAGGGATGCCTCTCGAGCCCTTTCAAAAACAGGCCTAATACCCCCTCACGGATATCCTTAAGAGAGGGGACTCACCAACAGAAGCCTTCCCAGTGGCCAAGGCCATTGTTGGTCCAGCTTTGGAGCTTTGGCAGCACCCTGCCTCCTGCCCTGTGCCATCTACCTATATGGCTCGCAAGTATGCGGTGCCTATAGGGTCCCTTTCGGGGTTCACAGAGCATCCCTCTGTGGAGGGTCTGGTGACTGAATCTGTGTTCAGATGCTCAGGTAGTTTGGCAGATACAGATAGACCTCTGAACAAGGAATCCAAAAAGTTGGACCACTCTGCCCGAAATGTCTATGCCGCCTCTTCGCTGGGCCTCTGTCAGGCAAGCTCGGCTGTCATCATGGCGCATTTCTCTCATGCCCTTCTAGGCTTCGTGGATGAGATCCTTCTTCATCTCCCTGCAGACCTCCAGACCATGGTCAAGCAGGTCCGGGACCAGGGTTGGGCTGTTGCAAAGCAGCAACTCCAGACGGCTCTGGACCTCTGGGACTTGTGCACCTACTCGGTGGCAGCCGCGGTTGCCATGCGCCACAGGGCTTGGCTGAGGCTCTCCACCTTCATGGCAGACACCCAGCACAAGCTTACGGATGTCCCTTTCCTGGGCACTGATCTTTTTGGCCTAGATGTGGGCGGTCACCTCCAACATAGTGAGAAGTCCAGTGCCACCTTTGACTCTGTCACTTCTGCTTAGCGGATGTCCCAGGGTTCCAAAAAGCAGAAGAAAAAGCCATTTCGGCACCCTGCTCCTGAGGCCAGGCAGTCCCACTTTCAGGTGGGACAGCAACAGCAGGCACAGTCTTGGCACCCTCGGCCCAAGCCCAGGCCTCTGGTGGCCCGTAAACCTGGAGAATGGGGCTCAGGTGGTTCCCAATCAGTACTCTCTTCCTCCAAGCCTGCCCTGTGATGGGATAGGGGCTGCCACCCCTACACCTGTCACGCCAACTCTGGGTCCTTCCATGGGGGGTCAGCTCCACCACTTCCTTTCCACCTGATCCGCTGTTACCACGGATAGGTGGGTTCTAGAAGTGGTCGGCCAGGGTCTGTCTCTAGAGTTCAAGCATTACCCCACCAGCCGAGCCCACGCTCCATGGGAGGAGATGGTGTCCGTTCTTACTCGGTCAGCTCTCTGAGACGACATTGCCCAACTCATCCATAAGGAGGTCGTGGCCAGAGTCACAGACCCCCCAGTAAACCCAGGGTTTGTTTCCAGGTACTTCCTGGTTCCAAAACAGATGAGGGGCTGGCGCCCCATTCTGGATCTGCACAACCTGAACCAGTTCCTCTGGTCACGCACCTTTTGAATGGTAGCTCTGTCTCAGATCATACCATCCCTCAAGCAGAACATGTAGTTCTGCTCTCTGGATCTCCAGGATGCATTCTTTCATGTCCCAATCTGTCCGTTTCACCAACGGTTCCTTCGCTTCCAAGCAGAAGGAGCCCTCTTTGAGTTCCAAGCCATGCCATTCGGCCTGTCCTCAGCCCCACGGGTCTTCACCAAATGCATTGCAGTGGTGGCAGCCCACCTTCGGCGTTGAGGGGGGGGTGTCAGAGTCTACCCTTACCTCAACGATTGGCTCTTGGTGGGTTCCACCCAGCAAGAGGTGGAGAGGTCCAGGGACCTGGCCCTCCAGACCTGCACCGCACTTGGTCTCCTGATCGACGCGGCCAAGTCAGAACTCGTACCTTCGCAGATGATATGCTTCATCGGGGCAGAGCTAGACTCTTGCCGAGCCAGAGCCCGACTCCTGATGGACAGGGCAGAGGTTCTCTCCTCCTTTGCCCAGTCATTTCTGGTTGGGCACTTGTGCCCTGCCCGGGACTTTCTGCGCCTTCTGGGGTACGTGGTGGCCTGTGCCACCGTGGTCCGATGCACCTGGTGATATATGCACCCCCCTGCAATGGGAGCTGGCCGGCTAGTGGACCCAGCATCATGGTCAGTTCGACCAGCTGGTCACTGTAATTTGGATGATGTGAAATGCTCTTTAGTGGTGGACCGTCCTGGATCACTTGCAAGAAGGGATCACGTTTGTCGTCCAAAGCTGACAGTCATTCTTATGACCAATGTCTCTCTCACGGGCTGAGGAGGCCACATGGGGAACTGCAGAGCCCACGGGTTCTAGACCCCCGAGGAATCTGATACTATATCAACCTGCTGGAGCTCAAAGCGGTCAGACTGGTGCTGTCGGCATTCTCTCCACTCCTTCGGGGTCAAGTGGTACAAGTCCAGACGGACAATACCACGACCATGTAAAATCGCAACAGACAAGTTGGCACGCACTCCCAGCTGCTGTGCAGGGAAGTGCTCCACATCTGGACCCTTGTGAGCCGACTGGAGGCAGATCTCCTAGTCATCCATGTGGCAGGGGCCTCGAATCAACTGGCAGACGCTCTCAGCCGTGTGGGCAAGACATCCCACGAGTGGTCTCTCCATCCGGAGGTAGTTCACAGCCGGTTCTCCCACTGAGGCAAACCGCTAGTAAACCTGTTCGCCTCCAAGGAGAACACCAAGCTGAGGCTGTTTCATGCCCGCCCCCTCAGCAGGGCTCACTGCAGGGGGATGCCTTCTCGAGGCCATGGACCCCAGGCCTCTTCTGCACCTTCCCTTCATTTCCCTTGATCCACAGGGTGCCTTTCAAGGTGAGGAGAGACAAGGCGCAGGTGATCCTGGTAGCCCCAGACTGGCCATGTCACTTCTGGTATCCAGGCCTCCGTAGCATCTTCTAGTACACCCGGACCTGTTATCTGTCAATCAGGGGAAGGTATTCCATCCAGACCTTCAATCCCTGCACCTGACAGGCTGATTCCTGAGCGGCTAGAGTTCCAGGCTTTGGTCTGAGGATGTCCTCACAGTTGTGGAAGCATCCAGAAATGAGTCGGCCAGGAGGTGCTATGCCTTCAAATGGAAGCGTTTTTCCATTTGTTGCCAGAGCAAGGGCCTGGACTCTCTGTCCTGTCCAGTGGCTAGCATCCAAGACTACCTTTGGTCTCTGTCCAAAGGTGGTCTTCGGTCTACGATCCTTAAGGTGCACCTGGCAGCCATCTCTGCTTACTGGGCACAGGAGAAGGTGATCTGGTGTTTCTTCAAAGGCGTCGATCACATATCCCCTCCGGTGTGTGAACCTCCACCTCCGTGGGATTTACTGCTGGTTTTGGCAAAAATTCATGGGCAAGCCATTTGAACTGATGCACAAATGTGAGATGTCACATTTGTCATGGAAGACCGCCTTCCTGGTAGCTGTCACGTCAACCAGAAGGACTGGGGAGCTCCAGGCACCTTCAGTGGAGTCTCCTTACCTGGTCTTCCACAGGAACAAGGTTGTCCTGCACCCTCACCCGAAATTCCTCCCAAAGGTGGTGTCAGAGTTCCATCTTAACCAGGTGTTGACTCTTCTGTGTTCTACCCGAAATACACCTCGGACACTGAGTACAGGTGCCATTCTCTGGACCTGAGACAAGCGTTCTCCTATTATAAGGAGAGGATGACGGAAATGCGGGGAGAGGTTCGCCAGCTGTTTGTCACTTACGCTGAAGCCGCACCTAGCAGACCTGCAACAAAGCGGACGATCGGTAGATGGATCACATCATGTAACTATCTCTGTTATAGGTTGGTGGGCAAGGAGCCTCCCAGAGGGATAAGAGCTCATTCTACCCACCATACTGCTGCGTCGGTGGCTGCTTCCAGGGACATCCCTATCCAGGAAATCTGTTGGGCTGCTACCTGGAAGACAGTAAACACCTTCCTTACCCATTACCACATCGACCGAAAGGCACGCCGGGATGCTGGTTTTGGGGCCT
Source organism: Neoceratodus forsteri (assembly GCA_016271365.2). NCBI lineage: Eukaryota > Metazoa > Chordata > Ceratodontiformes > Ceratodontidae > Neoceratodus > Neoceratodus forsteri. Next base: position 1,414,130,742 of record CM028129.1, read on the forward strand.
CAGTTCTCCAGTCTCTGTTTCCAAAGTAGGGGGTATGCGCCTTGCCTCTCTCCTCTGAGAACTGCTTGGAGTCTGCCATATAGTGTGGATAGAACAACATATCCATTCCCTAGAAAAACAGGTTACTCACCCGTAACAGAAGATCTTTTATGGACAGGTCTCTTGCAGTAGGTTATTACTCTTGGGAGTCCGCTAGGTGGAGCTGTCACATGGTAGCTTCTTCCGGCAGTCTTCTATAGGGCTGCCCCCATACATCACTTCCTCTGTCTGTGTATAAAAGGGGGCGGCCGCAGGTACACACTGTTCATTTTCCCGCTGGCTTCAGCCTGCATGGCAGCTAGCTCAGTCTTCTGTGTTGCAGTCTTTGACATGAACTTGAACCCATTTTTTTTCTTTGTGCTGGGCCTGTGGCATACTCCCAGGCCCCGGCTCTTCTACTTCCACTAGGCCGGGCCTGAGAACCACTCACAGTACCCCCGGCTGTCGTTGTTTCAGCGAGCCTGTGTTCACTCACAGTACCCCTGCTGCTCCTTGGCCTAGGCTCTCTTGCTAGGTCAGGGACTCCATCCATGGCTGACAAGGCAGCCTTTCCGGGACAGACCTTGGGGACCCGTGTTAAGGGTCCCCAGCCCAAGGCTCTCGTTCCTGGCATCGGAGGCAGCAGGACTCGCAACTCCTCTCACTCCTCCGATCTGCTCAGTTGACAGTGGCTCCTCCATCGTCGAAGGGGCCTTCATCATCGATTCTCTTACACTGTCAGTGGGGGCTATCCCCTCCCATCGATGGGGTGTTCATTGTCGATGGGGCAGCTCCCCCCGTTGCTGGAGCCTTTGTTGCTCCCTTCATCGTCGCCAGGTCATGCCCCATCGACGGAGCACTCTCTGGGATGTTTCCCATCAACTGACACTATTCCCCTGTCGATGGAACGTTCCTCATCGACGGGGAGGCTTCCCCCATTGACAGAGCATGTTGCTTTCTCTCTTGTCGATGGAGCATGCGGCTGCCGTCTGTCGTCCACGGGGGCTCTTCCCCCGTCAATGGAGCATTCTTCATTGACAGGAAGGCTTCCCCCGTCGATGGATCATGTTTTCTCCTTCCCTTGTCGTCAGGAGCCCTTTCCCCGTTGACTGAGCCTGCTGCTCACTCTCTCTCGTCGACAGAGGCTCTTTCCCCATTGACAGAGCTGCTTCCCCCATTGACGGGACGTCTTGTTTGGTGTTCCTCGTCGACTGTGCTACTCCCCCATTGACAGGATGTCCCCATTACCTTTCCTCATCGATGGGGCTGCTTCCCCATCAATGGGATGTCCCTGCCTTCATCCTTTTTGGTGGCACTGGTTCCCCCATCACTGATAGTGACTTCGCACCTCAGATGTCCCTGGTTCCAGGGTCCCCTTCCCTGCTCCCCCCTACCCATACTGGCAGTAGCATCCTGTTACTACGTCACCAGGGGTGCCCCCTCCATCGCCATTCCTGCGCCCTTCCGGCACCCCTTTTGTACCCTTGGATGGAGTTCCTGGGTCTCACCCCTCATTCCTCGCCCCCTCCTCCGGTGCCACCCCTCTGGGGTCGGGATGCCCCCCGCCACCTTTCTGGCATCGTCCGGTTCCAAGCTATCTCCGCCTTGTTCCCCCTTCCTTCTACTGTTTTCGGGGGTCTGTGCCTGGGGGTCCATCCCTGGGGGTTCCCTGCTGGGGGCCATTTCTGCCCATGCCTGGGCTTTGGCGTTCCCTCCCTTCCCCTCAGTCCTGCCCCACGTGGGCTTCCCAGTTGTGCTGCACCCTTCCGGGCCTTGCTGATTTACCGCCGCTATTGCGGCTGCCTCTGGGGGCATCTCAGAGGGGCTCCTGCCCGGCACACGTGCCCCATCATGCCTCTTCTTGTCCGCCAGATGTGGTTCCTGGTGCCATGTTTGCTTTGGTCTGCGGGTTTGCTGTCCCTTGCCTTGCTGCTTCGCGGCCTTTCCTATGTGGGCCGCGTGGTCTGTGGCCTCTGTGCCTAGTGTGCTTTGGCGCCTTTTCCCGCCACTGCCTTCCTGCCTGGGGTTGGCCCTGCCGTGTATGCCCTTTCTGTGCCTTCCTGACACCAGCTTCCTGCGGGCTCCAATGCCATGGCTGCATCTGCCCATCTGTCTGCCACGGCTGTCTCCTTGCGGCACCCCACCTGGCCTCGGGTGTCAGGTTAGGCACCCGACGTCCACCTGTCGGTTGCCGTCATCCCTTTTGTGGTGCTATGTTTTTGGTCATGGTCCCAGGCCTTTCTGGTTTGCTGCCTGCCGTCTGGTCATGCCCGACAGTCGGTCCAGGACCTCTTCCTTGCCCCCCCCCCAGTTCCTGTCATCTTCCTCAACTTCTGGGATGTCCCGCTCATGTCCCCCTCCCCGGGGTACTGCTCGGGTCTCCGGTGGGGCCTCTTGTGGGGCAGCTGTGTCTGCCCCCCATCCCGCACCCATCCTCCTGGTGGGGCCGGGCCTGCCCCTCCTCCTTAACCGCTCTACAGGGCTTGCTCCCCGCCTCCTTCCGCATGCCTTGGAGGTGCCCAGGTGTTCCTTCGCCCTTTTCTGCGGAGGTCTGCTTCCTGCTGCTGGTCGCTTCCTCCTCTCTGTGGTCCTTTTGGAACTCCTGCTGTTCTCCCTTTTGGAGCCCCCTCAGTTGTTGTTTGCTGTGGCCTGCCTGGGGCTCCTTGCCCCGGTTTTCTCCACATCTTGCATGTGCGCTGTGTGCTTGGAATGCTCTCCTGGATTTGATATTTTCTTTTTTTTTTTTCCCCCCATTCTTTTTCCCCTCTGGTCATGGTCTGGGGGGCCTCTCTCAGGCATCCTGCCTGTTCCTGCCTTACCCGAAGTTCACCCATCTGTGCCTCCTCTCTCCCTCCTCCTCTGTCCACGATCGGCACCCCCGGCTTAACCCTTCTGGGGTGGGACCTTCCTCCTACTGGGCGCACTTACTAGACAGACTCCGACGTGGGAGAGGACCCGGGTGGAGAAACCTGGAAGGCCAGGCAGGATGGACTCGGTCTTTGGCATGGGGGCAGGTGCTGTCGCCTACCCCTCAGACCGGCGTTTTCCCTGTTCTGGTGATCTCCTCCCCCCTCCTTGTGTGTGCCTTCCCTGGTGCAAGGCACACCCAGCAACCTCTGCCTGTGTCAGGGCACGCTGATGTGCAGCCGAGCATGCAGCAGTGCCCCTGGTCTCCACCAGGAGCCGCTGGCACATCGGGCAGTCCCCAACCTCTCCCCCACGGAGGAGAGCAGCCCTTAGGCACGCGATCCTCACCCACCCCTGCCGATCTTACTTTGAGATACAGCTCTTGCAGCAGGTAGCACCATTAGGACTGAAGCTGGCAGGCATCAGGACCCCACGGAAATCTTCTAGCTAGCAGTCTTCAGCGGGGACCGCCTCCGACGTTGGTCCCGCCCCTGACGTCAGACGTAGTACATAAGGAGGCGGTCCCGCCAGATTCCACAGTTCTTTCCCGCCGTCGACTTGCACATCTCGACCCTTTGGTTCGTTTCTAGTGCGCAACGCCTGGTTAAGTTCTTCCTTCGGGAAAAAGTTCATTTTTTTCTGCTCAGCTTCTGTCTGATGTCCTCTCCAACATCCGTTGAAGGCCATCCATCGAAGTGCGCCTGTGGGAAACGAATCCCATTCAAAGACCCGCATTCGGCCTGCGTCCAGTGCCTAGGCCCAGACCACGACGCCCGGGCCTGCTCCTTCTGCCAGGGGTTCAACAGCCGGACCCGATCCGTTGCCAGAAGGCCCTTCAGGCGTTCCTGCTTGAGGAAAAGATTAAAGCCATGGACGCAGCCTCCAAGGGGGAATCTTCCGACAAGGCCCGGAGACACCTCGAGAAGCATAGGGAGAGAGTGAGATCTAGGTCCCCGTCTAGGGCCTATGACTCGCGTAGCTCCGGCTCCCTGTCCGACTGCCCCCCTTCCCGGGCCCGCTCTCAGCCTCCCCCTGCAGCAGTGAAGACCTCTTCGGGTTCCTCCTCTCTTCCTCAGGCCAAGACCTCCAGAACTTCTTCGTCCTCGGCCACTAAGGCCCTGTTGAGGTCGGGGGACCTTCATCACCATCACAAGTCCGGTTCCCACCATTTGGAACCCGACGCCAGGTCAGTTTCTTTGCCTCCTCCTCCCCAGCGGAAGACCAAAGAACTGACTTCTCTCAAGAGATCATCGGACCCGACGTCGGCCAAACACCATCGGTCCCGAGAACCGACAACCGCCAGACGCCCGTTGCCGGTTAAGCCTTCGCCTCCATGGATGCTGGCCAGGGGACTGACGTCCGTGCCTACTGAGAAGAGGACCCCTTCGCCTCCCACTAACATCAGTCAAGAGGCGATCACGGAGGAGGAGCTAACCCAGCCCGAGGACCAGACGGGCGAACCTGGTCCTGTCGCACCCCCTAAGGAACCCTCGCCGGAACCTGAGACCCCTGGGGAGTCGACGCCGGAACCCGACGACCGGCCATCGGCGCCCGGTCCATCGTCTGGCCTCAGCATGTCCAAGGTCAAGGAGCTCTTTACTTACTGGTGGGACACCATAAAGAAGGATGTGGTTCCCACACCTCCTCCTCCTCCACCTGCAACTCCGCTGGCCCCCGCGCCCCCTACTTCAACCAGGGATGCAGGCCGAGTACCTCCCCCCAGGAGCCTACAGATCCTCCTAGGGTAGAACAGAAAAAAGGAGACCTCCGTCCAGATTTTCTTCAGGGTCACCCAGCCCCAAGAGACCCAGAAGACGCCGCCGTTCGCCTTCGACGGAGGACACGGGATCGGACTTCTTGGACGGATCCAGATCCCTCTCTCCGATCAACGTCCCCTCTCCGGACCCACGTGAGCTTCCAAGATCTCCTCCGGATGACCCATCGTTCTCAGAGATTATGAGGCATATCCAGGAGAACATGGGCTGGGATGCAGAGGAACTAGACACCGAGAGATTACGCCTTGCCAGATATCTTCAGCAAAAAGATCCTAAGTCTGTGGTGGTGCCACCCTTGGTGGACACATTCGTGGACGTCACCAAGGCAGCGTGGAAACATCCTCACTCGCTTCCGGCGATGCTGAAGAAAGCTGACCCCTGTATAAGGCCCCTAGGGAGGACCAGTACTTGGCATCATATCCTCTGGCCGATTCCTGGTCATTACAGCCTCTCATGACCGGTCCCAGAGGCCGCAACATTTGAGCACCCTGCCACCGGACCCAGAGTCCAAACAGCTGGACGCTATGGGCAGGCGCACGTATGCATCCGCTACCTGCGCCATCAGATCCCTCAACTACTTGACCCATATGGTACAGTTTCAAAACGCCTTGTGGGAGCAGGGACTGGATCTGGCGGAAAAGATGCCAGAAGGTGAGCAGAAGGAGGAGTTACTGCAACTCCTTCTGTATGGGTCTGACGGAACCCAGGAAAGCTGTCGCTGTGACATCTGGCGGACTCCTCGGCCAGAGCGGCAGCTTCAGGCGATGCCTCGGAGACACTCATGGCTCCGTGTCTCTGGATTCACCCCGGACATCCAGAAGAACATCCTGGACGCCTCGTTTCATGGAGAAGTTCTTTTTGGTGAGTCCTCGGAGAAGGTCCTCACCAAACTTCAAGAGGCCAGGAAGGCGGTACGGTCTGTCCAGGCCATGTACAGACCCAAGCTTAGTTCCTTTCGTAGGATCCAAAGTCTTTTTCGAGGCCGGATGCAGAGACAGCAGTCCCATGCCGGTCCTCAGCAGAGGGGCTCCTTCTCCCGCAGAGCCCAGGGGAAGTCGTCAGCGGGCCAAAGTCAACGACCAGCTAAGTCGGCCCAGCCCGCTGGACCCTCAGCCGCCACAGCATGACTCCTTCCCGGCCCCCGCCCCTCAGGATCAACGGGACACCAAGGTCGCGGACCACCTGCCAGGGTGGCAGTCCATAACCACCGACAGGTGGGTCCTTCAGTTGGTCGAAAGAGGCCACTTTATAGAATGCGTGGACAAGCCACCCACAAGGCCTCCTCTGTTCTCCCATTACTCGGGTCAGCACAGATCATCAGGCAAGAGATACTCGCACTCCTGCAAAAGGGAGCGGTGGAGTATGTCCCAGAGAGCCAGATAGGATCCGGGTACTATTCCCACTTCGTTCTGGTTCCGAAGAAAACAGGGGACCTCCGTCCAATCCTGGACCTCAGCGACCTCAACATGTCGGTCGCCTACAAACGTTTTCGCATGGTGACCCTCCAAGGACTCATTCCCATGCTGAAAAAGGACACCACCTTAGCATCCCTGGACATGCAGGACACCTACCTGCACATCCCAGTAGCTCAAGCGCACAGGAGGTTCCTGCGCTTCGAGTTTCTCGGCCACCACTTTCAGTTCCGGGCCCTTCCGTTCGGACTGTCTTTGGCCCCCAGGGTCTTTACCAAGTGTATGGCAGTCATGGCATCGTCTCTGAGGAGAAAGGGCCACTACGTGTTCCCGTACCTGGATGACTGGCTTCTCATGGCCGCCTCCAAAGAGGCACTGTTGATGGTTATTCAGAGCACCCAGGACCTGTTCCAGTCTCTGGGCATTCTTATCAACTACGAGAAGTCTCTCCTAGTACTGTCCCAGAAGCTGCAGTTCATAGGCGCAGTTCTGGACACCGTCCAAGGGAATGCCTTTCTTCCCGACGAAAGAGCGGAACACATCAGATCCCTCATCAGGGATCTTTCGGCAAAAAAGACCGTCCCCGCCAGGTTGGTCCTTCGCTTGCTCGGACACATGTCTGCGGCGATTCCAACCATCCCTTTGGCAAGGCTCCACATGCGGGTAACTCAGTGGATGCTCAAGGTGTAGTGGGACCAAAGGCAAGACCACATGCAGCATCCGGTCAGAATCACAAACGCCGTGATTCGAGACTGGCAATGGTGGCTAGACCCAGGGACACGTTCTGCGGGTGTCCTGTTTACCACACCGTCCCGGAAGGCAATCCTCTCCACAGATGCCTCAGGGCTGGGATGGGGAGCGCACCTGAACGGGGTGAGGTCCCAGGGAACATGGACCCCTCAGGAAGCTCACCTCCACAACAACGTGCTGGAGATGAGGGCGGTCCTTTACGCCCTGCAGGCCTTTCAGTCAGAAATACCGTCGAGTACCCTTCTGCTTCAGACAGACAACACGGTGGTGATGTATTACCTCAACAAACAAGGATGCGCGCACTCTTACCCCCTCTGCAGGGAAGCTATGAGGGTGTGGGATTGGGTAATCCGACACGGCGCGAGCCTGATTGCAGTTCACGTTCCCGGAGTGGACAACACAATCGCAGATGGCCTGAGTCGTTCCCAGGCCAGAGTCCACGAGTGGGAACTTCTTCAGGAGGTAGCAGAGGATCTATTTCTGCGATGGGGCACTCCAGAGTTGGACTTATTCGCTTCCCCATCCAACGCAAAACTGCCCAATTTTTGCTCGCTAGATCCAGGGCCTGGTGTTTTCTGGCGAGACACGTTGTCCCTCTCCTGGGCAGACAGATTCCTCTACGCTTTCCCTCCCTTCCCATTGATCCAGAGAGTTCTTCTCAAACTGTGCAGGGAGCACGCAACAATGATCCTGGTATCGCCTTTCTGGCCCGGGCAGATTTGGTTCCCCATGCTGACGCAATTGTCCCGGGAACCTCCAGTTCCGTTACCTTTCAGCTCCCACCTATTGTCTCAGGAGGAGGGTTCACTAGTCCACCCGGACTTACGCTCACTGAACCTGCGTGCAAGGCTCCTAGAGACATAGCCATTATGCGATACGGGGTCTCGCAAGAGGTGGCGGAAGTCCTTTCTGTGGCCAAAAGCCAGGCAACGATGGCGATCGACGCCATGAAGTGGCGCCGATTTTTGCTTATGGTCCAGGCACGCCGGCCTTCCCTTTAGAATGCCTGGTGAAAGGTGCTGGAATACCTCTTTCCTATTCCATCTGGTCTCGCCTACTCCTCCATTAAAGTGCACCTCTTCGCGATCTCTGCATACCACTTCCCAGTGGGACAGCGCACAGTGGCACAGCTTGATGCCACTCGAGACTTCCTGAGAGGGGTGTTACACCTTAGGCCACCCATCAAGGATCCCATTCCTCCTTGGGACCTACTCTTTGTCCTGGAACAACTCACGCTTCCTCCCTTTGAACCTGCCGTGGATTGTGAGCTGCGTTTTCTGTCGTGGAAAATGTTATTTTTAGTTGCTGTCACGTCAGCAAGGAGAGTTTCCGAGCTTCATGCTCTCATGTGCAAGGAGCCTTATTTAATTTTTCACCAGGACAGAGTGTCTCTGAGGACAAATCCTAAATTCCTGCCTAAGGTGGTCTCTGCCCTCACTCTCAACCAGGACATCGATTTTCCTGTGTATTTCCCCAAGTACTCTAATAGAGGAGAGGCGTTGCGTCACACCCTGGATGTTCACCGCTCCTTAAGGTTCTACCTGAATAGAACTAAACAGCTTCGCAAGTCGGAGCAACTATTCGTTTCCTTCGCTGAGAGGATGCTGGGCCAACCAGTCTCTAAGCAGACCCTTTCTCGCTGGCTTGTCCAGTGTATTTCATTTTGCTACAACAACAAGCATAAGCCCCTCCCTGGTATAGTCCGGGGCCATTCGACAAGGGGGGTGGCTACCTCCTTTGCAGCACTGCGCAACGTCTCCTCCTCGGCCATTTGTGCTGCAGCTACTTGGAGCTCAGTGCACACATTTATTAGGCACTATAGCCTGGATATTACATCTCGGCGGAGAGCCGGTTTTGGCCTAGCCATTCTACAGGGTCTCCTGTCCTAGAGTCAGGACTTTTTCAAGATTTCTCCTAATTTCCTCCTCCCAGAATGCTTTCAGATGCTATTGCTTGGGAATCGGTCCTAATGGTGTTACCTGCTGCAAGAACTGTATTTCGAAGTAAGATAGTACAGTTACGTAAGAACTTAACGTAACAGTAGATCTTCGAGAACAGCTCTTGCAGCAGGTACCTTCCCGCCCACCATTCCCCCTTGGAGGAGGTACGGCCTACCAGGCCTTGGCAGGAGCTTTAGCTGTTTTCTTCTGATGGCGGATCCTCGGTCTCCCCTTCTGATGTCATCCTGCGGCCGGGATTCTCCAGCGGGAGAACTGGGGAATCTGTCGGGACCGCCTCCTTATGTACTACGTCTGACGTCGGGGGCGGGACCGACGTCTGAGGCGGTCCCTGCTGAAGACTGCTAGCTAGAAGATTTTCGTGGGGTCCTGATGCCTGCCGGCTTCAGTCTTAATGGTGTTACCTGCTGCAAGAGCTGTTGTGAAGATCTACTGTTACGGTAAGTTCTTATGTAACTGTACTTTCCCCGGTGGCCCAAGCTCGCTCCCGAACACGGGTCACCGGTGTAGCACAAGGTGTGGCGTCCAGCTCCTCAACCCTCAGCTCCACCGGGCTGGCGATCTGATATTTTCTTGCCATGGCCTTTCAATCCATGCCTCGTCAAGTTGCATCACTATGCATGGCCTCCAGCATCTATCTATTCCGCATCGACATGTCTCTGCCAGTCTCTGACGGCACTTTGGATGCCCTGCTGGACTTGCTGTACACTATTGCCTTTTGTACGCCTGCTCGGCAGGTTGAATCATTGGCATGGCCCTGTTCCTACTCTCCCTTTGTGAAGTACTCTCTTCCTCACACACCTTTGGCTTGTCAGCCCGACTGGGTGTTGTTTGAGATGACTTGACTTGGACTTTGTGGAACGCCTTCCCTTTCCGGCATCACACGGCCATCTCTTGGCTTGTTCTGCAGCTCCTCCATGACTTTCACCTGGTTCCTGTTTGCTGCCTCTTTTTCCTTTGTGACGGATGTGTCTTCTTGGCTCTGTTTGTTGCCGTGGCCTATAACCTGGCTGCATGCTCCACCTATCCTCCCTTTTGTATAACTGCTTGGTACTCTCCCAAGAGTAATAATCTACTGCAAGAGACCTGTCCGTAGAAGATGGTTCGTTACTTAAGAACTTACCGTAACAGTAGATCTTCGAGGTGCGGTCTCTTGCATTAGGTACAATCCCGCCCTCCGTCCCCCTGCCATTTTTGCTCAGGGTCCTTGGATCTCAGGACGTTGGGGTGGATATTTTCCTTGGCCCCTCGGTTTCCCTCAGTCCTCTGACTTTTGCATGCTGCAGCCGGTGGGGAACAGTGGGTATTGGTACCTGGGGCCGCCTCCTTTTATACACAGCCAGAGGAAGTGATATATGGGGGGGGTGGCCTTATAGAAGACTGCTGAGAGAAGCTACCATGTGACAGCTCCACCTAGTGGACTCCCAAGAGTAATAACTTACTGTAAGAGACCGTACCTCGAAGATCTACTGTTACGGTAAGTTCTTACATAACAAACTTTCTAGGAGTGGTGTATGTTCATTCACACGAACCCACCTGATCTCCCCAGCCTCGACGCACAATCTGAGCTTCCAGCGGGCAAAGATCTGGCGTCATGGGGTGGAGCCGAGGGTTATACCACCTGGCTGGGTGGGAAGAGCCAACTTTAAGACCTTCCGACAAGATTTAAAGAGGAAAGGTCATGCCAAACAGTGTGGATGAACAACATATACCACTCCTAGAACTACTGTTACAGGTGAGTAACCTGTTTTTTCCTATACCGGGACTCCAGTAGTAAAATATAATTTTTTTGTGCTGAATTGTATGATAAAATTCTGTCTCCCAAGTTCATACTGTTCAGAAGAAGATTATTCAATAGAGCCAGGTTGGGGGATTGGGTCCTTACGTGCTCTTGACAATGCATTTTCTTATATTGATCAAATCCAGATTTAATTCATTTTTCTGGTCCCCTATGTAAAGTTTGGTAAGATGATGTCCCCAGCAAACAGATTTCTGTTTCCACTCTCAAAGTAATGCCAAAAAATGGTACAGAGTGCTATATGTATCAAGTTTCAAAAGGGAGCAAGTTTCTTACAGGTAGCAGTGACATGAAGTAAAGTGCAGTTTTAGTCATGCATCTATTAGAGTATGATGAAATGGTGGATCTTATCGGTGTCACTCTTCACCATTCATCACCTTTGGGTTCTTGGCCAGAGGTCATGACTCCGCGGGAGCTTTTTCTTTTTTTCTTTTGGATGGGCATGAGCCAACGCGACTGTATGCCGCTGGTTGGCTATTGTTAGTTGCTGACTGCCCCTCCCACCAGTTCTTCGTCTCCTGCCATTGAGGTCACCTTGTGGGACACTTGCAGTGAAGAGTTTGACGCCTACCTTCTACGGAGTTGAATTTTCACAACTCCGTGTCAACTCCTTATCGACTCCATGCCGCAGTCCGTCTGCTCCCTATCTCCTGCCGGTTCTGTTAGCCTACTTGACGTCACCCGGTAAGATTGTTCCATTATTTATTCTGTTTTTGCAACGTCTAGTCTAGTTTGGTGTTTCTTTCAGAGGTCATGGTAATGTGAAGGCAAGAAGACTTCGAAACGGGACTGCCCACCCATGCTGCTAGTGGCCGTAAGTACCCCATCACCCACCAGCACAACTGTTGGCTCACGTGTCTTGGCCCGCTTCACGACATGGATTCGTGCGATGCCTGTTTCTCCATGGATCGCAGGGTCATCAAGCAAAGCGCGTGGAAAGTGGGGCGAGCTCCGCCGACTTTCAGGAGTCAGGTGTGCACTCTTCGGGCCAAGCCACATTCTCTGGCCTTTCCTCCGGGTCCCTTCCCAGTTCTGTATGGACTGAGGAGGAGGGGGCCTCTGCCTCTTCTAGCCTAGCCGTAGCAGAGGCCCCTCCCTCGGTGCAGGAGGCCCGGTCTGTCTCTCCTCCCCCCCTGCCCGGGGGACAGACGGGAGGCACCTCCTTGGCAGTCGCCCCTTCGGGGGTGAAGGCTCCTCCGGTGTTGCACCCGTGGCTTGGAAGGCCTGGGTCGACGCCATCTTGGGCCTCGGCGCTGATCGCGTCACCATGGGCCCTGATGGCACCATCATCGGTGCCGTCCGTCACGCGGTACTTTTGCTGCTGTCAGCGCCATTCACGGCACCATGGGAGGTCTATGGTGCCGTCCCTGTTTTCGCCCGGCTCCGTTCGCGGTGCTGTGGTTGCACTCGGCACTATGTCCACTTCTGGAGCTGTTCACGGCTCCAAACATGAACACAGTGCCATGGGGGTTTCGGACCTCGGCACCGAGAGCGCTGTCAGGGCCATCGTCAGCACCATCTCTGTCCTCGGCGCCATGGGGATCTCCGGTCTCGGCACCGAGAGCGCAGTCAGAGCCATTGGTGCCGTTGCTGGTCTCGGCACGTGGGTCGGGAAGGCGCCATGACAGGCTCCAGCTCTGAGGCTGCCGCCCTTGTTGGGGCTGTGTCCTCTTCTGGCACCGTTCTCGGTGTGGAGGGGGGCACCGGTGTCAACTCTGGTGCAGTCTCTGGTCCTGGTGCCCTGTTCAGTAGGGATGGCAGCTGGCATCTACGTACTGTTTGGCACAGGACTTCGATCTCCACCTCTTCAGAGGAGTCGGAGTCGGACTCTGAGTCAGATGGGCATTCTGGCTTCCTGGAGTCGACTGCTGGCATGCGCACCCTGGTAGCGTCCTCGACAGGCTGGAGTCAACCCCCCTCTGTGGAGTGGGTAGTGACTGCTGGGGCCAGGGTCAGGGGTTATGACCAGCAGGCAATGGTGCAGGCCTGGCCTCAGAGGGTTCTCTGACCCCTCAGCCGTGGTACCCCCTCAGGTGGTGTGCCTGGATCGCCCAACTTTGGGGCTGTTCAGAGCACCCACGGAATGGGAGAGTGCTGCTCCCTGGATAGCCCCTTTGGCTCTCTCGAGGAGGAGAGCTCTCTCGGATTCCGAGGGGTCGAGGGGCATGGTGTCTGTGTAGCGGCCTTTTTCTGGAACCCACCCGGGCTCTGGGAGAAGCCGTAGTGTGGATCTCTGCTCTTCCCCCTCGGTTTGCTTGAGAGGGCCCCATTCTTTGAAGGTAGGGACCGTTCTTCTGGACCTACATGGCCCCGGTCACCTCACAGGGTTGATTCTTCAGGGCGCAGCCTAGACATTACCAGTTTGGTTGTTCAGCTGTCTGCTGTGGAGTCTTCTGGAGCTCCTTCTTCCCCTAGGGCTCCTGGTGTGCTCCCAAGCCCAGGCAGAGGTCAACCGATCCCCGTTGTCGGTTCTGCCCCTATTCCTCTGCCACATTCTCCTGTGCTCCCAGGCATTCGTGGTCTTAGCGGGCCTTTCTCCTGGGAGCAGTTCAGAGCTCAGGCTGTTCAGTTTCCCTCTTACGTTACTGCTATGGACAGACAGGTTATTCAACCTCCCCCTGAGCAGACAGCTTCTGAACCTTTGAGGTCCTCTGACTCTTCATCCCCCTCTTCTGGGGGAGAGGAGCCGTCTGTCCACATCTCTCCAGCTGCTGATCTCACTGAGTATCAGCGATTCCTCGTGAGGATGTTAGAGGACCTGCACTCAGCGCACATCTTCCTAGGCGATTTCAGTGAGGACACCCTTGTGGTGCCCCCCTGGCCTGCTCCCTTTCAGGAGGCATCGTTGCATTCCTGGCAGAGACCCTTTTCCAGAGTTCCTGCCCCTAGGGATCTCTGCCAGTGGTATTGTGCCCCCCCCCCCGGAGTCTCCAGGTTCCATGCCTCATCCTCAGTTAGGATTGACGCAACTGAATACTCCTGATGAGCTTCGCGCCCCTCACCATGACCAGCCCCCAGATCAAGATTCCTCGGATTTTGATTTCTGGGGGAGGAGGACGTTCTACTCTGCATGTTTGCTGCTCTCTATTGCAGCACATCAGGCCCACTATGCAACCTATGACAGGTTCCTGTGGTCCAGGCTGGGTGAGCTCCTAGCCTCCATGCCTGACACGGAGCAAACCAGACAAGCCATTTCGCACTCTGCACGTGGCCTGGAGCTAGCAAGGCACCAAGCAAGGGCATCCTATGATGCCAGTGAGTTAGCTACCAGGGTCGTAGGGACAGCGATCTGCACTAGGCGGACGGCATGGCTGCGTCCTTCCCAGTTGTCACCCCTGACCTGGCGTAGTGTGATTAACTCTGCCCACCAGAGAACCTATCTCTTCTCCCGTAGAGTGAGGTAGCATCTGTCAGGGCAACTTCCTGCCCCCTCCGGGGGGTCCCCATCTCATTCTCCCCACACTCGGGCCTCTCCAGGCCCTGAAGGTTCTCCCTCTTAGTGTGTCACCCACTGAGAGCTAAGGGACTCAGTCCCTTAGGGTTAAAACCCCCCTTCGGGGGTGCTCGGCACTCACCCAAAGGTGATGAATGGTGAAGGCTGACACAGTTAAGATATGGAAATTACGTACCTACCATAATTCTGATCTTTCTGTGTATCTTCACCATTCATCACAATCCCACCCGCCATCCCCCTGGGGCCTCAGTCTCTGGGTCCCCCTTCCTCCCTGTGCCCCACCTCCTTTCTGCTAGTCAGGAGCGGGGTAAACTGGGGCACATGGGGGATAGTTTTCTTTAGGGGTAGAGTGGTTAGGATTGGGGCACGCTCAGTGCTTCGCCTCCACCCCTTGTGGGGTAGGGGTTGGCACTTGCTCCTTTTCTTTCCTCTCCCCTAATCCTTTGATTTCCTTGTCCTGTGGACATAACCTCAGTTAATTTAAGAAACTAGGTTTCTTGCACCAAAATCTCCTTTTGGGGGCATGCTGAGAGATATCCCTGTTTCCTGTCTTTTCTTCCAGAATAGCCGGTTCTGCTTATAGGAGTTTTGCGAGTAATTCTGTGCCTGCAATTCTGGCAGTAAGCCTCTTGGCTACTCCTTCGCAGTTCCTATATAAACTGGGGACAGGTTAGCATTACAGGGTATGTTTCTCCTGTCTCCCCCACTTTCAATTTTTCCTTACTTCTAAAACCTCAACCCTCCCTCCTCTTTTCTACTTCCAGAGATTGGGGCCCCCTACCCAGTCCCTCTTAATCTTTGGACTTCTGTCCTCTCAGTTGTTTATTTCTCCTTTTGGTTTTATATCCCTTTCTTTGTGTGTCCCTTGGACTTCCTTGTCCCGCTCTCCCAACCCTTTTTCTACCCTCTATGGCGTCACAGAACTGGCGGGAGGGCGGAGTCGACAACACCTAACGGCCAACCCGCAAGCGCCACGCAGTGTGTCGGCCTCGAAGGTGGCGCCGATGGTGCGTCGACTCCGGCCATCCAAAAAAAAAAAGGTCCTGCGGGGTCATGACCTCTGCGCCAAGTACCCAAAGGTGATGAATGGTGAAAATACACAGAAGGATCAGAATTGCGGTAGGTACGTAATTTCCATATTCAGTTTGTTTAAAAGATGCGGGAGTGTGATATGTCTTGTGAAACATAACAGTGAATTTTATTTAGTCCATTATTTAAAGGCATTTGCAGTGAACTGCACAGTTTTTTTTTCCATTTCTTCTCTGAAAATCCCTTTGCTGGACTAAATCTATTCAAGAAAATATTATAAATCCTAGGGATAAGTTGTTTCCTTTCAGATACTTTATGTAATACTGTATATTGAATAGACTCTTATGGTTGAGGAATCTCTAAACTATGAGTAGTGTTTCGCCTAAAGCAGATTGTTTGTTAACATCTGAATAGTTGAGTTTTGTCCAATAAAATATTTGTCTTGTATCAGTTAAAAAGAGATAAAAATGTTGTTTTCAAATCACCTATACTGTACCATATACTGTGTGACCCTGAGCTGGTCACTTAACTTCCTTGTGCTCTTAGGTCGCACCTGTAAACAAGCTTTCAGCTTAGTGCGTCACTCCTGGTTAAACAATTGGGGAAAAAATGTCTGAGTTATATCCTTTGATGTCCAGTGAGTAAGAAATCATTCTTGAAATCTTTTTTTTTTTTTAGCCCTTTACCCTTCAGTGGTGAGAAAATGGATCAGGCAAAATTTTAATGTACTGTAGCATGTACTTTTGCCAGCTATCCATTTTAACTGTCCTACCCAGGACCACGTTGCAAATGAGCTTTGCTCAATGGAACCTTTCCTGGTAAAAATAAATAAATATATAATGTTGTTTGAAGATACTTAATTTCTGTGCAACATTTTTATTTTTCAAGTTCTGAAAAATAATTTGATAAGATTCTTTCAAAGGAGAGATGGTATCTTTTTATCTTAGGCAGAGAACAATCTCTTTGGGATTATCAAAAAGATGGCTTGGAATATGTATGATCATGGGAGGGTGTTTATTTTAATAATCGAAGTATGTCCCAGGAGAGTTAGGGTAAATCTTGCCATCTGAGAGGGCCTTTTTAATATAGTTTAATAGTGGATCTATATTTGATTTGTCATAATGATTGAAGTCATTAGTAAGCTGAATGCCCAAATAATTAATTTAAGTTCTAGAGATCGGAAAATGCCTTATGAAACCTTGTATCTTTATGTTTAGTGTATCTTATCTGGTTGTCAAAAACAATAAAAAAAAATAAATATCTGCTAGGATGATGAATCAGAGCACTGGATTTAGACCAGTTTTTAATTCAGATTGTTTCCCATAATCCACTAATTTAATAACAACAGGTAAATCTTGAATAAAATCATCAGTATAAAGTAGGACATTGTCAGTGTATAAGGAAGATTTTAGAGTATTTGGAGTACTGTATTCTTTAATGCGATCAAAGCATCTTATGGCATTATTCAAAGGCTCAACTTTTGGAGCAAAAAGTAATGGTGATAAAGGACACTCTTGACAAGTGCCTCTTTGTAGATTCATTCATTGGGATGACATATCATTGTAACTATTCTGGCTTTAGGTGAGCTGTATAGTAAATGGGTCTAGTTCATAAAAGTTCTGCCATAACTTTCCTTGAGTAAAACCTTGAAAAGTTAATGATATTCAAAGCAGCAGTACCCTGCATTGATAATCAATATAGGCATCCATGCTTGGGCTGGAAAGCGTAAATGTTGAGTAGTTGTCTCACCATGTGAGCACCCCCTGGAGGCAGAAAACAAGTAGCCTGAACGTCTGAAGGGAGGATGATGTACAGTAACCCTCATAAATGTAGTGTCAAATAGTAGTGTAGCAGCCACAATAAAGAAAAGGAGGGAGTGGTAAGGTTTGAGGGTATCATTTTATTTAGGTTTTTTCCCCAGTCTCTTCATCTCCCCAATATACTAGCTCTGCTGCCATCCATATAGCACCATTACAGCCCCAACTACTGATCAGCCCTCTGTCCGAAGGAATGCTGGGTGCTGTCTTTTGCCTGGCAAACAAGTGAGCCAGTCCACTACAACTTGCCCCTACAGTGAGGCTCACCATGGTTGTCACCTGTGATGGGTGCAGACAAGCTAGTGACTTCAGAGACTGACCTTGAGGAGCACCTGACAGGCTAGCAGTGATGTTCTGGCATCAGGGAATGTTTCAGGGAACATCTGTGGGGCGATACTGCTGCGTGGGTCCTGGTCACCAGGGGGCAGTCCAGTAGTGCCATCTGCAGCCTTGCTTCCCCAGAGGTGTGAAGAGCATCCCCTCGGAGATTGTGTGAGTCTATACCAAGACCGAAGAGACTGGCTCTGTGGAGGAATTACTCATCCCTGAAGAAGCTTAGGATGGTTGAAATGGCAGTAGAAATGTTAACACTTGTTTTGTCACCAAGTTGTAAACTTTTCCCACAACAGATTATGCAGATAAAGTACATATACCTTTTTACGTAGTGTTTTAAACAAAAATGTTTATTGTGTGAAGATTGGGGGGAGGGGGGTTGAGTAACAGTGGGCCCATCTAAGAGGAGCCATAGTGGAAGCAACAAACCTTTGCATTAGGCAAATAAAGGCAACAGAGGAAGAAGACTACTATGGTTCTCAAAGGAAGTGGCCAGGAAGACGAGAGCAAAAAAGGTGGCTTTAAGGAAGTACAATACAAGGAAACACAGCAGGAGGAGGAGGACAGGGTAGTGTAATCTGGATAAGCAGAGGGAGGCAGGGAAGGCAGTTAGAGGCACAAACAGAGGGAAAAAAGGCCCAAGCAGTAAAAAAGGGGACAAGACTTTTTATAGGTACATTAGTGAAGGGAGAAAGACAAGGGGTGGGATTGTAAGGCTTAAGGGGGAAGAAGGAGAGTGTGTAGAAGGGGACTTGGAAAAAGCAACAGTCCTGAACAAATATTTTTGTTCGGTATTCACAGAAGAGGGGGGAAGTGAGGGACCACAATTAAGTGACAGAAGCAATATGGGAAGGGAGGTGGACACCAGTCCCATTTACAGAGGAGAGAGGGTTCTGAAGGAACTCGCAAAACTGAAAGTGGACAAGGCAATGGGACCAGACGGGATGCATCTTGGAATGTTAAAGGAGCTTAGGGGGGTGCTGGCAGCACCATTTGCAGCCCTGTTAAGTGAATCACTGGAAATGGTAGTGGTTCCAGAAAACTGGAGGAGAGCAGATGTAGTCCCTCTACACAAATGTGGGAGCAGGGAGGAGGCTGGAAGCTATAGACCAGTTAGCCTGACCTCGGTGATGGGGGGGGAAATAATGGAATCACTGCTAAAAGAAAGGATTGTGGAACATCTTGAATCCAGTAGAGCACAGGATCCGAGGCAGCATGGACTCACAGCAGGAAGGTCATGTCAAACAAATCTGTTAGATTTCTTTTGATTGGGTGAACAGGGAAGTGGATCCGGGGATGGTGGATGTGGCCTACCTGGCCTTAAGCAAGGCCTTAGACACAGTTCTACATAAGAAGCTTGTGAACAAGCTAGTCAGCCTAGGAATGGGTCCCAAGGTTGTAAACTGGGTTAGATAGAATACAGAGGGTGGTGGTGGTAAATGGAGCTCAATCCAAGGAAGGGAGGGTGACCAGCGGGGTGCCACATGGATCAGTTCTGCAGCCAGTCCTATTTAATGTCTTCATAAGTGACATTGCGAAGGGGCTGGAAGGGAGGGTATGCCTCTTTGCAGATGACACTAAGATCTGCAATGGGGTAGACACTGTGGGAGTGGTGGAAAAGATGAGGAGGAACCTAGGTAAACTAGAGGAATGGTCAAGAGTGTGTTAGCTAAGATTTAGTGTAAATAAGTGCAGAATCATGCATTTGGGGCACAGGAACCCAGGGGAGACTTACGTGATGGGTGTGGGTAATACGGACGGCCACCAAACAGGAAAGAAACATAGAAACATAGAATTTGATGGCAGATAAGGACCGCTTGGCCCACCCGGTCTGCCCATTTCCCTACTTACTGGATAAGCTGCAGATCCTAGTTAACCAGCAGCCTACTTTTTCCTACCCCAACCCCCCAGAACTGCCTTATGACTATCATATGCATGCTTGAATTCCACCACTGATTTTGACTCCACAACTGGAAGGCCGTTCCATGCATCCACAACCCTCTCTGTGAAAAAATACTTCCTTAAATTACCTCTGAGCCGCCCCCCCTCTATCTTCAAATTGTTCCCTCTTGTTCTTGCACACCTCTTTTTTTGAAAGATGCTACCCTCTTGGACTTTGTTGATTCCCTTGAGGTACTTGAAAGTTTCATCATGCCCCCCTCCTCTTTTCCTCGAGGCTATACATATTAAGCTCCCTAAGTCTCTCTTCATATGTCTTCCGTGCAGACCCTGCACCATTTTAGTTGCCCTCTCTGGACAGCTTTCATCCTGTCTATGTCTTTGTGGAGATTGGGTCTCCAGAACTGCACACAGTACTCCAGATGGGGTCTCACCAGCTGTCTGTACAGAGGGATAATAACTTCCTGTTTTCTACTGGTGATGCCTCCTATGCATCCCAGTATCCCCCAGCCCTCCTTGCTGCCCTCTCACATTGCTTGCCCATCTTTAGGTCATCTGATATGACTACCCCAGGTCCTCTCCATTTTTGTTGTTGTTAGTATCTCACCCCCATTGTGTACTCTTCCCTGGTTTTGTTTCCCAGGTGCATTACCTTGCACTTCTTAGCATTGAATCTAAGCTGCCATACATTTGACCATTCCTCTAACTTGCAAGTCCCTTCTCATCCTTTCCACCCCACCCTGTGCATCAACTCTGTTGCAGATCTTAGTGTCATCTGCAAAGAGACATACTTTTCCTTCCAGTCCTTCTGCAATGTCGCTTATAAAGACATTGAAGAGGACCGGTCCTAATACTGAACCCTGCGGTACCCCACTAATAACCCTCCTTTCTTCTGAGTGGACTCCATTTACTATTACTCTCTGTGTCCTATTCTCCAGCCACTTCTTTACCCAGGCTGTCATCTTGGGACCCACTCCCAGGCTGGCTAACTTGTATATTAATCTTTTGTGTGGGACTGTGTCAAATGCCTTGCTAAAGTCTAGGTAGGCCATGTCCACAGCCCCTCCCTGATCTACTACTTTGGTCACCCAGTCAAAGAAATCTATCATTATCTGCCTGGCATGACCTTCCGCTGTGAATCCATGCTGCCTAGGGTCCTGTGCCCTCTGGCCTCTAGATACTCGACAATTCTTTCCTTTAGAAGTGATTCCATCATTTTGCCTATCACTGAGGTTAAACTAACAGGTCTATAGTTTCCTGCTTCTGCCTTGCTCCCACTTTTGTGAAGGGGAATCACATCTGCCCTCCTCCAGTCCTCGGGTACCACCCCATCCTCCCATGATTTGTTAAAAGGGTAGTCAGTGGTGTCACTAGTTCTACCCTTAGTTCTTTTAGAATTCTGGGATGAATCCCATCAGGCCCCATTGCTTTGTCCACCTTCAGTTTTAAGAGTTCTTTCAGAACCCTTTCTCCTGTAAATGGGCGGTATCAACTTCTGTATCCAGCGTGTTACTACTGTTTGTTTTATGTACCTCCCCCTCTTCCTTTGTAAATACTGAGCAAAAATATTTGTTTAGTATCTCTGCCTTTTCACAGTCTCCCTCTGCCCACCCTCCCTCCGCTTTATTAAGCCTCATTATCCCTCCCTTGGTCTTCCTTTCGCTCCCTGATGTACCTATAAAAGGTTTTATCCCCCTTCTTAACTGAGTTGGCTATCTTTTCCTCGGTTTGGGCCTTTGCTGTTCTGACTGCCTTCCCAGCCTCCTTTTGCTTTAACTGATACAGTTCTCTGTCCTGCTCCTTCTGCGATTCCTTGTACTTCCTGAATGCTTTCTTTTTCTCTTGAACCTTCACTGCCACTTCCTTTGAGAACCATAGTGGTTTCTTACATCGTCTTGTTTTATTTGCTTCACACAAAGGCTCGTTACCTCTGTGATGACAGTTTTTATTATTCCCCATTGTTCTTCCACCCCTTCTTCCTGCCCATTTGCTAGTGCATTCCTTAGGCACTCACCCATTTTGGCAAAGTCAGCCCTCCTAAAGTCCAGTACTTTTGTCTTTGTATGGCTTGACTCTATTGCTGTGTTTATTGTGAACCATACTGTTCGATGGTCGCTAGTTCCAGATGGCTACCCACTTCTACATCTGTAATCCTCTCTCCATCTCCATTTGAGAGAATCAAGTCTAAGAAAGGGATCGGAAGTAATCATATCAGATTACCTA
The DNA here is from genome assembly GCA_016271365.2 of Neoceratodus forsteri. Taxonomy (NCBI): domain Eukaryota; kingdom Metazoa; phylum Chordata; order Ceratodontiformes; family Ceratodontidae; genus Neoceratodus; species Neoceratodus forsteri. The sequence goes on from CM028129.1 coordinate 1,414,152,115, forward strand.
AAGGTGGCCACACAATGTGCCAAATCTGTGATGAGCCAGTGGGGTACTGGGGTGCATAGGAAGAGGTATCACCAGCAGAAGAAAGGAGGTGGTGATGCCACTGTACAAATTATTGGTGAGACTCCATCTGGAGTACTGTGTCAAGTTCTGGAGGCCACATCTCCATAAGGACAATAGACAGGGTAGAGGCAGTTCAGAGAAGGGCAACAAAAATGGTGCGGGGTCTACACCAAAAGTTATATGAGGAGAGACTGGAGGACCTCAATATGTATACCCTGGAGGAGAGAGAGAATGGGGGATAAGATAGAGACCTTCAAATATCTCAAGGGCATTAATAAGGTACAGGAGGGTAGCATCTTTCAGAAAAAGAGATGTTCTAGAACAAGGGGACATGACATGAGGCTGGAAGGAGGTAGAGTAAGGGGTAATGTGAGGAAGTATTTCTTCACTGAAAGGGTGGTGGATGCATGGAACAGTTACCAGTGGAGGTGGTGGGGGCTAACTTGGTAGGAGAATTAAAAAATGTATGGGATAGGCATAGGGGAACTGTAGCGATAGGAAAGAGAATAAAGCCAGAGATCAAGTAGGGTCTGTGGTTTTTGCAGCATGTAGGGAAAATAGGCAGACTGAGTGGGTCTAGCGGTCCTTATCTGCCGTCAGTGTCTCTGTTTCTGTGTAAGAACAAAACCAGACTTCGGCAACCATCTAGGGCTTTAACTGCTTAATATGTGTCACTTGTGCTTGCCGATAAGATAGATAATGTGCTTCTTTTTTTTTTTTAATAGAAAGTGAACCAAGAGATGCGGGCACTGACCAGCGCAACTCTGGCATCATTCGACTTCATACTATCAAACAGATCATCGACAGGGTAAGTAGGAAACAATGTACAAGGCTTTATTTTCTGACACTTTTGCTGGCAAAATCTGTGCAATAAAGAAAATGTAGGGCTCGCTGAAGGGGAGAGTGAAATGTTCACAGTGCTATTAAGGGCATAAGAGGAATGAAAATTAAGCTGTAAACTGCATTGTTTTTAATTAATGTGTAGTGTTACCCAAATTCAGAAAAGCAAAAAGAATATTTATAATTTTTTTTTTTAAACTGTCATTGTAGTTTTATGTATTGATGCACAAAAATTGCATCAATACAGTCTGTGGATACCAAAACAATTGCATGGATACTATGCCCCTTTTTTTTGGCTATGTTGTAGCTCCTTAGGTTCTTACATGTTACTTTATTATTTCCTGGGTCTTACATGGAAAGAGGCATTTTTAAATTACTAGTGTGTGTTTACCTGATGAATAAAAACAAAATACATAAATTTAAAAAAACATAATTCAGGGCAGGCCCAGTGGTGCTGAGGGTTGAGGCGCTGGATGCTACACCTTGCGCCATGCCGCGGACTAGGGTTCGGGAACAAGCTTGGGTTGTCCGGGGCACAGAGTAGGATTGAGCTGCCACGAGGTGGCTCTCCTCTGCTGGGGAGGAATGAGGGGTTTCCCTGGCCTTTGACTGTCACCCGGTGGAGGACGGATGGCAGTTCGGTGGCCTGGCATTTGCCAGGGGTGGGGCTGAGATAGCGCCTGGAGTGCATGTGCACCTCCACGTGCATGCACTGCCATGTTTGCCAGGAACTATGAGGAGAAAATCGGGGAAAAATCTTGAAATGCATATAGTTTGTGATGCTGGCGATCGGAGTTTGGGAATGGGCCTTGGTCACTGGAGGGACGCCTGGGGGGTTGGGGGGAGGATTGAGCGCATTAAGGGCTGCTTTCCTCTGGGGAGGGAGGGAGGGTTGCCACACCTGCTGTACTACTGCCATCCAGTGACCACAGATGGCAGTGCAGTTAGGGGCGCCGTGGAAAGGAGGACATTATCTGGAGCGGCAGCATGCCTTGGCGTGTGCTTGTCTCCTTGGGCTCCCTTGCCTGCCAATGTCCCCGGGGAGGGCGTAATGGGATAAAATGTAAAAATACCCCTGTGCGTTAGGGCCTCCGGGCTGTTGGTTAGTTCCCCTCCCCGGACTTCAGTGTGACGCGGCAGGCATGCCGTGGCATGCCGTCCTTGGGGCGGCCCCCTGTGGGGGTAGCAGTCAGCGGGGTTGATAGTCTTCAGTTGGGAGTTGGGGATCAGGGACGGCTCGTGGGTGCCGTGGCCAGAGGTAAAATTAAAAAAAGCATCATTAATATACTCAAAAAGCAGTTTTATATAAATAGCATTGATACATATAGAATAGTATCGACATTCAAAAACTGTATCAGTTCACTGACAGGTTGTCAAAAGTGGGATAACTTGGGAATAGTTGGGGCAAGAAACTTGTTTGTTTTTTCAAATGAAAGCCTGGAGTCAGCTAAGTTCATATATAGATACATGATGCTGCTACGTCTTAAAGATTTATATTATACTTGTATATCAGTCAGTGCATTTAATAAATCATTTTCTGACCTCACCTCCCTGTTTAGTGGTCCTGCATCCCTGGATGAGTTAGTGTTATCCCCTACCCAACTGTTGTCCCACTCCCCCTTTTACCTCAGTACTGTTACAGCTGGTTAGGTTGGTAGGTTGTTGGACAGTCTCTCCCCGTATGCAAGACCTGGTCTTGACAATATGGAGCCAAAGCCTCTCTGCCTTGGTGCCCCATTTCTGGCCTTACCCATTTTGCATATATTTAATGCATCTCTGCTTACTGGTATTGTGCCTGATGTTTGGAAGGTTGCTCGGGTTGTCTCTGTCTTTAAATTAAGCCAGGGGACTCGAAATGCATTGAGCAAGCTATAAGACATGAAGGTGTGTGCGTTAGACACTTCTAACGCATGGTCAAGGAACACTTCAGCCTCAGGCTGTTTGTTAGAAGGCTTACCGCGCACTTCCGAGTCAATAAGCATATAAACTGGCCTCAGTAATTAACATGCATGTTAAAAAGAAAATGTTTGTTTATATGGAAAAATATTAGGCTACACTGTATTCTGATGTAAAATAGTTCCTCCGCCTACTATAGAGTGCTGCATTTTTTGTCTCTTGGGTCTTTTGTCCTACTACAGCCACCATAGCAGTAGTGTGTTTTCATTGTGGCAGAGTGGTTGGCAAGGCACTCCCACAGTACCTGAGGATAGGCTGCCCAAAACTGGGAGTTATGACTTGTGCCCCCACACACACACACACACACACAGACACAGACACAGACACATCAAGTTGTGTGCCACGACCAATGGAACCCGAAGCTTAGCGGTCGGTCATCCACCCTTGTCCTACGCACAAACCACTCTCAGTGTATATCTGTGGAAGTTAGAGGAGGTTATTTTTTTATTATTAGTTTTATGTGATGGGGCAACAGAACTGAGAGCGAGTAATTAGAAGAGCGCCAGTTGGTTGGGCAGCAGGACAGAGGAAAATGCATGTCAAAGGGACTACAGTCTTCCACGGTTTCCTGAATGACGGGCATGGTTTTAGTATTGGCACCTCAGTAGCTTCGGGAATGGGTGATCATGGTTGCTTTAATATGAGAAGCTGTTCTGAGGTAAACTTAATATTGCCAACCAGAGTATATAGTGCCATCACAATTCAATATATGGTTAACAGATTTTGGGCAAGTTCGTGGGTACTGGTGGGAAAAAATGGCGCTGATTCAAACATTGAACGTTCTGTTTGACTTCTTAATATGTAATTTTTAACATGCAGCTGTGGTTACCTGAACTTGTTGCTGCCTGTGCATTAGACACTTCTAATGCACGGCTAGCAACTAGTCAAAATACAGGATTTTGACTGCCCATTTTATAAATGTTATTACCCCATACCCATCCTGTGCACCATTAGCAAACTTTTGGAGAAAACTGCGACTTCCCGACTTCTTGAATATCTCTATACACATGACCTGCTGTTCATGGCACTGCACGGTTCCGGGGAATAGCACTTCCATTGCTCTTACTAAGGTCACCTCCGAGATTAGGGGGCTGCGGATCACAGCAAGTTAACTGGAGGGGTCTTTGTTGATCTCGCCAAAGCTTTTGGTTCAGTGAATTACAAACTTCTCCATACAAAATTAAATTCCTTTGGGCTGGCTGATTATACGCTTGCCTAGTTTACTAACTATCTACATGATAGACAGCAGATGGTCAAATTTAGCAGAACACTCTCGGAACCAGACTCCTGTCTTATTTGGTGTCCCCCAAGGGTCTATCCTGGGTCCCATTCTTTTTTTTGCTGTTTATTAATGATGTCCATTGTAGATCTTCCAGGAATAAGTCCTCACCATTCATCACTGGTGGGTCTTAGGCTGACGGGACTAGGACCCCGTGGGAGCATATACCTTTAAGACAGCTTTTGGAGGAGGGGTGCCAATGTCGGGGATGGTGTCGCCCATGAGGCAGACATATAATGTGGTGCTCGTGGTCTGGTCAGTAACTGATGTCCCACCCCCTTTCCTTCTTAGTTCTGATTTTCCTGCTGTAGAGGAAGGATCTTTGTGGGAGTGTTAAACCATTTTATTTATGTCACTGTTCCGGTTTGCCACCATTTCTCAATGCTGTACAGTAAACACTTGATAATTCAAAGCCTCAGTCTTCCTGGACATAAAGTCTTCACCACTAATTCACACTAATGGGATCTACACCAGAGGCACTAGGACCCAGCTGGAGCAAACTTTTCAAGAGGGCCAGCGCCAGAGATGGAGCCGAGGCGCCATGCACTGCGAGCCCGGCTAGTGCGGTAAAGACTATCTCGGTGTCGACCCTCCAACCGCCTCAGTTCCTTTTTTCCCGCTGTTGAGTGCGCTTCAGTGATGACGATGCTCACCCACTGGGAGTCAAACTTCAAACTAGCAGCATAGTTTTAAGTTTGTTTTGTAATTTATCTTCAAAATAAGTACCGATTATATTTAATTTGACTTATTCAGAAAGAAGTCTTCAGCCCTCCATTGACTGAGTCGACCATGAGCGGTCAGGTGATGGTAGGGAGACTTCGTATGAAAGCTTTTCAGTCAGCTGGGCTGGGTCTGGTCTGCCGCCCTCTCCTGAGGGGGGATGGGGTCTGACAACGGACAGTCCGATGCTCGGGGAGATGGGCGGTCCCCGCCGAAAGCATAAAAGGAAACTGTCCCATTCTCGGCACCATTCGGACTTGAGTTCTTCTTGAAAAAGAGACGGTATCACTCGAGGTCACCTTCTTGTATGTCTGCATGTCGACGGTCGGTCGTTTGGACCAGTTGGACTCTGTTGGAGTCACCGGTTTCTGTCTCCAGTGGCTGACCTCCTCGACATCAGAACCCATCCCCGCCTCTTGGAGGGGCCTCGGATGAGCAGTTTCATCAGTGGGCCACTCTTATGGAGCAGTGAGCTCGGAGGTTGGTACAGCTGCCTGATCCAGTCACTCCGAGGCCTTCAGGCCATTCGAGAGAGTGGGTAGGACAGTTGGACCTTCCTAGTCGCTCAGCGCCTCCTTCAGTGCCATCGACCCCACGCTCAGGTGTTCCCCCCTCACATGGCTGCAGCACAGGGGGCCACATCGATGCCTCTCATCTCCTGCCAGTTTTCCTCAAATCGCAGTTTTCAGAACCTTGGGACTCTCTCGGCACCGGGGGCTTTGTTGGCAATGTCCTCGGTGCCGGGAGTTCTGTCGGCACTGTTCATGGCACCAGGGGCTCTGTCTGTACACTCTTCAGCGCCACGGGCTCTTTCGGCACCATGGCCTCTGTCGGCACCGTGTGCTGGGCTGTTTCTGATGGCGCCGGCTCCCTTGTCTTCAGCGCCGTATGCATCATCGGCACCAGGGTTTGGTGCCGTGCCATCCAGCCTTCAGGGATTCTTGACTCCGATTCCTTCCTCTTCTACTTTTTGTACTGATTTTCACTCCTTTCCTGTCCATACAGTCCCTCCTGGACTGTCTGGAGATGATTTTAAGCCTGACCCAGATCTTCGGCTGGGTGATATTGAAGGAGCAGGGATCAATCCTGCTGCAGAGCCTGTGGTCGATGACCTTTCCTTTAAGTCTCTGCTGAAAAATTTAAATTCTGCTCTTTCTCTCCAGACTACAGAAATAGATCCTGGGAAGCTTTTAAGACTCCAGTACCTCCATGTCCCGGAGATCCCTATGGAATTAACTCCTCCGCTACAGCCATCTTTCAAGACCCTCTCTCAGATGGTATGGAATAATCCCGCTCTCATCCCTTCCGTGGCTAAGTCCATAGATAGGAAGTATGCTCCTCCCAAGGATCGACCCATATTGGCCTCACAAGCTTTTGCTGATCCCATTGTAGTCTTAGCAGAGAATGATAAGGCCGTCCTTCCTCAGGCATCTACAGCCTGGCCTATAAATAAAGAATCTCGCAAGATAGACACCTTAGGTAAGAGAGTCTTTGCTGCCTCCACCCTGGGTATACGTATTGCCAGCTACCAGGGCTATTTTTCCCAGTATGAGTATGTACTTTGGCATTCGCTCAAACAGATGGTAGAAGCTCTGCCCAAATTGGAGGCTAATTCAGAGCTACTTCTGACCATAACCAGGGGTATAGAGTCCAACAAAAAGCAGGTTAAAGCAGCAATGGACGCTTTCGATACCGCTTCCCGAGTGGAGGCGGCAGGCATTTGCACCCGTCGCCACTCTTGGCTACGTACTTCGGGCTTCACGACTGATGCCCAGCAGCAGGTTATGGCTTTACCCTTCGACGGTATGTATCTGTTTAGACCTCAAGTAGAGCAAGCTCTGGAGGCCACACAGAAGACTAGGTCGGCCATTAAGATGGCTCGACCCGCACCTGCCCCCTCACGGTGGGGTCTGAACAAGTGTCAATTTCACAACAGTCAGTCCTTTTGGGGGAAGGGCAGTGGAGGTTTCAACAAAAACCAAGCCCCATAGCCTCAAAAGAAAACGCAACAGAAGGCACAAGGGTCCAAAGCGCCCAGTGCCACCTTCTGAGTTTCTGGCCTGGGTCCCACCTCAGCTGCCCAAGGGGAACTCCTCCTTAGCAGTGGGAGGACGTCTGACTCAGTTCTACAACCAGTGTAAGTCCATAACATCAGACAAATGGGTCCTCCGGATAATCTGCGAGGGATACTCCCTCAGCCTTTCAGAAACCCCTCTGGATCGTCCTCCCAAATGACAGCCCAGGCTGTCAGCAATACAGTCAGACCTTACCTCCTAGATACGAGGCCTTCTCAACAACAAGGCAATAGAAATAGTTCTGCTGGATCAATGAAACACAGGATCTTCCTGGACATAAAGTCTCCACCACTCATTCACACTGATGGGATCTATGCCGTAGGCACTAAGACCCAGCGGGAACAAACTTTCTTTGCAAGAGGGCCGGCGCCAGAGATGGAGCTGCGAGGAGCGGAGCCACAAGCCTCGGCTCGTGCGGCAGTGACTATCTCGGCATCGACCCTCCAGCCGCCTCAGTTCCTTTTTTCCCGCCATCGAGTGCGCTTCAGGGATGACGTCGCTCGCCCGCCGGAGTCGAACTTCAAACTAGCAGCATAGTTTTCAGTTTATTATTTTGTAGTTTATCTTGAATAAGTACCGCTTACTATAATTTATTCTTATGAAAGAAAGAAGTCTCGGCCTACATTGATGGAGTCGACCATGAAAGGGTCAGGTGACGGTAGGGAGACTTCGTGAAAGCTGTTCAGCCAGCCAGGCTGGGTCTGGTCCACCCTCGGGGGTCTGACAACGGAAGCATAAAAGAAAACAGTCGCATTCTTGGCACCGTTTGGCCTTGAGCTCTTCTTTGGCCCATAGGTCTAAAAAGAGAAGGCATCACTCGAGGTCACCCTCTGGTATTTCTGCACATCGACGGTCGGTCATTGGGATCAGTTGCTGGTCTCCTCCTCTGGAGTCGCCGGTTTCTGTTTCTGGTCACCGACCTCTTCAACATCGGAGCCCTTCCCCGCCTTCTGGTAAGGCTTCAGATGAGCAGTTTCATTAGTGGGCCGCTCTGATGGAGCAGTGGGCTCGGAGGTTGGTCCAGCTGCCTGGCCCGGTCACTCCGAGGTCCTCTGGCCCTTCGGGGCAGCGGGTAGGGCGGTTGGGCCTCCCTAGTTGCACGGCACCTTCTTCGGTGCTGTCGACTCCCTGCTCAGGTGTTTTCCCTCCTCACATGGCTGTGGCGCAGGGGGCCACACCGATGCCTCTATCTCCTGGTATTCTTCCTTCTTTCCCCTCAAATCCTAGTTTTCAGAGCCCTGTGTTGGTTCCAGCCATCGGTTGGTTGCTCGACGCCACTGTCGGTGCCGTCCTTGGTGCCGTTGGGTTTGTTGGCGCTGTCCTCTGCACCGTGCAGCTTTTTGGCACAGTGTGGTTTTTCTGTGCTGAGGGCTCTGTCGGCGCTGTGCGCTGCACTGGGTCAGGCGGCGCCATGCTGTTCGGCACCGAAGCTTGGTGTGACGTCTTCAGGGCTTCTCGACTCCAAACCCTTTTCCTTCTGATTTTCACTCCTTTCCTGTCCATTCAGCCCCTCCTGGGCTGTCCGGAGATGGTATTGAGCTTGACCCACACCTCAGACTGGGTGATGACGTGGAAGGAACAGGATCTAATCCTATTGCAGAGCCTGTGGTCGAGGACCTGTCATTTAAGTCTCTGCTGAAAAATTTGAATTCCACTCTTTCTCTCCAGACTACAGATATCGATCCTGGGAAGCTTTTAAGGCCCCAATACCTTCATGTCCTGGAGATCCCTATGGATTTAACTCCTCCGGTACAGCCTTCCTTTGAGACGCTTTCTCAAATGGTATAGAATAATCCCTCTCTCATTCTTTCTGTGGCTAAGTCCATAGATAGAAAGGATGCTGCTCCCAAGGATCGACCCATTTTGGCCTCCCAAGCCTTTGCAGACCCTATTGTAGTTTTGGCAGAGAATGATAAGGTCGTCCTCCCTCAGGCTACTACAGCCCGACCTATAAACAGAGAGTCTCGTAAGATAGATACTTTAGGTAAGAGAGTCTTTGCTACTTCCATCCTGGGTATGCGTATTGCCAGCTATCAGGGCTATTTCTCTCAGTATGAGTATGTTCTTTGGCATTCACTCAAACAAATGGTAGAAGCTCTACCAGAGTCAGACACTAATTCAGAGCTTCTTCAAACTATAATCAGGGGTATCGAGTCCAACAACCAACAGATTAAAGCAGTTATGGATGCTTTTGATACTGCCTCCCGTGCGGCAGCAGGCATTTGTGCTCGCCATCACTCCTGGCTGCGCACTTCAGGCTTCACGAATGATGCCCAGCAACAGGTCATGGCGTTAACCTTTGACGGTATGTATCTCTTCAGTTCTCAAGTAGAACAAGCTCTAGAGGGCACACAAAAGACTAGGTCTGCCATTATATTGGCTCGACCTGCTCCCGCCCTTCTGGGGGGGAGTTAATAAGCGTCAGTTTCACAACCGTCAGTCCTTTCGAGGTAAGGGCAGGGGAGGTTTTAATAAAAACCAAGCCCCCCAAACTCAAAAGAAAATGCAACAGAAAGCACAAGGGCCCAAAGCACCCAGTGCCGCCTTCTGAGTTTCTGGCCTAAGTCCCACCTCAGCTGCCCGAGGGGGACTCTTCCTCAGTGGTGGGAGGTCATCTGACTCAATTCTACAACCGGTGGAGGTCCATAACATAGGACAAATGGGTCGTCTGGAAAGTCCGCGAGGGGTATTCCCTCAATCTCTCGGAGACCCCTCCGGATCGTCCCCCCAAACGATAGCCCAGGCTGTCAGTACTTCAGTCAGAACTTCTCGCTTCCGACATACAAGGCCTTCTGAACAACAGGGCAGTAGAAATAGTTCTGTTGGATCAACGGAACACAGGGTTCTCACTCCCATTACTTTCTAGTCCCAAAGAAAACCAGGGGCATGAGCCCCATTTTGGACCTCAGAAAATTGAACAAATTTCTTCTCAAGGAAAAGTTCAAAATGATATCGCTAGGAACCCTGATACCTTTGCTTCATCAACGCTACTGGCTAGCCTCCCTGGACATGCAGGATGCTTACCAACATATTCTTATTCACCCAAAGCATCACAAATACCTAAGGTTTGTGACTTTGAGCCAGCATTATCAGTTCAGAGTCCTGCCCTTTGGGTTATCCTTGGTGCCGCGAGTTTTTACAAAGTGTTGTGCAATTCTCGCAGCGCATCTTAGAAAGATCAGAATACAAGTGTTCCCATATCTGTATGACTGGCTTCTAGCAAGTCCTTCCAGACAAGGAACTCTCGATGCCATAACTAGGGCCTCAGACTTTCTCACGTCCATGGGAGTTCTGCTAAATCTCAAGAAATCACAGTTGCAGCCCTCCCAGAAGCTCCTTTTTATAGGGACTCTTCTGGACACCACCTGTGCAAAAGCTTTTCTACCAGAGGACAGAAGGAGCGATATCCTACAGATGGCCCGATACATCAAGAGAGAGCAGCTCGGTTCGCACTATCTCGATGCAATGAATGCTAGGTCTCATGGCATCCTCGGTGTTCACTGTACCCCTAGCACACCTCCACATGAGAACCTCTCAGTGGATGCTCAGTACTCAGTGGTCCCCAACCACTCACCCTCAGTCCTTTCTCATCAAGGTGACAGAACCTCTGAAAAGGTCACTCACCTGGTGGTTGCAAGAGGACAACCTTCTGGAAGGCTATCCCTTTGCTCCCCTGGATCATCAGATTTCCATTACCTTGGATGCATCCCTGCTGGGGTGGGGAGCTCACTGTCAGAATCTCCACACCCAAGGTACGTGGACTCGAGTCCCAGCTTCACATAAATGTCCTAGAAATGAGAGCAGTCCTTTATGCAGTCCGTGCTTTGAAGGATATTCTCTGTCCCAAGAACATTCTCCTTGAAACGGACAACAAAACAGTGATGTATTGCTTCAACAAGCAAGGTGGTGCACACTCTTACCCCTTATGCAGGGAAGTGAGGAGAGTGTGGGAATGGTGCATAGAGCACAAGGCTCTAATCCAGGCGGTCTACCTACCGGAGTGCAGAACGATCTGGCAGACCGTCTCAGCAGAATGGAGATAGATCCTCACGATTGGTCTCTTGACCCGACTGTAGTTCAGTCACTATTCACAGAGTGGGGAACTCCAGACCTGGACCTTTTTGCATCCTCACTCAACACAAAACTGCCTCTCTTCTGCTCTAGAAATCCAGGGCCTGGCATTTTCTGTCAGGATGCGTTCAGGCTGCAGTGGACAAAACGCTTTCTATACACCTTTCCTCTAATTCAGAAGATACTTCTCAAGTTAGAGTCCCAGGGGGACAAAATTATCCTCATTGCTCCCTTTTGGCCTTGACAGATATGGTTTCCGTTACTCAACAGTGTGTCGGAAACCCCTCCGAAAGCACTTTCCCTGACCTAGGGGCCTGTGGTCCATCCCAATCTGAGGTCGCTTTACCTTCACGCTTGGCTCCTGAAGAGAGAGAAGTGAACAGGTTCAGTGTCTCTCGGAGAGTTTCAGATATTCTTTGGGCTGCACACAAGCCAGCCACTAGAAAAACTTACACAGCTAAATGGAAGCGTTTTTCTCTCTGGTGTGCAAAATCCTCTTTGAATCCTTTTTCCTGCCCACCAAATAAAGTTTTAGAATACCTTTTAGACCTCTCGAATTCAGGTCTACAATACTCTACAGTCAAAGTTCACCTTTGTGCCATTTCAGCTTATCATGAGCCAGTACTTTCCTTATCGTTGGCCCAGTTACCAGTAGTTAAGAGGTTTCTTAAGGGTATTCTGCATACCAGACCTCCTATCAGACATCCAGTCACAGCCTGGGACATTAACCTTGTGCTAGACATGCTCACTCGAAAACCTTTCGAGCCTCTAGCTTTCTGTGAGCTGAAATTTCTCACTTGGAAAACGGTCTTCCTGGTGGCCATTACCTTGGCCCGCAGGGTCTCTGAAATACATGTCTTGGTCACAGACCCTCCGTATACTGTGTTCCATAAGGACAAAGTAGTTCTTAGGATCCATCCTAAGTTTCTCCCTAAGGTTGTTTCAGAATTCCATCTAAACCAACCTTTGGTCCTACCTGCTTATTTTGCGAACTTCCAAAATGGAGAGCATACCCTTCATTCTTTAGATGTCAAGAGAGCTCTGCGTTTCTGTTTGGGTAGAACAAATGAAATTCTCAAAGCTCAACAACTGTTTGTTTCCTTTAGCGAGACCCGGCTGGGTCAGCCTGTCGCTATCAGATGCATTTCGGCATGGCTGGTGGCATGCCTTCGCCACTACTATTCCATGGCGCAGATTATGCTGGAGGGCAGAGTGTACGCTCACTCTACTAGAGCAGTCGCGGCATCCCTGGTGGAAATCTGCAACGTGCCCATTGCAGACATTTGCAAAGTGGCTACCTGGACCTCAGTGCATACTTTCGTCAAGCACTATGCCCTGGATGTCCATGACAGGTGACATCTTTCATTTGGCAGGACTTTCCTTAACTGACTTCGGTCATAAATTTGTGAGCTCTTGGTTTCTCCTGCCGCTGTCTCAGGGGATTATTAGCTCGGCACTCTTCCATCAGTGTGAATGAGTGGTGGAGACTTTATGTCCAGGAAGATATGGAAATTACGTACCTACCGTAATTCTTGATCTTCTTGAACAAAGTCTCCACCACTCATTCACACGCCCACCCTTCATCCCCGAGCTCACCTCTGTTGTTGGTCTTCACTCCCTCAATGGTTAGGCTGTGAAGACTTCTTTGTTGACCCTTCTTATACGGGCCGTTCGAACTATCTTATGTCCGGTTTTCGTTAGGCAATTCTTCTAGGTTAGTTACGCTGCACCTCCTCGGAAAAATGGTACTGGCGGTTGGAGGGTCGACGCAGAGATTGTCTTTTGCCGCACGAGCCAGAGGTTCGAACGCCTCCTCGTGGGCTCCATCTCTGGCGCCTGGCTCTTTGCAGAAAGTTTGCTCCCGCTGGGTCCTAGCACCTCTGGCGTAGATCCCATCAGTGTGAATGAGTGGTGGAGACTTCGTCCAAAAAGATCAAGAATTACAGTAGGTACGTAATTTCCATTTTCTGTCTCTGCCTACGTCTGAGAAGTATTTTTTTTTAATAGTCATGGATCAGGAGAGGGGTTTTGTTCAGATTAGGAGAGGGGTTTTGCTTTATGATGTGGATTGTGTGTTGGGCGGCCGAGGAGGGAGGAACATCCGAAACTTAACAGAAGGGAGAAAGGAAAACTGCTATATTAAAAGGTGGATTGCTGTGGTTTTGTAATTTCGGTGGTTTCGGGCATTTTGTGTGTTGAGGTGGGATGCTGAGCTTGCGTGATTAGTGCACACTGAGTGGGAATCGGGCCGAGGAGCACTCCCAGCACTTTCATTTTTATTCCTTATGCATGGAGACGGGCTACTAGCTTGAAGGAGATAATAGATCTGTCAGCTTGTGGGGGAGCGTGGGACGTGACAACCTCGCTTAAATTTTACAGTTTGCTGGAAGTGTTTTGTTGTGGAGAGGAGAATAAAAAAAAATGGCATACTGTTTTGAGTTTGGGCGAGGGGAGGCTGCTTCGCTGGGTCGTTCAAATTTCTAAGCGGGGAAAATAAATGGCGACTGATGAGTTCTGAAATTCGGGGTGCTGAAGAATACATTTAGTAATTGACCACCCCGAATTGGCACTTGTTTTGAAGCGAGTTCCAGGCTGTTTCAGCCAATGAGGATGCAAGTTTTGCTTTACCCATTTTCTAATGTATATTAACAACCTTGTTTTGCTTACATTCCTGGATCTGTTCTGACTGCATACTTCCTGAGTATTAGAAACACCCCCAGGCAGTGCAGTCACTCATGATGCAATAGGCTCCTTTCTTCCCACTGCATCATGAGTGGTCCCACTGCATCACAAGTGGCTAGACTGTGTTGTGGGTGTTCATAAGTCCAAGAAAGATGCAGTTGGAGCTGGTGATGGAATGTAAACAAACCTGTTTTGTGTGGTAACACCAGTATGTTGGGCAGTCTGTTTTTCACTTCTTTAAAGAAAAAAATAATCAGTCAAACTACCAGTTACATCAGCAGTCTTTACAGAATATTGGCAAACATAAAATGTGTTTTTTAAACTAGGGACACTGAGACCTAAGGGGGTTGACAGTGTCCCTTTAACATGTGGTTGTTCTTGTGAAAAGAAATTTACGGGTGAGGAAAGCAAGAATGCTAACTGACAAAAGCCCCAACACAGCCTTTTGGCCTCCTTTTAAGTCTTTCTTCATATTAATTTATTAGATCCGAGAGATATCCATCTTTATCTCCAGGTTGTTCTTACGGTTTCCAACTAGATAGTTTAGAAAAACACAAACAATGTCCTGTGATGTCTTGCCTTCATAAATGGGGATCTAGATCATTCAGTCTCTGGAAATGAGGTAGTTGGTTTTCTCTGCTCTGGTGTTCTCTAATCTGCAGGAACAGAGTACTCTCTGGGCATGTGCCCATATTCATCTGGAAACAGCACCCTATGAATTATATCTGCATAAGGACTTTCTAGACATCCTCTTTCAAATAGGGATGACACATCACGCTCACCATCATTTCCTTATTAAAATGTATTTAATCTGGGCAAGCAAGCAGACATAAACTATAAATCTTGCTTGCAGTTATGACCGGATGTAGGTGGTAGTGGTGGTGGTGGTGGGGAAGGGGGGGTTAAAGGTTGCAGAATTGGGGACAAGTACTGTATATAACAAATAATAATAATAGGTAGACATTGCTAGCAGACCCAACTAGGTGGTCACTTGAGAACACTGTATTACATTCATTAACAGACTGCTGCTCTTGTGCTGTAACTTGAGCCTCTCTCCTAGCATTTTCTCCTCCCTATGGCACTTACTGATTTCCTGCTGGTCTCCAAAATCTGAAAGTTTCCCACATCCAGCAGAAATCCTATTGTTATAATGCAACTTCATTTAAGTTTTGTTTGCTGTTTGTCGTTTCAATTTAGTCATTGATGTATCATCAGATGAAAATAATTAATGTAATGTTATCTGTTTCTCTTTGTCATCACTGATAATGACTGTACCTGGCTGTATACTGTTCAAATGTTTGTTCTCACCTCATGCTGCGTCATGAAATACTCTTTACTGTTGACTCTGGTCTCCCCTGTCTGTATTCTCCCGGGTCGTGCCTGAATAAAGGCAACATTGTTGTCTAGTGTACTTACCCGGTAAACAAAAACCAAATAAATAGTCAAGTATACACAGCATTACATTGCTAGGACAGTACTCCGGGATTATAACATAGCAAATACAAATACAATTATAACATATTTGATCAGCAGAAGATAACTAGCCAGTGGACAAGAGGAAGCATACATAATGCTGGGCAGGAGAAGGGAGAGAATGGGTAGACCTTCAGCCTGGACTTGGCAGTTTGGAGGCATAAAACTGAAGGGGAGTTTATTTTAGATATGATGCATCCTATAGGAAAATGCTGCCTGACCAGCTTTCCTTTTCCATTGGGAGAGATGCAGCTTTTTCCCCCAAATAAAATCTAAGCTTGTAGCCGTTGCTGGTGACCTCAGCAATTAATGTAGGTCACTTAGATGGGGGACAGTGCCAAGCTAAGACTCATGTTCGAGTTAGAAGATGATGAATTCTTTTATGTTCAAGGGGGCCCAAACTAGCCAGTCATACTTGTAGCAGTGATGAGGAGAGGGGGTGACCAAGGATGAATCTGCACAGTAAATTTTCTTTGAAAAAGAGTGTCCTGTTCAGCTAGTTGGGTTTTGTGAGCTGTACCATAGACAGCATAGTAAATTCTGGGAAGGAGCATGTGTCCATTAATACATTTCTAACATTTAAAGCAGCAGTGCAATGAAAAAGGTTATTCCAAAAAGCTAATTTTATGCTATAGTTATGAAAATTATTGGCAGAACTGTTGATTTAGGTCTTCTGGATGCTTCCTATACTGTGTACTGTACATTTGCATTTTTGATTGAATTCTTACCCTCCTGAGGTGTTCAACATTATTTCAATGCAAAAATGAGGCAGCCGTCTTTTTTTCTTGAGAAATAATTATCTTAAAACTTTCATAAAATTCTTAAATGATAACAGAAACTGAAAATGTCAACCACCAAAATAAACTGGAAGACATCTGGCATCGATTAGGAAGAAATCATGCTCTAGGATTGTTGTGTGTCAAGAGGGGACTGGGGAGTGACCTGAATAAAAGAGGGTGGTGTCACCAGCATACATATGCAAGCACTGACCTGTGAAGAGAGATCATTAACATAAATGGAGATAAGGAGGTGACCTTGTACTGAGCCCTGGCGAACACCTATGGCATTAGGTAAGGCACTGGAGATAGCATCACCCACTCATGTCTTGCTGCCTATAACTAGTGAGGTAGGACTCAAACCACTGGAGGGAGTTACCAGTAATTCCAGTGGCCTAAGCTGTCAGTTGCTTGTTACTTTTAGAAATTAGTCACAAGATCCTCCAGTCTCCATACAGATCTGTCTAGTACGTAATGGTATCCTGTTTGCTCTAGCATTTCACTGTCCCTTTGAGAGGCTGTGATTACCAGGAATATGGTTTCATCCATGGTAGCTGGCAAATTCCAAGAATCTGCCAAACTTGATACCTGATTTATCCACTCATGTTTATTTGCTACTACTGCACTGAGTCTCTAGCCTGAGACGCTTAAAGTTTTTCCGTTTTGAGCCCTAGTTCCCTCCTTTAGTGCAGTGGTCGTCTTCTGCAAAAAATATGGAGGTGTGGATTAGTATACATTGTGGGAAGAATGGGTTAATTAAGCAATAAGGCATGACAAGGTGTGTGTTAGCGTGTAATAACGTCACTCCTGGGGTGGGTTGAAGCACGAGGTGAAGCAGAGTGCTTCCACCACCCCAGGAGTGACGTTATTGCACGATAACACACACACCTTGGAGTGCCTTATTGCAATTATACAATGGCTCGATGTTATACAAAACAAAATAAAATTAAAAATGTTTTTAGTAGATTTTTAGTGAGGCAGTATATCTTTGTTTCTGGAAAAAAAAAAAAAAAAAAAGCTCAGGCTCAGGGTCCATGAAATCAGCACAGTGATGTTATTGTGTAATATCATCACTGTCTCAGGCACACACTGACCAATCAGAGTCCAGGACATTTTCTTGCCATTGTATAATTACCAGTAACTTACAGCTCTTCTAAAGGTACTCTGCTACAGATCAAACTGCTCTTCCATGACTAGAACCTGTTGACAGTTGAGTGTATTGCACAAGGCATAGGGTTTGCTGCCATAGACTGAAGTCTGAATACTTAAACATCCCAAGGAATCCAACATTTGGACTTCTGTTGCTGTAAAATTGTGTGTCTGTGAATAAGTAAGAACTACTGTTACAACCAAATGATCCCTTTTTTTTTTGTTTCTTCAGGATAAACATGCCTTATTAGATGTTACGCCTAATGCAGTGGACCGTTTGAATTATGCGCAGTGGTATCCCATTGTGGTGTTCCTAAATCCTGATACTAAACAAGGTATAAAAAATATGAGGACGAGACTCTGTCCAGAATCTCGGAAGAGTGCCAGGAAACTGTTTGAACGTGGCATCAAACTGCTCAAAAACAATCATCATCTTTTCACAAGTGAGTTTGACGTTAAAAAACGTTGCAGAGTCAGATGGTAACACAAAATATAACTTACTTTAATTTTAACATAAAGTGGAAATTGTAGACTGTACCCATCTCCCACAATTGTCTGGATATAACTGCAGACTCGAACACCAGTCTGCTTAACCATTCCTCATTTATTAGCGCACAATCGTTGCATAAGAACATGCAAGGTACAACAGGGTACTCTGTCTCTCATTTCCTCTTTATGTTTGAATTGCAGTAGAGCAAACGTTGCCCTTTTAACTCAACTGAATTATGCTGCTTTGGTGTGTGTTATTGCTGCCTATTCCTTGCATTCTTAGAACTACAACATTCTAAAATATTACTCTGTGTATATAGTATATCATTCTGTAAAAAATACCTTGTATAGGAATCTGGGAGTAGAAGAAGACAGACTAAACTTAAATTTCATAATGTTAGTCTAAGAGACCAGGAAAAGGGCAACAGGGAAAACAAAAACATAATACAGTACCATAGCAAGTTTGAAGATAAAAAAAATGTATTTGATTGTAGTGCAGGTTGCATTGATTAACATTTCCAACAGTTCAGTTATTATTTTAATTTGGTTACTGTATTTAATGGAACAAAATGAGATCTGGGTGTGGTGCATACATTTTTAAAAGCAAGAGCATACGTTAAAAGAAGTCGTAAGGCAAACATGATGTTGAGGTCATCAAGAGGTATTGAATACAAAAGTTGAGAGGTTATGGTAATTATTTCACAGCTGGAATTCTTTACATAGTTTGCGGTTCCTCATTATAGAAAAAATATAATCACCCTGGAGAAGGTCAGAGCCATCATGAGAACAAAATATCTGGAGCTAGGGGAGGCACACATTTTAAACTGGCCTAAGTTCACCCATAAAACCTCCCCCTCAACAAGTTTAGGGTGAGGATTTAAATAAGTTTTCTGTAATGGGCTCCTGTCTCATCAACATGAGAAAATGTAGCATGGAATAATTATTTAAACATTTTACCAGTTAATACCTACCGAGTTGAAAACAGCACATTTTAAGAGGCATCACAGGATAAAAGGGACAGGGTCGAAAATAAACCAATACATTAATGCAAACTTGATAGTGTAAAGGCAGCCTGTTGGTGCAGTGATAGAAATACCGATCGTAACGCCAGCAGCTCGAGTTCAGGAGTGAGCCTGAGTCATTGGTTCCTATTCATTGGGCCGGAGGATTGAGAATCCCGCAAGGCATCCTCCTCCTCCTCCTGAGAAGGGAAGCTTGTGAATCTCACCGCTCTACCACTGCTTCAGTGAAGAGTAGTGGTGCAGCCTGCAGACATGCACAAGAGAGGGGGAGCGAGCCTGTCAGTGCATCTGGCTTGCCTGCACCCGGACACCCAGAGAGAACACTAAGGGTAAAAAGGCAGATGATGCTTTACCTGCCCCTCCCCCATCATGTCTGCGGGTCCTCTACTCCTGGCTGCCAGGATGGCTGTGGGGTTTACCTCCACCATTGGTGTCAGGATTTTGAGGGGGCATGACTGCCAAGGTGCTGTGGGGCAAACCCCGCCTCAGAAGGGTCAAATCATGGTGGCAACACAGCAGTGTGTCATGTGGCCCCTCAAGTCCCAGGACAACCAGTGAAGAAGAGCCTTGATGGATAGGAAGGTGACTACTGGCAGTAGCCAAAGGAGGTCCTGGCCATGGTGCATGTGAGGTAAGAGTCCACAAAAGAAAATGGCACAGTAACTCATAACATTATAATAAAGTGCATCCAGTGTGTAAACAGCAGTACAGTATAGGTGGGGTAAATTGAAACATTTAAAATTGGGTGAACACAAAGAGCCCTGGAAAGGTCAAAACAAGCCCAAAATAAACCTATAAAGTACAGCACTGGGGGGAGAAAATGCAGTATGAAAGGTAGGTAACGGGAAGAAAGGGGACTTGAAAGGATATTGGGAGATTTTCTAGTAGTTATCTCCTCCACAGATCAGCACTCACTGGTCTTGGTGCTGAAGACACAAGGACTCAGTCGGAGTTGTAACATCTTCCAAGAATCAATCTTCATCATTCCCATTTATGAGTCTAAGCTTGAGGTGCTGAGACCCTGCAGGTGCAAATTCTTTTGCTTCTAGGAGGTGACCGATGTCGGCTGGTGGCACTGCCCACACGGCTGATGCACTGACATCATGCACGTCAGCTAGCCAGTAACCGATGCTGACCCCCTTCATTTCTGAGTTCTTGTTTTTTCCGCTGTAGAAGGCGCACTGTAGGAGAGACGCAGTCTACTGTGTCAGCACTTGTATCCTCAGTTCGCCACCTCTTTTATGACTCTCTTTGATGCCAGACTGGCTCCATTACTTTTTTTTCAGCACTGTGTTAAGTTAGGAGTTGAAAGAAAGACTGCCCCCTCATCGTGCCTTCTTTGCCTAGGCCCAGATCACGACATCGAGGCCTGCCAGCACTGCCAGAACTTTAACCAGCGCACCCAGCTCCACTACCAGAAGACCCTGAAAACTTTTCTGCTGCAACAAAATCTATCAACGATGGAGAAGAAACTCTGCAAAAGTACCTATTCTTCCCGAGCCTCCGGGGCTTCCACTTCTTCATCCTCAAGAGAGAAGTCGTCTTCGGGAAAACACAAACACCAGGAGAAGCATAGGGACAAACCCTGGTCAGCTTCCTTTTCCAGGTCCCTGAGGGAGTTGGCAACCGAGTCTGGATCTTCCTCCCACGGGAGATCGGCCTCATCTACCTCGGTAGCACTCACCCCTTCTGGGCTGCCACTGGTTAAGCCTCCTGCCCTTATTACAGTCGCGGGTGGAGGCTCCTCTGGGCTCGGGACTTTGTCCTCAGCCTCTCAGCCCTGAACCTAGGCCCATACATCAGCTGGGTCCTCAGCCAGGTGACTCGACTGGGTCTCCCAAGGGTATGTCTTTACCCCTCGCCCTCCCGGTCCAAGCACCCACTAAGTCTACCCTGACTCCATGGGCCAACGCCACTAAGCGACACCAGGGGCATGTGACCACCTCACCTGCAAGAGTGACGCCAGCTGTTTCACCAGACTGGTGTCAGCCTACACCTGTCCAGTCAATGCTGCCCCCCCTCCCCCGACATCGACTCCAGCAACGCCGGCAGTCTCTCCCCCACCCCAAGTCCTCCACCATCGCCGACTGAACCTGTCATCACTCGGCCACTGCCAGGGGGCTGACATCTGGTCAGATTACTACAGTTGGACCAGCGCCAGATGGGTTTCTGCCTCAGGGACTGATACCCGATAACCCCGTCGCCAGTAGATCTGACGCCCAGGTTACCGCAACCTACGGAACCAATGCCGGGGCCATCCTGATCTTCCCTTGTCAATCTTCACCATTCATTACTGTTGGGGTGTAAGCGGGATGCGTGCATCTGCTACGGGAGCTTTTTTGTTTTGTTTCGTTTTTTGTTTGTTTTTTTGGGAGGAGTCGGCACCAACGGCGCCACCCACGAGCATGACCCACTGCATTGTGCGCAGTAGACAGCCATTAGGCACCACAGACTACTCCTCTATCCCAATTCTGTTTCTCCCGCCATCAAGGCTACACCTGCTACGAGCTGCTCTTCATTTTATCTGCATCATCGTTCAGTATTCAAGTTTTCGACGCCGCAATTTTCTCCTTCATCCCAGTTCTCCATCTGAACACCGTTGAGAGCCAGTAAGTCCGTTCCTAGTCTTTCCTAACAGCGCTGGGATCTTTTTATTGTGTTTCAGTTATTTTTGCATCATGTCCCGTTCCGGAGCTAAGCACAAGTCGAAAGCGGGCCGGGCCCCCATGCGTCGGTGCTCCTGTGGACGCCATTTTTCCATTATGGACCGGCATTATGTTTGTCTGCGGTGCCTGGGACCTAACCATGACCTGGATGAATGCGATGCCTGTTTCTCCATGGACCATCGCATTCTGGAGATCCGCATGTTCAAAGTCAGCAGGGCCCCGCCAACTTTCGAAGGACAACGTCGCTCTCAGGCCTCCAGGGCCAGATCTTTAGACCCTTCCTCCAGGTCCCCTCCTGGGCCTATATGGTCTGGTGAGGTGGATGCCTCCTCATCTTTTAGCCTTGCCGAGGAGGAGGCCTCTTTCGCGGTGTTGGAGGAACGGCGCAGCTCCTCCCGGGGCTGTGTCATCGACACTGCCTGAGCAGTCACCTCATCCAAGGTGCAGGCTCCCCCAGTGTCACGGCCCACAGTTGCTGGGTCCAGCACTGGCGGACCCTCAATGCCGCCTCACGGCACAGTTTCAGATCTTGGTGCCATTTGTGGCGCCAGTTTGGGCCCTGGCACCATTTACGGCACCAGTGCCTTGTGCGACACGGCCGGGGCCATGGGTGGGCTGGCACTGGGTTCCGGGGCTGTGGGTGGTGCGGTGTGCCTGTCTAGTGCCGCATCCCAGGACAGTGCCGTTTGTAGTGCCATTTCTAGAGAAACTCTGGGGGTGGCCAGTATTGAGGTTGGTCTGGTCAACTCCTCTTCGGAGGGGGGAGACTCAGATTTGGATCCGGACTGGCTGCCCGATTCTTCTGGATCGGAAGTCTCTCTGGAGTGTGGTGTGAAGTGGCCCAGCACCTCCATTCCTGAGTCTCCAGAGCAGTCTGCTTCTGAGGATCCCTCAGCCGGGGGTGGCCAGGGGTCTCTTGGGGGTGATGGCTCGGAGCCTAGGGAGGGGGTTTTCTCTTCTGGAGGGGCTGCGGCAGCTGCCAGTGTTGTGCTGATGCAGCCCCGGGGGACTGGAGACTCTTGCTTCTGTGGCCTCCCTTGGGGGGCCTGTGGATCAGGGTACTTTCTCACTGGGGTTGAGGAGGAGGGCGTCCTCGGAGTCTGAGGGGTCGGGACGAGGGGCAGCGGTGCTCCACTGCCACCCTACGGGGCACAGGGAGGAGTCGCAGCGCTGAGTCTCGTCTTTCCACCTCGGGTTCCAGGGTGCTCTCTGGTGGCAATGCTGAGGGTTGCCCTTCTGGACATATGCAACCCCAGGCGTGTCACAGGGGAGATTCCCCATCTGGGCTGTTCCGGAGTTCGCATCTTCAGATTTCCTTTCTGCAACCCGGTATGATCTCAGGGATCCCTGCAGTTTGGGCTCCGTTCCCTGGTTTCCAGACCCCTGGCAGAGGCCAGACACTTCCATTCAGATGCCCTTCTCCCATCCCTCTGCAGCCACCCCCCTCTCTCCCAGGCCATGTAGGTCTTATGGGGCCCTTAACCTGGGAGACGTTCAGAGGCACTGTGGCGGCCTTCCCGTCATACGTCAAGGCCATGAATGAATGGGTCTTTCGCTTGTCCCCTCCACTGCAGGAGTCTTCTGGACAATTGAGTTCCTCATCCTCCTTGACTCCCTCTTCGGAGGGAGAGGAACCCAATATTCACCTTTTTTCTGATGCAGATTTCACTGAATATCAGCACTTCCTTTCGAGGGTGGTTCAGGATCTCCTTCTCTCCTATGTCAGAAGAGACAATACCAAGGAACAGATGCGCAAATTCCTCAGTGAGTTCAGTGCCCACCACCTGGTGGTATCATCCTGGCCTGTTCCCTTCCAGAAAGCGTCTATCCGCACCTGGCAGTCTCCAGATGACCCTTCTCCAGCCCCGGCAGACTGCAAGAGGAGGTATTGTACCCCACGTGAATCTCTAGGTTCTCTCCCTCATCCTTCTTTGGGCTTGACATCCCTAGATACGCCTTCTGGGCGTCGGTGCCTGGCACACCACCGAATACGGATTCTCTACAATTCGACTGGTGGGGGCGAAGAGTTTTCTCTTCTCGTGCGTTGATGTGTATTACATCACATCAGGCACACCATGCTGCCTATAACAGGCACTTATGGTTAATGCTAGCTCAGATGCTTGCATTGCTGCCTGATTCAGAGCAATCTCGACAAGCCATTGCCCTTTCCGTTATAGGTCTGGACTGGCACAGCATCAAGCAAGGGCATCTTATGACGCCAGTAGGTGGCTTCCAGGCTTGTGAGGACAGCGATCTCTGTATTAAGATGGGCCAGGCGTGGCTTAAGTCTATGGGGTTGTCACCTGGCCGGTGGATGGTGCCTGCTCCGCCTTCCAAGGGACCTGCCTTTTTTCCAGCAGGGCTAGGAGGCTTCTTCAGGGGCTTCCTCCGTACCCTCGTCTTCAGGGGACGACACCTAGCTCTCCTCAACCTTAGACTTGTCAGTCTAGTACGGCTAGGGTCTCTTCCTCCTGTTTTCCACCAGCAGGAGGCTGAGGGTCCTGTTCCTTCAGGGCTGTGCTAGACCACCATCGGAGGGCTTGGTACTCACCCAACAGTAATGAATGGTGAAGATTGACAAGGGAAGATATGAAAATTACATACCTACTGTAATTCTTGATCTTCTCTTGTATCTTCACCATTCATTACTGAATCCCGCTCACCTTCCCCTCATTAGCCTCATTTCTTGAGTGTCTCTCCCGCCCTGCTTGCCCTCCCCCCTCGAGGCCAGTTGGGGGCTGAGTCCCGCTGATACCTCAGGACCTTCTGTTCCTTCTCTGAAGCCACAGAGGGTTCGATCTGAGAGGAGGATGAGTAGAGCTTCACCCTTACCTTCTGAGGGAACTCTTTCTGATTTTCTTTTTCTGTGGTGTCCCCTACTTTGGAACTCTCTTCAGAGGTCAAATTTGGTTTTGAAGCCACCAGCCAGCAGGGCTAGTGTCTGGGAAAGCCCTCTAGCCTCTCAGTCTTTCCACTGGCCTAGCTAGTGTTCTTTGAAACATTGCCTTCTGCAAGTACAAGCCTAAGGACTAGTTAGAGGAAAATTTACTAGCCCGATTTTAAATCTACCAGCATTGGCTGGTGGACTGGTACCAATTTCAACCCCTGCCTTATCAGTCCAGGGAGTCAGAAGGAGTTTCCTTCCACATCTCTCTTTTCTGAAAATCGGTTGCACCCTTCTTAGGGCCCCCTTTTTCTAGTACTCGATAATGTGGCAGTGTACTAGTGTTTTTTTTTTTGTCCCCTACACCTAGTTGGGGCTCTTTCCTCTTCGGAACAGATATTTTTTCCCTTGGGGAAACTTGTGAGGTCTCAGCTTCAGTTGTAGGTAATTGGATAGCGGGGTGAGTAGGGAAATCTGCCTCTTTCATACCAAGCTGTGAAGATAGTTCAGCTGAACCATCTAGAACAGTTTTATCTGAAGGGATCCTTGCTCCCTTGCCTTCAAGCCCTGGGCTGGTAAACTTCAAGCCAATTTCACCCAATAGCCATGGCAGATTTTTCCCCTCCTCCCGCTATCCTTTTTCTTTTTCCTTCTCTCTCTCCCTCTCCTTCTCCCTTTATCTGATCCTCCCTCAGAGCAGCCCGAGGAGTGAGGCCCTGCAGTCCCTTAGGGTAGGGTTCTCCTCCTTTCCTGTCCTCTCTTTGGCTTATTCCTTTTTCAGTTTGTTTCCATTCCTTTTTCTATCCCTTGGCTCTCTTGCCTCGCTCTTATCTTTTTTAGCACTTTTTTTTTCGCCTCTCCGGCTATACGGAACTGGGATGGAGAAGTCTGTGGTGCCTAACAGCCGCCCCTCACACACCACGCAGTGCGTCACGCTCATTGGTGGCACTGACTCCTCAAAAAAAAAAAAAAAAAAGCAGCTCCCATAGCTGGTGCGCGCAGCCAGCTTACACCCCAGCAGTAATGAATGGTGAAGATACAGGAGAAGATCCAAGAATTACGGTAGATACGTAATTTTCATTTCTATCCCACTGATGCCAGCTCCCCCTGTCACGCCTCAGAATCCACCCATGGACCTTAGTCTTCTGTTTGCCGCATGGTGGACGTACTTCAAGGACAAGGAGCCTTCTACTCTGACTCCTACCGCTTCTACTCCGAATCTAGATCTGGTTCTTCCTAGGAAGGTCCTGATGCCACCTCTTAGAGAATCGACACCACAGCCTGTGTGTGCTAGCGCTAGCTGTCTGAGGGCTCGCCAATGAAATCATCATCACTCACCCTCTCCATCCCCGCCGCACTCAGGCGAATCAGGAATATTCTTCCTCGTCCGCATCAGAGGAGTCTGAAGGAGACAATTTACCCTCTGAACCAGAAGAGCCTAGAGATGCCTGTCGTGCTCCTCCAGATGACCCAACTTTCATGGAGGTGATAAAGCACATCCAGTCCCTTTTGGGCTGGGATACGGAGGAGGTAGACCCTGAGAGATGACAGTTAGCCACCTTCCTTCATAAGGAGGAGTCTACCCTTGGTGGTTCCTCCCCTTTTTGAATCATTAAAGACATCAACAGAGCTGCTTGGAAGCGTCCTTCTGCTACTTCGGTGACCTCTAAGAAGGCAGATCGCCTATATAATGCTCCAAAAGAGGAGCCCTTTTTACGAGGAACACCTAGAGGCTGATTCGGTAGTAATTAATGCTGCCATGACCGATCTCAGTGCCACAGGCACCTGAGCAACCAGCCTCCTGACAAAGACTCCAGACAGATAGACCAGTTTGGTAAGAAGGTCTGTGCATCGGCCACCTGCACCATCCGTTCACTGAACTTCTTCACCTGCATGGTCCAGTACCAGAACACCCTGTTGGAGAAGGCCTTGGAGGTAGCACAAGCTCAGCCGGATACCCCGAGGAAGGCTGAGCTGCTGCACCTTTTGAAGTCAGGCTCGGATGTTGGGAACCAAGTTCTCTGAGCTTCCTATGACTTGGCGGACTTCTGGTAGCACTGCGGCCACTGGAGTGTGCCTTAGATGCTACTTCTGGCTCAGGGTCTCTGGGTTTGCCCTGGACATGCAACCCAAGATCTTAGATGCTCCTTTCAGGGGCCCTGTCCTTTTTGGCTAGAATTCTCAAAATATAATTACTCGCTCTTCAGTAGTCAGACAAGGCTCTGCACTCGGTACAAACCTTATACCAGTCTCAGCCTAGATCCTCCCAGAAGCGTCCCTTTCATCACCCTGCCAAGCGCCAACCCAGGGGCTAGCAACGCTGAGGTGCTTTCAAAACTAAAGACTCTACCCAGGCCACCAGAGGCTCAGCCCCTAGAGCTCTCAGAACCTCCCAGGTCACTTTGCCTGTCCCAAGATCTTCAGCATGACTCCCTACCCAACCCCTCCCTCTCCACTGGCTGAAGCCCTGGGGGAGGTGGTCGGGGGTCGCTTCTCGCTTTACTGAGAAGGTTGGCACAGGTGGGTGCTTCGTCTAGTGTAAAAGGCACATACTCTAGAGTTCACTGAGATTCCCCAGGACAATCCCCCGTTGTCTTCTCACTACACTCGAGCACACCTCGCCCTTATCCAAGAGGAGATCCAAGCGCTCCTGCAAAAACAGGCCATAGAACCCATCCCACCAGCGCAGTGTGGGAAGGGATTCTACTCTCATTTCCTCCCTAGTTCCAAAGAGAACAGGAGACCTGCATCCCATCCTAGACCTCAGCCACCTGAACCAGTATATAGAATACAGAAGATTCAGGATGGTCACCCTGCCACTCCAAATTTCCCCAAATCTGGAAAGCTGCCATGGTCACCCTGGTACACAAAGGTGGTGACTGGTCTTTTCAAAACAACTACAGGCTGATCTCTGTACCTCCCCAAAAAAAAACTCCAAGGCCCTTAAAAGGATTGTGGTTGACCAGCTGGTGGAGTACTTCAATCAAGTATCAGCTCCTGTACCCAGAACAGCATGGTTTCCGAGCCGGCCATAGCACCATCATGGCTCTCCTGGAATTTACTAGATTCATATGTAGTGCTCTTGACAAAGGGCACATTGTAGGGGTGACCTTTGTTAACCTATGAAAGGCGTTTGACATGGTCCATCATGCCCTCCTCCTTGAACAGCTCTCAGACATAAGGCTAGCCCTAGAAACCATAGCATGGTTTTATAGCTACCTTAGCCTGCAATCACAGCAAGTAAAGATCAGGGACATCCTATCAGAAAGTCGACCGAACACCTGTGACCCAGGTTCGGAAGCGAGCTCGGGTCTCCGAGGGCTGGCCCGAGAGGAAACATAGAATTTGACGGCAGATAAGGACCGCTTGGCCCACCTAGTCTGCCCATTTTCCTACCTAACAGATAAGCTGCAGATCCTAGTTAACGAACAGCTTACTTCCTCCTACCCCCCCACTAGGACTGCCTTATGCCCGCCCCATGCATTCTTGAAGTCCCCCACTGTTCTTGACTCCACGACCTCCTCAGGGAGGCTGTTCCATGCATCCACAACCCTCTCAGTGAAAAAATACTTCCTCATATTACCTCTGAGCCGTCCCCCCCTCTGTCTTCAAATTGTGTCCCCTTGTTCTTGCACATCTCTTTTTCTGGAAGATGCTACCCTGTTGGACTTTAATTCCCTTGAGGTACTTGAAAGTTTCTATCATGTCCCTCTCCCCTTCTTTCCTCAAGGGTATACATATTAAGCTCCTTTAGTCTTTCTTCAGATAGTCTTCTGGTGCAGACCCTGCACCATTTGGTTGCCCTCCTCTGAACAGCCTCCACTCTGTCTATGTCTTTGCAGAGATGGGGTCACCAGAACTGCACACAGTACTCAGATGGGGTCTCGCCAACTGTCTGTACAGAGGGATAACAACTTCTGTTTTCTACTATTGATGCCTCTTCCTATGCATCCCAGTAACCCCCAGCCTTCCTTACTGCCTTCTCACATTGCTTGCCCACCTTTAGGTCATCTGATATAATTACTCCCAGGTCCCTTTCTATTTTTACTGTTGTCAGTATCTCACCTCCCCCACCCCCATTGTGTCGCTTCCCCTGGGTTTCTTTTCCCATGTGCATTACCTTGCACTTCTTTGCATTGAATCTGAGCTGCCATACATTTGACCATTCCTCCAACCTTGCACAAGTCCCTTCTCATCCTTTCCACTCCATCTTGTGTATCAACCCTGTTGCAGATCTTTGTGTCATCTGCAGAGACATACTTTTCCTTCAGTTCCTCTGCAATGTCAATTATAAAGACATTAAAAGGACCGGTCCCAGCACTGAACCCTCATGGTACCCGCTAGTAACCTCCTTTCTTCACTGTACCCATTTACTACTACCCTTTGCGTCCTGTTGTCTAGCCAATTTTTATCCAGGCTACCACCTTGGGACCCACTCCAAGGCTGGCCATCTTGTGTATTAATCTTTTGTGTGGGACTGTATCAAATGCCTTGCTAAAATCGAGGTAGGCCATGTCCACAGCCCCTCCCTGGTCTACTACTTTGGTCACCCAGTCAAAGAAATCTATTAGATTCGTCTGACACGATCTTCCCATCGTGAATCCATGCTGCCTTGGGTCCTGTGCCCCACTAGCCTCTAGGTACTCAATTCTTTCCTTCAGAAGTGATTCCATCATTTTCCCTACCACTGAGGTCAAACTAACTGGTCTGTAGTTTCCAGCCTCTGTCCTACTCCCACTTTTGTGAAGAGGAATCACATCTGCCCTCCTCCAGTCCTCGGGTACCACCCCATCCTCCCATGATTTGTTAAAGAGAGTAGTCAGCGGTGTCACTAGTTCTACCCTTAGTTCTTTTAGAATTCTTGGGTGAATCCCATCAGGCCCCATTGCTTTGTCCACCTTCAATTTTATTAGTTCTTTCAGAACCCTTTCTTCTGTAAATGGACTGGTATCGACTCTGTCTTCAGAGTGTTTCTCTTGTTTGGTTTAGGTAACTCCCCTCCTCTTCCTTTGTGAATACTGAGCAGAAATATTCATTCAGTATCCCTGCTTTTCACTGTCACCCTCTACCACATTCCCTCCCCTTTATTAAGCTTCAGTATCCCTCCTTTGGTCTTTCTTCGCCTCTAATATACCTATAAAGGTCTTATCCCCTTCTTAACAGAATTGGCTATCCTTTCCTTGGTTTGGGCCTTTGCTATTCTGACTGCCTTCCCAGCCTCTTTCTGCTTTAACTGATAAAGTTCTCTGTCCTGCTCCTTCTGTGTTTCCTTATATTTCCTGAATGCTGTCCTTTTCTCCTTAACCTTCCTGCCACCTCTTTTGAGAACCATAGCGTTTTTTCCTTCGTTGTGTTTTATTGATTTGCTTTACACAAAGGCTTGTTGCCTCTGTGATGGCTGTTTGATCACTCCCATTGTTCCTCCACCCTCCTTCTTGCATGTTTGCTAGTGCTTTTCTGAGGCACTCTCTCATTTTCCCAAAGTCAGCCCTCCTAAAGTCCAGTACTCTTGCTTTTGTATGGCTTGATTGTATGGCTGTGTTTATCGTGGACCACACTGTTTGGTGGTCACTTGTTCCCAGATGGCTACCCACTTCTAAATCTGAGATTCTTTCTCCATCCCCATTTGAGAGTACCAGGTCTAAGATTGCTCCCTCCCGAGTGGGTTCCAATACTAGCTGTCTGAGGCATGCCCCCTGTAGGGCATCAAGAATGACCCTGCTCTTGGATGTGCCTGCAGCAAAGGTGCTCCAGTTAACATCTGGCATATTCAGGTCCCCGTCAACAATATATCCCCTTTTTCTGCCATTCTAAGAAAGTCTTCTATCATTTCCTTGTCCATTCCCTCCTCCTGAGATGGGGGTCTGTATACAACCCCCATGCGGATTGTGGTGCCATTTCCTGTCTCCAGGGTGACCCAAAGTGCCTCATCTGCTCCCTGTTTACTCTTTAGTTCTGCTGCTTTGATCCCTTCCTTTACATAGAGAGCTACTTCTCCTCCTCTTTTACCCTCCCTGTCCCTCCTGTAGATTGTGTATCCTGGTATGTTGACATCCCAGTCATGGTTCTCTGTGTACCATGTTTCTGTGACTGCCATAATATCCAGGCAACCCTCTTCCATCAAGGCCACTAGTTCAGGGAGCTTGTTACACAGACTACGGGCATTGGTACTCATCACCTCCACTTTTTGATAGCCTTACCCTTTTAGCCCCATTTCTGTCCTTACTGCCTTTGCCTTTTTACATTTAAATCTGTTCTGCTCCTAATAACTTCTGTACCTTGGTGTTTACCTCACTAATCACCATGTTTTGTGGGGAGGCTTGATTTCCCTGCTCCTTTTCAGTGCCTCCCCTCTTGGCTAGTTTAAATGCTTGCCAATGAAGCATTTAAACCTCTCACCTAGGATCCTGGTCCCCGGACAGATGCAGACCATCGCACCAGTATAGGTCTGCATCCCTCCAGGTGACTCCCCAGTCCCCAGTGAAGCCAAAACCCTGAGCTCCACACCAGTTTTTCAACCACTCATTGAATTCCCTGGTGAGAAGTGCCCTAGCATCTCCCTTGCCATAGACAGACAGCACCTCCGAGAAGGTTACCGTATGCGCTACTTGTCTAAGGCCCCTTCCCAACTCTACAAACTCCTCTTGCACTGGTCTGATCCCATTCCTAGCCAGGTCATTTGTCCCTAGGTGGACAATGACATCCAGCTCCCTCCCTCGTGCAGCTCCTCCCACGATCCTGAGGATTCGCATCTTGTCCCTCCAAGCCGTGGCGCCAGGAAGGCATCTTACCTCCCTCTCCCCCATTTCTACCCAAGGAGAGGATAGAGCATCCGATGACAGCTGTCCTCTCCTAGGGTGAGGGTGGGAAGTGTCTTCCAATACTAGTGACACCCTGCGGAGACAGGGAGCACTGCACTTGGGAGCACTTGCGGAGGCCGGGAAAGAGATGTCGGCAGATGTCCCTGCGGACGTGCACGGGAGCACACATCCCCGCGCTAGACATCATTGCATGTCCGTGCCTCTTTGGGGGGAGAGCACACCAGAACAATGAAAAACTCTGCTATGCAGGGTAGGCGACGGCACCTGACCCCCATGCCATCCACTTGATCCCACCCACCCAGCCTCCTAATTCCCTCCTCCCCAAGCCCCACCTGCAGCGGTTTCATCTCTGAGAGCACCAAGAAGAGTGGCGGCCCCACCGGGGGGGGGGGTAAACCGGAGGTGCCAAGCTGCAGGGTGGTGGGATACTGTGTGGAAGGCTTGGGATGGGGGGACCTCAGGTGGGCAGGATCAGGTTGGGATGCCTGAGAGAGGCCCCGCAGTCAGTACCCGGAGGGAAAAAGATGTTGTTTTTTTTTTTAAATAAATAAAAACTCCCAGCTGCTTGCGATAGCCGCATGCTTCTCTATGCAGATGATGCAGTGATCTTTACTAGTAACTTCGACCCTGCACTTCTGGAATATGACCTCCAGAGCAGCTTCACAGTGGCTGAAAAATGGTTCAAAGAGCAAAAACTGGTCATGAACTATAAAAAGACCAAGATCATGCTTTTCACTACTGCCCTAAACAAGCTAAAAGGCTATCCCTTGGCAATTCAGAATGACTCCGGTAACACTCTGGAACTAGTCCCCCATTTCAGGTACCTGGGAATCACATTAGACACTGCCCTGTCTTACTCACAACACATTGACATCACAGCCAAAGCCTTTAACACCATGATCGGTATCCTCTACAGGCACAGACATTGCTTGACCTATGAAGCTCTGAACTTGGCAATTAGCAGTTCACTCATCACCTTGATTGACTATGGTCTAGCTGTCTATGGTCCATTACTGACACGGTGCTCCAACGCCTCTCAACAGCCTTAAACAAAGCTTGCTGCCTACACACTAATGCCCCCAAACTCTCCCACACCTGTGAGCTTCATGCTCGATTGGGCTGGCTTCAATTGAAGGACAGAATACTTTATCAAACCTGCCTACTCACAATAAAGGTCTCACTAGACTTACTTCCTCAAGGAGTTCTGAGCCCTCTATCACCACCTATACATGCCCGGGCACACCAGGAGCTCGACTACACAAGTATTCCATGTGCCCAGGTGCCGCACAACTATGGCCCAGTGATCCTTTGCTCACCGGGCCCCTCTGTGGACAAATGGTCTACCACCTGACTTAGCCAGAGCCACAACCCCTGGTTTCTTTAAGGACAAACTCCGTCAGCACCTCACCAACATTAGTACCTGTAGGTACCCCTGCTAGTCTGCGCCAGCAGCTTTAGTCTGCCTCAGCACTTCCAACTCCTGACTCACCAAGTTAAGTCTTTGCCCAAGCACTTGCCTCCCACCCCTACCCCTTGGCTCTTTTATTTCCCTCTGCCCTTCCTATCCCAGCTCCCACTGCCCCTCCCTACCGCACACTAACAGTCTGCCTTTACCTCTCACTCTTCCACAGGTTGCTGGTATACCATGTACTATGCCTTAGCACAGTTTGTGTAACTGTTTGTCATTGTAACCCATGTACTATTGAATTTTTTTGTACTACGTATAATTTACTGCAACTATATTGTGTCTTCTTGTGTTAATGTATCTGACGTGGAACCTCTCAACGAGCATCCGCTCACAGGTGTCATCCAAGATTTCAATAAATAAAAAAATAAATAAAAGTCTTCTCCCCCTGCTTCATCAAGGGGACTGGATTTGTTTCCTGGACATGCAGGATGCTTATCTTCACATCTTGGAGTTCCCACCCCAAAGGAGGTTCCTCTGCTTCCGCTTCCAAGGAAACCATTATCCATTTCTGGCCTTACTGTTCAGCTTGTCCTCGGCCCCACAAGTTTTTACGAAGTGCATCGCAGTAGTAGCTTTGGCCTTGAGGAGGAACAGCCATTATGTCTTCCCCTACCTTGATGATTTGCTCCCACCAGAGAGCAGTTGCCCAGAACTATGGAAGCCACCTTTTCCTTATTTCAGGGGCTGAGGATCACCTTCAGTCACCCCAGATCCTCCCTTTGGCCGAGCCAGAGGCTGCAATACATCAGGGCAATCTTGGACACCTCCTAAGGTAAAGCCTTTCTGCCCCAAGACAGGGCGGAACATCTACAGGAACAGGCCCTACTAGTCTCGTCATCTCACTGGATCTCAGGCAGGTGGTTACTCATGCTGCTGGGACACATGGCAGCGGCCATTGCAACAGTCACCGTGGCTCGCCTGCATAAGAGGGTGGCCCAGTGGAACCTTCAGGTCCAATGGGATCAGCACGTGGACGATTTGGAACAGAAGGTATAAGTGTCAAACTCTGGGCGTCAGACTCTGGAGTGGTGTTTGAACCATTCCAGTCTCTCTCCAAGGGGGTACACTTTCGGACAGAGTCACCTGATCAGATCCTGACCACGGATGTGTCTGACCAGGGCTGGGTGTCATCAAGGCACAGGTCAAGAAGCATATGAAAAACCAGGAGCAGTTGTAGAATTCGCAAGAAGTGTTTATTAGTACTAGCAGTAACATAAAAAAAAAAATTGTTCAGAATAACTGTTTACAAAGGCAGGATAAACAGAGAAGATCCATCTGAGTTTTCCTTCAATCTCTGTGTCTCCTAAAACACTACATCTCTCTCTCTCTCTCTCTCTCTTTTATTAGTCTTTGCAACCCCCCTCCTTAACAAGCATCCTGTTTTTTTCTAAAATATTCTTGCATGTTTCAGGCAGGTGCAGCAAGAACACAATGTCCCAGAACTGAGGCCCCTTTTCCACAGCTTCTGAAAAAAAGGGCTTAAAGGAGAAGACTCCTGTATATTTATGATTTGGATATGTCTGATGTATTATATATTACATCAAGTACTGTACATATGTCAGTAAGAGATTAGCCATTTCTTCTGTTGCAACACATATCTAGAGTTTGAGGCTCTGGCACAATGTAGTAAAATGTCAAGCAAGCCTCCATTTACATGCAAATGAGTCACTTGTAATGCAGTCCATCCCATTTCTTGATGTCACTGCAGCAGAACAAAACATAAGGGTATCAGTGCTGTCTAGCCTGATTTTAGTTTGTTTGCAATGGCTTAAAGCAGTTCTGTCATGCAACTCACACATGGAGCAGTACTTGTAGCCGTAATACTATATGTGTAGAGCAAATAATACATCTAATAGTATTTCATTCACAGGAAAAACACTGTTTCTTTGTACTGCTCATTTCTCTGTGTGAGAGCAGTAGAATGAATCAGTCATCAACCAGTCAGTCAGTCCCTCTGTGTTGGACCAGGTGAACACCCTTGAGAAGATTCATTACAAGGTGTGCCTGGGCAGTTTACCAAAGGATCACAAAAGACTGAATTGTACCCATCCCCTTT
This sequence comes from Neoceratodus forsteri, assembly GCA_016271365.2. NCBI lineage: Eukaryota > Metazoa > Chordata > Ceratodontiformes > Ceratodontidae > Neoceratodus > Neoceratodus forsteri. Next base: position 1,414,186,602 of record CM028129.1, read on the forward strand.
CAGCAGCCTGAAAGTGGAGAGCTAGATCATTTACTTTATAAAGTGTATTGTTTTACATTTCAAATGCTCCTTAAATCTGAGTTTCTGACTGGACATACCAAGACACAGAATGCATATGACATGGGAGGAGTGAGCTAAGCAAATACAGAGCACTACAAACACTGAGACTGATTAGTTTCTTTACCTACAATAGCTGAGGTGTAGCATCTGATTTGTGAGGGACATCCTACTTCAAATGCTGGCATTACAAAGTGGGGGGGGGGCTGCCACATCTTATCCTTAGTACCTTGAAAGTGAAGTGCTGTAGCTCTCGCATCACTGCTAATGATTTATAATGGGAAATGGGGCACTTTTAAAGTCATGGACCTGAGGGTCCATCACAGTTTCCAAGAAGGTTAGGGGAACTTCTTAAGGGTTAGAGAATAAGGGACTCTAGTAGTATTTGAACAAGAGTCCCCCAGTGCTTGTGCCTGTGCTTTAACCACTAGATTACCCTTCTTCCATATGCTGCAGCTGATGCTTTCCTGGTAAGCTATTCCTTGTTATAGCTGAATTCTTTATTGCCGTAGAGCAGCCATCCAATCACTGATTGCCTAGTTACAAAGGGAAATGGGCATATTTGCAAGATTGTTTCTCACTGCTGGTGTCACTCAAAACAGAGAGTGCTAACACACACTTGTAACATGGCAGTAAAGATGGGATTGAAATGGAGAGACGAGATTGGTGTAAAGGCATCACCTCACCAAAAACGAGCGGTGAATAATCCACCAGTAGAGCCCGCTCCTGCGCTACCACAGCTGTCCACAATGTGAAGCGCTAACTGGGGAACATGCAGTGTAATGCAGTAGTGCACGAGGAGTGATGGAGCGATCGCCGAGATGGAGTGGAGCGAGGGACGTGCTCGCGGAACTTGAAAGCCAGTAGGTGAGGTGGGTCAATGCAGCAGTAGGGCTGAAGCGGGTGTTAGAGTGCACACAGTTGCAAAGGAAGAGAAATAACTGTATCGACATGTAGCAGTCTTACTCGACAGCTCTAAACCTGTCCCATGATGCAGCGGTGTAATGCAGCATCGGGAGAGCACCGCGACGGACAAATTAGACAATGTATTGTAACGATTGAGGAAACAGGAATGCTGTTGGCTGTTTTATACCTGAACAGTGGCCGCGGCATATTTTATGAAAGCAGTGCAAACTATATAAATAGTAGTGTGCCGTAGAACGGGAACGCGCACGTTTATGGAGCGTACGTCTGTGTGACAAAGCACGAAGTGCAGCAGAGTTTTAAACAAATACTTGTACATCTCGGCCACTACAGTGTGCTGTAAAGCGGAAGAATGTAACCGCAATCTGCCTCTTGCACTTGCCATGTTACAAGTGCATTAATCACCTCCAGCGTCGGGCTCTACAGGTGGATTAATGCCCAGTGGGTGGTTGACACTGCCCATGGCCTCATGCACCAACCTCCCCACACTGAATTAATCCAATCGGTAGAGCTTTCTCTGTCGGTGATTTATGCTCACACACAACATAATACAACAGCTGTATAATACCACTTAAAACTCCTGTTGCACCCAGATTAATTTATTGGGTAAACTGTTTTTGCTAACAGAAACAGTAACACAACACATACAGGCACTTCCTTATATGAATACTGTATATACCTGAAATCAGTGCTGCATCACACTCACATGGTGCTAGTCCCTATTAGACCTGCACTTCAGGATGTGCACAACACTTTTTGGTATACTGGTGGAACTGCATTTAGTGCAGCACCATTGTCTGTTGCTCTGATAACATCAACCTCCAGCAACATTGATGGTAAAATGGAGGACAAACACATTGACAACTTCTGGGGACTGTGTGTTTTTATTTATAATCTAGATTTGGACAGCAATAGGACTGCTGGCAACTGGAGGAGGCACACAACAGTTACACATAAGCAGCTGGGAAAATATTGGTGTGAAACTATGGTAGACTTCCCCTTTAAAAACTGCTCTCAGGTTAACCCCTTGAGTTCCTAATAGCTTTTTGCAATCATCTCAAACTCTAATTATATACATTTCAGCAGTAACACTATATAATTTCTAAACAAAGGGATCCCAGTATCGGTTACATTTCCACATGATTTGCATATATTTTTTTACCAGCAGATAAGCAAGGGAGGAAAAAAACAGAAACAGCAAGGGAAGACTGAGAGACAGTGAGAGGCAGAGAATTGCGAGACTGTCGGGGTGATCAAATCCTAGGTCTCATGAGAAAATTTGGTTGCACAATCAGGCAGACAAGAGACAGGAAAGCAAAGAACAGAACAGATCCCTGCATTCAAACTCCCCATAACAACTGGGACAGGGTCCTATTCAACCCTGTCACACTGGGGTGTCCATCTTGCAGACCATCAAACTCAAGGGACCTGGTCACCACGGGAGCAGCATCTCCATATCTGATGTTTTGGAGATGTGGGCGATTCTTTACGCCTTGCAGGCATTCCAAACAATCCTGCTCCTGGACCCTCTTTTGATCCAGACCGACAATATGTCAGTGATGTTTATATGTACAAGCAGGGGGAACACATTCTTGCCCCCTCTGTAGGGAGGCCATGCTGTACATGTTCCAGGTGTTCAGAATATCTTGGCCGACAGCTTAAGCCCATCCTGGTCCAAGGCTCATGAATGGGAACTTCTTCCTTCCGTGGTAGAAGACCTCTTCGACAGGTAGAGCCGTCCAGAGCTGAACCTCTTCACTTCCCCATTCAGTGCAAAACTGCCCAGATTCTGCTCGCTAGATCCAGGGCCTGGTGTTTTCTGGTGAGTCGCATTGTCCCTCTCCTGAACAGGGAGGGTTCTGTATGCCTTCCCTCCCTTTCCATTACTGCAGAGAGTTCTTCTCAGATTGCAGTCAGAGACAGCAGAGATGATCCTGATAGCCCCTTACTGGCCACTCCAGATATGGTTTCCACTTCTCCAGCAATTAGCAGTGGAACCTCCAGTCCCTCTGCCCATGTGCTCAGGCTTGCTCTCCCAAGAACAGGACACCCTGATCCACCCGGACCGCAAGTCTCTGCATCTTCATGCATGGTTCCTATAGACTTAGCAGTCACCCACTTTGAGGTTTCTCCCTGGGTGGCAAAAGTCGAGCCACTTATGCTATGAAGTGGAAGCAGTTCTGTATCTGGACCACTGCTCGTCACTTAGATCCCTTCACCTGTCCGGTGAATGTAGTTCTAGAGTACCTCCTTTCCCTGTCAGATACAGGTCTCGATTAAGGTGCACTTATCTGCCATCTCTGTGTACCATGCTCCTATAGAAGGCAATACTCTTGCTAGGCTGGATCTTTCCTGCACCTTCTTACGGGCACACTTCACCTGATGTCTCCCGTTAGGGACCCTGTCCCTCCATGGGACCTTTTGTTTATTCTAGAGAAGCTTACTTTACCTCACTTTGAGCCAGTTGCAAGCTGTGAGCCCAGCTTTCTGTCGTGAAAAGCATTCTTGTTAGTTGCTATTACTTCTGCTCGAAGGATTTCCAAACTTCAGGCCCTGATGTGTAAAAAGCCTTATTTGGTATTCCACAAGGACAGGGTGTCCTTCTGGACTAATCCTAAGTTTTTGCCCAAGGTGGTGTCAGAGTTTACACTGAATCAAGACATCCACCTTCCTGTCTATTTTCCAGAGTATTCCAATCAAGGGGAGGTCTTACTTCATACTCTTGATCTCCACCGGGTGCTTTGCTAATACTTGGATCGCACCCGGACCACTAGGAAGTCTGATTAGTTGTTTGTTTGTTTCATCCCTAACAAAGCTGGGGCTCCTGTTTCTAAGCAATGTTTGTCAAAATGGTTGGCCAGTTGCAGAGTTTTCTGTTACAAACAGTTTGGCAATCCTTTACCGGGCTCGGTTGAAGGTCATTCTACCAGGGGAGTGGCTGCTTCCTTTACATCTCTCAGGAATGTGTCTGCTGCTGCTATCTGTGCAGCTGCCACTTGGAGTTCTGTTCATACCTTAATTCGACATTACAGTCTGGACATTACCTATGGGCATAGGGCAGGTTTCAGACTTGCAGTCCTGCAAGGCCTCCTCTCTTGAGGGTTTTCTTACTGTGCTCTCTGCCTCCTCCCAGCTGACCGGGGTCAGTCCTTTCACTGCTTGGGACTCAGTCCTAATGGTGTTGCCTGCTGCAAGAGCCCCCTCAAAGTGAGATAGTACAGTTACGTAAGAACTTACTGTAACAGTAGATGTTTGAGAGGAGCTCTTGCAGCAGGCACTGCTTTCTCCTACCTCCATCCCCCTGGTGGTTACTTTTCCATCTCTAATACCTCACTTTCTCAGTGTAGATGAACCTCCTTGGTTCTCCAGTTTCTGTTTGTGCAGGGGTCTCTGGCGGGAGAACTGAGGTGGAGCTGGGGGATTGCCCCCTTTATAGGAGGACGTTGTGGGAGTGCCGACGTGAGGGGGTGGTCCCCCGCCAATGACTGCTAACCTAGAATTTTTCCGTGGGGTCCTGGCTCCTGCCAGCTTCAGTCCTAATGGTGTTGCCTGCTGCAAGAGTTCCTCTCGACGATCTATTGTTATGGTAAGATCTTACATAAATGTACCTTCCTCAATGCCAGCAAAACAGTGTGTATGACATTTGACGCCAGACAGAGGCTTTCCAGATTCACCACTTGAACCTTCCTCTGTGGTGTTGGTGGCATGGTGATTGAAGATGTCTGCTCCTTTAAATACCATAGAGTGTGGTTGGATCATCATCTCAAGTTCTCCATGCATCCACTAGAAGCTCAGCCCTAAACTTGGGCCTCTTTTTTTTTTCTTATTTTAACTTTGTTTCTAGGGATGTGGATATGTTGATCTTCCTGGACATAAAGTCTCCACCACTCATTCACTAATGGGATCTCGCCGGGCTTAGGACCAGCAGAACAAACTTTTACCATGGGAGGCCGGCGCGCCGAGTGAGCATGAGCCTCTGCTGCTGGCAGTGACTATCTCTGCGTCAACCCTCCAACCGCCTCAGTTCCTTTTTTCCCGCCGTCGAGTGTGCTTCAGTGATGACGTCGCTCGCCCGCCAGGAGTCAGACTTCAAACTAGCAGCATAGCTTTCAGTTTATTTTGTAGTATTTTTCGAATAAAGTACCGCTTACAATAATTTATTCTTATCAAAGAAAGAAGTCTCAGCTTACATTGACGGAGTCGACTATGAGCGGGTCAGGTGACAGTAGGGAGACTTCGTAAAGCTGTTCAGTCAACCGGGCTGGGTCCGTCCGCCGCCTTCTCCGGAAGGGGTCTGACAACGATGGTCCAATGTCCGAGGGGATGGGCGGTCCCCCCGGAAGCATAAAAGTAAACGGTCCCATTCTTGGCACCGTTCGGCCTCGAGCTCTTCTCCGACCCGTAGGTCAAAAAAGAAAAGGCATCACTCGAGGTCACCCTCTGATATGTCTGCGCATCGACGATCGGTCATTGGGGTCAGTTGCCAGTCTCCTCATTTGGAGTTGCCGGTTTCTGGTTCTGGGCTCCGACCTCTTCGACGTCGGAGCCCTTCCCCGCCTTCTGGTAGGGCTTCCGATGAGCAGTTTCATCAGTGGTCTGCTCTTATAGAGCAATGGGCTCAGAGACTGGTCCAGCTGCCTGGCCCGGTCACTCAGGGGCCCTCGGGCTGTTCGGGGGATCGGGCAGGGCAATTGGGCCTTCCTAGTCACGCGGCGCCCTCTTCGGTGCTGTCAACTCCTCGCTCAGGTGTCCCCCCACATGGCTGCAGCGCAGGAGGCCACACCGATACCTCTATCTCCTGGTATTCTTCTTTCTTTTCCCTCAAATTCTAATTTTCGGGGCCCTGGGTTGGTTTCGTCTGCGTCAGTGGGTCGCTAGTGGCGCCTTTTGGCGCCGTGCGTTTTTCTGGCGCCATTTTCAGTGCCATGCGGCTTTTCTGCGCCATGTTCTTCGGCGCCATCTGCTTTGTCGGTGCCATGCGGCCTTTCAGTGCCATGCTCTTCTTTGGCGCTGAGGCCGGGTTTTTCTTCTACCAATCTCCAGGGTGTCCCCTCTCAGATTTCTTTTGCTTTCTCTTTTTCTGATGATTTTCAATCCTTTCCTCTCCATGCAGTCCCTCCTGGACTGTCAGGAGATGATATTGAGCCTGCCCCAGATCTTAGACTGGGTGATGATGTGGAAGGAGCAGAATCTAATCCTGTTACAGAGCCTGTGGTCGAGGACCTGTCATTTAAGTCTCTGCTGAAAAATTTGAATTCCACTCTTTCTCTCCAGACTATGGACATCGATCCTGGGAAGCTTTTAAGACTCCAATACCTTCATGTTCCGGACATTCCTGTGGATTTAACTTCCCTGGTACAACCCTCCTTTGAGACCCTTTCTCAAATGATGTGGAATAATCCTGCTCTCATTCCTTCTGTGGCTAAGTCCATAGATAGGAAGTATGCTGCTCCCAAGGATCGACCCATTTTGGCCTCCCAAGCCTTTGCGTATCCTATTGTAGTCTTGGCAGAGAATGATAAGGTTGTCCTTCCTCAGACTACTACAGCTTGACCTATAAACAAAGAATCTCATAAGATAGATACTTTAGGTAAGAGAGTCTTTGCTGCATCCACCCTGGGTATGCGTATCGCCAGCTACCAGGGCTATTTCTCTCAATATGAGTATATTCTTTGGCATTCGCTCAAACAAATGGTCGAAGCTCTACCAGAGTCGGACACTAATTCAGAGCTTCTTCAAACCATAAACAGGGGCATCGAGTCCAACAACCAACAGGTTAAAGCAGCTATGCTGTTTAGCCTATCACTGGAAACAGGGGAGGTACCCAAAGACTGGAGGACAGCAGATGTAGTCCCCTTATACAAAAGTGGGAACAAAGAGGAAGCAGGGAACTACAGACCAGTCAGCCTCACCTCGGTAGTGGGGAAGATCATGGAAGCACTACTGAAGGAGAGATTGGTGGAACATCTGGTTGTCAATGGACTACAGGACCCAAGGCAGCATGGTTTCACCAGGGAGGTCATGTCAGACCAACCTCGTTGAATTTTTGACTGGGTGACTAGGGAGGTGGATCAGGGAGGCAGTGGACATGGCCTATCTGGACTTCAGCAAGGCCTTTGACACTGTGCCACATAGAAGACTATTACACAAACTGGGAATATGGGTGTGGGCAGGACAATAGTGTGGTGGGTAGGTAACTGGCTGGGTGGCAGGACACAGAAGGTGGTGGTAAATGGCTGTCACTCCACAGAGGGAAAAGTGACCAGTGGGGTACCACAGGGATCAGTGCTGGGACCGGTCCTATTCAACATCATCTTCAGTGACATTGCGCAGGACCTAGAAGGCAGAATTTCACTGTTCGCTGATGACACAAAGCTCTGTAACAGAGTAGACACACCAGAGGGTGTAGACAGAATGAGAAGTGACCTGCAGAAACTTGAAGAATGGTCAGGGGTTTGGCAGTTGAAATTCAATGCAAAGAAGTGCAAGATAATGCATATGGGGCACAAAACCCTGGCACAATATATCAGTTGGGGGTGAGGATATAGCATGCACCAAGCAGGAAAGGGATCTTGGGGTTGCTGCATGCTGATGACCTCATGGTAGGAAACAGTGTGACAAGGCAGCAGGTAAAGCAAATAGGATGCTGGGATGTATAGGCAGGGGCATCACCAGCAGGAAAAGGGAGGTCATAATTCCGCTATACAAGACACTAGTGAGGCCCCACCTGGAGTACAGTGTACAGTTCTGGAGACCATACCTCACGTAAGGACATAGACAGGGTAGAAGGTTCAGAGGAGGGCAACAAAGATGGTGCATGGATTGCATCACAAGTCCTATGAAGACAGGTTGAAGGAACTGAACATGTACTCCCTGGAGGAGAGGAGGGAGAGAGGGGATATGATAGAGACATACAAGTATCTTACAGGGAGGAACAGGGTGCAGGAAAACACTATTTTTAAGCGAAAAAGATGTTCCAGGACTAGAGGGCATGGGATGAAGTTGGAGGGAGGACGAGTCAGAGGAAACATGAGAAAGAATTTCTTCACAGAACGGGTGGTGGACAAGTGGAACACCCTGCCAGAGGAAGTGGTGGGGGCTGAAACAATCACGGGATTTAAGAATGCATGGGATAGACATAAAGGAATTCTGGAGGTCAGGGGTAAGGGGCAACAGACTTCTAGGAAAACAAACTGAACTTACAAGCTCAAATGGGCAGACTGGGTGGGCCATAGGCCCTTATCTGCCGACACTGTCTATGTATCTATGTATGGACGCATTCGATACTGCCTCCTGAGCGGCAGCGGGCATTTGTACCTGCCACCATTCCTGGCTGCGCACTTCAGGTTTCACAAATGATGCCCAGCAACAGGTCATGGCGTTGCCCTTCGATGGTGTGTATCTCTTCGGCCCTCAAGTAGAACAGGCTCTAGAGGCCACACAAAAGACTAGGTCAGCCATTAAATTGGCTCGACCTCCTCCCGCCCCCTCTCGAGGGGGTGTTAAACGCCATTTTCATAACCATCAGTCCTTTCGAGGCAAAGGTAGAGGAGGTTTTAATAAAAATCAATCCCCTCAGCCTCAAAAGAAAATGCAACAGAAGGCGCAAGGACCCAAAGCGCCCAGTGCCGCCTTCTGAGTTTCTGGCCCAAGTCCCACCTCAGATTCCCGAGGGGGACTTTTTAGTAGTGAGAGGTCATCTGACTCAATTTTACAACCAGTGGAAGTCCATAACTTCAGACAAATGGGTCCTTTGGATAATCTGCGAAGGGTATTCTCTCAATTTTTCGGAGAACTCTCCAGATTGTCTCCCCAAGTGGCAGCTGAAGCTGTGAATTCTTAAGTCAGAGCTTCTCGCCTCCAAAATACAAGGCCTTCTGAACAACAGGGCAGTGGAAGTAGTTCCGCTGGATCAACGGAGCACAGGATTCTACTCCCATTACTTTCTAGTTCCAAAGAAAACCGGGGGCATGCGCCCCATTTTGGACCTCAGAAAATTAAACAAGTTTCTTCCGAAAGAGAAATTCAAGATGATATCGTTAGGGACGCTGTTACCCTTGCTTCATCAACACGACTGGTTAGCCTCCCTGGACATGCAGGATGCTTACCAACATATTCCTATTCATCCAAAGCATCACAAATACCTAAGGTTTGTGGCTTTGGGACTTCATTATCAGTTCAGAGTCCTGCCCTTTGGGCTATCCTTGGCGCCGAGAGTTTTTAAAAAGTGTGCAGTTTTCACAGCGCATCTCAGAAAAGTCAGAATACAAGTGTTCCCGTATCTGGATGACTGGCTTCTAGCGAGCCCTTCCAGGCAAGGAACTCTCGATGCCGTTGCCACGGCCTCAGACTTTCTCACATCCATGAGAGTCCTGCTAAACCTCAAGCAATCGCAGCTGCAGCCCTCCCAGAGGCTCCTTTTCATAGGAACTCTTCTGGACACCTCCTGTGCGAAAGCGTTTCTACCAGAGGACAGAAGGAGCGATATCCTACAGATGGCCCGATACATCAGACAGAACAGCTCGGTTCAAGCTATCTCGATGCAACGGATGCTAAGTCTCATGGCATCCTCGGTGTTCACTGTACCCCTAACACGCCTTCACATGAGAACCTCTCAGTGGATGCTCAGTACTCAGTGGTCCCCAACCACTCACCCTCAGTTCTTTTTCATCAAGGTGACAGAACCTCTGAAGAAGTCACTCATCTGGTGGTCGCAAGAGGACAATCTTCTGGAAGGGTATCCCTTTGCTCCTCTGGATCATCAGGTTTCCATTACCATGGAATGGGGTGGGGAGCTCACTGTCAGACTCTCCACACTCAAGGTACGTGGACTCAGGACGAGTCCCAGCTTCACATAAATGTCTTAGAAATGAGAGCCGTCCTTTATGCAGTCCGGGCTTTGAAGGATATTCTCTGTCACAAGAACATTCTCCTTCAAACGGACAACAAAGCAGTGATGTATTACATCAACAAGCAAGGCGGGGCTCACTCTTACCCCTTATGCAGGAAGCGATGAGAGTATGGGAATGGTGCTTGGAGCACGAGGCTCTAATTCGAGCGGCCTACCTGCCGGGAGTGCAGAACGAAATGGCAGACCGTCTCAGCAGAACGGAGACAGATCCTCACGAATGGTCTCTCGTCTCAACCGTAGTTCAGTCAGTATTCGCAGAGTGGAGAACTCCAGACCTGGACCTGTTTGCATCCCCACTCAACACAAAACTGCCTCTCTTCTGCTCCAGAAATCCAGGGCCTGGCATTTTCTGTCAGGATGCATTCAGGCTGCAGTGGACAAAACGCTTTCTTTACACCTCTTCCTTTGATTCAGAGGGTACTTTTCTAGTTCGAGTCCCAGGGGAGCAAAATGATTCTCATTGCTCCCTTCTGGCCTCGGCAGATATGGTTTCCATTACTCAACAGTATGTCGGAAACCCCTCTGAAACCGCTTCCCCTTCAGACGAACCTTCTGACTCGGGCCTGTGGTCCATCCCAATCTGAGATCGCTTCACCTTCACGCTTGGCTCCTGAAGACATAGAAGTGAACAGGTTCAGTGTCTCCTGCAGAGTTTCAGATATACTTCTGGCTGCACGCAAGCCAGCCACTAGGAAAACTTACACAGCCAAATGGAAGCGTTTTTCACTCTGGTGTGCAAAACCCTCTTTCAATCCTTTTTCCTGCCCACCAAATAAAGTTGTAGAGTACCTTTTGGACCTCTCAAATTCAGGACTGCAATACTCTACAGTCATGGTTCACCTTTGTGCCATTTCAGCTTATGATGAGCCAGTACTTTCCTTGTCACTGGCTCAGTTACCCATGGTTAAGAGGTTCCTTAAGGGAATTCTGCATACCAGACCTCCTGTCAGATGTCTGGTCGCAACCTGGGACATTAATCTTGTGCTAGACATGCTCACTCGAAAATCTTTCGAACCTCTAGCTACCTGAGAGTTGAAATTCCTCACTTGGAAAACGGCCTTTCTGGTGGTCATTACCTTGGCCCGCAGAGTCTCTTGAGATGCATGCCTTTGTCACAGACCCTCCGTATACTGTGTTTCATAAAGACAAAGTACTTCTTAGGACCTATCCTAAGTTTCTCCCTAAGGTTGTTTCAGAATTCCATCTAAATCAACCTTTGATCCTTCCTACTTACTTTGCGAACTTCCAAAATGAAGGGGAGCATTCTCTTCATTCTTTGGACGTCAAAAGGGCTTTACGTTTCTATTTAGATAGGACAACAGATTTTCGCAAAGCTCAACAACTGCTTGTTTCCTTCAGCGAGACCCAGCTGGGTCAACCTGTTGCTATCAGATGCATTTCAGCATGGCTGGCGGCATGCCTTTGCCACTGTTATTCCATGGCTCAGGTTAAGCTGGAAGGCAGAGTGTACGCTCACTCTACTAGAGCAGTCACGGCATCCCTGGCGGAAATCCGCAACAAGCCCATTGCAGGTATTTGCAATGTGGCCACCTGGAACTCAGTGCATACTTTCGTCAAACACTATGCCCTGGATGTCCATGCCAGACGACATCTTTCCTTTGGCAGAATCATCCTTAATGGACTTCTGTCCTAAATCTGTGAGCTCTTGGTCTCTCCTGCCGCCCTCTCGGGGGGGATTATTAGCTCAGTACTCTCCCATTAGTGTGAATGAGTGGTGGAGACTTTATGACCAGGAAGATATGGAAATTACGTACCTACCGTAATTCTTGATCTTCTTGGACGAAGTCTCCACCACTCATTCACACGCCCACCCACCATCCCCCGAGCTCACCTCTGTTGTTGGTCTTCACACCCTCATTCTTTAGGCTGTAAAGACTTCTTTCTTGACCCTTCTTATACGGGTCTTCCAGACTGTCTTATGTCTGGTTTTTGGTTAGGCTGCTAGGTTAGTTACGCTGCACCTCCTCAGAAAAAAAGGTACTGAGGCGGTTGGAGGGTTGACATAGAGATAGTCATTGCCGCACGAGCAGAGGCTTACGGCGCCGCTCCTCGGGCTTCATCTCTGGCGCCGGCCCTCCTGCAAAAGGTTTGCTCCCGCTGTATCCTAGCACCTCCGGCGTAGATCCCATTAGTGTGAATGAGTGGTGGAGACTTCGTCCAAGAAGATCAAGAATTACGGTAGGTACATAATTTCCATTTCTCATCTACACTTTTTGGCATGTCCCTTTCCTCTTTAAATCTTGCCAGAAGGTCTTCGAGCTGGCTCCTCCCACCCACATGGATGGTATAACCCTCGGCTCCGCCCCATGATGCCAGATCTTCCTTTCTGCTGGAAGATGCAGGTTGACTTCTCTCTGCTACCGCGTGTTGTAGGCCCTGGCTCAAAAAACTTCAGACCTGCTGAAGATTACGCTTCTTTGGGTTAGCGATTGTAGTAGCTGCTTCTTGATAATGGAAGATAAATCTTCCCCAAGTTTTTGCCGGTGCCCATGCAGACAGAAAATGTCACGCACGGACCCACACTCTGCATGTGTTTACTGCTTGTGTGTCGGCCATGACACCCAGTCTTGCAAGTTTTGTCTCGCGTTTCAACCGAACGTCCTCGACAATCATCTCGCATACTCTAAGCTGGGCAGGCCGGAAAAACGGAATCCACCAGAGAAATTCAAAGAGGCTCGGTGGGCGGCCTTTGCGTTCCTCTGAGCAATTGGAACAGATGCAGGCCTTCGAGGAAGAGGCGGCACGTGCCGCAGAGCATTCCTCTTGGCCAGTATTTGTTCCACTGAACCTGGGCTCCACTTTCTCGGGCTCCTTTCGGGAGATGTGCCTTTCTCTCCACACTAAGGGTGAGGGATCTGCGGGCTGACATTCCTCCCAATCCCGTAAAAAGGACAAGGAACCGAGAGATTCTTCATCTTGGCGAAAACATTCTCGGGATCAAGAGTGTTCTCGGTCCCAGGAATCTCCACCCTCTGCTTTGGTCGAGATTGCGGCTTCGGCCGCCGGCTTCTCGGTGCTGCCATTGGGCCAGCCGGCTGAAGTCTCAATCAAAGATGTAGTTGAGTTAACTCTCGATGCTGTTGATCAGTTGTCCGCTGAAGAGGTGGACGACTCTCTTAACAAGACTCCGATCTCGTTTATCCCCAATAAGGAGATCCGGCTTGCTGGGAATCCTATAGAGGGGCCAGTCCCAGCTCTGGGAAAATCACCGGTTCCACCGGTGTCTCCCGAGCGACCCAGTCGGCCAGCCTGATGAAGGTCGAGATCTCGGACTCCCTCGACCAACAGGCGGAGGAAGGCGCATAAGTGCGCCAAAAAGAGGCGACGTCACCGCTCATTTTTGTCCTCCTCAGATGAGGGGAAGCTTCGGCAGAAACTCTGTCGACGCTACAAAGATTTGATGTGGCAACAGCTCATTCTGTCTGGGCAGAAGCCTTCCTCGGTTTCTATCCTGTTCATTACGTGGCTCTCGCCTCCTTGGCCGACGCTGACTCCCTTGGAACTGATAAAATCGGTTCCTCCGCCCATGGAGCCAGTAAACCCTGCCCCGGTTCGGCCAAAACCGGTCTCTGCACCAGTAGTGGTGGAGCTGCCACCAAAACGGCCCTCTAGAGGAGCTCCTACGAAGGATTTCCAAACAGTTCCAGGTCTTCCTCATAGGATATCAGTCACCCTTATACCTGATCATCCCAGGTGCGTTCGGGGGGATCTTGGTGGTTGACCGATTTATCCAGATACCTTGGATTCTGAAGACACTGACCTTCACTCTCAACCGCTGGATGATGAGTCGGTCAGTAGTCTGTCAGCGGAGGAGGGCCCTTTGTCCTTTCAAGGGATTCTCCGCCTTATCTCTGAATCCACGGGGATGCCCCAGAACCTGTCCAGAAACAGGCCGAGTACCTTCTTACTGATATTCTCAAAAGAGGGGATACTCGTATGGAAGCCTTTCCTGTGGCCGAAGCCATTGTTGGCCTGGCCTTGGAGCTTTGGCAGCATCCTGCCTCCTGCCCAGCACCATCTGGCCAGATGGCCCACAGATATGCAGTGCCCATCATGTCCCTCTCGGGGTTCACAGAAAATCCCTCAGCTGAGGGTTTAGTGGCCACCTCTGTGTTCAGACATACAGGCAGCTCTGCTAACACTGATAGACATCCAGACAAGGAGTACAAAAAACTGGACCACTCTGCCAGGAAGGTCTGTGCAGCCTCCTCTCTAGGCCTCCATCAGGCAAGCTCGGCAATGGAGTTCTCCCACACCTCCCTGCATACTTCAGACTACAGTCAAGCAGGTTTGGGACCGGGGCTGTGCTGTTGCCAAGCAGCAACTTCAGACGGCTTTGGACCTTGGGGACTCTTGCGCCCGTTCAGTGGCAGCCACGGTTGCCTCATGCCACAGAGCTTGGCTGAGGCTTTCCACCTCTATGGTGGATACCCAGCACAAACTCACTGATGTTTCTTTCCTGGGCACTGATCTCTTCGGCCCAGGTGTGGATGGTCACCTTCTGCGAATTGAGCAGTCCCGTGCCACCTTGGACTCAGCCACTTCTGCTCAAAGCGTTCCTGGCGCTAAGAAGCAGCAGAAAAAGAAAAACCTTTTTGGTCCCTGCTCCTGTGGCCCAGCAGCCTTCCTTTCATGGTGGGCAGCAACAGCAGGCACAGGCTTGGTGCCCTCAGCCCAAGTCCGGGCCTCCACTGGCCCACAGACAAGGAGGTTGGGATTCAGGCCCTGGACCTTCTTCCTCCAAGCCTGCTCAGTGACAAGATAGTGGTTGCCACCCCTATCCCCGTCATGCCAGCTCTGGGTCCTCCCATTGGGGGCCGGATCCACCACTTTCTTTCCACCTGGTCTGCTGTTACCATGGACAGGTGGGTCTTAGAAGTGGTCAGCCAGGGTCTGCCTCTGGAATTCGGAACAGTACCCTCCCAGCCGAGCCCGCGCCCCACAGGAGGAGAGAGTATCAGCCCACACTCAGTTGGCTCTGAGAAGTGACATAGCCCAGCTCCTCTTCAAGGAGGCAGTGATTAGAGTGGCAGATCCTCCAGTCAATCCAGTGTTTGTTTCCAGGTACTTCCTGGTTCTGAAGCGGATGGGGGGGCTGGTGCCCCATTCTAGATCTGCATGACCTGAATCAGTATCTCGGGCCACATACCTTCATGATGGTAACTCTGTCTCAGATCATGCCATCCCTGGAGCAAAACATGTGGTTCTGCTCACTGGATCTCCAGGATGCGTTCTTTCACGTCCCAATCCGTCCATCCCACCAGCGGTTCTTCCACTTCAGGGAAAAGGGAACCCTATACGAGTTCCGAGCATGCCATTCGGCTTGTCATTGGCCCCACGGGTCTTCACCAAATGCATGTCAGTGGTGGCAGCCCATCTCAGGTGTCGAGGAGGGGTCATAGTGTACCCTTACCTCGACGATTGGCTCTTGGCAGGTTCCACCCAGCAAGAGGTGTAGATGTCCAGGGACCTGGCCCTCCAGACCTGCTCTCAACTTGGCCTCTTGATCAACAAGGCCAAGTCAGAGCTCGTGCCTTCTCAGGTGATATACTTCATCGGGGCAGAGCTCGACTCTTGCCGAGCCAGAGCACAGCTCCCGGTGGACAGGGTGGAGGTTCTCTCCTCCTTTGCCCATTTATTTCTGGTTGGGCACTTGCACCCTGCCCGAGACTTTCTGCGCCTTCTGGGTTGCATGGTGGCCTGCACCACCATGGTCCGATGGGCCCGGTGGCATATGCGCCCCCTTCAATGGTAGCTGGCCGCCCAGTGGACTCAGTGCCTAGGTCATTTTGACCAGCTGATCACTGTGACCCAGAAGATGTGGGACGCTCTCCAGTGGTGGACCATCCTAGACCGGTTGCAGGAAGGGATCCCATTTGTCTGCCCCAAGCTGACGGTCGTCCTCACAACCGATGCCTCTCTCACGGGCTGGGGAGTCCACATGGGGAACAACAGGGCCCACAGGTTCTGGACCCCCAAGGAATCTCTGTACTATATCAACCTGTTGGAGCTCAGAGTGGTCAAACTGGCGTTATCCGCATTCGCTTGGGAACTTCGGGGTCAAGTGGTACAAGTCCAGCTGGACAATACCATGACCATGTACTATCTCAACAAGCAGGGCAGCACGCACTCCTGGCTGTTGTGCAGGGAAGTGCTCCACATCTGTACACTCGTTAACTGACAGGAGGTGGATTTCATAGCCATCCATGTGGCAGGATCCTCAAATCAACTGGCGGATGCTCTCAGCCACATAGGCGAGACATACCATGAGTGGACTCCCTATCCAGAAATAGCTCACAGCCTGTTCTCCCGATAGGGCAGACCGATGGTGGACCTGTTTGCCTCCAGGAAAAACACCAAGCTGAGGCTGTTTCACGCCCGCCCCCTCAGCGGGGATTGCTGCAGGGGGATGCCTTCTTGGGGCCGTGGACCCCAGGCCTCTTCTACCCCTTCCCTCCATTTCCCGTGATCCACAGGGTACTTCTTAAGGTGAAGAGGGACAAGGCACAGGTGATCCTGGTAGCCCCAGACTGGCCCCGCCAGTTTGGGTATCCAAATCTCCTCAGCCTCAGCAACAGGCTCCCCAAGCATCTTCCAGCACGTCCGGACCTGATATCAGTCAATCAGGGAAGGTATTCCGTCCGGACCTTCAATCCCTGCACCTGACAGCCTGGTACCAGAGCGGCTAGAGTTCCAGGCTTTGGGTCTCTCTGAGGATGTACTCACAGTAGTGAAGCATCCAGAAAGGAGTCGACCAGAAAGTGCTACACCTTCAAATGGAAAAGGTTTTCTATTTTGTGCCAGGGCAAGGGACTGGACCCTCTGTCCTGTGGTGAGCATTTTAGACTACCTTTGGTCTCCATCCAAAGGGGGTCTTCGGTCTTTGACCCTTAAAGTGCACCTAGCAGCCATCTTTGCTTACTGGGCGTGGGCCAGTCAGCAGACGGTGGCACCGGAGAAGGTGGTCTGGCGCTTTTTCAAAGGCCTTGATCACATATCCCCTCCGGTGCGTGAACCTCCACCTCCGTGGGATTTACTGCTGGTTTTGCCAAAGCCCATGGGCAAGCCATTCGAACCAATGCACAAGTGTGAGATGTCGCACTTGTAGAAGACGGTCTTCTTGGTGGGTATCACGTCCGCCAGGAGGACTGGGGAGCTCCAGGCGCTCTCGGTGGAGTCTCCTTATCTGGACTTCCACAGGGACAAGGTTGTCTTGCGTCCCCACACGAAATTCCTCAGGAAGATGGTGTCAGAGTTTCACCTTAATCAGGTGTTGGCTCTGCCTGTGTTCTACCTGAACTACACCTCAGATGCCGAGTACAGGCTCCATACTCTGGACCTGAGACGTGCTCTCTCCTACTATAAGAAGAGGACGGCGGAAGTTTGGGGAAGGTTCACCAGCTGTTTGTCACCTACGCTGAAGCCGCACCTGGCAGGCCTGCAGCAAAGCAGACGATTGGCAGATGGATTACATCATGCATTGTTCTTGGAGCGTGGATATGTTGTTCATCCACACACTCTGGCATGTCTCTTTCCCCTTTAAATCTCTCTGGAAAGTCTTCAAGTTGGCTCCTCCCACCCACCCGGGTGGTAAATACCTTGGCTCTGCCCCATGATGCCAGATCTTCCTTTCCGCTGGAAAATTCAGGTTCCCTCATGCTACTTCAGCAGTTCGTAGGCCCTGAATTCTCGACGTCGGTTTTCACAGCAAATGCTTTCTCTACAACTCATTAGAGTTTACGATTCTGATCCTACCGCATCGGACATGGAGGACAAATCGTCCCCTGGATTTCGCCGGTGTCCCTGCGGCCAGAAAATGTCATGCACCGATCCTCATCTCTCGTGTGTCTATTGCTTAGGTGTCATACATGACACCACCTCTTGCACCATCTGTCTGGCCTTCCATCCCAACGTCCTGGATGACTTCAAGGCGTGCCTAAAATTGGGGAGACAGGAGCTTCACAATCCACCAGTGAAACCGAAGGAGGCAAGGTGGGCAGTTTCTGCGGCCGCAGGATCTGCCGAACAGCTCGATCAGATGGCGGCTTTTGAAGAGGAAGCTGCTCAAGCTTCAGCCAGCGGAAGTTTTTTCATGCCTCTTAACCTTGGTTCTACCATTACTGGGTCCTTTTGGGAGTTGTGCCAGTCTCTCCCCACCAGGGGTGAGGCGCCCTCGGGCTTGCACTCCTCCTGCCCTCGGCAGAGGGACAAGGACCCCAAGTCTTCTTCCTCCAGAAGGAGACATTCCTGGGACCGAGAGAGGTCCGACTCACAGGAACTTGTGGTCTCAACCTCAGTCGAGATCGCTTCCTCGTCTGCCGGCTTTTTGGACCTTCTGTCAGGCCAAGGCACCGAGGCCAAGGAAATGGCTGAACCAGCCGAAATATCTCTCGACCCAATCGAGCCTTTGTCGCCAACTCCGGTCACCGACTCCTTGGAAAGGACACCCGTCCTTTCCTTCCCCGACGAGGAGACCTTGCCCTCGGGTGTCTCAATCGAGGGAAAGATGCCAGAACCTCGGTTCTCTCCGACTCCGGCATCTGCCAATCGAACAAGCTGACCCCGTCTGTCTCGATCAAGGACCAGGACCCCTTCGGTCGAAAAACCGAAGAAAGGTCACAAGCACTCCAGGAAGAGGCATCGCCACCAATCCTCATCCTCCTCAGATGAGGAGAGACTTCGATGGAAGCTCCGTCGACGTTATGAGGATCTCATGTGGCAACAGCTGATTCTGACCAGTCAAAAGCCGGCTCTGCCGGCAGCATTGGCCATTGCTTGGCCCCCGCCTCTCAGGCCAACGCCGACCCCTCTGGAACCGAAGGCCTTGGTTCCCTCACCCGTGGGGCTGGCACGTATTCCAGCTTGGCCTATTTCGGTCTCCCCACCACCTAAGCAGCCTCAGGAAGGGGCTCCCTGGAAAGAGGACCGGACATACACCGGACTGCCCCGTTGTCTGTCCATCACTGTTGTCACCGATCGCCCTCGGCGTATCGGGGGAGACATAGGTGTGAGACCATTATATCCCGACTCTTCGGACTTGGATGCCACTGGTTTGCACTCGCATCTGGGGGATAACGAGTCATCAGTGGCAGGCTTGGAGGAAGGTCCTTCCTCTTTTCAGGGCATCCTCCGCCTGATTTCCGAATCGACCAGAGTGCCCTTGGAGCCTATCCAAAAGAAGGCGGAATACCCCCACACGGATATCCCCAAGAGGGGGGATACTCCAACGGAGGCCTTTCCAGTGGCCGAAGCCATTGTTGGCCTGGCCCTTGAGCTATGGCAGCACCCTGCCTCCTGTCCAGCTCCATCTACCCGCATGGCCCGCAAGTATGCGGTACCTATGGGGTCCCTGGCGGGGTTCACAGAGCATCCCTCGGCCGAGAGCCTTGTGACTGCTTCTGTGTTTAGACGCATGGGTAGCTCAGCTGACACTGACTGCTCTCCAGACAAGGAGTCCAAGAATATGGACCATT
This sequence comes from Neoceratodus forsteri, assembly GCA_016271365.2. Taxonomy (NCBI): domain Eukaryota; kingdom Metazoa; phylum Chordata; order Ceratodontiformes; family Ceratodontidae; genus Neoceratodus; species Neoceratodus forsteri. The sequence continues at coordinate 1,414,205,988 of CM028129.1, forward strand.
CTGCCTGAAAGGTTTATGCGGCCTCATCCTTGAGCCTTCGTCAGGCCAGCTCAGCTGTGATCATGGCACACTTCTCTCATGCCCTCCTGGGGTCATTAGATGAAGTCCTCCCTCATCTCCCAGCGGACATGCAGGCCACGGTGAAGCAAGTCCGTGACCAGGGCCGTGCTGTTGCAAAACAGCAGCTCCAGATGGCCCTGGACATTGGAGATTCCTGTGCCTGCTCCTTAGTAGCCACAGTGGCCACTCGCCGCAGGGTCTGGCTGAGGTTATCCTCCTTTCCGGTGGATATTCAGCACAAGTTAGCTGACGTGCCCTTCCTAGGCACCGACCTCTTCGGTCCGGGAGTGGCAGGTCACCTCCAGCGAATAGAGCAGTCCAATGCCACCTTGGATGCTACCTCTGTGAAGGGTTCTTAGGGCAAGAACCAGCAGAAGCACAAGAAGAAGCCTTTTCGGCACTGTTCCCTTATGATCAGGCAGCCCTCCTTTCAAGGAAGCCAGCAGCAACAGCAGTAGCAGCAGGCTCAAGCTTGGCACCCTAGGCCCAAGCAGGGTCCTCAGCAGCCCCATAAAGGAGGCCGAGGTGCTGGTCCAGGAGCCTCCTCCTCCTCTAAGCCTGCTCAGTGCCGGGTTGGGGGTTGCCACCCCTACACCTGTCACGCCAGCTCTGGGTCCTCCCATGGGGGGCCAGCTCCGTCACTTTCTTTCCGCCTGCTCTGGTATCACTTCGGACAGGTGGGATCTGGAAGTGGTCGGCCAGGGACTGCCTCTGAATTCAAGCTATCCTCCCAGCCTGCTTCCACGCCTTTGGGAGGAAAGGATCTCAGTTTCACCAGTCGGTCTCTTCGAGACGACATTGCTCAGCTCCTCCGCAAGGAGGCAGTAGCTGCAGTGCCGGATCCTCCTACAGACCCAGGCTTCATGTCTAGGTACTTCCTGGTGCCCCATCCTAGATCTCCACGATCTGAATCAATATCTCGGGTCTCGCATCTTCTGGATGGTAACTCTGAACCAGATCATACCATCTCTGGAGCGAAACATGTGGTTCTGTTCACTGGATCTGCAGGACACATTCTTTCACGTCCCAATCTGTCCGTCCCACCAGTGGTTTGTCCACTTCAGGGTCGAGGGTACCCTGTACGAGTTCTGAGCCATGCCGTTTGGCCTGTCATCGGCCCCACGGGTCTTCACCAAGTGCATTGCAGTGGTTGCAGCCCATCTTCAGCATCGAGGAGTTCGGATATACCCTTATCTCGATGACTGGCTCTTGGCGGGTTCCTCCCTTCAGGAGGTGGAGAGGTCCAGGGATCTGGCCCTCCAAACCTGCTCCCAAATCGGCCTCCTTATCAACGAGGCCAAGTTGGAACTCGTGCCCTCTCAGGTGATGGGCTTTATACGAGCTGAAACCGGCGGGGAATGGAGACTACCAGGGATCACCCACTTTTATAGGCACAGCCCAGGAAGTGAGGTCGTGTGGGTGGTCCCTGGTATGGAGACTGCTAGAAGACACTGCCGTGTTAGAGCGCCACCTATCGGGAACTCCCAGAAGTAATGACTTACTGCAAGAGACATTCCTAGAAGATCTACTGTTATGGCAAAAGTCTTTGTGTGACTGATCTTTCTAGGAGTGGTATATGTTGTTCATCCACACTGTCCCATCCGGCCTCCCTGGCTGTGACGCACAACCTGGCTTCAGGTGGGCTAAGATCTGGCATCATGGGGCGGAGCTAAGGTTATACCACCTGGGTGGTGGTGGGAGGAGCCTGCTTGAAGACCACCTGGCGAGATTTAAAGGGGAAAGGGACATGCCAACAAGTGTGGATGAACAACATATACCACTCCCAGAACTACTGTTACAGGTGAGTAACCTGTTTTTTACTGAGTTAACAATATACACACAGTACATGTTCTGAACATGGATCATAATCGGTCTAAAACAGAACATTGAGGGTGCCACTCCACTTACTACATGTAATAATAGCACATCATATGTCATTAAATACGTCCTTAAGAGGGCAATAGCTATGAAAAGCATTACTGTAGTCCACAAAATATAACAAAATCTGCTGTATAGTTGAGTCCAGGAGCGGCATGACATTAACAGAAAACAATAAGGTCCATCGAAGTCTTATTTCCTTCACAAAATGAAGGGAAGTAATATTCCATGCAGTATCGTAGTTACACACCATTTATGTGGAATTAATATAGTTTGAGCTCAGCACTGCACTTTAGATGCATTAAAAAAATACAGATTAGACGCAGTTTAAATTAATAAGTAATGAAAGAAAACAAAACCATACAACTGCAAACAGTAATGCAATAGGTGGAACTGATCAACATCAACTCCGCCCCGGACCAGGATGGCAGAGAGCAACAAAGAATAATATAATGAACTAAAAGTCTCTGGATTCGCTTCGGTTCAGCTGTTCTTGCAGCAAATATAGCTATTAGCAAAGTTAAATGTCAGTTTTTTTTGCTGGCTTTATTTACCTCACTCCTTAACTCCAGGATCTTGGGGCAACTCTCGGGTGTGCCTCCCTCAACTTTGGCTCCTACTCCCCACCTGAAACCCCCTGATGTGGAAGTCTGGGACAGACATCCCCCACTCCGCTACCCAAACCACAGCCCAACCCCCGGATCTGCACCCCCTGGGGTGGAGCCACCCAGCGCCTTACCTGGGTGTCCTGTCTGAAATCTAGACAGCCGGGCTTGGGAGAGCCGATCAGGAGAGTCCAGCATTGGGGATGTGGGCCGCAGCCTCCTGAGGCTACCGTCGTCTCCCCGAGAGCTGGGGATTTTCCTCTTTAGTGTTGCGAGGGTGCGGACGTGCAGTGGCGTCCTGCTTATGACAGGCACGCTCCCGTGCCTGTGCAAAAGACACTTGCCGCTGCCCGACCCCTGCAAACATGCCCCCGCAGACTGCAGTGATGCCCAGGAACTCCAGGGGTCACTAGTGCTGCGTGAGGCAGAGCCCACCCACCCCAGGAGATGAGAGCCATCTATCAAACGCTCGATCCTTTCATCCCCTGCCAACTCCCGGTGACCCGAGTTGTTTCGAACCTGGGTCACTGCATGGCATGAGGTGTGGTGTCCAGCGCCTCAACCCTCCATGCCACCGGGCCGGCATAAACTTCAGTTAAAGAGAACAGAGAAAGAACAGTATTTTGACCCAAGCAGTTCAGTGTGAAAGATGGGAAACTACTTAGCTGAGATCATTGGGAAGGACAGGCAAATCAGGTATTGTCCTGGGATTCAGGATCACGTTCCTCTTCCCAAGCAGGTGGACTGCTGGCATGCTTTTGAGCCCACTTCAGAGCATCTGCTGGATATGTGAAAATGAAGACCTTACTCTGGTAGACAATATGAAGTCGGGCTGGAAACACCATATCATGCGGGATGTCCACTTCTCTCAGCAGGGCGCAGACTCCGTTGAAACACTTCTTTTTTTGGCATGTGACAAAGCTGAGGTCCGGGTAAATTCACACGTGCTACGATGAAACCCCTTGTACCAACTCCATCCATAATAGCTACAGTGAATTGCGGGGCCTCCAGGTTGTTCTGCTTTCTCGGGGGTCACTGTAGGCTTTCTGCAACATCAGCTGTTGGCTCTGTGCTTCCTTTCCAAGTTGTTCAAGCCATTCCCGTAAAAAGAGGAGCAAGCTATCTCCTTCTGATCACTCCAGCATATCAGTAACGCATATACTGGCCGAATGTGCCTGGTTTTCAAAGGACTCCAGACGCGAGTGGAGGTGGTAATTTTCTTTAGTAATGTTTATACAGCTCCCATAGCCACATCAGGGCATTTAGCAGCTTCCAAAGTCTCAGTTTTAAGAGAATCCATCAACGTTTCCAACACCACCACTCTGTCAGGGTGTCAGATTTGTCCCCGAGCCCGTTGACTGCCGAATTTTATTTTTTTGCTTGCATGCGCAGCGCAGCGCACAGGAAACATATTGAGGTTAGTAGAGCCATGCAGAGTTGTGGCAATGTTGTGGCCAATGCAAGGGACGCTTTAATGGACGTGTCCCTCAGTCACCAATCAGGGAAGCTGCAGATGACGGCAGTTTCAGAGCGAGCACTGCACTTGAGAGAAATCAGCCGCTCCAATCAGGGACAGTTTTGTCATTGCAGCAGCAGATCTCTTCCCTCCCTCTTCCCAGCAACTAGGCACATTCCAGCCATGCGCATTACAGTGCACAGTAATGCACATTGCAGGAGTTATGAGCAACTTGTTTGCTCAGTGTGCTTTTCCCGGTGAAACATGTTAATAAATAAACAAGCAAACATAATAAATGAGCCCCGCCGCAGCTTTGCATAATTGGCGCTCCTGCCCCCACACACACTCCCATAAAGCCGACATGGGGTGCCCAGTCCCAGGTCATGTATCCTCCTCCCCTCATTAATGTGGCACACTGGGAGCCTTCCCCAGTGTGCCTAACTAATATATTCTGACACTGGATGCCCACCCCAGTGTCTGATGACTTCACCACCCTCCCAAGCCCGAACGTATCTCTTGCCGACAGCTGGATGCCCACTGCGCCCTCATGCCCCCTTTTATTTAGCTGACTTCAGGGTGCCCAGTCCCTGGGATTGCATTGATTACCCCCCCTCCACTAGTCTGGCACACTGGGAGCCCACCCCAGTGTGATGAAATTTATTATTCATACTATTTCACCTGTGAAAAGGAAAAACATCCCCCGAGGTCTTTTTTTTTTTTTTTCCCTAAACCTAAAGAAAAGGAAAACTGTCCTTCATCTCCCTCAGTGCCCTTCCCCATCCCTGCCCTCCCTGTGTACACCCACATCCCCGCACCCCTCCTTACCCATACGTACCTCCGGAGGTCCGGCACTGCAATTTTTTATAGACCGGGAACACGTCTGCACTCTTCAAAAGCCAACCGCAAACAAGAAAATCACGGTAAGCCCTATAATGGATCAATGGGGGGGTTTCAACTTAGGTTGATATCTCAGCCATTTTTGGGAGTTTTGGTCCTAAATTTTCAACATGTGGTTCTTGGGACCCCACCTCATGAACACTGGCACTGTCATGTCATTTCTCGTTCCTGAAACATGATTTTGCAGTTGCTGCACGGAATCACCTTGAGGACCGATTAACTAAACGACAGTGCCACTGCTCATGAGGTGGGGTCCCAAAAGCCCATGTTGCAAGTTTAGTGAAAAAAATCCAAAAAATGATTGCGTTCCGAGTGTGCGTTGTGCAGTTTGTACGCACGCTCGTAACTTCCCCAATTGTTTATATTTTCACTCCAAATTTCCAGCATTGCCATTTTTTCACACCTCTATGAACAGTACAGCTGTCATTTTTTGTATCTTTCCTGCATCGTGTTTTTGCACCTGTGGCGCAGTCGCTGTGTGAAATCAACTTTTGGGACAGAGTAATGAAATCACAGTGACAATGTTCATGAGGGGAGGTCCCAAAAAGGCCATGTTGAAAATTTGGTGAAAGAATTCAAAAAAATGACTGCATTACGAGCGTGCGTTACATAATTTCTACACATGCTTGTAACTTCGCCAATTTTTCATATTTTCACTCCAGATTTTCAGCATTGCCATTTTTTCACCCATCCTCATAAACAGTACTCGTATAATTTTTCACATCCTGCCCAAAACGTCTTTTTACACCTGTTGCTCCGAATGGCACATTCGCTGTGCGAAATCACCTTTCAGGATTGAGTAACAAAATGATAGTGCCACTGTTCATGAGGTGGTGTTCCAAAAGCCCATGTTGAAAATTTGGTGAAAATACTAACAAGCATGAGGAAGTTAAGGTTCAACCGTAATGCCCCCCTGTATAGACTGACAGGGCATCGGGGGTGTGTGGCTGGGGGTCGACAGCCGTAATACTCACGCCATTCCACCCCCACCTTGCAGCCACTGACTGGCATCGAAGTGTCCCTTGGGGCCTTCGGCCCTAACGTTCGCCCCATTCTCCTATACTGCACCCATTTCAACTTATTTCCTGACGGAATGGGGTGAGCACAAGGGCCGAAGACCCCAAGACTCACGGTGACACCTGTCAGTGTCTGCATGATGGGTGAGGTGGAATAGCGTGAGCATTATGGCCGATGACCCAAAGGCACACCCCAACACCTGTCAGTCTCTGCAGGGTGGGGATTGGCATTAGTTCAATATTTCACTGCCATTCCTATTATGCATCTGTCTTAACTCCTGCAGTACCAATGCCAATACCAGCAAGCAAACATTTGGTATTGACAAATGCTTGTTAATTTTGAGCCCCAAACTCTGGAGAGTTTCTTACTCTGAACTTTCCACCGCGAGTGGCAGTTTACTCGCAGCCGACCGCATGGGCAAAAACGCCAGAGGAGTTTTGCTTCTGGCTCATTCATTTTGAGGTTTTCCTTTCTGGGATTTCCCCATCGCAGAAAAAGGACTTTCAGACACTGAGAAATGCAAAAAGTTGCTGTCAGTTCACCCCAAATATGAAGTTTTAATGCTGATAAAAGTAAACAGTGTGGAGAGCTTCAGTCCAGTCCTGCTGTCATGCTCAGGCTCCACAGAGCCCCCGGCCCCCCAAATTGGTGCTGTTAACAGAAATAAAGCAAGTATCCTGCTTCCTGCCCGCAGGGAAATCATTTTGAAGATGTTACACTCTCTTCAGTTATGGTAACATAACCACTCCTAAGTCCACCACTGCCAATCTGGACACTCTTTTTCACTCTTTCTGCTGCTCTGCCCTGGACTGTCTCTCTCCCCCATATCCACCACTGCTCCCTGTATTACTCCGTCTTCTCCCTGATGCCAGGTACCTCACCCTTTGTGCCTTCTTAATTGCCAAATTCTGACATGCCCCTTCCTTTGTATGTTGTCTCACTCCTCTCATCCGCCCACCACCTCATACTCCCTTTGCAACACTGACTCTCACTGTCTTTTCCCTTCCTATTGCATCTTATTGCCCTGTAATCCTCTAAATTGTGTATGTGCCTTTTCCACAATTGTTAATTCTGGGGGTGTGGATATGGTTCATTTATTCATTCAATGTTTAGGAGCTGGTTCACCAGAATGTCTTTAAGCAAACCTTCTCCCGCCACCTGGGTGGTATATTCCTCGGTTCTGCCCTATGACATTAGATTTTTCTTTCCACTGGAAGAGTTTAGTCTCCTCCTTCGCAGCTCCGCATGTTGTAGGGCCTATTAAGTGGGCCATTGGCAAACATAGTGATTTGCTTTCCTACTTTTCAAACTTTTTGTATATTCTTTGGTCCCACTTTTGACATCCAGTCAAAAACATGGAGCACGAGGAAGCAAAGCCTGCTTTTGTCAACAAACAGTACGTCACATGCTAGCAGAAGATGTCGTGGATGGACCCACACATATAGTGTCTGTACTGCCTGGGAAACGGCATATGACATTGCTGGTTGCGGCCTCTGCCAGACAGTGCTCCTGTCCTCGCTCCAAGATAGAAAGGCTCACCTTCTCTTTGGCCAGACAGCCAATTGAGACCCCCAACTGCAGGCCAATGGTAATCATAAGGTGGCCTCCACTGCGGCCCAACTGGCAGCAATGGAAGAGACAATGGTAAAGGCTGGGGGGGGGGCACCTAAACAGCCTCTGTGCTGCTTCCAGCTGGGGCCAATGTTGGAGCTTTCTTCACAGGGAAGTTCCGTGAAATGTGTCAGGCCCTCAAGATCTTCGGGTAGAGCCCTGCCTTCCATGGTAAGAAGCACAAAAGCAAGAAACACCACCATCGGTCGTGGGACTAAGGCAGATCACACTCTTCCTGATTCCTCGACTCCTCTGACATATGACATTGCTGGTTGTCGAGTGCTTTGCTTTGGCTGAGCCACTGTTGGTTGAGGGGTGGGCCACTAATCTCACGGTACCCCCCCATTGGGCTTGTGACCTTGACACCGGTCAGTCAAGTGGTTGAGATTTTTCTTGACCCTGTTGAACCATTGTTGGAGGTGGTTGATGATGAGTCTGTCTCCAAGACCACAGTTATCCCGGTCCTCGCTTAAGAGGAAGCGGAGTGGTCAGTATCCTTGGCCATCCCCACTCAGGATTATCCTCCCCCAGAAGTCATGCAGTAGAAACCCGTGCAAGTGATTTACATTGCACCTAAACATAGTAAGACAGTAAGTGATGGCAGATAAGGACTGCGAGGCCCATCTAGTCTGACCATATTCCCTGCCTACCTCTGGCTGTCTCCCCTCGACATCTGCCCCAGGCAACAGTTGAGGTTTTGGTCAAAGGACTCTTAGAGTTCTCGTTCCCACTCAACTAGGAGGCATTGCTGTTGATGCTTCTCGTTCCCTTCATCTTTGGATGAGGAGGGGCTCGAACGGTAGATGCGGCGGCGCTACAAGGAGCTCCTGTGGCAGAAGTGGACCTTGACGGGGCTGGGTAGACTCTACCCCCAGCCCTTATGGTCAACTGGCCAGTGCTGGTCTAGCCCATGCCAGTCCACCCAAGACGGTTCCCAACATGTATCTCTCCACCTTTGTTGGTGGAACCACCTCCACAACAGCCCGTGTGGGTGGGGGGCACCTTCAGAGGACTCCCATCTGGTAACCAAATTACCAGGCTGGTTGTCAGTGGAAATTACCCACTCAGAGCCCAGGGTGGTCCATGGTAATAAATGGCTGAGGGCTGTCTTTTAAGAGTCCTCAGACGACTCTGATAGGTCCTCCATGCAGTTTTTGAGGATGCATATGCCTGACTGGGAATCTGTCGAACTGACCACCGACCAGAAGCCGGTGTCTTTTGTGGCACTCCTCCAACTTAGTCCATGTCTTCAACATAGTCTCAGAGTCCATGAATTTTCCTTTGGAGCCAGTTCAGAAGAGGGCTATCCCCTTCACTGACTTCCTAGATAAGGATGAATCTGTGGGGTTGCCTTTCTCATGGTTGTGGCTGTTCTGGGACTGGCTCTGGAACTTTGTCAGCATCCGGCACCCTCAGCCTGGCACCTTCAGCCCGTATAGTCCGCAAGTACATGGTCCCTACCAGTTATTTGTCTGGATTCTCCAACACCCTTCAGCTGAGGGCCAGGTCTCTGATTCCGTTTTCTGGAAGTCCAGCAATACTGGGGATGTGGACAGGCCACTGAATGAGCTGGAGAAACTTGACCACAAGACTAAGAAAGTCTGTACTGCATCCTACCTTGGTCTCCGCCAGGCAAGGTAAGCCTTGATGATGGCCCACTTCAATCACTCCCTGCTGTGAGTGCCCAATACCGTTCTCCCTAACCTGCCTGCCGACAAGCAGCTCACAGTAAAGGTTATGCAAGACTAAGGTCAAACGCTGGCTAAATACCGTCTCCAGATGGCCTTGGATATTGCTGACTCTTGCACCTGTGCCATGGCAGCAGCCATCACAATGTATTGTAAGGCCTGGCTGAAGATCTTCACCTTTACGGCAGACACTCAGCACAAGTTGGCAGATATCCCTTTCCTGTGCACCAACCTCTTTGGCCCAGGGTGGATGGACATCTCAAGAGAATCGAGACGTCCATTGCCACCCTCGAGGCTAGGGTGCTTCGCACCAGGGGATTCAATCAGTCATTGAAAAACTGGTGCAGAGCTCAGGGTTTTGGCTTCACTGGGGACTGGGGGTCCACATGGTGGGATACAGGCCTATAGTGGCGCGATGGTCTGCATCTGTCCAGGAGGGCAGGGATCCTAGGTGATAGGTTTAAATGCTTCATTGGCAGCATTTAAACTAGCCAAGGGGAGCACTGAAAGGAGAGGAAATCCCAGCCCCCAAAAAAACAGGGTAGTTAGTGAGGTAAACGCCCAGGATAGAGAAGTCGATAGGGAGAAGGGCGGGGTAAATGGAGAAATAGGCAAAGGCAGTAAGGACAGGGATGGGGCTAAAAGGGGTAAGGCCATCAAAAAATGGAGGGCAATGAATACCAACGCTCGTAGTCTGGGTAACAAGCTCCCTGAACTAGTGGTCTTGATGAAACAGGGATGCCTGGATACCGTGGCAGTCACAGAAACATGGTGCACAGAGAACCATGACTGGGATGTCAGCATACCAGGTTACACAGTCTACAGGAGGGACAGGGAGGATAGAAGAGGAGTAGGAGTAGCTCTTTATGTAAGGGAAGGGATCAAAGCAACGGAGCTAAAGGGTAAACGAGGAGAGGTGGCACTGTGGGTCACCCTGGAGACAGGAAATGGCACCACAATCCACACTGGTGGTGTATACAGACCCCCTTCTCAGGGAGGAAATGGACAAGGAAATGATGGATTGCATCCTTAGGATGGCAGAAAAAGGGGAGATAATGTTGATGGGGGACCTGAATATGCCACATGTTAACTGGAGCACCTTTGCTGCAGCCATAACCAAGAGCAGGGTCATTCTCGATGCCCTACAGGGGGCATGCCTCAGACAGCTAATTTTGGAACCCACTCAGGAGGGAGCAATCTTGAACCTGGTACTCTCAACCGGGGATGGAGAGAGGATCTCAAATTTAGAGGTGAGTAGCCATCTGGGAACACATGACCACCAAACAATGTGGTTCATGATAAATACAGCCGCAGAGTCGAGTTATACAAAAGTGAAGGTACTGGACTTCAGGAGGGCTGACTTTGTCAAAGTGGGAGAGTGCCTCAGAAAGGCACTAGCAAATGGGCAAGAAGAAGGGGTGGAGGAACAGTGGGGAAACATCAGAACTGCCATCACAGAGGCAACAAGCCTTTATGTGAAGCAAATAAATCAAAACGAAGGGAAAAAAACATTATGGTTCCCAAAAGAAGTGGTGGGGAAGGCTAGAGAGAAAAAGATAGCATTCATGTAATATACGGAAACGCATAAAGATGAGGCCAGAGAACTGTACCAGTTAAAGCAGAAGGAAGCAGGGTAGGCAGTCAGAATAACAAAGGCCCAAACCGAGGAAAAGATAGCCAACTTGGTTAAGAAGGGGGATAAAACCTTGTATAGGTACATTAGGGAGTGAAGAGAGACCAATGGAGGGATAGTGAGGCTTAATAAAGGGGAGGCTGGGTGGGCAGAGGGTGACAGTGAAAAAGCAGGGATAATGAATGAATACTTCTGCTCAGCATTCACAAAAGAAGAGGGGGAGGTAGCTAATCAAATCAACAGAAGCACTCTGGATTGGGGGGTCGATACCAGTCCATTCACAGAAGAAAGGGTTCTGAAAGAACTCCTAAAACTGAAGGTGGACAAAGCAGTTGGCCCTGATGCGATTCATTCCAGAATTCTAGAAGAACTAGTGATGCCACTGACTACCTTTTGTAACAAATCATGGCAGGATGGTGTGGTACCTAAGGACTGGAGGAGGGCAGATGTGATTCCCCATTCACAAGAGTGGGAGCAAGGCAGGAAACTACAGATCAGTTAGTTTGACCTCGGTGGTAAGGAAAATGATGGAATCACTTTTGAAAGAAATGATTGGTGAGTACCTAGAGGCCAGTGGGGCACAGGACCCAAGGTAGCATGGCTTTACAGCGGGAAGGACATGTCAGGTGAATCTAATAAGACTTCTTTGACTGGGTGAACAAAGTAGTAGACCAGGGAGGGGCTGTGGACATGGCCTACCTAGACTTTAGCAAGGCATTTTACACAGTTCCACACAAAAAGTTAATAAACAAATTAGCCAGCCTGGGAGTGGGTCCTGGGGTAGTTGCCTGAGTAAAAAACTGGCTGGACAACAGGACACAGAGGGTAGTAGTAAATGGAGTCCACTCTGAAGAAAGGGGTGTTACTAGTGGGGTACCGCAGGGTTCAGTACTGGATCTGGTAATTTGTAATGACTTTATAAGTGACATTACGGAGGGACTGGAAGTAAAAGTATGCCTCTTTGCAGATGACACAAAGATCTGCAACAGGGTTGATGCACAAGGGGGTGGAAAGGATGAGAAGGGACTTGGCAAGGTTGGAGGAATGGTCAGAAGTATGGCAGTTTAGATTCAATGCAAAGAAGTGCAAAGTAATGCACCTGGGAAACAAAAACCCATTGTAAGAGTACATGGGGGGGGGGTGCGGAGTAGGTACTAACAACAACAGAAATGGAAAGGGACCTGGGGGTAGTCATATCAGATGACCTAAAGGTTAGCAAGCAATGTGAGAGGCAGTAAGGAGGCCTGGGGGATACCGAGATGTATAGGAAGAGACATCACCAGTAGAAAACGGGAAGTTATCATCTCTCTGTACAGACATTTGGTGAGACCCCATCTGGAGTACTGTGTGCAGTTCTGGAGACCCCATCTCCACAGGGACATAGACAGGATGGAGGCAGTCCAGAGGGTGGCAACTAAAATGGTGCTGGGTCTGCACCAGAAGCCATACGAAGAGAGACTAAAGGAGCTTAATATGTATACCCTCGAGGAAAGGAGGGAGAAGGGGGACATGATAGAAACTTTCAAGTACCTCAAGGGAATCGAGAAAGTTCAGGAGGGTAGCATCTTTCAGAAAAAGAAATGTGCTAGAACAAAGGGGCACAATTTGAAGACAGAGGAGGGACAGCTCAGGGGCAACATGAGGAAGTATTTTTTTCATGGAGAGGGTAGTGGACGCATGGAACGGCCTTCCTGAGGAGGTCGTGGGGTCAAATATAGTGGGGGAATTCAAGAATGCATGGGACAGACATGAGGCAGATCTTTCTGGACTCAAGTCTCCACCATCTTCAGGAGGGCCGGTGCCGGGATAGGACCATACATGCGCGGGACCGCGAGACTAGCCCGTGCCTCTGTAGGCTATCTTGGCGTCGACCCCGCCCCCCAAACCACCTCAGTTCCTTTTCTCTCACCGTCAAGTGTGCTTCGATGTTGACATGGCTTGCCTGCCGGAGTCAAGTCTTTGTCTATACGACAGCAGCTTAACCATTCAGTATTCATTTATGTTAACATTTTTAGTGTTCTTTTCTTATTTTTAACAAAGGAAAAAAAAGATAATGATGAAGAAGAAAAAGAAATTCTCTCCTGCCATTAGCGGAGTTGACCATAGATGGTAGCGGTGACATTAGGAAGACTTTGTTTGAAAGTTGTGATGGCAGTGGGGCTGTGTCCGGTCTGCCGCCCTTTGCGAAGAGGGGGGGTCCGACCACGGGCAGTCTAGTGCTGGGGGGGGGGACAGTCCGCCAAAGCACAAAACTGGGGCTCTGGCTCCACTTGACCTCGAGCTCTTCTTCCTTCTGTTGGGGGAAGAAGAATTGGTACTACTCGAGGTCACCCTCTGGTACAACTGCACGGGGATCGTCGGTGGTGGAGGGTGGTAGGCCTGAACCGACTTTGGTGGGTTCCCCTCTGGCCCCGCTCTTAACGACTGCATTCTTCGACACCAAATCCCAGCTCTGTCCTCAATGGGATTCCGGTGAGCAGTTTAACTTCTGGTCTGCTCCTTTGGAGCAGGGGGTTCGGTTCAGTTTTGCTGGCCAGTGGATTTGGTTCTGGGGCCTCTGGGCCTCAGAGCTGCTGGACCAGGGCCGGGTAGATTGGGCCAGGATATGCATGGTGCCCTCTTTGGTGCCAGCGCCATCGATGTTGACCCCTCGTGCCTACTCCCCTCTCCTTTTTCCATGCAGGGGCCGGCACGGGTACCACTTTCCTTCTTTCACCCCTTTTTCTTCAGGTCTGTGGTGGCAGTGCCATCAGTGCCATGTAGTACCACTGGTACTGCGTGGTGCCACGGGTGCCATCAGCGCTGCTCAGTGCCGTCCCGTTGCTGTGGGTGATGCCGGTTGATGTTGTGCAGCGGAATAAGTTGGCAGAGTTTCATTTTTCCGTGGATCTCTTCTTTTCCGCTGAAGTTGTTGCGGAGTGGTTTTCTGCGGAATAAAGTACTGTTCCGCTGAATATTACTCCGCATCTCCTAGTGTGTGGAGATCCGTGGAGGATCCAGTGAAATTCCATCATTTTTCCACTGGCAGAACTGTTATTCCATGCTCTTCCACCGGTGAAATTCTGCATTCCACACAGCACTAGTGCCGGCTCCATGAAGTGGCGTCGAGCTCCTCGACAACGTTCCAGGTGGCGGAGTCTCTAGTGATTCTGACCTAGACCTCCTTTTGGAGGCTCTTTTGGGATAGACGTGGATCTTTTTATTATGCTTTTCTCCCCCAGTCGCTCCTACCTTCAGTCTTACTCTGTACACCTGCCTCCTCCCCAGTGGACCGCCACTGATACTCCCTGGCTTACTCCTTGGGGGGGTGGTGGCACGGCACCACTACCTGCCTGTCTATGACAGGTAAGGTGTCGGTGATGCCGATATTGCCTCCCTGACCCCCCCCGGGCGGGATTCAGGGCCTGCAGTGGAGCCATAACTGAGTTGGTGAACAGAGTGGCAGAGAGCCATAGAGACCAGGCGCCAGGGGTGGCATCATCCAGAGTGATTGACATGATTTTTCTGTGTTTGTTCCAGAGACAGTGATGTGCACTGAAGTCCGGCGTCCGCCCCGCCTCCCTGCACACTCAGACGCCAGTCGCTGCCTCACCCCCGACCTCTGCCAGGGGTCAGTTAAGCACCAAATGTACACCCAACCCTCCCCCTAGAGAAGGAGAGCAGTCCACGGGACAGTCCATCCTTCTCCCCCCAAGCCGGCCCTCCGATGACCCGGGTCTGTTCCCAGACCTGGGTCACCAGCATCGCAAGCAGAAATCAACTGCTGCGCTGATGGGCCAGTGGGCAGAAGTGGATCTGGATGAGTCTCTCCCTGTCCTACTTGTTGGTGATACAGCGGATGACTCATTTTAGAGGCTGGAATGCAAGCCTTCTGTATCAGCAGAGTCTGTGATGGAAGATCTTCTTTTCTGTTTTTCCTCAAGGATATGGGGTCCACCATAACATTTCAGGCTTCTTCTGTGGACCAAAGACTTCTGCGTCTGGACTTCTTTCAGTTGTCAGTACAAGTACACCCTGTGGAATGCATTAATTCTATGGTCGAGAACCTTCCAGACTCTTCCGCTCCTTTGATAGGGGTATATAGCCCCCCTGTGACACTGCCCCTACGGTGACTACCATTGGCAACGGGTGATTAACATCTCCTCAGCAGTGATTATTGGTTCGGGCCTCCGATTAAGTTATGGAGGGACGACATCATCGTCATTCTTGTAACAGGCAGTCCTTTCAAGGTAGAGGCCTGAAAGCCTTGGTCAGGAACCAACTAACTGCCTGTAAAAAAAAAAAAAAAAAAAAAAGCAGCATAGGGCCTAGGCCCGAAAGCACCTCGTACCATCCTTCTGGATCTGGCCCAGCTCCCACCTCAGCTGCCTGAGGTGGTCGCCCCTCGACAACAGTGGAGGGCACCTGACTTGTTCTGCTAATTAGGGGAAGTCCATTCCAGCAGAGCTATGGGTCATCAGGATTTTTCAAGAGGGATTCTTTCTTAATTCAGAGATTTTTCCTAGACCTAGGTGGCAGCCCAATCTGTTGTTTTTTTTCTGTTAGACTCTCTTTCCTTGAATTGGGGCCTCAGAGCAGTAGAAGTGACTCCACGGCGAATCGGAGCATAGGTTCCTACTTCCTTGCTTGGTTCCAAGATAACAGATGGCATGCTTCCTTTCTCGACCTAGAAAGGCCAAGTAGATACTTGTTCAGGAAGGAGTTCTCGATATTCAAGCCTTCGCTTCCTGGACATTTGGCTCTGAGCCAGCCGTTCCAGGCTAAACTCTTCAGAAGAAGTTGCCTCAGCTTGCCTCTCGCTTCTCCAGGATGGGGGTTTCTAATTCGAGGAAGGTGTCAGTTTCACCTTCACAGCAGCTCTTTCTTAGGAGCTCCCCTAGATACCTCCAGGACGAGGGATGCCCTCTGTCATGAAGTTATTCCACTACAGGCAGAAGACAGAATTGTGATGTTTTCATCAACAAGCAAAGTGGAGCACTTTCCTACCCCCTGTACAGGAAGACAGTGGTGAGTGGTGCTTTGAGCACGTTGCGTCAGTTCAGTCATCGTGCAGTCGCTTTTGATGAATGGGGCAGCCCGAACCTGGTCCTTTCTGCAGCCCCTCTCAACACAGATCTGCCTCATCCTGCTTCAGAAATCCAGACCCTGGTGTCTTCTGTCAGGATGCATTACCGCAGTAGTCAAGTTTCTCCTGTATGCTTTCCTGCCCTTCCCTTAGTTCAGAGAGTGCTGCTCGAGTTGTAGGCAAACAGGGGCAGAATGATTCCTCATCGAAATGGAAGTGGGTAGGCTCTGGTTTCTCCCAGAACATTGCAAATGTCTTCTAAGTCGTGCATAGGCCTTCCACCAGGAAGGCTTGTGTGGCTAAGTGGAAACCCTTCTCCATTTGATGGGCAAATCCCACCTGGACCTTTCGGTTGCCCACCAAGTAAGGTGTTCGAGTGCCTCTTGCACCTGTCGTTCGCAGGTCAGCCATACTTGGTAGTGGAGGTACACGTCTGCGCTTTTTCGGTCTAGCTTGAACCAGTAGACATTGCCTCTGGTTCTTAACGTTAGTCAAGGTTTTGCCTTAACCCCAGAAGGAAAGGGAGTGCTCTCTTCACTCTGAATGTTAGGACGGTTCTGCGATTCTCATCGACAGAATGAAGAGCTACACTTTCGAACAATTTTTGTAGCTTCAGCTGGGTCAGCTTCTTGCCCGGAGATGTTTTTGTCTAGGTTAGTAGCATGTCTTCGACACTGCTAATCCTTGTCTCAGGCCAAATTGAAAGGCCAGGTTCATACCGCTCTATCAGAGTGGTTGCATCTTCCTGGCGGAGATTCGTAATGTGTCGATTGCAGTCTTCTGTAAGGTAGTGAGTTAGAGCTCAGTGCATACCTTTGTAAAGCACTATGTTCTGGATGTCCTTTCCAGACAGCTCTTTTCTTGGCAGGACAGTCCTTTGGACTTCCGTTCTGAGTGAACCCTATCTCTGAACTCCCTACTCAGGGTTGGTTGGTTTTAGCTTGGTACTCTCCCATTAGTGTGAGTGAGTGGTGGAGACTTGAGTCCAGGAAGATATGGAAATGACGTACCTACCGTAATTCTTGATCTTCTTGGACGCAGTCTCCACCACTCATTCACACGCCCAGCCACCATCCCCTGGGCTCACTCGTTTTGTTTCTTTGGTCTTCACTGCCTTGTTGTTTGGGCTGTGAAGACATTGTTCAGTTGACTCTTCTTGTGTGGGTCATCTGGGCCTTCACATGCCGGAGGTTAGGGTAAGTTATTTATTTTATTACTTATACTGCACCTCCTCGGTCGAAAAATTACTGAGCGGTTGGGGATGAAGCCGAGACAGCCCGAGGCAGCAAGGTTAGTCTCGTGAAAGCCGCCAGCATGCATTGTCTCATCCCGCAGCCCTCCTGAAGATGTTTGACTCCCACGGGGTCCTAGCGCCTCTGGCGTAGTCCCATTAGTGTGAATGAGTGGTGGAGACTATGTCCAAGAAGATCAAGAATTACGGTGAGTATGTAATTTCCATTTCTCGTGGAGAGTAGGAAGAAGTAGGCTGTTGGTTAACTAGGATCTGCAGCTTATCCAATAGATAGGGAAATGGGCAGACTGGGTGAGCCAAGCAGTCCATATCTGCCATCAAAGTCTATGTTTCCCTGGACCTCCAGGATGCATTCTTCCACATCCCAGTTTGTCCATCCCACTGGTGGTACCTACGGTTCCTTACAGAAGGGGTGCTCTGTCAGTTCCAGGTCATGTCATTTGACCTCTCCTTCCTGCCCAGTCTCTTCATCAGGTACATTGCAGTGGTGACAGCCTTCCTGCCGTGTCAGGATTTATCCCTACCTGGACAACTGGCTGACAGCTGGGTTGTCCAAAGAGGCATTGGAGCAGTTCAGGGACCTGGCCTTCCAGAGGCTTTGGTCTCTTGGTCAGCCTGCCAAGTCTAAACTGATCCCCTCTCAGGTGATCAGTTTCATTGGCGGCAGAGCTAGACTTTCCTACAGGCTAAGGTCTACCTCCCTGTGAACTGGCCATCAGATCATACCTCTTTTGCTTGATCATTTCAGGTTGGGTGCTCGCACCCTGCCTGGGACTTCTGAGGCTGCTGGGTACATGACATGTTGCACCAGCATGGTTTAGTGGGCTTGCTGGTGGATGCAGCACCTGCAGTGGGAGTTGGGCTGTCAGTGGTCCCAATGCTTAGGACACCTGGACCAGCCAGTCCCAGTGACCTAGCCTGTGTGGAATGCCATGCACTGGTGGCGGATCCCAGAAAATTTTGAGGAAGGAGTACCATTTGTCTGCCCAGAACTGACTGTCACTCTCACAACAGACACATCTCTGGTGGGGTGGAGAGTGCACCTGGGGGACCACAGGATCCACGGTTCTGGCCGCCCAGGGAGTCCCATCACCATATCAGCCTACTAGAGCTCTGTGTAGTATGGCTAGGTCTGACGGAATTTTCTCCTCTTGTCAGGGGTCAGGTCATATAAGTCCAGATGGATAATACCACAACCATGTTCTGCCTAAACAGGCAGAGTGGAACGCGCTCCTTTCAGTTATGCTGGGAAGTCCTCCACACCTGGACCCTCCTGCGCTGCCTGGTTGCAGATCTCCTGGTGGTTCACGTTGCTGAAGAAGACAATCAGCTGGAAGATGCTCTCAACCAGGTGGGCAAGACGTTCTATGAGTGGACCAGACTGATGTGTTCCCTGGGATTTTTCCAGTGGCCTGCTGATGTGCTGCCAAATTTTTGACAACCCCATTCCCGGCCGCCTCCCCCGCCCGCTGTTTTTATCAACAATGTTTTTGAAGTACAGTACCATCCCTATAGTGTTAGGGGCAGGTTTTTTTTTTTTTTTTTCTCATTACAAACCTTTAATTCCAAACTTAAATGGTAAATGCACTGAGCTTTAAATGTAGTGTGATTTCACTGGCTACTATGTTTTAAAATTTAGAGATTATTGGAAAGAAACAAATGATTATCTTGCAGTTGAGGCAGTTTTGTTCTCTGTCCACGAGAGACCATGCTTTTTATCTAGGTCACTGTAAGGAAGAAGAATGACTCCTTAAATGTTCTGAATTTCTGTTGATTATGGCAGTTCCTACTATACTTTTGGCTACTGAGAACCATACTTCTAGGGACGCTGATATGATCTATCCACAGTTCTGGCAGTTGCCTTTCCCCTTCAAGACTTGCCAGAAACATCTTCAAACTGGCTTCTCCCACCCACCCGGGTGGTAACTCCCTGGGCTCCACCCCGTGATGCCAGATCTTCCTTTCCGCTGGAAGAAGCAGGTTCCCTCCTTATCACTCTCATGCTGAGTATGCCCTTGCGATTAAATCTACGGATTTACTTCCTAAAAAGTTTAATACTTTGTGTCTTCGGCGCAGTCATTGATTGCAAACATGATGGACGACAAGTCCGCTCCCAGGTTCCATCAGTGCCCTTATGGGCAGAAGATGTCCCAAACGGATCCTCACACCATGTGCGTCTATTGCTTGGGGCATGAGCACGATCCCCATGCCTGCAACATTTGTCTAACTTTCCATCCTGCCATTCTCAAGGACTGTCTCGCCTGAGTCAAGTTAGGCTGACCAAGTGAACGGAACCCGCCGGTCAAATCTAATGATGCCGGTTGGGTGATCTCCGTGGCTGCGGGGTCCGCTGAACAGCTTATGGCGTTTGAGGAGGCTGCGGCCTAGGCCACTTCCCACTGCTCTTTGGTGGCTGCCTTCGTGCTGTTCCAGCTTGTTTCAACTTTCACGGGATCCTTCAAAGAATTGTGCCGGTCCTTGCCGAACCTCAGTCAGGGACCCTCCAGGCACAAATCTAAGTTGAAGAAAGAGTCCAAAAAATGGTTTCCGTTGACGTTCTTAGGATCGGGGAGCTCGTCGGTCGAGCTTCGGATTCGCTCGCTTCTCCGGATCCAACTTTGGTCAAATCCTCTGCCCAGGCAGCCGGCTCCATGGTAACCTCGTCCGGCCAGTTAGCCGAGACGCTGTTTGATCTTCTGGACGAGATTTTTCTCAAACTAGTTAACCAGTTGTCGACTAAAGAGGCCGACACTTCTTTATCCAGGACTCCAGTCCTGATTCAGGCCATTGGGATGGATCAGTCCGCTGACCCGCCGCCTCTGGTCGATGACCAAGACCTAGAGGAGTCTTGGTGCCCACTGATTCCCTATGAGCCCTGCTGCCGGTCCCCCCAGCGGTCATGGTCTCAGTCTTCTTCCCATAGGTCGAGCAGTTCCCGCCGACACTGACGCTCCCACTGTTGACACCATGGAAGGCGGCACCACCACTACTTTTCATTCTTGTCCTCCTCCGGTTAGGTGAGGCTTTGGCGCAAATTACATTAACACTACTAGGTTCTCATGTGGCAACAGCTGGAGCTGATTGGCGTGAAGCTGGCTCCGTCTACTGTGCCGGCCATCACCTGACTTTTGCCTGACAGGCTGAAGCCTTCTCTGCCTAAGGATCCGACCAAGATGGTACCCAGCTCAGTCCACCCCAGCATCCTCCACCGATTCTGGTGGAGCTGCCTCCTAAACAGCCGCTGACTGACACTCCGACTAAGGAGTCTCGGCCGACCAAGGGACTTCCCATTAACTGTTGGTCACCATCACCCCTGACCATCTGCAGAGGGTCAGTGGAAACTCGGGCAGTCAACTCCTCTTTAACGACTCCTCAGAGTCTTAGGGTTCCTCTCTGCACTCCCGTCCTGTCGTATATGGAATCGGTGGGGTATCTCTCAATGGACAAAGGCCTTTCCTCTTTTATGGGCCTTCTCTGCTTGATCTCTGAGTCCACAGGTTTGAAAATGGAGCCTGTCCAGAAATGGGCTCATTACCCATTGACTGAGAGCCTCGACTGGGGAGACACTCCTATGCCCTCTGCCCTCCTCCTGGATAGCCCACAAGTATGTGGTACCTACCGGTTCCCTCTTTGAGAGTCACAGAACACCCCTGGGTCGAGGGGTTGATGGCTAATTCTGTGTTTAGGCACTCCAGCAACACTGGGGATGTTGATAAGCCACCTGACAGAGTCCAAGAAGTTGGATCATGTGGCAAAAAAGGTCTATACTGCCTCCTCACTTGGACTTCGCCAGGCGAGCTTGACTGTCCTTATGGCCCACTTCTCCCATGCCCTGCTGGGCACCCTGGATGAGGTGCTTCCTCATCTGCTGGCAGACCTTCAGACCACAGTTAAACAGGTCTGGGACTAGGGCCAGGCTGTAGCAAAACAGCTCTAGACAGCTATGGACTCTTACACCCGCTCTTTGGCGGCCGCAGTGGCCATGCACCGCAGGGCTTGCCTGAGGATCTCGACCTTCATGGCAGACACTCGGCACAAGCTGGCAGATGTGCCTTTTCTTTGCACCGACTTGTTCTGGCCTGGGGCTGAAGGCCACCTCACCCGCATTGAGACGTCCAGTGCCACCTTGGACTCCATAAAATCTGACCAAAAGAACCCCAAGGGCTCCAGGCAGCAGCAGAAAAGGAAACCCTTTCAGTCCACCTCTACTTCTGTGGCCAAACCAGCCCAACCCCAGGCCGGTCAGCTGGCCCAGGCTTAGCGACCTCGGCCGAAGTCAGTGGTCTCTGTCATCCCTCAGCCGGACACTTCTCCTCCTCTAAGCCAGTACAGTGACGGGATGAGGGGTGCCTCTCTCATGCCTGTCACACCTCCCATGAGGGGGCAGGCTCCACCACTTCCTTTCTGCCTGGTCCGCTGTCACCACGGACAGGTGGGTCCTCGAGGTGGTGGGTCAGGGTCTGCCTCTGGAATTCAAGTAGTACCCTTCTTGCTGAGTCCACGCCCCACGGGAGGACTTGGTATCCACAGACATTCTGTTAGCTCTCAGACACGATATAGCCCAGCTGCTCCACAAGGAGGTTGTAGTTCCTGTTGTGGATCCTCCGGAACACCCAGGGTTTGTCTCCAGGTAGTTCCTGGTGCCAAATTCTAGATCTACACGACCTGAACACATTTCTCAACTCACGCACCTTCAGGATGGTAATTCTGTCTCGGATCATACCATCTCTAGAGCAAGACATGTGGCTTTGCTCCCTGTATCTTCAGGACGCATTCTTACACGTCCCGATCCTCATTCATCGCTACACCAAAGGTTCCTCCGCTTCTGAGCCAAGGGAACCCTCAAGTTCCAGGCCATGCCATTCGGCCTGTCCTCAGCCCCCAGGGTCTTCACCAAGTGCATCAGAGTACTAGTAGCTTACCTGAAGTGATGAGGGGTCCAGGTTTACCCTTACCTGGACAACTGGCTGATAGCAGGTCCCTCCAGGCAGGAGATGGAGTGGTCCTGGGACCTTGCACTCCAGACCTGCATTAGTCTTGGCCTTCTGGTCAACGAGGTCAAGTTGGAACTCTTACCGTTGCAGGTGAGCCACTTCATAGGGTTGGATCTCTACTCTTGCAGAGCCAGAGCCTGGCTCCTGGCGGACAGGGCGGAGGCTGTCTCCTCCTTTGCCCAATCATTTCAGGTTGGGCAATTTCGCCCAGCCTAGGACTTCCTGCACTTGCTGGGTTACATGGCGGCCTGCACCAGTGTGGTCCGATGGGCCCACTGGAGAATTTGCTTCCTGCAGTGGGAGCTGGTCAGCCAGTGATCTCAGCACAAGGGTCACTTCGACCGGCTGGTCACTGTGACCCAGCGGATGTGGGATGCCCTCCAGTGATGGTTGGTCCCAGAGCATCTGCAGGAAGGGATCCTGTTTCTCTTCCCACAGCCGACAGTCATCCTGATGACCAATGCCTCTCATGGGCTGGGGTGCCCACCTGGGGAACACAGAATCCATGGGCTCTGGATGCCCGAGGAGTCCTGATGCCACATCAACCTGCTGGAGCTCCAAGCAGTTTGGCTGGTGTTGACTGCATTCGCTCTGCACATCCAATGGCAGGTGATCCAGATCCAGACGGACAACACCATGACCATGTGCTACCTCAATAAACAGGGTGGGATTCACTCCCTACCGATGTGCAAGGAAGCTCACCACGTGTGGTCCCTCGTGTGCAACCTGGAGGCAGATCTCCTAACCATCCATGTAGCAGGGGCCCCCCCAACCAGCAGGCTCCTGAGACGTCTTCCTCTCCGCCTGTACCTGCTCTCCATTAGTCAGGGGAAGGTACTCCATCCAGACCTTCAACTCCTGCACCTGGCAGCCTGGTTTCTGAGTGGCTAGAGTTCCAGGCTTTGTCTCTCTCCAGAGATGTCCTCACTGTTGTGGAGGCATCTTGGAAGGAGTTGACCAGGAAATACTATGCCTTAAAGTGGAAGAGATTCTTCATTTGGTGCCAGGACAAGGGGCTGGACCCCTTGTCCTGTCGGTTAGCATCCTTGACTACCTCTCGGGCCTACGGTCGATGACCCCTAAGGAACACCTGGCAGCCTTCTCTGCTTACTGGGCACGGGCCAGTCAGCAGTCCACACTGGAGAAGGTGGTCTGGCATTTTTTCAAAGGCCTTGACCACATTTCCCCTCCGGTGCATGTACCACCGCCACCATGGGACTTGCTGCTGGTTTTGGCAAAGCTCACAGGCAAGCCAATTGAACCGATGCACAGGTGTGACATGTCTCACCTGTCGTGGAAGACCGCCTTTTTGGTGGCTATCATGTCAGCCAGAAGGATCAGTGAACTCCAGGCGCTTTCAGTGGAGTCTCCTTGCCTGATCTTCCACAGGGACAAGGTTGTTCTGTGCCCCAACCCAAAGTTCCTCCCGAAGGTTGTGTTAGAGTTTCACCTTAAGCAGGTGATTAATCTCCCGGTGTTCTTCACCAATCTCACCTCAGAGGCCAAGCACAGGCTCCATACTCTGGACCCAAGGCGAGTGCTTGCCTACTATAAGGAGCGCACGGCTGGAGTTCAGAGAGAGGTTCACCATCTATTTGTCACCTACACTGAAACTGTACCAGGCAGACTGGCAGCTAAGTGGTTGATTGGCAGGTGGACTGTATCATGCATCGACCTCTGCTATAGATTGGCTGGTAAGGAGCCTCCTGGAGTGCTAAGGGCTCATTCCACCCGTCATACCGCTGCCTCGGTGGCTGCTTCCAGGGACGTCCCTATCCAGGAAATCTGCAGGGCTGCTACCTGGAGGTCATCACACACTTTCATTTCCCAGTACCACATTGACCTTGAGTCACGCCAGGATACTGGTTTTGGGGCCTCTGTTATCCAATCTCTGTTCCCTAAGTAGAGGGTGTGTGCCTTGCCTCCCCCTCCTGGAGAACTGTGGATAGAACATCATATCCATGTCCCTAGAAAAACAAGTTACTCACCTGTAACAGTAGATCTTCCACGGAGTGGTCTCTTGCAGCAGGTAATATAATTTGGTCATTGCCAGAGGTCGCTGTGGCGCACGGCAGCTCTTATAGCAATCTTTTCCAGGGGCCGCCCACACATGACATCAGCTTCCTGTTTCCTATATAAGTGTGGGTGGTCCCTGGTATCCTCAGTTCATTTTACCGCTGTCTTCAGCTCGCATGCAGCAGCTAGAGCAACTTCAGACAACAGGCATCGATGAGAATTTGAGCAAACGACGAATGTCCAAAGAATCTTCAAGCAAGATAACGCTATTTCATTCCTGCCATTGCGGTAGGAAAAACTACCACTTCGACAACCATACTACTTGTGTAAGGCATCTGGGACCCACACGTGACACCAATTCCTGCGTACATTGTCAGGATTTCAACCAGGCAACCCGTTGACAGTTGCTGGAAGTCAAAAACCACTTAATGGAGCAGAAATTGTCTCTCAGAGAATTGGGGGGCTCATCCCAAGAGCTCCCCCTCCACTGATTCTCATTGACAGCAGAGAAAGGAGAAGGAAAAGCCCTTCTCAAACTCCGTGCCTAAGCGCTTGTCGACGGCCACCGTTACAGGTGCCCCACCATTGATGGCGTGATCTCTGACTTTCTCTTCATCGACGGGGGGTTATACCCTCTCATAGATGGCACTTTCCAGCACGTTGACAGCAGTCTATAATGAACCTTTTATGGGTTCCGTTGACACTCCATCGATGAGGATGTAATTTCTGTTGCATAATACCGTTTTCCCAGTGGTTCCGTCGACGAGGAACCACATTCCACTGGGGAAACCTATTGCATTTGCTATGCATACTGCCCCTCCACCTTCACAGGTAGGTTCTCACAGGGGCCAGGAGCACAGGGACCGAGACCCTGGACTTTACCACCCAGGGGCAAGACCTGCTCAGGCTACACGTCCAGTCCCCTCCACCATCCCCTTGGTTTCCCAGAACCCCCCACTCAACTGGACATCACTTCAGTAGTACAAGCACGTCTTGCATGCCATGCGGCATGCTCAGCCTCCGATCCAGGAGAGCCAAGCCACCCACCCCCCCTATTCCTCCACCAAAAAGATTTCAGGGTGATGGGGACCCTTTACCGCCCTGGTTGCCTCCCTCGTATGTGGATGACTACCTATCAGACGAGCCTGAATTTCTGGTAGACTTTACCGGAGATCTGGAGGACGAGGACTTCCAGGATATGGATTTCCAGCCCCAGTCTCCCCTATCAGAGATTTCCTCATTAAACGAGGACTTATCCAGGCACGTTGCTGCCTCCCCTCCAGATGACCCATCTTTCCATGAGATGATGGTCCAAATTCAGAAAGTCATGGGATTCTGTACTACCGAACATGACAAACAACATAAGGATATGGCAGACTGTTTCAGAATTCCAGTTGAACCAGCCCTTAGTTCTTCTGGCCTACCTGCCGCCAACGTCTAGAATGAGGGAGTCGTGCTGCATTCTCTGGAGCTGGAGAGCTTTGCTGTTCTATTTAGACAGAACTAAAGAAATCCTCAAATCTAAACAACTTTTTGTCTCTTTCAGCATGGCCCAGTTGGGTCAGCCTGTCGCTATCAGATGTATTTCGGTGTGGCTAGTGGCATGTCTTTGCCAGTGCTACTCCATGGCACAGGTTAAGCTGGAAGGCAGAGTGTATGCTCATTCTACCAGTGCAGTTATGGCATCTCTGGCAGATATTAGAAACATGCCCATTGCAGACATCTGCAATGCAGCTACTTGGAGCTGTCTGCTCACTTTTGTGAAGCACTACACCTTGGATGTCCAAGCCAGGCAGCAGCAGTCCTTTGGCAGGACAATCCTTAATGGACTTCTGTCCTAAGTGAGCTCCTGCCGCTCTTCTCGGGGGGATTATTTTAGCTCGGTACTCTCCCATTACTGTGAATGAGTGTTGAAGACTTTGTCCAGGAAGATATGAAACTTACATACCTACCATAATTCTTGATGATCTTGGGCAAAGTCTCCACCACTCACTCACACACCCACCCACCCACCCTCCATCCCTCGAGCTCACTTATCTGTTTTCTTGGTCTTCACTCCCTCGATGGCCGAGCTGTGAAGAGACTGTTGTGTTGACCCTTCTTATACGGGTCATTCGGACTATCTTATGTCTGACATAGGTTAGTTTCAGTAGATTAGTTTATGCTGCACCTCCTTGGTAAAAAAGGTACTGAGGCGGTTGGAGGGTTGACGCCAAGGTATTCTATACAGCACAGGCCGAGCTCGCGGTGCCCTTTCCTCAGGCCCTACCTCGGCACCGGTCCTCCTGAAGATTTTTGGCTCCTACTAGGTCCTAGAGCCTTCGGCGTAGTCCGATTAGTGTGACTGAGTGGTGGAGACTTCGTCCAAGAAGATCAAGAATTACAGTAGGTACGTAATTTTCATTTCTGTGCTCAATCGTGCTTCTTTTCCCGTATGCTTCAATCTTCATGTTTTTCAAAATTCTCTGTATTGGAACAATTTCAACGTAACCCGACAAGTTGGCCAAATGGTAAATTATTTATAGTATGCTTAGGGTGGGCACTACAGACATGCAATACGCTATTGCCAGCTGTTTTTTTTTCTAAATACTGTGGTCTCCACTGTACCCACAGATGTACCTGTCAGTGTAAGGTCCAAAAAGTCACTTTTCATTCTATCTTGAGAGGCAGCGAACTGCAGCCCCAAATCATTGTTATTTATATAACATAAATCAGTGAGGACTTTTGCTGTACCTTCCCAGATAATGAGAATATCATCAATAAAGTGGAAGTAATGTATAATATTGGAGTAAAAGGGGTTAGCCAATGGGTAGTAGATGCCCCCCACCACCAACTCATGAAGCAAGTAGCGTAAGAATGAGCCAGTGACAAACCCATAACTGTTTCCCCTTGTCTGCAAGTAAAATTGACCATCATACAGAAAATAATTGCTCTGAAGGACGAGATCCAGGGCAAGCATACCTCTCAAGTGTCCCTCATTACGAGGGACATCCCTCATTTTGCCCCTTAAAGTTGCTCTGTCAGTCATCCGTCCCTCTTGGAAAAGGTGCTGCCCACACAGATAATGTGCTATAAATTCAGATTTTAAAGCAGAAACTCTTTCTAAAATACTAAATTCAAAATAAACTTTATACAAGTAAACACTGCGGTTTTCACAGTGTTCTGAGCTTGTATCTCCATGTTTGAGGATGTGTCCCTCATTCTGAGTGCCCAAAAATGTCCATGTCCCTCATTTCAGTGACAAAAAGTTGAGAGGTATGAGGGCAAGCGTGATATGAGGGCAAGCGTGATGAAATCCATGGGGAATTTAATGGATGATGCTTACAGTAGTGTTTTCAATGTGTGCACCCCCAGGTCGTGTCTAATTACACAGTGTAATGAGGTAGCATCTACAGTGACCCACACGTATGTGTCCTTACAGGTAAAATTCTGAAATACCTGCAACACAGCTGTGAAATCCTGTGTAAAAGATCGAAGCTTTTTTTATTTTACCTCCTGCTGCAAAAATCCATCAATCCTTGTCTCCAGCTTGCAATGCCACCTCTTGTCAGCCAGGTGGCGGTACTGCAGCGGAGTCCAAACTCCCTCCCACACCTGCGGAGGCGAGTGTCCTTGGGGTGCTCAGCCATCCTCCCTCGGCCGGCCCTTCAACAACCCGGGCTCATTTCTGAACCCTGATTGCCAGCACTACAAGCTTTAGTGCAACCACTGCGCTGGTGGACCGGTGTATTTTTCTTAAATACTAAGGTGCTTCATATATCTTGCATTGGGGCATTGTGTTCCCAGGGCAGCCCCTTACTCCCCGACAAAAATACAAAATGTGTGGCACCTTGTTGAAGTAATGAAGTAAAGCTCTAAAGACTGGGAAACACTGCTTTGGTGCCATGAAGTTTATTGTTAACGGAGTATCACTTATCAATATGAATTTCTACTTTGAAGTCACAGTGTAAAGTGGGATAATGACACCTTCATGTGGAACATACGGCTTGTGAGAGGTAAGATGAGTGATGTCATTTGTAGTATGTGACTGTTGAGAGGCATGCTGGGAAATTTTTAATTTTTTTTTTAAATAAGGCTTGGGCACAAACGCCTTCAGTGCAGAAGGATGATCAGTATACTAATATTCCTTTATTCTAGCTATTATTAATTTAAACAACATGAACGATGGCTGGTATGGAGCACTGAAGGAAGCAATTCAACAGCAGCAGAGCCAACTTGTTTGGGTCTCGGAAGGCAAGGTAAGGAGATATGTTTTTTTTTTAAACTAGTGGTTATTTCCATGTTAAAAGTACAAAGGCTAGGTCCAACAGCCCTGTCCTTTTGAAACTGATAGCAACAGACTAGTGGATACACAATGATCTGAGTAAAAATATGCAGTTTTAATTCCACAGGTGATGGGGTGGGACTATAACTCACGAGTGGCAAAATCACGATTGAATTATGATAGTCCCAGCCATCATGAGTGATGATGAAATTGCGTGTTTTCTGTCAGGTCTTTCCATATTCACTAAATACAAAATGTATTCAGGCTCTGGAATGCATTGGAGGTAATTGGATCTCCCATGGCGGACACCTTTTGTGATGTTCCACATTGTCACTTGGCTAATCATTTACTGCTGGGTAATACATGCTCATCTGCCAGGTGTCTAGACACTCCAAAGCTGTGACATCAACATAGAACCCTTCGCTCCTCCCCATTTTGTGGCAGTTTGCTTTGAATCATCATTCTTAAGTGTGCTTTAGGAAAGGCAACATAACTAGAGATCTTACTTCGAGTGTGAGCTCTTGGCAGCAGGCTGTTACCATTAGGACTGTGCTGCAGGCACTAGAATCCACCGGAAAACTCTTAACTAGCAGTACCCAGCAGGGACCACCCCCTGACGTCGGCTCTGCCCCGACGTCAGCCATGGTATAAAAGGGGGCGGTCCCCAGCTCCACCTCATTTCTTTTCCCACCGCAGACCTGCTCTCAGTGGTTGCTCTTGGCTCTTTGTTTAGCAGTTCAGCCAAGTTTATTCATTTTTTTCTCAGAATTTGTCCTTCTCGGTCGAGTGTCTCTTTCTGTGTCTTCTTCACCGTCATTGGTGTCCTCATCAGGACCAAAGAAAACTTAAGTGTTCCTGTGGCTGCCAGATTCCTGCCAAGGACTCCCACGAGGCCTGAGTGTTCTGCCTTGTACTGGGCCACGACACCCAGGCTTGCAGGATCTGCAGAGGCTTTACCAGCAGGACAAGGATTCAATGCCTGAAGGCACTTCAAGCCCACTTTCTAGAGAAGCAGGTCGCATGATGCAGAGCTCTCCAGGGGGAGAAGTCTAAACATAAGGATAAGTCGCGCCATAAAATCCCGTGACAAGGACCGGAGCCGGTCCCATCCACGCTCCCGCTCTTCCCATAGAAGAGCTTCCTCATGGAGCTCTGGCAGTTCTGACTGTTCCCACCACTCAGAACACTCCCAGGACTGGAGTAGGTCTTACGGCCATGCTAAGACCCCGGCGCCGGTAAAAGGTAAGCAAGGCCCAGTTGCCCAGCTGGTGCCACCCGCGAAGGTGAAGGTCATGCCCCTGTGCCCCTCTTCTACCAAAGGCAACACTTCTTCGGCTCCCTCTTCAGCGCATGCCTTGCCCCACTGAATAAAGCCTCTGTCTTGGCCCTACCCAGGGCTCTGGGTAAGGCCCCTTTGAAGGAGCGGGAGTCCTCCACGAAGTCCTCCTTGGCTTCCCGCCCTACCAAGCCTCCAGTAAACCATGACCCAGCACCGGTTAAGCTAGGTGGCCAGAAGCCAACTTTGGGTACTGGGGCTGGTTGCTTACCAGACCAGGTGATACCAGAGACGGTACAGTTGCCGGTGTGGAGAGCCTCTACCCCGGAGGACGTCTCTGCAGGCACTTCACCTCAGGATCTTCCTGAGTTGCTGGCCTTGCTGATTCCACAGGACCAGCCTGTTAATGCCCGACGCCCCCAGCTGGGGCAGCGGCATCTCACTTCAGTAAGGAGGAGCTCACTGAACTGTTTCAGTTCTGGTGGAGCCAGGTCAAGCAGGACGTCGTTTCTTCTAAGCCAAACCTGATACTGGTCCCCAGTAACGTGGAGGATCAGACCACAAAGGGCAGTTCTTCTACCCCAACAGACAAGCCTGCTTCCAAAGAGCAGCCTAAGCCTTCCAGGTCCCGCTCTCCTTCGGTGGTCCGTACCCGCTCTAGGTCGGAGGACTGCCGGCAGCGTCGGTGTTCCAGGTCGATCAGCTGACGTCGGTCACCTCACAGGAGCAGGTCTCATAGCCACCATAGGTCTGGTAGTCATCATGGTCGCTCAACCAGCTGTCGTCGGACCCATAGCCGACGTCTGTCCTCTTACTATCATCGGTCTCACAGCTGGCACCAGTCGGTTAGTAGCTGACTCCTGACTCTCGGAGGACAGAATCCACTCCAGGTCATGGTTGGCTTCATCCTACTCTGACAGGGGCAGGTCTTACTCTTCTTCTCGGTCAGACTGGTCCCTCTTGGGGGAGAAGGTGTCCCCGGACGACAAGGATACCCCTTGTTCGCCTCCAGACGACTCTACTTTTATGGACATCATGAGGCATATCCAAGCCTCCAATGGACGGGAAACGGAGGACTTGGATACAGAATGCCGGAGGTTGTCCAGATACCTGAGGCAAAAGGAGCCAAAGCCTCTAGTGGTCCCTCCTTTAGTGGATACATTCCAGGACCTGACCCAGCTTACCTGGAAGCTTCCAGCCACTACCCTGGCGAGTCCCAGAAAGTCAGACAGGCTTTATAGAGCACCGAGGGAGGAGCCCTTCCTGGCAGAACACCATCAGGTAGACTCAATGGTCATTACGGTGGATCATGACAAATCTAAGCAGCCGAAGCACCTTAGCTCACAGCCTCCCAATGCAGAGTCCAGGTACTTGGACCAGGTGGGCAAGAAGATTTATTCTGCCTCCACCTGCTCCATAAGGTCACTTAACTTCCTCACGCATATGGTCCAGTACCAAAATGCACTGTGGGAGAAAGGCCAGGAAGTAGTTAGAGCACTGCCAGATTTGGTGCAGAAGATCGAATTACTGGAAATTCTAAACTCGGGTTTGGATGTAGGCACACATGTGTTGTGGGCCTCGTACGATACTGCAGATTCGCCGTCTAGGGCTGTGGCTTGCGGCGTTTGCCTTAGGCGCCATGCCTGGTTAAGGGTCTCTGGATTCTTCCAGGATCTGCAGTCCGGAATCAAGGATCTCCCATTCCAAGGTTCCGTCCTGTTTGGGGAGGAGACTGAGAAGTTGATTTCTCATCTCCAGGAGTCCAGGAAGTCAGTTTGGTCTGTCTGGAAACTTTACAAGGGGGACCAAAAGCCATTCCGTGAGTGCTCCTTTCGGAAGTCCTCAGGGCAGAAACTTATGGCCAGTTTTCACAGAGAGGTGGTTTCAAGAGGAAACCACAACCCAGCCTGCTGGGGGCACCCCATCTAGAGGCCCAAAGTCCTCCCAAACGTCTCTGCCCACTTCCAGATCTTCCCACTGACTCCATGCTGACCCCCCCCCCCCGGCGGAGGCAGAAGGGGAGGCAGTGGGGGGTTGCTTCTCTCTATTTGGAAGGGTGGAGCAAGATCACCTCAGACCTCTGTGTCATTGACATCACAAGGAGGGGAAATACACTAGAGTTCATGCAAATTCCTCCAGAGAATCCACCAAGGTCCTCTCATTATCCTCCTTCCCACATCCAGTTGATAGGAGAGATCCAGGCCCTCTTGCAAAAAAGGGGCAATAGAGCCATTTCCACAGGGAAGAGGATTTTACTCCCACTTCTTCCTGGTTCCAAAGAAAACTCATGACCTTTGGCCCATCCTGGACCTCAGCTCTTTAAATCATTTTATAGAATACAAAAAGTTCAGGATGGTGACTCTCCCAGGTTTCATTTCTCTGTTGCACCAGGGGGATTGGCTCTGCTCCCTAGACATGCAAGATGCTTACATGCACATAGGGGTCTTCCCTCCCCACTGGAAGTTTCTAAGGTTCCACTTCCAGGGGAAGCATTATCAGTTTTGGATCTTACCATTTGGCCTCTCCTGCACTTCTCGAGTCTTCACCAAGTGCCTAGCGGTGGTAGCCGCAGCTCCCAGACGAAAGGGCCATTACATCTTTCCTTACCTGGACAAATGGTTCTTGTCGGCTCCTTCAAGAGCGCTCCTTCTTCACAGTCTTGGAGACACCTATACTCTCTCCCGAGAGTTGGGGGATCACCCTGAATCTTCCAGAGTCATCCCCGGAGCCCAGCCAACAACTCTCTTTTATAGGGGTGGTTCTGAACACTGTCCAAGGCATGGCCTTCCTCCCACAGGACAGTGGGTATCGTCTGCGGGAAGTGGCCTGAGCAGTTTCCATGACCCCTCAATTCCAGGCCAGGACTTTCCTCAGTCTTCTGGGGCATATGGCAGCGGCCATCCCTGTAGTTACCTTGGCTCACCTCCACAGGAGTCATTCGGTGAATGCTCAGGGTGCAGTGGGACCAAAGATCCGATGGTCTAGACCAATTGGTCCGGATCTCGGACCGAGTCAGGAGGACCCTTTCTTGGTGGCTGAACCCCTGCAACCTTGAAAAAGGGGTTCCTTTCCGTCAGGAGCCCCCGAGCTGGATCCTAACCACGGATGCCTCCGAGCTCAGTTGGGGGTGCATCTAGGAGACAGCCAGACCCAGAGCATTTGGTCTCCGGACGAGCGCAGGCTCCATATCAGCATCCTAGATGCGAGCGGTCCTCAATGCGCTACGGGCTTTTCAAGAGGACCTAGCACCATGCTCTCTTCTTATTCAGACAGACAACACGGCCGTCGTGTTCTGTATCAACAAGCAGGGGGGCACACATTCAAATACCCCCTTGCAGGGAGGTACTGAGAGTCTGGTATTTGGCCCTGGAACATCAGATCAGTGTAGCCGCAATGCATGTTCCAGGTGTCTAAAATGTCTTGGCTGACAGCCTAAGCCAGTCACAGTCCAAGGCGCACAAGTGGGAACTACTCCAGTCAGTAGCGGACCAGCTCTTCCACCTGTGGGGTCTTCCAGAGCTGGACCTCTTTGTGTCTCCACGCATTGCCAAACTGCCAAATTTCTGCTTGTGAGAGCACATACCTGGTGTTTTCTGGCCAGATGCATTGTCCCTCTGTTGGACAAGGAGGTTTCTGTACACCTTCCCGCTAAACCAGAGGGTTCTCTTGAAGCTTCAGGCCGAGGGGGCACACATGATTCTCATTGCCCCACTGTGGCCTCAGCAGATTTAGTTCCCACTACTTCAGCAGCTACCAGTGGAACCTCCAATTTAGCTGCGATGGAGCTTGCACCTGTTATCACAAGATCAGGGCATGTTGGTCCATCCGGATCTCAAGTCCCTGCACCTTCATGCATGGCTCCTGCAGACATAGTCAAGTCCAGGTATGGGGTCTCTCAGGAGGTGGCGGATGTACTCGTCTCTGTGACAAAGCCTTCTATTAGGTCCACTTATGCCATGAAGTGGAAGCGTTTTGCCTTTGGGCTTCTTCCCGTCACTTAGGCCCTCCTACCTGTCCAGTGAACTCAGTTTTGCAGTATCTCCTCTCCTTATTGAGTTAAGGCTTGAGCTACTCCTCCATCAAAGTGGATTTGTCAGCAGTTTCAGCCTATCATGTGCTGGTGGAGGGAAAAACTTTGGCCCAGCTGGACATGTCCCAAACATTTTTGAGGGGCATTCTGCACATGAAGCCTCCCATCAGAGATCCAATGCCCCCCTGGGATCTCCTTTTTGTGCTGGAGAAGTTTACCCTTCCCCCTTTTGAACCTGCTGCAGATTGCGAGTTACGTTTCCTTTCCTGGAAGGTATCTTTTTTTTTAGTTGCTGTCACTTCCACTTGAAGAGTTTCCGAGCTTCAGGCCCTGATGTGTAAGCCTTATTTGTTTTTTCATAGGGATAGGGTTTCCCTAAAGACAAATTCTAAGTTTCTTCCCAAAGTGGTTTCAGAATAGACTCTGAATCAAGATGTCAACCTTCCAGTGTATTACCCAGACCATTCTAACAGAGGGGAAGCGCTCCTGCACACTTTGGACATCCACAGGGCGCTTGGGTATTATCTCAAGTGCGCTGCTCCGCATCGCAGGTCGGCGCAGCTTTTTCTTGCCTTTTCACCTCAACACCTAAGTAAGCAGTGTCAAAACAGACTAGCTCTGGGTGGTTAGTACATTATATCGTTTACTGTTACAATAAGTACAATGAGCCCCTTCCGGGTACTGTCAGAGGTCATTCTACCAGGGAAGTGGCTACCTCTTTTGCCTCTTTGAGGAATGTATCAATTGGAGACATCTACACAGCGGCTACTTGGAGCTCAGTGCACACTTTCATTAGGCACTACAGTCTAGTTCTAGGGACATGGATATGTTGTTCATCCACACTTATTGGCAGGTTCCTTGCCGCTTTAAATCTTGCCGGAAGGTCTTCAAGCTGGCTCCTCCCACCCACCAGGGTGGTAAAACTCTCGACTCCGCCCCATGACGCCAGATCTTCCTTACCGCTTGGAAGCTCAGGTTCCCTCCTTAACGCTCTGCGATTAAGACTGGTTCCTAATTCTTCGAAAGTTCGAAATCAAATTTTTTTTTGCTAAAAGACTTGGTCTTCTTCTCCTCATGGCTGTGATGGACAAATCGACTCGGTTTCCGGAGGTGCCCTTGCAGGCAGAAGATGTCTAGGGACGGATCCGCACTCCACGTCGTCTACTGCCTGGGCCTTGAGCACGACCCGCGAGCCTCGGACTTGTGCTCTTCTTTTTAGACCCTCGTCATTGAAGACTGTGCTGCCTGATTACAACTGGGGGCGCCCAGAAGGGAATTCACGGTGAAATCTAAAGAGGCCGGTTGGCGGTGTCGGCGGCGGGCGGGCCTCGGCGGATCAGCTCGAGCAGATGATCGCCCTCGAAGAGGAGGCGGCGGCCGCTTCTACCCGGCTCGCATTTGTCCCGCTCTCTCGGTGCCTCGTACTCTGCTTCTTTTAGGGAGCTTTGTCTGACCCTCTCGACGAAGGTGAGGGTCCAACTTCTTCGGGACCTTTTCCAGGTCCAAAAGAGCAAAAGTAAGTCTCCGTCGCGCTCTTGGGAGCGGGAAAGATCCCCTTCCCCTTGTCGACAGTCGACTTCGGTCGACCCCTCAGCTTCGGCCACTGGCTTCACGGTGTCCCCGTCAGGTCAGTTGACCGAGACTCCTGACGACGCGGTCGAGATTTTTCTCGACCCGTTAGACGGGTTGTCGGCTGGAGAAGCTGAGAATCCCCTCTCCTGGGTTCCCCCGGTGAGAGTTGAGGATCCCGTCGGCTCGTCTGTGCCTCCGGTTCCGGAGCCTTCCGTGGGATCGTCCGAGCCGAGGGGAGTGCTGGTTCCCGACACTTCTCCTGCGCTTCCTCGGCCTAATCGAGAGACTCGGCCTCGGACATCCTCCGCAGTCCGACCCGATCCGCCGCCTAGTGGTCTCGAGCTCTCGGCACGCGGTAAGCGCGCCGCCGCTCTTCCTCTTCCTCGACGAGGGAGGCTCGCACAAGTTGCGCCGAGGTACGAGGAACTCGTGTGGCAACAGCTCCTTTTGACCGGGAATAAGCCGACCCAGTCGTCTTCCCCGGCCATTAAGTGGCTGTCACCGGAGCGGCCGAAACAACCCCTCGTTGTAGCCAAGGAGCCTGTTCCCAGGCCGGTTGTTCGGCCAATTCCAGCTGCCCCACCGATTCTGGTGGAACCTCCGCCCCCACAGCCATTAGTTGGGGCTCCACCAAAATTCTCGGTTGGCCTTGGTTTGCCCCATGGGCTGTCTGTCACCCTCACTCCCGATTAAACCTCGCGGGTGGAGGGTGGCTCAGGCCAGGCAGTTCTTTGAGGACTCTTCCGAGTCCGATGATGGTTCCTCCTCTTCTCCAAGCGCATGGACTTGGAGTCCTCGGGAGGGCAGTCAGTGGACGATAGCCCTTCGTCCTTCTTAGGGTTGCTT
This sequence comes from Neoceratodus forsteri, assembly GCA_016271365.2. Classification (NCBI taxonomy): domain Eukaryota; kingdom Metazoa; phylum Chordata; order Ceratodontiformes; family Ceratodontidae; genus Neoceratodus; species Neoceratodus forsteri. Next base: position 1,414,242,148 of record CM028129.1, read on the forward strand.
CGACTCATCTCGGAGTCCACCGGGATGAAGCTCGAACCCGTTTCTAAATGGGCCAGGTATCCCCTCACGGAGATTCTGGACCGAGGGGATTCTCTTACGGAGGCCTTTCCGGTGGCCGAGGCCATAGTGGGTCCGGCCTTGGAACTTTGGCAGCGTCCTGCTTCCTGCCCTGCGCCTTCGGCCAGGATGGCCAGGAAGTATGCGGTCCCTACCGGTTCCCTGTCCGGTTTTCCGGAACACCCCTCGGCCGAGGGGTTGGTTACCGACAGCGTTTTCCGGCATGCCGGGAACGCCAGGGATGTGGACAAACCTCCCGACAAGGAATCCAAGAAATTGGATTATGCCGGGCGAAAAGTCTATGCTGCGTCCTCTCTCGGCCTTCGTCAGGCCAGTTCGGCCGTCCTCATGGCACATTTTTCTCACGCCCTCTTGGGCTCCCTGGATGAGGTTGTCCCTCATCTTCCCGCAGATCTGCAGACTACCGTCAGGCAGATGCGGGACCAGGGCAGGGCAGTGGCTAAACAGCAGCTCCAGACTGCGTTAGACATCGGGGACTCATGTGCCAGGTCTGTGGCGGCCGCAGTGGCCATGCGTCGTCGGGCTTGGCTGAGGATATCCACCTTTACTTCGGATACCCAGCACAAGTTGGTGGATGTTCCCTTTTTGGGGACTGACCTCTTCGGCCCTGGGGTGGAAGGTCACCTGCAGAGGATCGAGAAGTCCAATGCTACCTTGGACTCGGTCTCTTCCGCTCAGAAGGACAAAGGCCGAAGCCACAGCCCTAAGCCCTTTCGTCCTTCTGCGCCAGCAGCCTTGACCCATAGCGATCAGGGCCAGCAGGCTCGACCTTGGTATCCCAAGCCCAAGCGCGGCTTCCTCCAACAGGAAGCAGGGAGGTAAGGCCCAGGAGGTCCCTCGGCGGTCCCTCCTCCAAGCCTGCCCAGTGACGGGCTGAGGGTGTCGCCCCATCCCTGTCACTCTCTCCTGTTCCCCCTGTGGGGGACGGCTCAGAACACTTCCTTTCCGCCTGGTCCGCTGTTACCACGGACAGGTGGGTACTGGAGGTGGTGGGAAAAGGCCTACCTCTGGAATTCGAGCAGGCCCCGCCCTTCAGAGCCGTCGCACCTCGGGGGGCCTCGGGGTCCGCAGCCTCACTGGCGGCTCGCCGAGCCGACATCGCTCTCCTCCTCCAAAAGGAGGTGATCACGGAGGTGGAGGACCCCCCTTCAGACCCGGGGTTCGTGTCCAGGTATTTCTTGGTTCCGAAACGGACGGGGGGCTGGCGCCCCATTCTCGACCTACACGACCTGAACAAGTTCCTAAGGTCTCGAACCTTCAGGATGGTCACTCTGGCGCAGATAATACCATCTCTGGAACATGGCATGTGGTTCTGCTCTCTGGACCTACAGGACGCGTTCTTTCATGTCCCTATCCGTCCGTCACATCGGAGATTCCTCCGCTTTCGAGCGGAGGGATCCCTCTTCGAGTTCCGAGCCATGCCCTTCGGCTTATCTCCAGCTCCCAGGGTCTTCACCAAATGCATGGCAGTGGTGACAGCATTCCCTCTGGGCGGAGGGTTCCGGGTGTACCCTTACCTGGACGATTGGCTGATAGCAGCCTCCTCCAGGCGGGAGGTGGAGTGGTCCAGAGATCTGGCCCTCCAGGTTTGCTCTCGAGTTGGCCTTCTCATCAACGAGGCCAAGTCGGAACTCGAGCCGAAGCAGGTGATCCTGTTCATCGGGGCAGAGCTCGACTCTCTTCGAGCCAGAGCACGGCTCCCGACGGACAGGGCCGAGGTTCTTACCTCCTTTGCCCAATCATTTCTGGTTGGGCAATCGCGCCCTGCCCGGGACTTCCTGCGCCTCCTGGGTCTCATGGCGGCCTGTACCAGCGTGGTCCGTTGGGCACGCTGGCACATGCGCCCCCTTCAGTGGGGACTGGCCAGCCAGTGGTCACAACGCTGCGATCCTTTGGACCAGCTAGTGATAGTGACCCAGGAGATGTGGAACGCTCTCCAGTGGTGGACCGTTCCATTCCATCTGCAGGAGGGCATCCCGTTTGTCCGCCCCGAGCCGACGGTCTCTCTATCGACCGATGCCTCTCTGATGGGTTGGGGTGCCCATCTGGGGGAACACCGAGTGCACGGCCTCTGGTCCCTGCGGGAGTCCCGATGCCACATCAACCTGCTGGAGCTCCGAGCGGTCCGCCTAGCTCTCACCGCCTTTGCTCCGTTTCTCCGGGGTCAAGTGGTCCGAGTCCAGACGGACAATACCACGACCATGTACTACCTGAACCGCCAGGGCGGGACGCGCTCCATGCTTCTATGCAAGGAAGCTCTCCGCATTTGGTCACTCGTGCGCAGCCTGGAGGCGGATCTCCTAGCCATTCATGTGGCAGGAGCCTCCAACACCCTGGCTGATGCCCTGAGCCGGATAGGGGCTGCATCTCACGAGTGGTCTCTCCTGCCGGAGGTAGTACAAGATCTGTTCTCCCACTGGGGCACACCTCAGGTGGACCTGTTTGCCTCCAGGGAGAACGCGAAGCTGAGGCTGTTTCATGCCCGCCCCTCAGCAGGGCTGGCTGCAGGGATGCCTTCTCGGGGCTGTGGACCCGGGCCTCTTCTACGCCTTTCCCCCATTTCCCTTGATTCACAAGGTGCTTCTCAAAGCAAGGAGGGACAAGGCGCAGGTGATCCTGATAGCCCCAGACTGGCCCCGCCAGTTCTGGTACCCAGATCTCTTCAGCCTCAGCTCCAGGCTCCCGAGGCAGCTTCCAGCTCGCCCGGACCTGCTCTATGTCAATCAGGGGAAGGTGTTCCATCCGGACCTTCAATCCCTGCACCTGATGGCCTGGTTCCTGAGCGGCTAGAGTTCCAGGCCTTGGGTCTTTCCGATGGGGTCCTCAGTGTTGTTGAGGCGTCCCGTAAGGAGTCGACCAGAAAATGCTACGCCTTCAAATGGAAGAGATTCTCCATTTGGTGTCAGGGCAAGGGCTTGGACCCTTCCTCCTGTTCTGTGGCAAGCATTTTGGACTATTTATGGTCCCTTTCTAGTCAAGGGCTTGGGTCGATGACCCTAAAGGTGCACCTGGCAGCCATCTCTGCTTACCGGGCGCGGGCCGGGAAGCAGTCGGTGGCGCAGGGAAAGGTGGTCGGGCGCTTTTTCAAAGGCCTTGATCACATTTCCCCTCCAGTGCGAGAACCTCCACCTCCGTGGGATCTACTGCTGGTACTGGCAAAGCTCATGGGCAAGCCATTCGAACCAATGCACAGGTGTGACCTCTCTCACCTGTCGTGGAAGACCGCCTTCTTGGTGGCTATCATGTCAGCCAGAAGGATGGGAGAGCTCCAGGCGCTGCATCGAGTCTCCTTACCTGGTCTTCCACAGGGACAAGGTTGTCCTGTGCCCCCACCCGAAATTCCTTCCGAAGGTGGTGTCGAGTTTCACCTTAACCAGGTGCTGACTGTGCGGTGTTCTACCCCAATCACACCTCGGAGGCTGAATATCGGCTCCATACTCTGGACCCTAGAAGGCGGTCGCTTATTATAAGGGGCGCCTGCGGCTGAAATCGGGAGAGGTTCGCCAGCTGTTTGTCACCCTCGCTGAAGCCACACCTGGCAGACCTGCAGCCAAGTGGACGATAGGCAGGTGGGTCACCTCCTGCATAGATCGCTGCTATAAGTTGGCGGGCATGGAGCCTCCAGAGGATAAGAGCTCATTCTACCCATCGTACTGCTGCATCGGTGGCTTTCAGGGCGTCCCTATCCAGGAAATCTGCAGGGCTGCTACCTGGAAGTCCGCACACACCTTTATTACCCATTACCACATCGACCTTGAGTCACGCCGGGATGCTGGTTTTGGGGCCTCGGTCCTCCAGTCTTTATTCCCTAAGTAGGGGTGTGCGCTTGCCTCCTCCTCCCGGAGAACTGCTAGAGTCTGCCAATAGAGTGTGGATGACAACATATCCATGTCCTAAAAATACAGGTTGCTCACCTGTAACAGGAGTTCTATGAATGGTATATGTTGTTCATCCACATGACCCACCCGACCTCCCTGGCTTCGACGCACAACCTGAGCTTCCAGCGGGCCAGATCTGGCGTCACAGGGCGGAGCCGAGAGTTTTACCACCCGGGTGGGAGGGAGGAGCCAGCTTGAAGACCTTCCGGCAAGATTTAAAGCGGCAAGGAACCTGTCAATAAGTGTGGATGAACAACATATACCATTCCTAGAACTCCTGTTACAGATGAATAACCTGTATTTATTGCTTCCAGGCGCAGGGCCGGGTTCGGCGTAGTGGTCCTCCAGGGACTTCTTTCCTAGCGTGCCTTGTTGGCAGCACTGGTGCCTTTCAGCCGCCTCCCAGGATTACTTTGTGTTCCTTTTCACAGGACTGCTTGGGACTCGGTCCTAATGGTGATAGCCTGCTGCAAGAGCTCCCAATCGAAGTAAGATAGTACAGTTACTTAAGAACTTACCATAACGGTAGATCTTCGAGAGGAGCTCTTGCAGCAGGCATTGCTTTCCCGCCCTCCTTCCCCCTGGTGAGTTTATTCAGCATCTTTTTTGCATGCTTCCACCGGGTCCGCCTGTTGGAACCTGTTCATGGGTCTTCGGCAGGTGAACTGAGGTGGAGCTGGGAGCTGCCCTTTTTTTGTACCACGGGTGACGTCCGTCAGGGGGCAGCCCCCCGCTGGGTACTGCTAGCTAAGAGTTTTCCGATGGGTCCTAGTGCCTGTGGCACACTCTTAATGGTAACAGCCTGCTGCAAGAGCTCCTCTCGAAGATCTACTGTTACGATAAGTTCTTATGTAACTGTACTTTCTGTCCTCAAGATTGTCTTCAGACTACCCCAGTGGCCAAGTGTGCATGTGACTCATGTTCAGGACAGACTCTGGCCGCTGTGTTGGGGGACAGACCTGGCTGAGGTAGCTGTCACCCAGCTGTGCACCTCAGTCATTCCGGGTTAACGTCAAGTTCTGGTACCACAGGGGCAGGCAGTGATACCTCTTGCACTGTTGCACATTCTTGGTGGTATTAATCTGCTCCTTGTCTGGTGTTTGCTCCCAGTACTGTACTGCACTTGTTTCTTAATGCATGGTTTTATTTTGTGTGGCCCTGTCTATCTGCCTGTACATTGAGACTGCTCAACTGTATTGTATTTTTATTGTAATATATTTAATTGTATTACTATTGCCTCTTACAGTGTGCTATTTTCACTTGCACACCTCATATTGTTTACTACCCCCCCAGCGTATCTGTAAACAAGCTGTTATTTGCTCAGTGTGTCTTTCCTGATAACATGTTTTTAATAAATAAATGAAAACATAAGGGAGCGTGCCTCTTGCTGCATGGATGCTGTGATCCAAGGCCGACTCTGGCTCCAGTCGCGCCATGGGGTGAAGGCGCTTTGGGTGAAAAGTGTGTGGGGGGAGAGTGTATGTGCACCAGGTCATCTGTATGAAGGTTGTCTGTGCCTTCAGGCTCTGCTCCGTGCAGATCCCCAGCATCTGAGAAGGTGGGGGCAGTGCCTGACAGAAGAAGAAGATGTAGGTGAAGGCTGGGGGAGAGGGGGGCCAGAAAGCGAGATTGAAAAAACAAATTGTCAGTGACAGACCACACACATGTTTTTGTTATGCCCTGTTGACACTTCATTCTGGGAGGAACTTCCAGAACAAAAACATAATGTTTGTGCCTTAAGGCAGAACTTGTATTCCCCACAGTGGTCCTCCTTTCAATTTCTCCACAGTGTCGAAGGGTTTCCCCATGCTTCATGGCTTTTTTTGTACTTTTGGACAGCCAAGAAGGCCATCACCCAGTTTTGGAGGCAATGGTAGCCACCAGCAGTTGAGGCCTGGCTCCAGATTCTTAAATCAATATTATGGAAGGCATTACGGCATCCCTGAGAGTCCATTTGCCTCAGTTTGAGGCCAAATGGCAAAGATGGGTTCTTTCTGTGTTATCTCTGGTTGACTCCTTTGTCCTATAATACCATAAATAGGAAATCAAGAAGAGATCATGGACTCTGTCTGATGGGATGGAATGGGATCAGGATCTAGTTTTTAATGCTAATATGCGGGAAAACTAAAAACTATATAAAGTAATATAGCTAGGTTATTGTTGCAAGATTAAATGTTACTACTGTTTGTTCATACTTTTTGTAGTTATCTTAACTGGCTCTCCCTGACCAATTACTTACATTTTGTCCTGGGCTGTTTCATGGGCAAGGTCCTTGGCACTGGCACTCCCCTGGACTGGCGGAGCTCCTCGTACTGGCTGTCTTCTCTTTTTACTATCTCAGGTCTCTGGGCCCTGCTGTTCTTAAGATTCCTGCCACTTGCACTTAGAAGGGGGAGACAGGGATTTTGCCTCGTGTGCCCCCAGGTTCTGGAACTCCCTTCCTGTCCAGGTCCGCACCCCCCAAATGCATGCCTCCGAACCTCCCTGTGGAATTACTTGAAGCTCTCCTCAGCATGTGGTTGTCTCAAACCTCCATAATTTCAACTGGTCCCCTGCACTGAACCCCACTTTCTTAAGGTGTAGCCTGCCTGCTTGGGTATGGCCCTGCATAATGTTTCCACCCTATGCATCAGGCGTTACTCTGACTGTGGCTCCACTTTTTGGGGTCCTAAACTGTATATAATGTGCTGCTCACAGCCTTGGTGACTCTCTGCATATGTTCTGTTCATTTTTTTAACTGTGTGTACCTACTGAATATGTTATGCTTTCCGTGACTCTGTGAAACTGCCTAAATTGTGTCATGTTGTCCTATATATTCGAACTCGTATTTTCCTGTACTCTTCTGGGTCGTACCTGAAAATAGGCAAATATCTTGTCTAGTGTGCTTACCTGGTTAACAAAAGCTAAATAAATAAATAATCTTCAGTCTGCTGATGCCGGTATCTACTTTTTAAAGCATATCTGCTGTGCTTGCTGCTAGTGATTATGTCAGGTAATGCCTGTCTCAATAAAATAAAATAAAAAAGGAAACAAGATGGTCTTTGAAACCTCTCTTTTCTCATAATGTAGTGACTCTAGCAGGGAATCTTGTTTGTTTCTACAAATAGAATTTCTCATACTTAGTGTGGCTGTTTTATTTGCTTAAATTAACTTTAGCTGTTAAACCCAAATTCCTGTTGGAGGCCGAGTGCTGCTGGAATTCTTCAAGGGAGCATTAGATAAGTGAAAAAGGTCTCGTTCTTGTACCGTGGATTCAGTTCACTATCAACACTCTGGCTGTCTGCTGGATACAGCTGAGTCACTTAATGACTTCAAGATAAGCTCCTTCCACCACCCATGGTGTATATCATTCGGCTTCTCCCCATCAACTTCAGATCTTTTTTCCACTAGAAGGGACTGGTCTCCTCCTTCGCAGCTCTGCATGTGAAAGAGTATTCTGTTTTTCAAGTGCTAAATTCTTTGGTGAACTTCGACTTATCTACAAGTTTTCAGCTTATTGAGAGTCAACCAGATGATAAGATATACTCAATCTATGAATTACAGCTTGGAAAGACTGAAATTGGGGTGCAAATGTTGCATGTGTTGCAACCAAAAGATGTCAACCACGGACCCGCATGACACATGCCTGTACTGTCCGAGAAGCATCACTATATGAAACTGTGTCCTTTATACCAGGCCATGCATCCAACATCATTAGAGGAGCAGCAGGCTTTGTTCTGTATCAGCAGGCCCAAGGACTGCATAAAGCCCTCGGCAGATCAGCTAGTGGCCTTGGAAGAGGAGAAAGCAGTGGCCAAGGGCAGGCTGACATCCTCCGTCTCAGCTGATCCTTCCATTGGAGGGACTTTTACGAAGTCTGTGAAATGTATCTGGTCCTCCAGACCTATGGGAGAGCCCGCTCTAGGAGCACAAGAACAAGAAGCGCCATCATTGTTGATTATGGGGTAGGGAATGATCCTGCTCCTCTGCTGTCTCAAGTCTCCCAGCCGATCGACCTTGGTTGAACATCCACAGGTGGACGGTCGAATCAAGTCTTGTACAGTGGCCCCATCTGAGCCAATGACTTTGGCTCTGGTCTAGCAGCCAGTCAAGATCTTTCTTAAACCGGTTGACCATTTGATGGAAAGGGAGGTCAACGAGGATTTGTCAGTTTCTCAGACTCTGTTTCTTCTGGTCAGTATTTAAGAGGAGCCGTCCCAGTCAGTGCCCCAGCTAAGTCTACCCAGGTTGTGCATACCCTGGTCGTCACCCCTTGAGTACCCACTCGGAGACCCATCGTGATCTCCCTACCAAAGCATGTGGTGGTCTGCCTTGCTCCACTGGTGGACGCCCGCCTTCAGTTGAAAGATGTAGAGGCACTGTTCATGTCCCCCGTCATGTGCGACCATTCGACGTTGATACCGACACCAGTCAAACTCATCATCCTTGAATGAGGATCACCATTGATGCTTTCTTCATTGGAAGTATGAAGACTGTATATTTATCAATATGATGTTTTTGTATAATGTGCCATTGCATGTGTATGACCTTCAGGACCTCCTTGTGAATGAGCTTGCTCAATGGAGTTTTCCTGCAATAAACTTGAAACTTGAACTTGCTCTGTCAACAGTTAACCATTGCTAGGTGGGGTAAGGCTCTTCTCTTCAGACCCTGGTGGCTCCACAGATTGCGGTGTTTGCCTCACCTCCCATGGTGGTGGAGCCTCCTCCCACGCAGTCACAGAAAGGAGCCCCACAAAGGAATCCCGCTTGGCCACCATCCTGCCGGGTCTGCTGTCCATTACGGTCACCCAGGGCTCTGAATGATTTTTAAATAATTATATTGCTGTCTGTTTTTATATTTGTTGTAACTTGTGCAGTGCCTTGATATTGAAAGGCGCTATATCAGTTTTGATTTGATTTGTTTTAAGGTGGGCCACTGTCCTGAGAAATGGACCAGGGTGATGTTCAAGGATCTATCGGACTTGGAGGAAGAGTCCTTCATGGCCTGGAGCAGAACATATCTGATCAACCTTGACTCCTCCAATGGGAGTGATCTCAGTCAGGCTTTGCAGCAGTTGATGGATTCTGTGGAGGTCCTTTTGGAGCCATTGCAGAAGAGAGCTAATACCCTTTCACCAACATACTGGAAAAGGATGATTCCCTGGGGCAGGCCATAATTGGGCCAGCTTTGGACCTCTGGCATTACCTAACATCCTGCCCAGCACCCCCTACCCATGTGTCCCAGAGAAGGTGGGTGATGGGGTGTGGTCCCTATTGAGAGCATTTCACAGTTCTTGGACCACCAGGAGGGTTTGTGTCCGACTCTGCGTTTCTTAAGTCGAAGGACCAAGGAGACATGGACAGAATGCCTCCCAAGTCCAAGAAGTTGTACCATGTGGCAAAGAAGGTCTGTGCAGTGTCCGCTTCCGTTCTCCAGCAGACTAGCTATGCCATAATCAGGGCCCCAATTTTTCTGCGGCACATCGGAGCAAAGTTCTGCAGCAGGGTTCTCGTTTCGCAGAACTTTCTGACACTCAGCACCAATTTCTGCGGTAATTCTGCGGGACATTTTACCTTAATTTTTTTCCTTTTTTGCCACCTGACACAATGCACGTAATATACAGTCATTTTAAGGGCATTTGTCACCAAATTTTCAACATAGCCAGTTTAAGACCTCTGCTCATGAACAGTATCACTGTGATTTTATTAATCTGTCCAGAACATTGATTTCACACACCGACTGCGCCATTGTGCGCTACATGTGTGAAAACACATTTTGGGTGAAATGTGAAAAATGACAGTTGTACTGTTCATAAGGAGGTGTGGTAAAATGGCAATACTGAGAATCTGCAGTGAAAATATTAAAAATGCTCGAACTTACGAGCGTGCGTAGGAACTGCGCATCGCACGCTTGTAAAACAGTCGTTTTGGGGAATAATTTCACCAAATTTTCAACATAGGGTTTTTAGAGCCTACCTCATGAACTGTGACACTGTCATTTCGTTAATCATTCCGGAAAGGTGGTTCTGCGCGGTGACTACGGAACCACCTTTTTGGGGACAGCACCAACGAAATAACAGTGTCTGATTCGGCGAGGTGGGGCCTCAAACTCTCACTTGAAAATTTGGTGAAGAAATTCATATAGAATGGCGTGAGATATGCACTAAAGTTGGAAAAATCTATTTATGCTGTTATACAGCTACCGGCATTTCTTCAGTTCGCAGTCGGCTTTGAAGAGTGCAGTCGTGTTCCCGGTCCATCAGAAGATCATCGCGCTGGGCTCCGGAGGTAAGTATAGGTTGGGTGTGGGGAGGTGGAGTGCGCAGAGGGTGAGTGCGGGTTGGGGAGGGGGCAAAAGAATCACTGATGGAAGGTTTTTTTTGTTTCAGGGTTCTTCTGGATTCTCACACAAGGAGGGACTTTTGCCACCCTGGGGTGGGCTCCCAGTGTGACACCAGGCAGCTTGGGGGAATCGATGAAGCCGACGGGGGATTGGGCACCCCTGCTGGCAAAGGAAGTTTTGCCTCACTGGGGTGGGCTCCCAGCGTGGCACAGAAACATTTGGGGGGCAGTGAAACAGACGGGGGATTGGGCACCCCCGTTGTCAAATGAAGCATTTGCCACGCTGGGTGGGCTCCCAGCGTGGCATACTAACATTTCAGAGGTTGCACATTTGTTCCGCGGGTGACGGCAAATTCCACGGATATTTCCGCGGTTTGCCACACCTGCGAAATTGTGGAAAACTTGGGGCCCTGGCCATAATGGTGGCTTGCTTTAGCCACTCCTTGTTTGGCCTTGTCAGGGAATTTCTTCCCTTGCTGCCGGCTGATGAGTAGGTCATTTCCAAGATGATCCGAGACCAGGGGTGCATGTTGGCCAAACACCAGCTCTGGACAGCTTAGGACCTGGGCATGGCCTGGCTGAGTTTGTCCCCTTTCATGGTAGACATCCAGCTCCAGTTTGTTGTTGTGCCCTTCTTGGCCCTTCATGGGCACTGCCTTCTCCAGCCCTTAAGTGGAGCGACATCTCACTCGTATTGAGAAGTCCAGCATCACCCTACATTCCGTGGCTTTGTCTCAGAAGGACCATAAGCCAGCCAAGGCTTAGAAAAAGCCTTTTTTGGCCCTAGGTTTCCAGCAACAGCAACCTCAACAAGGGCAATTTCAGCACTAGCATCTGAAGTTGACATTTGGCAACCTCATCAGAAAAAAAAAGGTGAAGCAGGGGTGCATCCGGTGCCCAGCAGGCTGGAGCCCCATCCAAGTCTGCTAAGTGATGGGTTGTGGAGTGTCATTACCTATGATTGGTCAAGGCACCGTCTAGGGACCTGTTAATTCAGACTTTGCATCGTACTGTTCAGTTGTTCTGGGTGCTGGGCATCACGGTCAACCTGCCCATGTCAGTCCTGACCCCTGGTCAATGCCTTCAGTATATTGGAGCAGAGCTGGACACGACTCAAGGCTTTACCTTCCTGACCCAGGACAGGGTAGACCACCTGATGGTCCAGGCTCAGCTGCTCTTCAGCAGTCGGTATGTTACAACCAGAGCCTTCTTGAGGCTTCTGGGTCTGATGGCGGTGGCTATAGTTACTGTGCCTCTAGCAAGATTGCATATGAGGATCCCCCAGTGAACACTGAGGGTCCAATGGAATAAATGCACTGACAACATCAAACAGCCAGTTCTAGTCTCCTCCCAGGTCAAAAACGTACTGCAGTGGTGGATGGAACCCAGCAAACTGCTGAAAGAGGTTTGCTTCCTCCTTTCTTCCTTCCTTCCCCTCAGCAGATCCTCACAATGGATGCCTTTAGGTCGGGCTGGGGGGCTCATCTGGGATCCCATCAGACTCAAGGGATGCGGTCTCCAGTTGATGCTACCCTCCACATCAGCGTCTTGGAGATGAGGACAGTTCTGTATGCCCTTCAGGCTTTCCAGACCCATTTGTCCTCAGGACATCTGCTGGTCAAGACGGACAACACCATCGTAGTCCATTACATCAACAAACGAATGGGGGGGGGGGGAGAGAGACACTTGTACCCCCTGTGCTGGGAAGCAACGAGGGTCTGGTACTGGGCTCTAGAACATAGTTTAGAACTTTAAGCTGTCCATGTTCCAGGCATGCAAAATGCCCTGGTGGACAGACTCAGCCACTCGCAATCTAGGATGAATGAGAGGGTGCTGCGGATCTCGGTCGTAGAAGACCTGTTCTACATGTGGGGCCATCCAAAGTTGGACCTTCTTTCGTAAGCACTCAACGCAAAACTGCCGCTTTTCTGCTTGCCTGCTCAAGGGCCTGGAGTTTTTTGGCAAGATGCATTGTTCCTCTTTGCCTTCCGCCGATTCAGAGGGTTCTGATCAAGCTTCAGATGGAAGGGGCCACTCTGATCTTGGTAGCTCCCTTCTAGCCTAAACAGATCTGGTTCCCCTTACTACAGCAGCTGACAGTGGAACCCCCTGTACCTCTGCCTCTGTGCCTGGGCTTGCTCTCACAGGAGCAGGGCAGTCTAGTCCATCGGGACCTCAAGTCTCTTCATCTTCATGCATGGCTCCTGAAGACAGCGATTGCTAGGTTTAGAGTTTCACAGAAGGTGGCTGATGTACTGGAGGCTGCCAGAAAACCCTCCACCAGGGCCACTTATTCCATAACGTGGAAGTGCTTTGCTCTGTGGGCTGCTTCCCATGACCTGGATCTTTTCACTTGTCCAGTGAATCAGGTTCTGGAGTACTTGCACTCCATGTTAGATGCTGGGCTGCAGTTCTCTTCCATTAAGGTTCAGCTGTCTGCTGTTTTGCCCTTTGATGTGCCTGTTGATGGCTGTACAGTGGCCCAGCTGGATGTGTCCTATACATCCTTGAGAGGCATCCTACACTTGATGCCTCCCATCCGCAATCCAGCTCCACTGTGGGATCTGAATTGTGTTTTAGAGAAGCCTACTTTGGCTCAGTTTAAGCCAGCTACGACTTGTGAGCTATGCTGTCTGTCGTGGAAAGCGTTATTTTTAGTTACTGTTACTTCTGCTCGGAGGATTTCTGAGCATCAGGCTCTCATGTGTGAGCCTCCTATTTGAATTTCCACAAAGCCAGGGTATCTTTGTGTACCAGTCCTAAATTTTTGCCTAAGGTGGTGTCCGAGTTTACTTTAAATCGATCCATCCACCTGCTTGTGTATTATCTGGAGTATGCCAATCCAGGGAAAGCATTGCTCCATAACTTAGATGTACATAGAATATTCAGGTATTATGTTCACTGTACAAAGGACGTTAGGAAGTCCTCACAGCTGTTTGTTTCTTTCACCTCTGAGAAAGTGGCCATTCGCAGTCTCGAAGCAGTGCTTGTCCAAATGGTTGGGCAACTGCATTACTTTTTGTTATAGGAAGTATGGTATGGAACTTCCTGTTGTACATGGACACTCAGCTTGAGGGGTGGCTACTTCTACTGCCTGTTTCAGGAATGTTTCAGCTACTGAGATCTACGCAACTACTACCTGGAGTACAGTCCACACTTTCACTGGACACTTCAGTCTGGACATTGCTTCTAGAAGAAGGGCAGATTTCAACCTAGCTGTGCTACAGTGCCTTCTTTCTTGAGCCTGTTCCTTCCAGCCACCTGAACTGTTCCGAAGTCAGAACCGCTTAGGACTCGTCCCAAAAGTGGGGCTTGCTGCAAGAGATATCCTTGAAGATAGTGCAGTTACATAAGAGCTTACTGTAACAGTAGATATTAGAGAGAATCTTTTGCAGCAAGCCATGCTATCCCTCCCTCCATCCCCCTTGATCCTCTTTGTCTGTCTCCTTTTACAGACTATTTTGCTCAGTCTCTTTCCAGTGGCGGGAACCTCTGCCCTGTCCCAGTTCCTTCAGTGAACATCCATTATGTCTGTTCTTCGGTGGGGGAACTGAGAAGGGCATGAGGCCACCCGCATGTATATGTATGTATATGTATAATATACACATGAGTGGCAAAATCATCTGACGTCATAGTTGTGGGTGGCCCCAGTAGACTGCTAGCTGAAAAGTTTCCGTGTGGTCCTAGTGCCTCACGGCTATGGTTCCAAAGGTGTGGCTTGCTGCAAGAGATTCTCTTGAAGATCTACTGTTACAGTAAGTTCTCTCACAGCTGCACTTTTTCTAAGCCGTGGGCAAAATGCTACCTGTTCCTTAATAACTTGGTAAAGAAATGGGGGGCTCTACCGATTATGGACAGAGCCATCTCTAAAACCATCTCTTCTGAGGTCAGTCATACTGTCATTCCATTAAGAGGCACCACAGCGCTCTCGGTCCCTGATGATAATCCTCTGGAAGCAGCTTGCAAATGTGCATACTATACATCAGGTTTTGGTTTAAGAGTAGCATTTGTTTATTGGTAGCCCGAGTACTATGTAAATGGTCAACTACAGTAGCAGATGAGATTCTGGAGGATTCTCTGGTCAGAGACTACATTTTCTTAGTGCATATGGCAGCCTTCTTTTTAGGGGTTTCCATGGTTGATCTCATTCGTGCTTCTGCACAGGATTGTGCTGAAACTGTGGCAGGGATTAGTTCAGTTTGGTGATATTAGTCTGTCACATGAATAAACTGAGGACTTCAGTTTTAAGTGCTGTCAAATCACCACCTTTCAACAGCATGAATTCATTGGGGGGGGGGACATTGATCGGCAGATCATGCCTTCAAGTTGCATTTGCTTAGTGGGCCCTTCACCAGTGGTATGTTCTGGTCACAGTTAAGACATTCTCCCCCCACCCCAGTATACATTAATATCCCCAACTCCTGCATCTGAGCAAGGATGCACCTTGTTTTTCAAGGATTTCCCCTGTTCAGTCTAGGTGCCGGCATATAGGTGGCAGCAATTTTCTCTCTGGTTTTCACCCTCGTACTTCCTTCCTCCCCCTCTCCTCTGGCATGAAGGATGCCTTAAGGTTGCAGGCGTATAGTAAACCCCTGCTTGAGGAGCAAGCTCCCTGGCCACTCTTAAACTGGAACCTGCCAACAGTGTTCCCCTGCTAAGGCATGCTGCTTTTTAGCAGCTGCCATAGCCCGACCTGCCCCCAATGTAGTGACAGACATCCACTCCCAAACAACAGTCATCTTGCATGACAGCACAGTGCACTACTGCTGGGCCATCAGGGTAGCCATTAGAAGACATTTTTATGGAGTTTGAGTATTAAAAAGGTTCCTTGTCTAGCTTCAAAACTCAGCAAGCTTCCAGTAGTGAGTACAAAGGTTGGGTTTCCATTGAAATTTCCTTTCCTTTCTAGCATATGGATAACTGTGAGCTAGAGCTGCCATCTCAAACATAGTGTCTGCAGAATAGAGAGGCTCCTTTTCCCATAGGCGTTGTGGGAAAGCCAACCATAGAGGAAAGTACTTAGCATGGGGCTATGCAAGCCCATCCTTGTCCACAGGCTCTGAGTGGACATCTGCAGAAGTTTTGCGACAGATGGGCCCAGACCATATCAGATGCATGGGCACTGGGGATAATTTCACAGGGCTATGCAACAGAATTTTCTTCTCTGCACTGCAGGCAGCCTTTTTTTCCAGTCAACAGTATCTGCAAGTTCCAAGAAGCATAAAGCAGTAGATCAGATATTCGATCACTTGCTCAGCATAGGGTCTGAAATTGTGTGGGAGGTGTGCAAAGATGAGTGATTGATGCATATGTGTATACATGTACTTTTCGATATTTCTAGTCAGTTTGCAATCTGTATTTTGTAACTGTTTGTGATAATGTATGCTCGAGTCATCGCTGTAAATGAGCTTGGCTCAGTGACATTGTCCAAATAAAATCTGAAACTTGCACAGTTTGGAATATGAAAGAGTTAAAAAAAAAAAAAAAAAAAAAGTCCCTGACCAAAGTTAGAGCAAAAGTCATGAACTTCAGTATGCTGTGTCTAGCGCGAAGTTCCTGACTTTGCACTAATTTCGCCGACGAAGTTTTAGTTCAAAACAAAATGGTAATACTAAATGCTCACTGAAAATAGAAATTAGAGTAAGAATCAACATTTCAACCATAGGTCTTCTTCAGGAACTGCCTGTATCCTAAAAAGGAAAAAAGAAAAATTAGTGGAGTAGCACTAGCAGAGTTTTAATTCTCTGCATCCCGATCTGTAGATCTCTGGTTTTGCCTTGGAACCTTGGGTAGACATCGCAGTTTGACTTGCTTAAGGCAGGAACCTGGAATTCTTGCACATATTTACAAAACGATACAGATAGGACATGAGTTTCTTGGATGCAGTAAAGGGATAGGCAGTAGAATCATAAGAATGTCAGAAATATTCTCTCCCTTCCATTCATTTAGAGGTTGTTCCTGTTAAATCCAAACAGTAAATGACTAACCTAGTGACAATATGGAACGACACAGAAAGAAGAAATTGAATCAGACGTCATCACTTCTTTATATGTTTGCTTGCGTGCATGCGCAAGAAACATTATATGGCAGCTTAGGAGAGAAGTGGGTTGTGGAGGTGCAGCACTGTGGCAGCCAGTGCTGGCACTGCATTGTTGGGCTTGGCAGTGCTCAACCAATGTAGGCGATGACACTGGTTCTGCAGGGTGCCACCAACTTGTAACGATTTCACTACTGCAGTCATGGGCCACCTTGTCATTGCAGCGTCAGCCATTCCGCTGCAATGAAGGAGTGACCCATCTTTGGAGGGCGGTACCTACCTTGCCTGGTGTAACATTTCATCAACGAGGCGGTGGCTGTGCCGCCTCTGAGCCCCATGAAAGCCGATGGGGGTGCCCAATCCCCCTGTCAGCATGCCTCCGACCCAGTTCATTTGCCGACGGGGGAGCCCACCCCCTGTCGGCATAATGCCCCCCCCCAATTTGTTGTGTGCCGAGGGGGGTGCCCAGTCCCCTTGGCATCATTCCTCCAAACAGTCTTTTGCCGACAGGGGGCCCAGTCCCCGCCTGCTTGTGTTCCCTCTCCCAAAATGCAGGTGGCACTCTGGGAGCCCACCCAGTGTGCAAAACAAACCTGGGGAACTCTCCTGATGTCTTTTTTCCTCCTTGAAACCAAGAAACGGTCCTCGCAGTGTCTCGTGCCTCTTCCCCCAACCTGCAGCCACCCTCTGTGTACCCTGTCTCCCCACACCCCCCTCACCCCATACTTACCTCTGGAGCCCAGCGCGACGATCTTCGGTGGACCGGGAACATGTCTGCACTCCTCAAAGCCGACCGTGAACTGAAGATATGCCGGTAAGCTGTATAATGGCATAAATAGAATTTTTTCCAATTTTGGTGCATATCTCTGGCGTTTTTTTGGGAATTTTGGCACCAGATTTTCAACATGGGGTTATTGGGACCCCTCTTCATGAATTCGGTCACTGTCATGGTGTTATTCAGTCCCAAAAGGTGATTTCGTGGTCACTGTGCTGAATCACCTTTCGAGACCGATTAAAGAAACAGTGCCACTGTTCATGAGATGGGCTCTCAAAAAGCCTATGTTGCAAATTTTGTGGGGGGAAAAAAAAATGGTGTTTTGCAAGCATGTGTTGCCCAGTTTCCACGCACGCTCGTAACTTTGCAAATTTGTAATATATTTTCACTCCAGATTTTCAACAGTGGCATTTTTCTACACCTCCTTCTGAACAGTACAGCTGTCATTTTACACATCCTGGCTAAAATGTGATCTTATCTGTCAGTCTTCACCATTCATCACCTGTGGGTTCTGGCTGGAGGTCATGACCCCGTGGGAGCTTTTATTTATTTATTTTTTGATGGGTGGAGTCGACGCACTGTCGGCACCACCCTCGAGGCCGACACACTGTGTGGCGCTCGCAGGTTGGCCATGAGTTGTTGTCAACCCCACCCCTCCCACCAGTTTTTCATCTCCTGTCAGAGAGGTCGACTTGTGAAGAGCTTCTACAAGGGCCTAGTTTTCATGCTACCGACGTCAAAAGTCTCTCAACACCGAAAAGTCTCAACACCGTCTATTTATCCTGCAGATTCCGTTTTCGCCTGCACTCAACACCACTGTGGTAAGACTGTTCTTATTTTGTCAGCGACGTCGAGTCTTTGTTTAGCTTGTTTTACCATAGGTCATGTTTCAGTCGGGGGGGGGAGACAAGAAATCGTTGAAGACAGGGCAGCCCCCTATGCGACGGTGCCCATGCGGCCGTAAATGCTCCGTCACTGGCCAGCATGACCATGCCTTGCGTGTCTTGGCCTGCTTCATGACATGGATTCGTGAGACACCTGCTTCTCCATGGACTATCGTGTTATCGATCAACGCGCGTTGAAAGTTGGACGAACTCCGTCAACTTTCGGGGCATGGGCACACACTCGTCGGTCCAAGCGTAGTCTCTCGGCCTTTCCTCGGTCCTCTCTCAGTTCTATATGGACCGTGGAGGAGGCTTCTACTCTAGTAGCCTCGCGGTGCAGAAGCCCCTTCCGCAATGCAGGAGGACCAGTCTGCCCCAGTGGATGGGAGCAGTGTTGTTTCCTCGGGCTGGGAAGCCTGGGTGGCGCCGTCTTGGGCCTCGACGCCATTCATGGCGCCATGGGCCCTGATGGCGCCGCTCCATTGCTCAGTGCCATCTCTGCTTTCAACGCCATTCGCAGAGCCAATGGTGCTGACAGCGCTGTGGGAGATTCTACAGCACCATCCTCGACCGCTTCTCGCCTCGGTGCCGTTGGTGGCGCTGAGGATGGCGCCGTGTCTTGCTCTGGTGCCACTTGCAGCACCGAGTGACGACGTGGCACCGGGGGGGTGTCATCCTTGGCGCTGCTGTCCCTGAGTTCAGCGCCGCGTGGGTTGAGACGGCGGTGTGGCTGGCATTGACTCTGCTTTCGCTGCCACCTTTGGCACTGTGTCTTCTTCAGGCACCATTCTTTGTGCGGTTGGAGACGTCGGCGCCGGCTCTGGTGCAAACACCCGGACTGGTACCCCCTTTGGTTGGGATGCAGCAGGCACCCGCTTACTGTCTGGCATCAGACTTCACAAGATTTTAAATAATTGATTAGCAGGTTTTTTCTTGGGACAATGCTAACTGTACAGAAAGTATTTATATAGGTTTTCTAGAAGTGTTATGTTTGTTAAACACAGTGAGACAAGTGCTATGCATTTTCACAGTGTTTTAGCACTTTTATGACCAAAACGCTAATCAATTTTTGGAGTTAAATAAAACCCTGCTTCAGTCTTTACCTCCTCGGAGACTGAGTCGGAGTCTGATTCGGACAGGCTGTCTAACTCTTTGGAGTTGGCAGCCCATGTGGGCACCCAGGTAGTTTCCGCGACTGACCAGAGCCAGCCCCCCTCTGAAGGGTGGGCAGTTGCCCCCATGTCCAGGGTCAGGGGTGCTGACCAGCAGGCAGTGGTGCAGGCCACTATTGCTCTGCAGCCTGGGCTTAGAGGGTGTTCTGCCCCCTCAGTTGTGGTACCCCCTCAGGTGGTGTGCCTGGATCGCCCAACTTTGGGGCCGATCAGAGCACCCACAGGAGGTGAGGGTGCTACTCCCTGGGTGGTCCCTTTGGGAACTGACCAGGGTTATCAGCTGCCTAGGCTGGTCTGTGTGAGGAGGAGGGCTCTTTTGGACTCCAGGGGGGTTGAGGGGTCAGGGTTCGATGCATCAACCGTTTTCCAGGACCCACCCGAGTTCAGGAAGGAGTCGTTTCGCGGACCGTCATCCTTCTCTCTCGGTCTCCTCGAGAGGGCCCTGGTCTTTGGAGGGTAGGGACCATCCTTTTGGAATTTCATGGTCCCGGTCACCTCGCAGGGGGGAATCTTCAGGGCACAGCCTAGGCAGTTCTGGTATGGTTGATCAGCTGTCGGCTGTAGGGTTTTCCGGAGCCCTTTCTACCCTTGGGGCCCCTGGTGTACTCTCTTGCCCGGACAGAGGACTGTCTCCTTCTGCCGTTGGCCTCGTCCCCACTTCTCTATCCCTTTCGCCTGCGCTCCCAGGCATTCTTGGTCCTAGGGGACCTCTCTCCTGGGAGCAATTCAGGGGTGTGGCTGCTCACTTCCCTTCCTATGTCAGGGCCATGGACAGACAGGTGTTTCACCATCACCCTGAGCAGCCAACCCCTGGATCTCCAAGGTCCTCTGCTTCTTCATCCCCCTCTTCAGGGGGAGAGGAGCTCTCTGTCCACATCTCTCCTGCTGCTGATCTCACGGAGTATCAGCATTTCCTCGCAAGGATGATGGAGGACCTGCATGTCACCCCACCCACTCAGCACAATCCAGAGCACTCAACGCGCACCTTCCTAGGCGATCTCAGTGCGGATACCCTTGTGGTGCCTGCCTGGCGTGCCCCTTTTCAGGAGGCATTGTTGTGCTTCTGGCAAAGACCCTTTTCCAGAGTCCCAGCCCCTAGGGATCTGAGCCAGAGGTATTGTGTCTCTTCCCCGAGTCTCCAGGTGGTATGCCTCATCCTCAGTCAGGATTGATGTAGCTGGATACTCCTGATGGGCTTCGCGACCCCGGCCGTGACTGGCCCCCAGATCAAGATTCTATGGATTTTGACTTCTGGGGGAGGAGGACTTTCTATTCGGCACGGTTGCTTCTTTCAATTTCTGCACATCAAGTCCACTATGCTACCTATAGTAGGTTTCTGTGGTCCAGGTTAGGTGCACTCTCTGCATGTGGCCTGGAGCTAGCAAGACACCAATCGAGGACTTCTTATGACGCCAGTGAGGTAGCTACCAGGGTCGTAGGGACAGCGATCTGCACTAGGCGATCGGCATGGCTGCATCTTTCCCGGTTGTCACCCTTGGCCCAGCATAGGGTGATTTCCTCCCCTTACCAGAGAACCCATCTTTTCTCCTGTAGGGTGAGGTGGCATCTATCGGGGCAACTTCCTACCCCCTCCGGGGTGGTCCTCATCTCACTCTCCCCACACTCGGGCCTCCCCAGGCCCGTAAAGGTTCTCCCTCTCAGTGTCTCACCCACTGAGGGCTAAGGGACATTGTCCTTTAGGGTTAGGGCCCCCTTCGGGGGGGCTCGGTACTCACCCACAGGTGATGAATGGTGAAGATTGACACAGATAAGATATGAAAATTACGTACCTACTGTAATTCCTGATTTTTCTTTGTATCTTCACCATTCATCACAATCCCACCCTCCATCCCCCCGGGACCTCAGTCTCTGGGTCCCTCCTCTCTGTGTGCCCCCAGTCCCCCCTTCCTTTCCGCTGGTCAGGGCGGGTGACCTGGGGCACACATGGGAATTTATACTCCTGTCTGAGGGGGCCAGTGGTGTACCTTCTCTATCAGCCAGCTCCACCTGGGGTGGGAGCTGGTGGTTGCCCTCTCTTTCTCTCTCCTCCTCTAACCTGCTCTGTCTTTGTCCTTTAGGACTTATCCCTCAATTTTTTTTTTTTTTTTAATAAACCTTGTTTCCCTCTCCTCTCGGAAGGTTTTCGTCGGAGTACAGCCCTGTATCCTATCTTTCTTCAGAATAGCCGTTCTAGGGACATGGATGTGTTGTTTAATCCACACTTACTGGCAGGTTGCTTGCCGCTTTAAATCTTGCTGGAAGGTCTTCAAGCTGGCTCCTCCCTCCCACCCGGGTGCTAAAACTCTCGGCTTCGCCCCATGACGCCAGATCTTCCTTACCGCTTGGAAGCTGAGGTTCCCTCCTTTGCGCTCTGCGTTTTAGGCCTGGATCCTAACTCTTCGGTTAACCCGAAACTTATCTTAAAATTTACAAGACTTCGGTCTTTTTCTTCCTTCGCAGCTGCAATGGACAAATCAACTCCTGGATTTCAGCGGTGCCCCTGTGGGCAGATGATGTCCCGGACCGATCCACACTCCACGTGTGTTTACTGCCTTGGGCTTGAGCACGATTCGCAGGCCTGCGACTTGTGCAAGTCCTTCTCAGCCACGGTTCTTGAGAATCGCACTGCCAGATTACAACTTGGGCACCCCGAGAAACATTATCCTCCGATAAAGTCGAAGGAGGCCCGTTGGGCGTTGTCCACGGCGACGGGCTCGGCTGAACAGCTCGAACATATGATCGCCCTCGAGGAGGAAGCAGCCCAGGCCGCATCAACATCTTCTTCGGTTGCAGCATTTATCCCGCTCTCTTTGGGCTCCTCCTGCACTGCTTCATTCAAGGAGCTTTGTCAGTCCCCCTTCACTAAGGGAGAGGGCCCTTCGGGACATTCCTCTCGGTCCAAGAAGAAGGACTCCAAGGGTAAGTCCCACCGTCGACGTTCGTGGGAGCGGAAGAGGTCCCTTTTTCCAGATTGTCGACACTCGACTTCGGTCGAGGTTGCGGCTAAGACCGCTGGCTTCACGGTGTCCCTATCAGGTCAGCAGGCCGAGACACCCGTCGACGCAGTCGAGATTTTTCTTGACCCGTCGGACGGGCTGTTGACTGGAGAAGCCGACAACCCTTCTTCATCGGTTCCCCCAGTGGAAACCAAGGACTTGCCTGTGCCGGAGTCCCCGGTTGAGGTCCCCAAACCGAGGGAGGAGCGGGTTTCCCCGCTTCCTCTCAGACCCACCCTCGGAAACACCGAAGATCTTGGTCTCCGACCTCTTCTCGGTCCAGCCGATCCCGCCGACATTGGCAGTCTTGGTCTCGGCACCGAGGAAAGCGGCGGTGCCGCTCATCCTCGTCTTCGTCCTCTTCGGAGGATAGGCTCCAGCTCAAATTGCGTCGGCGGTATGAGGATCTGATGTGGCAGCAGCTCCTTTTGACCGGGAACAAGCCGACTCCGTCGCCTTCCCCAGCCATTAGGTGGCTGTCACCAGAGCAGCCAAAACAACCCCTCATTGTAATCGAGGGGCCGAAGCTGACACCAGTTGTTCGGCCGAAACCAGCTGCGCCACCCATTGTGGTGGAACCCCCGCCTCCACCCAAGTGGAGGGTGGCTCAGGCCCTTGGCAGCTGTTTGCAGACTCCGCGGAGTCTGACGATGATTCCTCGCTGTTCTCCAGGCCCCTTGACCTGGAGTCCACTGGGGGTCAGTCGGTGGACGAGAGCCCACCCTCGTTCCTGGGAATGCTTCGTCTCATCTCAGAGTCTACTGGGATGAAGCTCGAACCCATTTCAGAGTGGGCCAAGTATCCCCTCACGGAGATACTGGACCGAGGGGATCCCCGGAGGCCTTTCCGGTGGCCGAAGCCATTGTTGGCCCGGCTCTGAAGCTATGGCAATGACCAGCTTCTTGTCCAGCACCTTCGGCCAGAATGGCCCAAAAGTATGCCGTTCCCACTGGTTCATTCTCCAGTTTCTCGGAGCACCCCTCCACGGAGGGGCTAGTGACTGACAGTGTTTTCCGGTGCTCCGGAAACGCTCAGGACGTGGACAAGCCACCCGATAAGGAGTCCAAGAAACTGGACTACTCTGGGTGAAAAGTCTATGCTGCGTCGTCCTTAGGCCTTCGTCAGGCCAGTTCGGCCATTCTGATGGCACACTTTTCACATACCCTTTTGGGCTCCCTGGATGAGGTGATTCCTCATCTCCCTGCTGACCTCCAGACTACAGTCAAGCAGGTGCGGGATCAGGGAAGGGCGGTGGCTAAGCAACAGCTCTAAACTGCCTTAGACATTGGAGACTCTTGTGCCCGGTCAGTAGCGGCCACAGTGGCCATGTGCCACAGAGCTTGGCTGCGGATCTCCACTTTCACAGCGGATACCCAGCACAAGCTGGCAGACATTCCCTTCCTGGGTACCGACTTGTTCAGTCCCAGGGTTGAGGGTCATCTGTAGAGGATCGAGAAGTCCAACGCCACCTTGGACTCAGTTATGTCTGCCCAGAAGGACAAAGGCCGCCAGCAGCAGCGTAAGCCCTTTCGGCCTTCAGCCCCTATGGCACATCCGGCCCAGCAACACCAGCATCAATGCCAGCAGGCTCGCACTTGGCACCCCAAAGCCAAGCCTGCAGCTTCCTCCAGCAGGAAGCCAGGAGGGAAAGGCCCAGGAGGCCCCTTGGATGGTCCTTCCTCCAAGCCTGCCCAGTGACAGGTTGAGGGGTGTCGCCCCAACCTCATCACTCCTCCTTGGGTTCCCCCCGTGGGGGAACGGTTCCATCACTTCCTTTCCACCTGGTCTGATATCACCACGGACCGCTAGGTGCTGGAAGTGGTAGGAAAGGATCTGCCTCTGGAATTCGAGCAGGCCCCACCCTATTGAGCCATTGCCCCACGGGGGGCTACAGGATCCGCAGCCTCTCTGTCGGCTTCTCAAGCCAGCATTGCCCTGCTTCTCCAGAAGGAGGTAATCAGGGAGGTGGCGGATCCTCCACCAGACCCAGGGTTTGTGTCCAGATGTTTTCTGGTCCCAAAATGGACGGGGGGCTGGTGCCTCATTCTAGACCTTCACGACCTGAACAAGTTCCTAAGGTCTCGAACCTTCAGGAAGGTCATTCTGGCTCAGATCATTCCATCCTTGGAACGAGGCATGTGGTTCTGTTCTCTGGCCCTCCAGGACGCATTCTTTCACGTCCCAATCCATCCGTCCCACCAGCAATTCCTCCGCTTCAGGACAGAGCGGTCCCTTTACGAGTTCCGGGCCATGCCCTTCGGCCTCTCTCCAGCTCCCAGGGTCTTCACCAAATGCATGGCAGTGGTGACAGCATTCCTGCGGCGCCGAAGGATCTAGGTGTACCCTTACCTGGATGACTGGCTGATTGCAGCCCCCTCCAGACCGGAGGTGGAGCGGTCCAGGGATCTGGCCCTCCAGATCTGCTCTCAGATTGGCCTCCTCATCAACGAGGCCAGATCGGAACTCGTGCCAATGCAGGTGATTCAGTTCATCGGGGCAGAGCTCGACTCTCTTTGAGCCAGAGCACGGCTCCCAGCGGACAGGGCCGAGGTTCTTTTCTCCTTTGCCCAGTCATTTCTGGTTGGGCAATTGCACCCTGTCCGGGACTTCCTGCGCCTCCTGGGCCTCATGGTGGCCTGCACCAGCGTGGTCCGTTGGGCCCATTGGCACATGCGTCCCTTGCAGTGGGGACTGGCCCGCCAATGGTCACAGCGCTCTGGTCCTCTGGACCAGCCAGTGACAGTGACCCAGGACATGTGGAACGCTCTCCAGTGGTGGATCATTCCAGCTCATCTGCAGGAGGTTATCCCGTTCGTCTGCCCCGAGCCGACAGTCACTCTAATGACCGCCTCTCTGATGGGTTGGGGTGCCCATCTGGGGGAGCTCAGAGCGCATGGCCTCTGGTCCCCTCAGGAGTCCTGATGCCACATCAACCTGCTGGAGCTTCAAGCGGTCCGAATAGCCCTCACCGCCTTCGCTCCGTTTGTACGGGGTCAAGTGGTTCAGGTCCAGACTGACAACACCACGACCATGTACTACCTAAATCACTAGGGCGGGACGCACTCCTTGTCTCTGTGCAAGGAAGCTCTCCGCACTTGGTCTCTCGTGAGCAGACTGGAGGCGGATCTCTTAGCCATCCATGTGGCGGGAGCCTCCAACACTCTGGCCGATGCCCTAAGCCGGATAGGTGCTGCATCTCACAAGTGGTCTCTCCTGCCGGAGGTAGTACACGATCTGTTCTCCTGCTGGGGCACACCTCAGGTGGACCTATTTGCCTCCAATGGAGAATGCGAAGCTGAGGCTGTTTCATGCCCGCCCTCCTCAGCAGGGCTCGCTGCAGGGGGATGCCTTCTCGAGGTTGTGGACCCCGGTCCTCTTCTACGCCTTTCCCCCATTTCCCTTGATCCACAAGGTGCTTATCAAGGTGAGGAAGGACAAGGCGCAGGTGATTCTGGTAGCCCCAGGCTGGCCCCACCAGTTCTGGTATCCAGATCTCCTCATCCTCAGCTCCAGGCTCCCGCGGCAGCTTCCAGCCCGCCAGGACTTGATCTCAGTCAGCCAGGGGAAGGTTCTCCACCCGGACCTTCAATCCCTGCACCTGATGGCCTGGTTCCTGAGCGGCTAGAGTTCCAGGCCTTGGGTCTTTCCGACGAGGTCCTCAACGTTGTTGAGGCATCCCATAAGGAGTGGACCAGAAAATGCTACGCCTTTAAATGAAAGAGATTCTCCATTTGGTGTCAGGATAAGTGGTTGGACCTTTCCTCCTGTTCCTTGGCAAGCATTCTGGACTACCTGTGGTCCCTTTCTCAGCTAGGGCTACGGTCGACGACCCGTAAGGTGCACCTGGCAGCCATCTCTGCTTACCGGGCGTGGGCCAGAAAGCAGTCGGTGGCGCAGGAGAAGGTGGTCGGGCGCTTTTTCAGAGGCCTTGATCACATACCCCTGCAGTGCAAGAACCTCCACCTCTGTGGGATCTACTGCTGGTATTGGCTAAACTCATAAGCAAGCCATTCGAACCAGTGCACAGGTGTGACATCCCTCACCTGTCGTGGAAGACCGCCTTCTTGGTGGCTATCACGTCAGCCAGAAGGATGGGAGAGCTCTAGGCGCTTTCCATCGAGTCTCCCTATCTGGTCTTCCATAGGGACAAGGTTGTCCTGCGCCCCCACCCGAAATTCCTTCTGAAGGTGGTGTCGGAGTTTCACCTTAACCAGGTGTTGACTCTGCTGGTGTTCTACCCCAATCACACCTCGGAGGCCGAATATAGGCTCCATACTCTGGACCCTAGAAGAGCGCTCGCTTATTATAAGGAGCGAACAGCTGAAGTTCGGGGAGAGGTTCACCAGCTGATTGTCACCTACGCTGAAGCCGCACCTGGCAGACATGCAGTCAAGCGGACGACAAGCAGGTGGGTCACCTCCTGCATAGATCTCTGCTACAGGTTGGCAGGCATGGAGCCTCCCAAAGGGATAAGAGCTCATTCTACCCGCCATACCACTGCATCGGTGGCTGCTTCCAGGGACGTCCCTATCCAGGAAGTCTGCAGGGCTACTACCTGGAAGTCCGCACACACCTTCATTACCCACTACAGCATCGACCTTGAGTCACACCGGGATGCTAGTTTTGGGACCTCGGTTCTCCAGTCCTTATTTCCCAAGTAGGGTAGGGGGTGTGCTCCTTGCCTCCCTCCTCCTGGAGAACTGCTAGGAGTCTGCCAGTAAGTGTGGATTGAACAACATATCCATGTCCATAGAAATACAGGTTACTCACCTGTTACAGGAGTTCTAGGAATGGTATATGTTGTACATCCACAAAACCCCCCCGACCTCCCGGCTTTGATGCACAACCTGGCTGCCAGCGGGCTACATCTGGCGTCATGGGGCGGAGCCGAGGGTTTTATCACCTAGGTGGGTCGGAGGAGCCAGCTTGAAGACCTTCCGGCAAGATTTAAAGCGGAAAGGAACCTGCCAGTAAGTGTGGATGAACAACATTTACCATTCCTAGAACTCCTGTTACAGGTGAGTAACCTGTATTTTCTGCTCATGTCGGAGTTTACTGCCAGTTATTCTGTGCCTTGAATCCTGGCAGTTCAGCCTTCTGGCTGCTCCTTCGCAGTTCCTGTATGATCTGGAGACAGATCTAAGCTTCAGGGTATGTCCTCCCCCTCATTATTCTGATTATTCCCCCCCTCACTCCTTCCCTCTTTTTCTACTTCCAGAGATTGGGGCCACTTCCCAATCCCCTTAGATTTCCAACTCTCATTCTATCCTCTGTCATTTATTTCTCCTTTTATTTTGTGCATCTTTTCCTTTGTCCCTTGGACTTCCTTGTCCCGTCCAACCCTTTCTTACTCTACACTACTCAGAACTGGCTGGAGGGTGGGTCGATGACACCTAACTGCCAACCCGCGAGCACCACACAGTGCATCAGCCTCGAGGGTGGCGCCAACAGTGCGTTGACTCCACCCACCCATCCAAAAAAAAAAAGCTCCCGTGGGGTCGTGACCTCTGGCCAGAACCCACAGGTGATGAATGCTGAAGATACACAGAAAGATCAGGAATTACGGTAGGTACGTAATTTTCATTTTTCGCACTTCCGGCATAGAATAGCGGGGTCACTGTGGAAAATCAGTTTTCGGGACAGATTAAGAAAATGACAGTGACAGTGTTCATGAGCAGAGGTCCTAAAATGCCGATGTTGAAAATTTGGTGACAAAAGTCCATAAAATGACTGTGTTACAAGTGTATGTTGCGCTGTTTCCATGCACCCTTGTAACTTAGCAAATTTGTAATATTTTCACGCCAGATGTTCAACACTGGCATTTTTTCACACCTCTTTATGAACAGTGCAGCTGTCATTTTCATATCCTGGTCAAAATGTGTTTTCACACTTCCGGCGCTGAATAGCGCAGTTGCTGTGGGAAATCAGTATTTGGGACAGATTAAGAACAAACGAGGGGGAGTGAACGAGCTCAGTGGAGCTCTGTTGGGACTGCTGCGGATTTCTTTGTGGGCAGAAAAAGGTGCCAGTGCAGGCAGGAGCCCAGTACATGAGGGCAGCCTGCAGCGCCGGGAGAAACAGAATGAGCGAATCAGAGAGGGAGAGTGAGCAAGCTCAACAGAGCTTTGTCGGGACTGCTGCGGATTTCTTTGTCAGCAGAAAAAGGCGCCAATGCAGGCAGGAGCCCAGTACAAAAGGGCAGCCTGCAGCACCGGGAGAAACAGAACGAGCGCGTGAAAGAGGGGGAGTGAGTGAGCTCAATGGAGCTCTGTCGGGACTCCTGTGGATTTCTTTGTGGGCAGAAAATGGTGCCAATGAAGGCAGAAGCCCAGTATAAAAGGGCAGCCTGCAGCGCCGGGAGAAACAGAACGAGCGAATCAGAGAAGGAGAGTGAGCTCAGAAGAGCTCTGTCGGGACTGCTGCGGATTTCTTTGTCAGCAGAAAAAGGTGCTAACACAGGCAGGAGCCCAGTACAAAAGGGCAGCCTGCAGCGCTGGGAGAAATGGAATGAGCGAGTGAGAGAGAGGGGGAGTGAGTGAGCTCAATGGAGCTGTGTCAGGACTACTGCGGATTTCTTTGTGGGCAGAAAAAAGCGCCAACGCAGGCAGGAGCCCAGTCCAAAAGGGCAGCCTGCAGTGCCGGGAGAAATGGAACGAGCGAGTGAGAGAGTGGGAGTGAGTGAGCTCAGCGGAGCTCTTTTGGGACTTTAGAGTTGCCCATCCTCCCGTCCATGGTCCTGTGTGGTCCTATATTATTGCAGGGTCTCTGGGGTGG
The DNA here is from genome assembly GCA_016271365.2 of Neoceratodus forsteri. Lineage (NCBI taxonomy): Eukaryota > Metazoa > Chordata > Ceratodontiformes > Ceratodontidae > Neoceratodus > Neoceratodus forsteri. The sequence continues at coordinate 1,414,271,065 of CM028129.1, forward strand.
AGACAAAGCAATGATTGGATACTTTTAGGATTGCTGTAATAATACATATTTATTTGTTCTGTTTATTTCTCTAACTGAGCTAAGTAATACTTGTAGTGCAGTTAGGATTTCTAACTGGGCTAAGTGAAACTATATAAGGGCTGAGAACAAAAAGTATGGTAGCTGAGGAGTAAAAAATGGACAAGGAGGCTTTAGGATTGCTTCAGTAATACAGTATCTAATGGATGAGATCTGAGACTGAATTAACCCGGTCGGCAAGGGGGCAGTAGGGGGACTAGTGTGGGGGGACAGGAATTTGAGTAAATAGGGGCCAAACAGTTGTAGTAGGGTACAGAAACTGGGAGTAAGAGCCTGTAACATAAGATGGGGGCCAAAATGGGGCAGGTGCCGCATGTCAGTAGGGCGGGCATCTTTGGAAGGGTGGTGAGGTGTACAGGGTGTGGGTCTGCCATGATCCTGGACTGGGCTTGGAGGATGGGGGGGTGTATGGTCTGTAGACAACTGGCTAGTTTGAGGGAGGAACTGTGGAGGTTAGGGAGGAGTCTAAATGGCATGGCAGATGAGTATGGTAGGCATCCAGGCTGGGGGGAATAGAGGATGGCAAGGGGTGATGGGGGAAGAAAAACTAGGGACTGAAACCGACCCCAGTATCGGAGGCACTAGCAGAAAAGAGGAGAAGGGAGGGTGCCCGAGGCGAGGGGAGACCTCTGATGGGGAAGAAGAAGACAGCGAGGGTACCAGGGAGAGCAGATATAGCAGATGGCTGCGGGTAGGGAGGACCAGGGGAGGCACGAGGGGAACAAGTAGGAGGGGGAACCAGTAGGGGAAGAGATGTAGGAGGGTATCGACTAGGAATAGATTCCGAGCTTCTGCTATTGGGGGGGCAGGAACATACTAAAGGGGGAGGACAACCAGAGCATGACAGGATGACAACAGGTAGAGGAAGAGATAGCAAGGACGAAATGGTACAAGGGGGCTATTAAGGAAGGAGGGGGGTGACTGTAGGAGAGAAGGCTACGGGAAGGATGGGAGGGGCATCACTGTCGGCCAAAGGGAATGGGGGCTGTAAATTAACAACAGTGGGGATAGGAGAGGGGTTGGAAATCAGCAGGAGAGGAGGGGAGGTCGACATGGGAAATCCAGTAGGAAGTAGGCTGGGAAGGGGTTCAAGGGGGATGGGAGGAATAAGGCAGAAAACAGGGGTGAGGTGGAAATAGGGGGTGCAGATACAGAAGTCACAGAGGGTGCAGCTGGTGGGGGTAAGGAACAGGGAAGAACGAATACTGGGGTGGTGGAAGGAGCATTAGAAGGAAAGAGGGTAAGGGACGGGAGGGTACTCGTTCTGGGGGATTGTATACTGAAAGGGGTGAGATAGGGTGGAAGGGGGGAAGGCACAGCCGTATTTGGGTTGAAGCTATCCCCAGCTTGACTGCAGGAGGGGTAGGGCAGGCACTGCTAAAGTGTGCAGAGAGGGGGAGGAAGAAGCCTCATTTAGTGTTGCATGTGGGTACAAATGACTTGGCGGGGGAGACCGTGGAAGTCGTGAGGGGGAGGTTCAAGGAGTTGGCCAGGCAGTGTGATGGGGTGGGGGAGTCGGTGGCATTCTGGGAGGTATTCCCGGTACCATGTGCAAGCACGGGGAGGAAAGATTAGGATCGAGGAGTTCAACGAGTAGCTGAGGGATTGGTGCCACACCAAAAATTATGGGTTAGTGACTAACTGGGGTAGGGTCTGGGGGAATAGTGATTTGTATGCGGGGGCAGGCTACACTTGAGTAGGAGGGAGTATTAAAGGCGGATTAGAGGGCATATCTCTACTAAGGTGGATTTAGGCGTAGGGACGCATATACCCTCGTGCACGCCGGCGACTGGTTCGGAAATGGACCAGGCCACGGGGGGGGGGGGGATGGCTGAGGAGAGGAAGGATTGAGCATCCCACAGCTGCTCTTCTTCCTCTGGGGTGGGTGGATGTATGGCATCATGCTGCAGCGGCGGCTGGTGGAGGCCAGCTGCACTGCAGTTGCGTGCTCGAGAGGGGGGAGTGCGGTGGGCGGCAGCACTACGTGCCTTTGATGCCAGTGCATGTCCAGCTCCCGGGGAGAAAATGGAGGCACAAAATAGCAGGCTGATATCGCCAGCTGATGGCCGTGCCTTGCACCTCTGGACACGAGAGCGGCGCACCCCCAGGGGTACGACTGACCCTGGGCGAAAGGCATGTTTCTCTTGCGCGCACGACTTCATCCAAGGGTTTGGGAGCCTGCGGCCGGAGGTCACTAGAGCCTGCTCCTCTACAGGAGAAATAGTGACATGATAAAAAAAAAAACTAAGGTGGATTTAAACGAGTGGGGGTGTGGCCAAAAGACTGAGGTTGGTAGAAAGGTCCAGGCAGGGGAGCCTCTTGAGCTCACCCTCCTAGATATAGGTAAAGGCAGAGGCGTAGTAACCCTGGGAGGGGCAGGCAGAATGGTCTGAGTGTAATACAGAAGGCATCACCACCCGGTAAGAATAAGGAGGAGAAAGGGTGCATACTACTAGGAGGAGGGACACAGGCCAAGGAGAAGCGTGAGGAGAAGGAGGGGTATGGGTGGAAGGTGGTCTCTCTCAATGCAAGAAGCCAGGGGAACAAAATTGCAGACCTTCAGGTGCTCCTTTCAGAGGGGAAGGTGGACATTGCTGCAGTGACAGAGACTTGGGCCACAGAGTACCATGATTGGGACTTGGCAGTCCCGGGATACAGGATTTACAGGAAGGACTGGGGGGTTTGGAAGATGGGGAGGTTGTACTCTACATGAGGAAAGGGATCAAATGCATAAGGTACGAGGGAGAAGAGGAGATGACAGAGGCGCTTTGGGTGCAGCTCCTGGACTCCAAGGGCAGAAAGCTGAGGCTGGAAGTGGTGTACAGACCACCAGCCCAATCCGGGGAACTGGATGGGGAGTTGGCAGAGCAGATAAGGAGGGTATGTAGAAGGGGGAGTGTGGTGATAGTGGGGGATTTTAACCTACCAGGGGTTGACTGGAACACCCCGGCCACTAGCAGTACCAGGGAGCAGGAGCTTCTTGATGCATTCCAGGACAGCCTTCTGATGCAGTTGGTAAGTGGGCCTACAAGACTCTTGACCTAGTGCTGGCAAATGGGGAGGCAGTGAGGGAGGTAAGGGTGGATGACCCACTAGCAAGTAGTGACCACCAAACAGTGTGGCTTGTTCTCGTGCTGGGTAGGGAGACAGGAGGCACTGGCACTAAGGTGGTGGACTTTAGTAGGGTGGACTTTGGGAGGATGTGAGCAATACTGCAAGGGAGACTCCAGGATATAAGGCCGGGGATGGATGCAGAACAAAAGTGGGGAGTCATAAAGACTGGGCTAACAGAGGCCACAGTAGCCTGCACCAGGGCCAGGAGTAAGAAGAGCAGAGTCAAGAAACCATTCTGGCTGAACAAGGAATTGCTGCAGGGGGTGAGGGCAAAGAGGGCTGCATACCAGAAGTACAAGAGAACAGGGAAGGAAGAGGATAAAGAGACTTATGGGAGTTGGTCAAGAGAGGTGGCCAGGAGGGTGAAAAAAGCTAAGGCCTCCAGGGAATTAAGGTTAGCACAGGGCATAAAGGGAGGGGAAAAGGACTTTTTTAGGTGTGTCAGGAAGAGGAAGTGCAAGGAACATATTGTGAGGATAAAGTGGGGAGGGGATTGGGTGGAAAAGTGGAGGAGCAAGCGGAAATTCTAAATGAGTACTTGTGTCGCTTTCACCAAGGGGAGAGGATGGTCCACGACTAGCATGGGCTGGGGGGGTGGGGAAAGGGGAGGAGGATAATAAAGTGATCACAGGGAGGAGGGTGCTAGAGGGGCTGAGGGCAGTAAGGGTGGACAAGGTACCAGGTCTTGATGGCATCCACCCCAGGGTGCTGAGGGAGATGGCAGAGCTGTAGGCTGAGCCACTGGCAGATCTGTTCAACACCTCCCTGGAAATGGGGTGTGTGCCCCAGTACTGGAGGGTGGCCCATGTGGTGCCCATACACAAGCGTGGGCCTAGGGAAGAGCCAGGAAATTATCGGCTGGTCAGTCTCACATCCATAGTGGGTAAGCTTATAGAGGCGATACTGAAGGAGAGGCTGGTGGCATTCCTAGAGAGTAATGGCCTCTAAGATGGGCGGCAACACGTGTTCATCTCAGGGAGGTCTTGTTAAACCAACCTAATAGAGTATTATGACTGGGTGACAAGGGAGTTGGACAGGGGCCATGCGGTACATGTCCTGTACTTGGACTTCAGTAAGGCCTTTGATACTGTGCCTCATGGGAGACAGGGGTGGGTGGGGGAGCTGATAGCAGTGGGGGTGGGAAAAAAGCTGACTAAATGGAGCTCTCGACACCCAGAGCAATGACAAGCGGGTTGCCGCAGGGGTCACTGCTGGTTCCTGTGCTATTTGGGCTCTTTTTCTCTGATATAGCACACGGACTAGGGAGCGGGGTTAGTCTGTTCACAGATTACACCAAATTGGGGTCGGTGGTGGACGAAAATGATCGATGGGAAAAACTGCAGGGGGACCTACCCAAACTAGAGACATGGTCGGTGGAGTGGCAGCTAGGATTCAACGCAAAGAAGTGTAAGATGATGCACTTCGGGGCTAAGAACCAGAAGAGGGACTATTGGTTGGGAGGGGGTGAGGTTGAGGATCACAGAGGAGGAGAAGGACCTAGGGGTGTTAGTAACTGGGAGCATGAACAACTCTGCCCAATGCAGGAGAGCAGCAGCGAAGGCAAACAAGATGCTGGGCTGAATCGCAAGGGGGGTTCTCATCCAGACACAGGGATGTGATCCTGCCTCTCTACAGATTATTGGTCAGACTGCACCGGGAGTACTGTGTGCAATACTGGAGGCCATACCTGAGGAGAGATATAACGTTACTAGAGGGGGGGGCAAAGGAGGGCAACAAAAATGTTAAAGGGGATGGAAGGAAAGGAATATGAAGTTAGGCTGAAGGAGCTGAACTTATACACACTGGAGGAGAGGAGGGATGGGGGGATATGATTGAAGCATTTAAATACCTGAGGGGGTAAATAAAGCTAGTACTGAGGGGGTGTTTAAACTGAGGAGTGGAAGAGAGACGAGGGGGCATGGACTAAGGCTGGAAGGGGGACATTTCAAGAGGGAAATGAGGAGACTACTTCACTGACAGGGTGGTGTCTAGTTGGAATGTGCTGCCAGAGGGGGTGGTACCATGTAGAACAGTCAGTAGCTTTAAGAAGGAGTGGGATAAAGCAAGAGTCGGGGGGCACGGGCTGGGAAAAGCGGGGGAGGAGGCTGGGGCAGCTGCAATCTAGGCTGCTAGCTGCACACTTGGATAGACTGATTGGTCTGTTCTGCTGGCAGATTCATATGTTTGTATGTAAAATCACAGTCTCTGTTCATGAGCAGAGGTCCTAAAATGCCTTTGTTGAAAATTTGGTGACAAACATCCATAAAATGACTGTTACAAGCGTGTGTTGTGCAGTTTCCACTCACCATCATAACTTCACAAATTTGTAGTATGTCCACGCCAGATTTTCAACATTGGCATTTTTTCACACCTCCTTATGAACAGTACAGCTGTCATTTTTCACATCCTGCCCGAAATATGCGTTTAAACATCTGGCGCAGAATAGCGTGATTGCTGTGGGAAATCAATGTTCAGGACAGATTAAGAAAATCGTAGTGACATTGTTCATGAGCAGAGGTCACAGAATGCTTATGTTGAAAATTTGGTGAAATAATTCCACTAAATGATTGTGTTACGTACATGCGTTGCGCAGTTTCCATGTACGCTTGGAAATTCAAGCATTTTTAATATTTTCACTACAGATTTTCAACATTGCCATCTCTTCACACCTCCCTATGAATAGTAGTTGTCATTCTTCACATCCTGCCCGATCTGTGTTTTCGTACATCTGGTGCACAGTGGCACGGTTGCTGTGCGAATTCAAAGTTCGGGACACATTGACAAAATCACAGTGCCACTGTTCATGAGAAGAGGTCCCAAATGTTTTCATGAGGTGGTGGTCACAAAAAGGCCATGTTGAAAATTTGTAGTGCAAATACCAACAAATGCCCGGGGCATTAGAGTTTCTAACCATAACGTCCCACCCTGTACAGACTGATAGGCATCAGGGGTGTGCCTTTGGATTGCTGACTGTAATGCTCATGCCATTCCACCCCCACCCCACCACCCTGCAGCCAGTACCCGGCATCGAGGTGTGCCTTGGACTCTTCGGCTCCAGAGTTCACCCCATTCTCCTATATTGCATCCATTTCAGTGTATGTCCTTATGGAGTGGGGCGACTATAAAACCGAACACCTGAAGGCACACCTCAACACTTGTCGGTGTCTGCAGGATAGGGTGAGGTGAAATGGCATGAACGTTGTGGGCGACAACCCAAACACATACCCCAGTGCATGTCCCGTCTCTGCAGGGTGGAGGTGGGGTTGGCATGAAGTTCAGTGCTTCACTGCCATTCCTACTCTGCATCTGTCTAATTCCTGCATTTCCAGTGCTAATACCAGCAAGCAAACATTCGACATTGACAAATGCTTGATCTTATCTGTGTCAGTCTTCACCATTCATCACCTTTGGGTACTTGGCCAGAGGTCCTGACCCCGTGGGAGCTTGTTTTTTTTTTTTTTGGATGGGCGGAGTTGACACACCATTGGCGCCCCCCTCGAGGCCGACGCACTGCATGGCGCTCGTAGGTTGGCCATTAGGTGTTGTCGACTCCGCCCTCCCGCCAGTTCTTCGTCTCTCACTGTCAAGGTCACCTCATGGGACGTTTTGAGAAGTATCTACTACTGAGAGACCTACTCTTCAGGCATTTGGTTGCGCAGTCCAATTTTATTTGGCTCCATGTCGACCCTGTGTTGAAGTCAGTCGGCTCCTCTTTTCCTTCCAGTTCTGTTAGCCTACTCGATGTCGCCTGGTAAGACTGTTACTTGTTTGTTTTATTTTGCGACATCGAGTCTGGTTTGGTGTTTCTTTCTCATAGGTCATGTCTAGGTCAGAGGGAAAGACTTCCAAGACGGGATGGCACCCCATGCAATGGTGCCCTTGCGGCCGTAAGTACTCCGTCATGGACCAGCACAACAGTTGCCTCGCGTGTCTTGGCCCGCTTCACGACATGGATTCGTGTGATGCCTGTTTCTCCATGGACCGCCGGGACATCGAGCAATGCGCGTGGAAAGTGGGGTGAGCTCCGCCAACTTTCGGGGGTCGGGCACGGGCCAAGCCACGTTCTCTCTGCCTTTCCTCTGGGTCCCCTCCCGGTTCTATTTGGACCGAGGAGGAGGGGATCTCTGCCTCTTGTAGCCTGCCGTGGCAGAGGCCCTTTCTGCAGTGCAGGAGGCTCGGTCTGTTCCCTCCAGGAGACAGGCGGGAGGCACCGCCTTGGCAGTCGCCCCTTCGGGGTAGAAGGCTCCCCCGGTGTGCTACCCGCGGCTCGGAAGGCCTGGGTCGGTACCATCCTTGATGCTGTCTGTTGGCACCGTCTTGGGCCTCGGCACTGTTTGCGGTGCTGTGGGCCTTGATGGTGGCGCCGGTCTGTCACTTGGCGCCATTGCTGCTGTTGGCACCATTTGCAGAGCCGATGGTGCTGTTGGTACCGTGGGAGACTCTACGGCGCCGTCCCTGTTTCTTGCCCCGGCGCCGTTCGCAGCACCGTGTCCAGTTCTGGAGCCGTTCACAGCTCCGAGCAGGGGCACGGCGCTGTGGGGGCTTTGGAGCTCGGTGCCATTTGCAGTGCCAAGAGCGCTGTCAGGGCCATCATCGGCACCATCTCTGTCCTCGGTGCTGCTCGTGGCGCCGTGGAGCAGGTTGGCACAATGGGGGTCTCCAGCCTCGGTGCCATTCACGGCGCCCAGAGCGCAGTCAGAGCCATTGTCAGTGCCATTGCTGGTCTCGACGCCGCTTGCGGCACTGTGGGTCAGGACAGCGCTGTGACAGGCTCCTGCTCTGAGGCTGCTGCCCTTGTTGGAGCAGTGTCCTCTTCTGGCACCGTTCACGGTGCGGAGGGGGGCACCGACTCTGGTGCAGTCTCTGGTTCTGGTGCCCTGTTCAGTGATGATGGCAGCAGACATCCACGCACTGTTTGGCACAGGACTTCGATCTCCGCCTCTTCAGAGGAGAAGTCAGACTCTGAGTCAGACAGGCAGTCTGGCTGCCTGGAGTTGGCTGCTGGTGTGGACACCCTGGTAGTGTCCTCGACAGGCCGGAGTCAGCCCCCCTCTGAGGAGCGGAGAGTGACTACTGGGGCCAAGGTCAGGGGTTCTGACCAGCAGGCAGTGGTGCAGGCCACCATTGTCCTGCAGCCTGAACTCGGAGGGTTCTCTGACCCCTCAGTGGTGGTACCCCCCTCAGGTGGTATGCCTGGATCGCCCAACTTTGGGGCAGATCGGAACACCCACGGGAGGGGAGGGTGCTGCTCCCTGGATAGCCCCTTCGGGGGCTGACCAGTGCTGTCAGCTGCCTAGGCTGGTTGTCTTAAGGAGGAGGGCAGTCTCGGATTCCAAGGGGTCGAGGGGCATGGGGTCTGTGCGGTGGCCTTTTTCCGGAACCCACCCAGGGTCTGGGAGAAGCCATAGTGCGGATCTCCGCCTTACCCTTTCAGCTTCCTCGAGAGGGCCTCGTCCTTTGGAGATAGGGGACCGCCCTTCTGACCCTCATGGCTCTGTTACCTCACGGGGGTCTTCAGGCGAGTCTAAGCAGTTCCAGTTTAGTTGATCAGCTGTCGACTGTGGAGTTTTCCAGAGCTCCTTCCTTCCCTAGGGCTCCTGGTGCGCTCCTAGCCCAGGCGGAGGACAGCCGATCCCCGTTATCGGCTCTGCCCCATTCCTCTGCCACATTCTCCTGCTCTCCCAGGCATTCTTGGTCCTATCGGGCCTCTCTCCTGGGAGCAGTTCAGAGCTCAGGCTGCTCAGTTTCCCCTCTTACATTAGGGCTATGGACAGACAGGTTTTTCAACCTCCCCCTGAGCAGACAGCTTCTGGACCTTTGAGGTCCTCTGACTCTTCATCCACCTCTTCTAAGGGAGAGGAGCCATCTGTCCACATCTCTCCAGCTGCTGATCTCGCTGAGTACCAGCGATTCCTCGTGAGGATGTTGGAGGACCTGCACATCACCCCTCCCACTCAACACAATCCAGAGCACATGGCGCATGTCTTTCTAAGCGATTTCAGTGAGGACACCCTCATGGTGCCCCCCCCCGGCCTGCTCCCTTTCTGGAGGTGTCGTTGCGTTCCTGGCTGAGACCGTTTTCCAGAGTTCCTGCCCCTAGGGATCTCTGCCCGTGGTATTGTGCCCTCCCGGAGTCTCCAGGTTCCATGCCTCATCCTCAGTCAGGATTGATGCAACTGGACACTCCTGATGGCCTTCAAGCCCCTCACCCTGACCGGCCCCCAGATCAGGACTCCTCAGAGTTTGACTTCTAGGGGAGGAGGATGTTCTACTCGGCACGGTTGCTGCTCTCTATTGTAGCACATCAGGCCCACTATGCAACCTATGACAGGTTCTTGTGGTCCTGGCTGGGTCAGCTCCTAGACTTCATGTCTGACACGGAGCAAACCAGACAAGCCATTGCACTGTCTGCACGTGGCCTGGAGCTAGCAAAGCACCAAGCAAGGGCATCGTATGATGCCAGTGAGGTAGCTACCAGGGTTGTAGGGACAGTGATCTGCACTAGGTGGACGGCATGGCTGCGTCTTTCCCGGTTGTCACCCTTGGCCTGGCGTAGGGTGATTAACTCCGCTCACCAGAGAACCTATCTCTTCTCCCGTAGAGTGAGGCAGCGTCTGTCGGGGCAACTTCCTACCCCCTCTGGGGGGTCCCAGTCTCACTCTTCCCACTCTCAGGTCTCTCCAGACCTGTGAAGGTTCTCCCTCTTAGTGTGTCACCCACTGAGAGGTAAGGGACTCTGCCCCTTAGGGTTATAAGCCCCCTTCGGGGGGGCTTGGCACTGACCCAAAGGTGATGAATGGTGAAGATTGACACAGATAAGATATGGAAATTACATACCTACCGTAGTTCTGATCTTTCTGTGCATCTTCACCATTCATCACAATCCCACCCTCCATCCTCCTGGGGCCCTCAGTCTCTGGGTCTCCTTCCCTCTCTGGGTCTCTCTCCCTCTCTGTGCCCCCTCTCTTGCCCTCCTCTTTTCTGTTGTCAGGAGTGGGGTAAACTGGGGCACATGGGATCATTTTCATAGGGGAAGAGTGGTCAGGATTGGGGGCACTCCTTCAGTGCTTTGGCTCCACCCCTGTGGGTGGGGGTTGGCAGTTGCTGTCTTTTCTTTCCTTCTCCCCGTCAAGTCTTGATTTTCTTGTCCTGTGGACATAACCTCAGTTAATTTAAGAAAATAGGTTTCTTGCACCAAAATCTCCTTTTGAGAGGGGTATCCTGTCCTTTCTTCCAGAATAGCCGATTCTGCGTTATAGGAGTTTTTGCCAGTAATTCTGTGCCTTCAATTCTGGCAGTTAGCCTCTTGGCTACTCCTTCGCAGTTCCTGTACAACCTGGAGACAGGTCAAGGTTACAGGGCATGATCTTCCTGGACACAAGTCTCCACCACTCGTTCACGCTAATGGGGATGGTGCCAGAGGCACTAGGACCAGCCGGGCAAACTTTTGCTGGAGGGTGGCGCATGGAGGTGGAGCCATGAGGAATGGCACCATGAGCCTCGCTCGCATGGTAATGACTATCTGGTATCGACCTCCAACCGCCTCAGTTCCTTTTTTTCCCGCCGTCGAGTGCGCTTCAGTGACGACATCGCTTGCCCTCCGGGAGTCAAACTTCAAACCAGCAGCATAGTTTTCAATTTTGTTGTTTTGTAGTAATATCTCGAATAAGTATCGCTTAATTTATTCTTATTTACAAAGAAGTCTCAGCCTACTTTGACGGAGTCGACCATGAGCGGGTCAGGTGACGGTAGGGAGACTTCGTATGAAAGCTGTTCAGTCAGCCGGGCTGGGTCCAGTCTGCCACCTTCTCCGGAGGGGGTCTGACAACGGTCAGTCCAATGCCCGAGGGGGTGGGCGGTCCCCTCGAAAGCATAAAAATAAACGGTCGCATTCTCAGCACTGTTCGGCCTCGAGCTTTTCTTCGTCCCACAGGTCAAAAAAGAGAAGGCATCACTCGAGGTCGCCCTCTGATATGTCTGCGCGTAGATGGTCCGTTATTGGAGCTAGTTGCCAGTCTCCTCCTTCGGAGTCGCCAGCTTCTGTTTCTGGTAGCCGACGTCTTCGACATCGGAGCCCTACCCCGCCCTCTGGTAGGTCTTCAGATGAGCAGTTTCATCAGTGGGCTGCTCTTATGGAGCAGTGGGCTCGGTGGTTGGTCCAGCTGCCTGGCCAGGTCACTCAGGGGCCTTCGGGCTTCTTGGGAGACCAGGTAGGGCGGTTGAGCCTCCCTGGTCGTGCGGCGCTGTCTCTAGTGCCATCGACTCCGCGCTTAGGTGTTCCACCCCCCCTCATATGGCTGCAGCGCAGGGGGCCACCCCGATGCCTATCTCCTGCTCTTCTTCCTCCCTTTTCCTCAAATACTGTTTTTTGGAGTCTTGGGATGTTTTCGACGTCGATCGCACGGCGCCATCTTTGACGTTGATGCGTCTGTCGGCGCCGTCCTCGGCGCCATTCGGTTACTTGGTGCCGTGCACTTCGTCAGCGCCATGTGGTGTCACGGCACCGTTTGGCCCTTGGGCGCCATCTTCGCGCCATTGGAGTCTCGTCGCGTGAGGCGTTGTCGGCGCCAGGTTCTTCCGGCCAGCCTTCTGCAGCTGGGTTCTAGGGCGCCCACCTTTCAGGACTCTCCTTTAACCCTTTTCCTTCCTCATTTCACTCTGATTTTCACTCCTTTCTTGTCCTTGCAGTCCCTGCTGGACTGTCAGGAGATGACATTGAGCCTGACCTAGACCTTAGGCTGGGTGATGAAGTGGAAGGAACAGGATCTATTCTTGTGGCAGAGCCTGTGATCGAGGACCTGTCTTTTAAGTCTCTGCTGAAAAACTTGATTTCCACTCTTTCTCTCCAAACTACAGACATCGATCCTGGGAAATTGCTAAGACTCCAATACCTCCATGTTCCGGAGATCCCTACGGATTTGACTCCTCTGGTACAGCCTTCCTTTGAGACGCTGTCTCAAATGGTATGGAATAATCCTGCTCTCATTCCTTTGGTGGCTAAATCCATAGACAGGAAATACTCAGCCCCAAAGGATCGACCCATTTTGGCGTCCCAAGCCTTTACGGATCCTATTGTAGTTTTGGCAGAGAATGATAAGGTCGTCCTTCCACAGACTATTACAGCCCAACCTATTAACAAAGAATCTCGTAAGATAGACACTTTAGGTAAGAGGGTCTTTGCTGCTTCCACCCTGGGTATGCGTATTGCCTGCTACCAAGGCTGTTTCTTTCAATATGAGTATATCCTTTGGCACTCACTCAAACAAATGGTTGAAGCTCTACCGGAATTGGACACAAAGTCAGAGCTACTTCAAACCATTACCAGGGGTATCGAATCCAACAACCAGCAGGTTAAAGCGTCTATGGATGCTTTCAATACTGCTTCCCGAGCAGCGGCGGCCGGCATTTGTACCCGCTGTCATTCCTGGCTGCTCACTTCAGGTTTCACGAATGACGCACATCAGCAGGTAATGGTGTTGCCTTTTGATGGTGTGTATCTCTTCGGCCCTCAAGTAGAACAGGCTCTAGAAGCTACACAAAAGACTAGGTCAGCCATTAAGTTGGCTCGACCTCCTCCTGTCCCCTCTCGAGGGGGTGTTAATAAACACCAGTTCCATAACCGTCAGTCCTTTCAAGGCAGAGGAAGTTTTCATAAAAACCAAGCCCCCCAGCCTCAAAAGAAAACACAACAGAAGGCGCAAGCACCCAAAGCGCCCAGCGCCGCCTTCTGAGTTGTTGGCCCAAGTCCCACCTCAGCTGCCCGAGGTGGACTCTTCCTCAGCGGTGGGAGGTTGTCTGACACACTTCTACAATCAATGGAAGTCCATAACCTCAGACAAATGGGTCCTCCGGATAATCCGCAAGGGGTATTCACTCAATCTTGTGGAGACCCCTCCGGATCGTCCTCCCAAACGACAGCCCAAGCTGTCAACGCTTCAGTCAGACCTTCTTGCCGCCAAGATACAGGGCCTTCTGAACAACAGGGCAGTAGAGGTAGTTCTGCTGCATCAACGGAACACAGGGTTCTATTCCCATTACTTTCTGGTTCCAAGGAAAACCGGGGGCATGCACCCCATTTTGGACCTCAGAAAACTAAACAAATTTCTGCCCAAGGAGAAACTCAAAATTATCTCGCTAGGAACCCTGTTACCTTTGCTTCATCAACACGACTGGTTAGCCTCCCTAGACATGCAGGATGCTTACCAGCACATTTCTATTCACCCAAAGCATCACAAATTCCTAAGGTTTGTGGCTCTGGGACAGCATTATCAGTTCAGAGTCTTGCCCTTTGGGCTATCCTTGGCGCCACAAGTTTTTACAAAGTGTTGTGCAGTTCTCGCAGCGCATCTCAGAAAGATCGGAATACAGGTGTTCCCTTATCTGGACGATTGGCTTCTGGCAAGCCCTTCCAGGCAGGGAACTCTGGACGCTATAGCCACAGCTTCACGCTTTCTCACGTCCATGGGAGTCCTGCTAAATCTCAAAAAATCACAGCTGCAGCCCTCCCAGAGGCTTCTTTATATGAGAACTCTTCTGGACACCTCCTGTGCGAAGGCTTTTCTTCCAGAGGACAGGAGGAGCGATATCCTTCAGATGGCACGTCACATCGGAGAGAGCAACTTGGTTCCAGCTCTCTCGATGCAACGGATGCTAAGTCTCATGGCATCCTCGGTGTTCACTGTACCCCTAGCTCGCCTTCACATGAGAACTTCTCAGTGGATGCTCATTACCCAGTGGTCCCCGACCACTCACCCGCAGTCCTTTCTCATCAAGGTGACGGAACCTCTAAAGAGGTCGCTCACCTGGTGGTCGCAGGAGAACAATCTCCTAGAAGGATATCCCTTTGCTCCTCTGGATCATCAGATTTCCATTACCACAGACGCATCCCTGATGAGGTGGGGAGCTCACTGTCAGGCTCTCCACACTCAAGGTATGTGGACTCAGGTCGAGTCCCAGCTTCACATAAATGTCTTAGAAATGAGAGCTGTCCTTTATGCGGTCCGAGCTTTGAAGGACATTCTCTGTCACAAGAACATTCTCCTTCAAATGGACAACAAAGCAGTGATGTATTACATCAACAAACAGGGCGGTGCTCACTCTTACCCCTTATGCAGAGAAGCAGTGAGAGTGTGGGAATGGTGCTTGCAGCACAAGTCTCTAATTCAAGTGGTCTACCTGCCAGGAGTGCAGAACGAACTGGCAGATCGCCTCAGCAGAACAGAGACAGATCCTCACGAATGGTCTCTTGACTCAGCCGTAGTTCAGTCAATATTCGCAGAGTGGGGAACTCTAGACCTGGACCTTTTTGCATCCCCACTCAACACAAAACTGCCTCTCTTCTGCTCCAGAAATCCAGGGCCTGGCATTTTCTGTCAGGATGCGTTCAGGCTGCAGTGGACAAAACGCTTTCTATATGCCTTTCCGCCTCTTCCCCCGATTCAGAGGGTACTTCTCAGGTTCAAATCCCAGGGGGACAAAATGATCCTCATTTGCTCCCTTCTGGCCTCAACAGATGTGGTTTCCACTACTCAACAGTATGTCGGCAGCTCCACCGAAACCACTTCCCCTTCAGATGGACCTCTTGACTCAGGGGCCTGTTGTTCATCCCAACCTGAGGTTGCTTCACCTTTACGCTTGGCTCCTGAAGAGATAGAAGTGAACAGGTTCAATGTCTCTCGCAGGGTTTCAGATATTCTCCTGGCTGCGTGCCAGCCACTAGGAAAACTTACACAGCCAAATGGAAGCGTTTTTCACTCTGGTGTTCAAAATCCTCTTTAAATCCCTTTTCCAGCCCACCAGATAAAATTTTGGAGTACCTCTTAGACCTCTCAAATTCAGGTCTGCAGTACTCTACAAAGTTCACCTTTGTGCCATTTCAGCTTATCATGAGCTGGTACTTTCCTTGTCACTGGCTCAGTTACCTGTGGTTAAGAGGTTTCTTAAGGGAATTCTGCATACCAGACCTCCTATAAGACGTCCAGTCGCAGCCTGGGACATTAATCTTGTGCTAGACATGCTCACTCGGAAACCTTTCGAACCTCTGGCTACCTGTGAGCTAAAATTTCTGACCTGGAAAACTGCCTTCCTGGTGGCCATTACCTCAGCCCGCAGGGTCTCTGAGATACATGCCTTGGTCACAGACCCTCCATATACTGTGTTCCATAAAGACAGAGTAGTCCTTAGTACCCATCCTAAATTTCTTCCTAAGGTTGTTTCGGAATTCCATCTAAACCAGCCTTTGGTCCTACACTCTTACTTTGTGGACTTCCAAAATGAAGGAGAATGTTCTCTTCATTCCTTGGACATCAAGAGAGCTTTGTGTTTCTATCTAGATAGAACGAAAGACTTTCGTAAAGCTCAACGACTGTTTGTTTCCTTCAGCGAGACCCGGCTGGGTCAACCGGTCACTATCAGATGTATCTCAGCATGGCTAGTGGCATGCCTTCGCCACTGTTATTCCATGGCGCAGGTTAAGCTGGAGGGCAGAGTGTACGCTCACTCTACTAGGGCGGTCGCGGCATCTCTGGCAGAAATCCATAAGCACCCATTGCAGATATTTGCAATGCGGCTACCTGGAGCTCAGTGCATACTTTCGTTAAACACTATGCCCTGGATGTCCATGCCAGACGACATCTTTCCTTTGGCAGAACCATCCTTAATGGACTTCTGTCCTAAAGCTGTGAGCTCTTGGTCTCTCCTGCCGCCCTCTCGGAGGATTATTAGCTCGGTACTCTCCATTAGTGTGAATGAGTGGTGGAGACTTATGTCCAGGAAGATATGGAAATTACGTACCTACTGTAATTCTAGATCTTCTTGGATGAGTCTCCACCACTCATTCACACGCCCACCCTCCATCCCCCGAGCTCACCTCTGTTGTTGGCCTTCACTCCCTCAATCTTTAGGCTGTGAAGACTTCTTTGTTGACCCTTCTTATATGGGTCTTCCGGACTATCTTATGTCTGGTTTTTGGTTGGGCTATCCTTCTAGGTTAGTTACGCTGCACCTTCTCAGGGAAAAGAGGTACTGAGGCAGTTGGAGGGTTGACGCCGAGATAGTCATTACCGCACAAGCGGAGGCTCGCGGTGCTGCTCCTCGCAGCTCCACCTCTGGTGCCGACCCTCCAGCAAAAAAGTTTGCTCCCACTGGGTCCTAGTGCCTCCGGCACTATCCCCATTATTGTGAATGAGTGGTGGAGACTCGTCCAAGATCAAGACTTACGGTAGGTACGTCATTTCCATTTTCTCATGGCCCCTCCCCCACTCTTATCCTTACTTCTAAAAATCCTTAACCCTCCCTCCCTCCTCCTTTCTACTTCCAGAGATTGGAGCCCCTACACAATCCCCCTTAGTCTTCGAACTTATTCTGTCCTCTCAGTTGTTTATTTCTCCTTTCAGTTTTTATGTCTTTTCCTTTGTCTGTGTCTTGGACTTCCATGTCCCACCCTCCCAACCCTTCTAACCTCCACGCGCGACTGGAGAACTGGCAGGAGGGTGGAGTCGACAACACCTGACGGCCAACCTGCGAGCGCCACACAATACATCGGCCTTGAGTGCGGTGCCAGTGGTGCGTCGACTCCGCCCATCCAGAAAAAACTCCTGCGGGGTCATGACCTCCAGCCAAGTACTCAAAGGTGATGAATGGAGAAGATACACAGAAAGATCAGAATTACGGTAGGTACGTAATTTCCATTTCTGTTAGCTCCAGTATTTTCACTGAAGCCCATCTTAGAGTGTTTAACTCTAGAAATTATTCTATGATTAACATTTGATTCGACTTTATAAGTTTCTTACCAGACAATGTTGTGTTACTCTTTCAGGCACATTTGTGCTTCGTTAGTTTTTTTCAGGGGTTTCTGGTGAGAGTTCATTGTTGAAGCTACTGTTGCAGAAATTCTGTGGGAGAAATTACTTGAAAATTATGGAGAACCAGTGCTGTCTATTCATTCCAGTAACAGTGGACTTATTTTCTGCGATTTTAAGAATTGTGAGAGTTAGCCATGGATTAGTTATGCAAGCAGTAACGCATGATGGAGTGTGGGTTATCGCCTGATAGGAGCACGCCCAGGGGTGTACTAAGGCACGAGGCACTTGCGCTGAGTGCCTTATACACCTGGGCGTGCTCTTATCAGGTGTTAACCCACACCTCAGAGTGTGTTATTGTGCTTATAAAATGGGCTTTGATAAAGAAGTTTATTTAAAAAAAAATCATATAAGGGTATATAAGAAAAAATATGATTTTGTCATTTAAAAAAAAAGTCCCTCTTTATGTGCTGCAATGGAGGTTTTGTATTGTAGTGGTGGTGGGTGTTTGTCTGTGTTTCTACTTTCCACAGAAACACAGACACAGAAACCAGATACCTAGAGAGACACACAAACGTCCAAAAGCAAGTTTCTTTTGTTTTAATATTCATTACTTTGAAAACAGAGTTGTAGATTTTCCTGGACATAAAGTCTCCACCACTCATTCACACTAATGGGAGTTCGCCAGAGGTGCTAGGATCCAGCGGGAGCAAACTTTTTCAAGAGGGTCGGCGCCTGAAATGGAGCCGCTAGTAAGTGGCACTGCAAGCCCCAGCTCATGCGGCAGTGACTATCTCGGCATCGACCCTCCAACTGCCTCAGTTCCTTTTTTTCCCACCGTCAAGTGCGCTTCAGTCACAACGTTGCTCGCCTGCCGGGAGTTAAACTTCACTAGCAGCAATAGTTCAGTTTATTGTTTTGTAGAATTATTTTGAATCAGTACCGTTTTAATTGTACAACAGAAGTCTTCAGCCCTCCATTGACTGAGTCAACCATGAGCGGGTCAGGTGATGGTAGGGAGACTTCATATGAAAGCTGTTCAGTCAGCGGGCGGGTCCGTCTGCCGCCTCCCTGGGTGGGGGTGGGGGGGTGACAGCGGACGATCCAATGCTCGGGGATGGGCAGTCCCCCCCAAAAGCATAAAAGGAAACTGTCCCATTCTCTGTGCTTTTCGGCATCGAGTTCTTCTTCGACACATAGGTTGAAGAAGAAACGGCATCACTCGAGGTCACCCTCTGGTATGTCTGCGCGTAGATGGTCGGTTATGCTGTGGGCTCTGTCGCTGTCTCACGGTGCTGTGGTCTCTGTCAGCTCTGCATCTGGGGGGCTCTGTCGGTGCTGTGTGAGGCACTGGGGGCTCTGTCGGTGCCGCCTGCGGCGCCGCAGACTCTGGTGGCACAGTGTGTGGTGCTGCTTTGGCCAGCGCCTTCCTCCTTGTTCTCAGTGCTGTTTTCCTGTACGGCGCCAGGGACTGGTATGGCACCAGCTGGTCTTCAGGGCTTCTCGACTCCGATTCTTTCTTCTTCTTTTTTTCCTCCTGATTTTCACTCCTTTCCTGTCTATACAGTCCCCCTTGGGCTGTGAGATGATGATTTTGAGCCTGACCCAGATCTTCGCCTGGATGATGATGTTGATGACACTGTCCTGGAAGCAGGGATCAATCCTTCTGCAGAGCCTGTGGTTGAAGGCCTTTCCTTTAAGTCTCTGCTCAAAAATTTAAATTCTACTCCT
Source organism: Neoceratodus forsteri (assembly GCA_016271365.2). Lineage (NCBI taxonomy): Eukaryota > Metazoa > Chordata > Ceratodontiformes > Ceratodontidae > Neoceratodus > Neoceratodus forsteri. The sequence continues at coordinate 1,414,289,787 of CM028129.1, forward strand.
TCTCTCCAGACTACAGAAATTGATCCTAGGAGGCTTTTGTGACTCCAATATCTTCATGTCCTGGAGATAGCTTTGGATTTAACCCCTCCGGTACAGCCCTCTTTCAAGACCCTCTCTCAGGTGGTGTGGAAAAATCTGGCTCTCATTTCTTCCGTGGCCAAGACCATAGAGAGGAAATATTCCCCTCCCAAGGATCGCCCCATTTTGGCCTCACAAGCCTTTGCTGATGCCATTGTGGTCTTGGCAGAGAATGACAAGGCTGTCCTTCCTCAAGGATCTACAGCCCGACCAATGAACAAAGAATCTCGCAAGATAGACACCTTAGGTAAGAGAGTCTTTGCTACCTCAACCCTGGGTATGCACATTGCCAGTTACCAGGGCTATTTTTCTCAATATGAGTATGTACTTTGGCATACCATCAAAGAAATGGTAGAAGTTCTGCCCGAATCGGAAGTTAGCTCAGAGCTACTCCAGACCATAACTAGGACTATTGAATCCAATAACCAACAGATTAAAGCTGCAATGGACGCCTATGATACCGCTTCCCGGGGCGGCAGCAGCGGGCATCTGCACCCGCCGCCACTCTTGGCTATTTACTTAGGGCTTCACGAATGATGCACAGCAGCAGGTCATGGCTTTACCTTTTGACAGTATGTATCTGTTCGGGCCTCAGGTGGAGCGAACTCTGGAGGCCATGCAGAAGACTAGGTCTGCCATTAAGACGGCTAAACCTGCTCCAACCCCCCTCCCGAGGGGGAGCGAACAAGCGTCAGTTTCACAACCATCAGTCCTTTTGGGGCAGAGGAGGTTTTAACAAAAACCACAACCCTCGGCCACAAAAGAAGGTGCAGCAGAAGGCACAAGGGCCCAAAGCGCCCAGTGCCACGTTCTGAGTTTCTGGCCCAGGTCCCACCTCATCTGTCCGAGGGGGACTCCTCCTCAGCGGTGGGAGGACGTCTGACTCAGTTCTACAATCAGTGGAAATCTATAACATCAGACAAATGGGTCCTCCAGATAATCCGTGAGGAGTACTCTCTCAATCTTTCGGAAACCCCTCCGGATCATCCTCCCAAACAGCCCTGGCTGTCGGCAGTACAGTCAGACCTTCTTGCTTCCGAAGTACAAGGCCTTCTGAACAACAGGGCAGTAGGAGTAGTTCTGCTGGATCAACGAAACACAGGTTTCTACTCCCATTACTTTCTGGCTACGAAGAAGACCGGCGGCATGCGCTCCATTCTAGATCTCAGAAAGTTAAACAAGTTCCTTCACAAGGAGAAGTTCAAAATGATATCACTAGGTACCCTGCTACCTTTGCTTCTTGGACATGATTGGCTAGCCTCCCTGGACATGCAGGATGCTTACCAACACATTCTCATACACCCAAAGCACCACAAATACCTAAGGTTCGTGGCTTTGAGTCAACACTATCGATTCAGAGTCCTGCCCTTTGGGCTATCCTTGGCGCTTTGGGTTTTTACAAAGTGTTTGCAATTCTCGCGGCGCACCTCAGGAAAATCGGAATACAAGTGTTCCCATATCTGGACGACTGGCTCCTAGCAAGTCCCTCCAGGCAAGAGACTCTGGAGGCTGTGGCCACAGCCGCAGACTTCCTCAAGTCCATGGGAGTCCTGCTGAATCTCAGCAAATCGCATTTGCAGCCCTCCCAGAAGCTCCTCTTCATAGGGACTCTTCTACACACCTCCTGTGCGAAGGCTTTTCTTCTAGAGGACAGAAGAAGCGATATCTTACAGATGGCCCGATACATCAGAGAACACAGCTCGGTTTGAGCTATCTCTATGCAATGGATGCTGGGCCTCATGGCATCCTCGGTTTTCACTGTACCCATAGCTCGTCTCCACATGAGAACCTCTCAATGGATGCTCAATACTCAGTGGTCCCCAACCACTCACCCTCAGTCCTTTCTCATCAAGGTGACGGAACCTCTGAAGAGGTTACTCGCCTGGTGGTTGCAGGACGACAGTCTTATGGAAGGATATCCCTTTGCCCCTCTGGATCATCAGATCTCCATTACCACGGACGCATCCCTGATGAGTTGGGGAGCCCACTGCCAGGATCTCCACACCCAGGGTACGTGGACTCAAGACGAGTCCTAACTTCACATAAATGTCCTGGAAATGAGAGCCGTCCTCTGTGTAGGCTGAGCGTTGAAGGACATACTCCGTGACAAGAACATTCTCCTTCAAACGGACAAGAAAGCAGTGATATACTACATCAACAAACCGGGTGGCACACACTCTTACCCATTATGCAGGGAAGCAATGAGAGTGTGAGAGTGGTGCCTGGAACACAGGCTCTGATTCAGGTGGTTTACCTACCAGGAGTACAAAACGACTGGCAGACCATCTCAGCAGAACGGAGATGGATCCTCACGAGTGGTTTCTTGACTTAACCGTCGTTCAGTCACTCTTCTAAGAGTGGGGAACTCCAGACCTGGACCTTTTTGCGTCCCCACTCAACGCAAAACTGCCTCTGTTCTGCTCCAGAAATCCAGGACCTGGCGTTTTCTGTCAGGTTGCATTCAGGCTGCAGTGGACAAGATGCTTTCTATATGCCTTTCCTCCTCTTCCCCTAATTCAGAGAGTACTTCTCATATTGGAGTCTCGGGGGCAGAATGATTCTCATTGCCCCTTTCTGGCCTCGGCAGATATGGTTTTCGCTAATCAAGTCTATCGGAAACCCCCCAAAGTCACTTCCCCTTCAGACCAACCTTCTGACCCAGGGTCCCGTGGTCCATCCCAACCTGAGGTCGCTTCATCTTCACACTTGGCTCTTGAAGAGATAGAGGTGAATAGGTTCAATGTTTCTCGTAGAGTTTCAGATATTCTTTTGGCTGCACGTAAGCCGGCCACTAGAAAAACCTACACAGCCAAATGGAAGCGTTTCTCTATCTGGTGTGCAAAATCCTCTTGGAACCCTTTTTCCTGCCCTCCAAATAAGGTCTTAGAGTATATTTTAGACGTCTCACATACAGGTCTGCAGTACTCCACAGTCAGAGTTCATCTTTGTGCCATTTCGGCATATCACGAGCCGGTACTTTTCATGTCACTGGCTCAGTTGCCTGTAGCTAAGAGGTTTCTTAGGGATATTCTGCATACTAGACCTCCTATCAGATGTCCAGTCGCAGCCTGGGACATTAACCTTGTATGCTAGACATGAACAATCGTAAACCTTTTGAGCCTCTCGCTGCTTGCAACTTGAAGTTCCTCACTTGGAAAACGGCCTTTCTAGGGATATGGATATGTTGTTCAATCCACACTTACTGGCAGGTTCCTTGCCACTTTAAATCTTGCCAGAAGGTCTTCAAGCAGGCTCCTCCCACCCACCCGGGTGATAAAACTCTTGGTTCCGCCCCATGACGCCAGATCTTCCTTACGCTTGGAAGCTCAGGTTCCCTCCTTGCGCTCTGCGTTTAGGCCTGGATCCTAACTCTTCGGTTAAACTGAACATATTAAAGTTTACCAGATTTGGTCTTTTTCTTCCTTCACGGCTGCGATGGACAAGTCGACTCCTGGTTCGGTGATGCCCCTATGGGCAGAAGATGTCCGGACGATCCGCACTCCACGTCCTTTACTTGGGCTTGATCACGATTACGCAGGCCTGCGAACTGTGCAAGTCCTTCTCGCCGCTGTTCTTGAGGATCGCCGCTGCCAGATTACAACTTGGTGCCCGAGAAACATTATCCTCCGGTAAGTTGAAGAGGCCCTCATGCGCGTCATGGCCGCGGCTTGGCTGAACAGTTGAACAAACGATCGCCCTTGAGGAGGCGGCGGCCCAGGCCACATCTACTTCTTCCTCAGTCGCAGCATTTATCCCACTCTCTTTGAACTCCTCCTACACGGCTTCATTCAAGGAGCTTTGTCAATCCCTCTCCACCAAGGGAGAGGGCCCTTTGGGACAGTCCTCTCGGTCCAGGAAGAAGGACTCTAAAGGTAAGTCCCACCGTCGATGTTCGTGGGAGCGGGAGAGGTCCCCTTCCCCGGATAGTCGACACTCAACTTCAGTTGAGGTTGCGGCTAAGGCCGCCGGCTTCACACTGTCCCCATCAGGTCAGCCGGCCGAGACACCTGTCAATGCAGTCGAGATTTTTCTCGACCCGTCGGACGGGCTGTCGACTGGAGAAGCAGACAGCCCTTCTTTACCGGTTCCCCCAGTGGAAACCGAGGACTTGCCTGTGCCTCCTGTGCTAGAGTCCCCGGTTAAGGTCCCCAAACTGAGAGAGTAGTGGGTTTTCCCCGCTCCCTCGCAGACCCACCCTCGGAAGCACTGAAGGTCTCGGTCTTGGACCTCTTTTCGATCCAGCCGATCCCGCCGACATCGGCGGTCTCGGCACCAAGGAAAGCAGCAGCGCCACTCATCCTCATCTTCGGAGGATAGGCTCTGGTGCAAATTGCATCGGCGCTACAAGGATCTGATGTGGCATCAGCTCCTTTTGACCGGGAACAAGCCGACTCAGTCGCCTTCCCCGGCAATTAAGTGGCTGTCACCAGAGCAGCCGAAACAACCCCTCATTGTAATCGAGGAGCCAAAGCCGGCACCGGATGTTTGGTCGAAACCAGCTGCGCCACACATTGTGGTGGAACCCCTGCCTCCACAACCTAAAACTGGGGCACCAACCGAGGATTCTCGGATGGGTCAGGGTTTGCCCCATTGGTTGTCGGTCACCCTCACTCCCGATTGGCCTCAGCAAGTGGAGGGTGTCTCAGGCCATCGGCTGCTGTTTGCAGACTCCTTGGAGTCTGACGATGATTCCTCACTGTTCTCTAGGCCCCTCGACCTGGAGTCCACTGGGGGTCAGTTGGTGGACGAGAGCCTCATTCTTGGGAATGCTTTGGCTCATCTCAGAATCTACTGGGATGAAGCTCGAACCCGTTTCAAAGCGGGCCAAGTATCCCCTCACGGAGATACTGGATCGAGGGGATTCCCTTATGGAGGCCTTTCCGGTGGCCGAAGCCATTGTTTGCCTGGCTCTGGAGCTGTGGCAGCGGCCGGCTTCTTGTCCAGCACCTTCGGCCAGGATGGCCCGAAAGTATGCTGTTCCCACTGGTTCACTCCCCAGATTCTCGGAGCACCCCTCCGCGGAGGGACTTGTGACCGACAGTGTTTTCCGGTGCTCCGGAAACGCTCGAGACGTGGACAAGCCACTCGATAGAGTCCAATAAACTGGACTACTCTGAGCGTAAAGTCTATGCTGCGTCCTCCTTAGGCCTTCGTCAGGCCAATTCGGCTGTTCTGATGGCACACTTTTCCCATGCCCTTTTGGGCTCCCTGGATGAGGTGATTCCTCATCTCCCGGCTGACCTCCAGACTACGGTCAAGCAGGTGCGGGATCAGGGAAGGGTGGTGGCTAAGTAACAGCTCCAAACTGCCTTAGACATTGGAGACTCTTGTGTCTGGTCAGTAGCGGCTGCAGTGGCCATGCGCCACAGAGCTTGGCTCTGGATCTCCACTTTCACAGTGGATACCCAGCACAAGCTGGCAGACGTTCCCTTCCTGGGTGCCAACTTGTTCGGTCCCGGGGTGGAGGGTCATCTGCAGAGGATCGAGAAGTCCAGTGCCACCTTGGACTCGGTCACGTCTGCCCAGAAGGACAAAGGCCGCCAGCAGCAGCGTAAGCCCTTTTGGCCTTCTGCCCCCGCAGCATGTCCGGCCCGGCAACACCAGCATCAGGGCCAGCAGGCTCGAACTTGGCACCCCAAAACCAAGCCTGCAGCTTCCTCCAGCAGAAAGCTAGAAGGGAAAGGCCTAGGAGGTCCCTTGGCCAGTCCTTCTTTCAAGTCTGCCCAATGACGGGTTGGGGGGTGTCGCCCCCAACCTTGTCACTTCTTCCTGGGTTCCCCCCTGAGGGGACGGCTCCGCCACTTCCTTTCCACCTGGTCCACTATCACCACAGACCACTGGGTGCTGGAAGTGGTAGGAAAGGGTCTGCCTCTGGAATTCGAGCGGGCCTCACCCTATCGAGCCGTCACCCCACGGGGGGCTACGGGGTCGGCAGCCTCTCTGTTGGCTCGTCGAGCCGACATTGCCCTGCTCCTCCAGAAGGAGGTGATCAGGGAGGTGGTGTATCCTCCACTAGACCCAGGGTTTGTGTCCAGGTATTTCCTGGTCCCAAAATGGACTGGGGCCGGTGCCCCATTCTAGACCTACATGACCCGAACAAGTTCCTATGGTCTCGAACCTTCAGGATGGTCACTCTGGCCCAGATCATTCCATCCTTGGAACGAGGCATGTGATTCTGTTCTCTGGACCTCCAGGACGTGTTGTTTCACATCCCAATCCATCCGTCTCACCAACGATTCCTCCGCTTCAGGGCAGAGGGATCCCTTTACGAGTTCCAGGCCATGCCCTTCGGCCTCTCTCCAGCTCCCAGGGTCTTCACCAAATGCATGACAGTGGTGACAGCATTCCTGTGGCGCCGAAGGGTCTGGGTATACCCTTACCTGGACGACTGGCTGATTGCAGCCCCTTCCAAGTTGGAGGTGGAGCAGTCCAGGGATCTGGCCCTCCAGGTCTGCTCTCAGATTGGCCTCCTCATCAACGAGGCCAAATCGGAACTCGTGTTAACGCAGGTGATATAATTCATTTGGGCAGAGCTGACTTCTCTTTCGAGCCAGAGCATTGCCTCATGGATAGGGCTGAGGTTCTTTCTCCTTTGCCTAATCATTTCTGGTTGGGCACTGTGCCCCTTCTCCCAGACTTCTGCTCTTCTGGGCCTCATGGCGCCCCTGCACCAGTGTGGTCCATTGGGGCCTGCTTGGCACATGCGCCTCTTCAGTGGGGGCTGGCCGCCAATGGTCACAGTGCTCGTCCTCTGGACCAGCCAGTGATAGTGACCCAGGAGATGGGGAACACTCCAGTGGTGGATCGTTCCGGCTCATCTGCAGGAGGGTATCCCGTTTGTTTGCCCAGAGCCGATGGTCACTCTAACGACCGACGCCTCTCTGAGTTGGGGTGCCCATCTGGGGGCGCTCAGAGCACATGGCCTCTGGTCCCCTTAGGAGTCTCGATGCCACATCAACCTGCTGGAGCTTCGAGTGGTCTGACTAGCCCTCACCGCCTTTGCTCCATTTGTACAGGGCCAAGTGGTCCAGGTCCAGACGGACAATACTACGACCATGTACTACCTAAACCGCCAGGGCAGGACGCGCTCTTTGCCTCAGTGCAAGGAAGCTTTCCGCACTTGGTCTCTCATGAGCAGACTGGAGGCGGATCTCCTAGCCATCCATGTGGCAGGAGCCTCCAACACTCTGGCTAATGCCCTAAGCTGGATAAGTGCTGCATCTCACGAGTGGTCTCTCCTGCCGGAGGTAGTACGCGATCTGTTCTCCCACTGGGGCACCTCAGGTGGACCTGTTTGCCTCCAGGGAGAATGCGAAGCTGAGGCTGTTTCATGCCCGCCCCCTTAGCAAGGCTCACTGCGTGGGAATGCCTTCTCGAGGCCGTGGACCCCGGGCCTCTTCTACGCCTTTCCCCCATTTCCCTTGATCCACAAAGTGCTTCTCAAGGCGAGGAGGGACAAGGCGCAGGTGATTCTGGTAGCCTCAGACTGGCCCCGCCAGTTCTGGTATCCAGATCTCCTCAGCCTTAGCTCCATGTTCCCGAGGCGGCTTCCAGCCCGCCCGGACCTGATCTCAGTCAATCAGGGGAAGGTTCTCCACCTGGACCTTCAATCCCTGCTCCTGACGGCCTGGTTCCTGAGCGGCTAGAGTTCCAGGCCTTGGGTCTTTCCGACAAGGTCCTCAACGTTGTTGAGGCATCCCTTTAGGAGTCAACCAGAAAATGCTATGCCTTCAAATGGAAAAGATTCTCCATTTGGTGTCAGGACAAGGGGTTGGACCCTTTTTCCTGTTTCTTGGCTAGCATCCTGTACTACCTGTGGTCCCTTTCTCAGCTAGGGCTTCAGTTGACAATCCTTAAGGTGCACCTGGCGGCCATCTCTGCTTACCGGGCGTGGGCGGGTCAAAGCAGTTGGTTGGCGCAGGAGAAGGTGGTCGGGTGCTTTTTCAAGGCCTTGATCACATATCCTCCTGTAGTAGAACCTCACCTCCATGGGATCTACTGCTTGGTACTGGCTAAGCTCATGGGAAGCTACCGAACCTATGCACAGGTGTGATATCTCTCACCTGTCGTGGAAGACCGCCTTCTTGGTGGCTATCACGTCAGCCAGAAGGATGGGAGACCTCCAGGTGCTTTCCATCGAGTCTTCCTATCTGGTCTTCCACAGGGACAAGGTTGTCCTGCGCCCCAACCCGAAATTCCTTCCGAAGGTGGTGTCAGAGTTTCACTTTAACCAGGTGTTGACTCTGCCGGTGTTCTACCCCAGTCACACCTCGGAGGCCGAATATAGGCTCCATACTTGACCCTAGAAGAGCGCTCTCTTATTATAAGGAGCGGACGGCTGAAGTTCGGGGAGAGGTTCACCAGATGTTTGTCACCTACGCTGAAGCCGCAGCTGGTAGACCTGCAGCCAAGTGGACGATAGGCAGGTGGGTCACCTCCTGCATAGATTTCTGCTACAGGTTGGCAGGCATGGAGCCTCCCAAAGGGATAAGAGCTCATTCTACCCACCATACTGCTCTATCGGTGGCTGCTTCCAGGGACGTCCCTATCCAGGAAATCTGTAGGGCTGCTACCTGGAAGTCAACACACACCTTCATTACCCACTACCACATCGACCTTGAGTCATGCCGGGATGCTGGTTTTGGGACCTCAGTTCTCCAGTCTTTATTTCCCAAGTAGGGGTGTGCGCCTTGCCTCCCTCCTCCTGGAGAACTGCTAGGAGTCTGCCAGTAAGTGTGGATTGAACAACATATCCATGTCCCTAGAAATACAGGTTACTCACCTGTAACAGGAGTTCTAGGAATGGTATATGTTGTACATCCACACAACCCACCCGACCTCCTGGCTTCGACGCACAACCTGGCTTCCAGCGGGCTACATCTGACGCCATGGGACAGAGCCAAGAGTTTTATCACCCGGGTGGGTGGGAGGAGCCAGCTTGAAGACCTTCTGGCAAGATTTAAAGCAGCAAGGAACCTGCCAGTCAGTGTGGATGAACAACATATACCATTCCTAGAACTCCTGTTACAGGTGAGTAACCTGTATTTCTGGTGGCCATTACTTCGGCCCATAGAGTTTCTGAAATACATGCATTGGTCACAGATGCCCCGTACACTGTATTTCACAAGGACAAAGTAGTTCTTAGGACTCATCCTAAGTTTCTCCCTAAGGTTGTCTCAGAATTCCATCTAAACCTACCTTTGTTCCTTCCTACCTACTTTGCGAACTTCCAGAATGAAGGGGAGTGTACATTTCATTCACTGGATGTTAAGAGAGCGCTGCGGTTCTGTCTAGATAGCTTGCCTCAGTACTTCACCATGACCGGAGAAGGCGAGGAATGCACCGGGGAATGTAGAGATGATGCTGCGGTGTAACTCAGTGGCAGAATTGCAGATCGGGGAAATCGCGGGCATCACAGAAACTTGTGCTGGGAAAGTAAAATTAAGGTGAGACTGACACTTTTTATGTAGTGGTTAACAGTCTTTATGTGGGGAAAATGATGGAATTGCTGAGGAAGTTTAGCTTTGCTGCTGTGCCATGAGAGGAGACAGGTTTCCACTGCTGCTTCTGTGAGCTCTGCCATTCAGCATTTCTGTTTACTGTTGGCAGAGCTCAGTGATTCTTTTTCGTTATGGGGCATCTTGGTGGGCAGTAGTCCCGGTTGGCTACTATATCATCTGATAAGGAAGGACACGGCTCAGATGATGTAGTAGCCAATCAGAGACTTGGATTTCTTAAGCCCATTTTATAAGTTACTCTAAAGCTGTGAAAGATTTATACTGATGATTCACAACAAACTGCCTCAGAATGGGCAGGAGCTTAAGGGTTCCATGGTGATAGCCCAGGTTTGGTGTGTGTTGGTCCCTGGTGGATAAGTATGTATTATACAGCAGCAAATGACTAGTCCAGCGACAATGTTGGAGCTAACAGAAGAAGAAATTGTGATTAAACTGATAGGATTTCTTCTTTCGCTGACTTCAACCAACGAGGGTCCTGAGATGCCACTGGAACTGTTAAGTTACAAACCTTTTATTCCAAACATTGAACATGTTGGGTAGGGGGATGGGTAGATCAAACAGATAAACATGAAGATTAATGAAACCAAGTGAGTAAAAATGTTACTTCCAACCTGTAAGCCCTAATTGGGTATAGCCTGATATATTCTGTGTTGGACTTGGATGAGGGACATTCCTCATAAGAGATTGTAATTTTTTTTTTTTGGTTTTTGTCACCATTTGACTCCATTTCTGTTGCTATTGGAGATGTAAACTTTTGCTTTAGTTTAGCTTTACTGTTAACAGTAGTCCCCTTTAAGTATCCTGGGTGCCTCCATTTTCTGATTTTTGACATCTTGTTTGTTCCTGGGAGCAGCATTACGAGTGAGAACATGTCTGTCTGCAGATTTAGACTCGACAAAAACAGGTAGCAGCATACACTATTTACCTTTATTTAGTTTAGAAGCCTTTTAAGGAGTGGAATAACAGAATTTGTGTTCTTGTAAATTGCTTTAGCATTGTTTCTACAGTGTAGTGAGGCACAGCTTCAACATAAATGGCATCACACAGTTCCAAAAGTGGTGGCAGTGTAGTATCGCAGTAGGACAGCCTAACACAGGGGTATCTCCGGACTGCTGGCAGCTACAGGCAAGTCTAATACCTCATTTAAAGGAGTTATTTATGGGCTTTAAGACTACAAGGGACACAGTGCATAAGTGTTACTCTTTTATACTCCGCCTATTGGCTCCATATGTGCTGTTTACTTATATATTAATACTGAAACAATTCTATACCACAATGCTCCATTTACTGTCCTTGCTGATGATCAGCTGTCTCCCTCCCCTCAAGAACATGGAACAGTTTCAGGCCCTTTGGTCCACGATAAACCAACAGGTGCTCTGGCCCCCCCCTCCCCCCACACCAAGCAAACCGTGTAATTTGTTACTCCATCACTGCAAGAGATCAAGACTCAACATGTAAAGGTAATAATGTAAGTACCCCTGGATAAAGAACATCTTCTAACAGAGAAACTGTCTATTGTAAGCCTTATATGGAGGTGAGAGTGTCAAACCCCCTCAAACCCTTGTCTCTCAGATTCTAACAAGTAGCCATGTACCGGGTAAACCCTGCTAATGCCAACAGGTCTTATTACACTAAGGAAGCTTATTCCCTCTTCTAAACATATTTATGTTCCAAAGATTTCAACCAGTCCCAGATATGAAAAAGTACTTTCAAATTCTGTGTGCTCCATCTCATTAAACACAGTGGCTTGATTAGTGTCCTGTAAAGAGCCTGCCCCTCTATGCGGTCACTGTGCGCTTTGGGATACAGTGTGTATGAAAAGCGCCATATAAATGCTGATTCTTCTTCTTCTGTTTCTAGCACCATCTTTTTTGAGAAGGATTGCTTGCATCAAGACAACTGGGCACCGACTGTCTCATTAAAGAGCACCTTTACTGATTCATAGGTTTCATAGGTTATCTTAGAGTGTAGATAGGCATTTTGCCTTTAACTGCTCGTTTTCTTCAGTGGTTATAACCCCTCTTACCGGAATCTATCCAATATTTATCCAGTGTAGTCTTTTTTTTTTTAACTTGCTATTTTTTTCCTTCTGGTCCCCAAGCACCGCACCTTCGGGAGACGCCTGTGGTGTCAGCCCCTGCTTCCTTCACCTACCTGGAGCCCTGCTGAATCCCCATGTAGCCGTGGATCTGCCTCCCAGGCGGGGACGAGGTGGGGCCTGTACACAATGAACTTCAGTGTCTTCGTCGGGTCAGCTTCGTTGCAGGCAGGCAGGAGCTTCATGGTTTGCAATGGGTGCTCTGTCTACCCGGTGCCTGAAGAACCATTTTCCCTTTTTCTCTGGCATGCATCCTGACATCAAGGCATCACTGCTGATGTCTGCCATTCTCGTTCCTCAGCAACGTGGCAGGATGCTTGCCATACCCCAGACCTCGGCCTGAGGTTGGCCAAGCACCAAGCAGCAACCCCCTCCCTCCCAGAGAAGGCGAGTGGTCCCTAGGATGCTCAGCCACTGTCCCCAGCCAGCCCTCTGACTCCCCTGGCTCATTTCTGAACCCGGGTTGTCGGCATTGCAAACGGTAGCGCTGCTGCACTGGTGGGCCGGCCCCTATCCAATTTAGTCTTGAACTCCTCCATATTCCTGCTTCCCACTGTCTCCAGAGGAAGGCCATTCCAAACTCTCACCACTCTCTGTGAGAACCACATTCCCCTCCTTTTTGTACTGGTGATTTTACTATGCCATTTTAGGCTGTGTGATCTAGTTTTAAAATGTCCTTCCTTCATTTCCAGACCAATACTGTCCCATAGGTCATCCTCTTCAAATGCTCTATACACCAAACATAAATCTCCCCTCATTCTCCTGTATTCTAATAAGTACAGTCTGAAATTATTCATTCTGTCCTCATAGCTTAATCCCTATATGTATTACTTTCTGGTGAAGGTCAGCCACCACATGGCCAATTTTTCGATGTTGGGAGAGTCACCACCATGGCAGTATTCTGCAGCGCTGCTGTTTTACGGTTGGTAGAAGGCAGATTTCCCCCCTCTACCTGAGCTTCACATGAGTGGGGGTGTTTCCTCCTATTTTATACAGTCCCTCATTGTTAAATTTACTAGATTACCTCCTGTTTCAAGTTTATAATCACAAGTGACAGCTTTAACCCTTTCTAGATATCTGTAGTTATCTCGTGTCATTCTTTCAAGATTGCTGTAATGTGTTCATTAATGGAGTGCTGCTGTTTTTTGTTGGGACTACGGGGGGGGCGGGGATCTGTGTGGGAGCTGCTTCCCCTGTTAGGGTTGAACTTTATGTTTGGATTGAGAGCATATCCCACCTGCTTATAGGAATCTAAGAAATGTTTGGCAATGTGTTTATATTTAGGACGCTTTCTCACTCTAGCAAGGTGCAGCTATTTTATTCTCGTTATCCTTGTTATACTTCATGAAGTACTACCCCCAGATCTGAAAATCAGAGTGTTTAGGCTACCTTATTCTTTCTTACATGGAATGTATTTTGTAAATGTATCTGGATGTCTGACATGAGTGGAAAAAACTTATTGTTTTTATTGTAAATTCAGTAAGTTAAAAAAAAAAATAGAAAATCTGTCGGCAGATGAAGGCCCGTTGGCACATCATGTCTGCCCATTCTTGCTTAATGAGAGGCTCCTATAGGCTCCTCACACCTTCTTCACCCCTTCCCTTTTTGGTGTGATCTTTACCAAGCTCTTGTGTCTGTCCCACCCTTTTTTGAATCCCTAATGATTTCACATGGACCACTTTCTCCAGCAGCCTGTTCCAACTTTCCACCACCACCCCCGTGAAAAAAAGTACATTCTGGTATCTCTTTAATCTTGCCTCCCTCCAGCTTTGTGGAGTTGCCCCTGATGTTTGCTTTTCCACTCAGTTGGAACAATTCCCCACCATCCTCTTTACTTACCCAAGGTGGCATTTGTACAATGTGTTTCAATCACATCCCCTCTTTCCCTTTTCACTCTAAGTGTGTACAGCTTCAGATCTGCTTAACTCTTTTTGTAAGTCCTTTCCTGCTGTTCCTGGATCATCTTGGTTACCCTCCATGGCACTCCCACCACCCTGTCCCTCAGATGCAGAGTCCAAAACTGCACAGAGGCCGAACCAGTGACCTCTAAAATGACAGCAGCACATCCCTTCACCTGTTTGGTATCCCTCTCCCTGTGTGTCCCAGCATCTTAGCTGCCCTCGATTCCTAACCCTGTGTCACAGATAAAGACTTTGAAGAGGATGGGTCCCAAGACCCCCCTGTGGCACCTGGCTGTGGACCTCCTTGACCTCTTTAGTATTCCCCATTTATTGCCTTCCTCTGTGTCCAATCCCTTAACCAATTTCTCATGCAGCTAGTAATTTTGTCCCCTGTCTCAGAGGTCTTGGATCTTCTTAACCATGTGGAACGTTATTGAAGGTTTATTGAAGTCAAGGTACAGGAGGTCTACCACCTGTTATCCACTGCTTTCGCATCCAGTCAAATCGATTAGGTTTGCCGGATAGCACTTCAGTATCCATGTTGTTTGTTGTTCTGCAGTCCATTCATCTCCAGGAAGGTTACTATCCTTTCCTGTGTTACAGTCTGTAGCAGCTTACCCATGAGAGATGTTAGGCTAACAAGTCTGTTGTTTCCCCAGAAGTAAGATTAAAAAGTGCTGCTGCCTCACAATTGGGGACAGATTGTGTATTTTGAGTCTGACCATTGTGTATTCAATTTATACAACAGTTATCTGAATGCATAAATATTTTGCTGTCTCTGCGTTCAGCAGCTGGCTTCAGGGCAGCACTGAGCTGTCGTGTTGTCATCAGCATTTGTGAAAGCTGATCTCAGATTGGTACTGTTCTTATTTTGAGTTCAAGGATAATGACTGGAACACATCTTTGCCGCTTGATAAACATTTATCTGGAGCTTAGAGTGTGTGATAAATTCATCAGGACAAATGTATCACTACTGTGATTGCAAATGTTATAACAGAACAGCAGTGATGATAAACTAGCTAAGATAAATGGATTATCAAGGCTGATGACATAAATGGCAAAGATTTACCATTATCAAGGCTTTATTCAAGCAATAATACCTGGGGGTGCAATGAGGCCCACGCCACAGGTGGAGAGCCTTATAGCCCCTGGAAGGTCCGGTATTGCCCAATGCTGTCCATCCTGGAGGGTATTGTTGCGCTTAGAAAATGGGCTACATGTGACAGGTTTATGTCATATTAATAAAATTTACAAAAAATAAGAAATGTATAGAAAATTACTAAAATGAATAGAAAGTAATTTTACTGGTAAAGTAGTCCCTCTACTAGTATACTTACCAGTATGGGAACTGTATTGTTTCACAGTTGTTTTCTGTGAAGTGTACTGTGTGTTCTTCTAGTGTGTTATCTGCTTTTTTTTTTTTTAAACTGGCCTGTCTTGCTTTTGTACAAGTGACTGGCATCTCCTTTCCCTCGCCGGTGATCAGTTTAGCTTGGGGGGGGTTATTCGTGACTTCACGACTTCAGGATCTGGAAGAAGAAACGTGAACATACTGAAATTGAGTGCAGTGTAAATGTCGGAGCATAGACAGAGCGTGATCAATCAAGGAAAGTAATTTTGTTTTCAAAACAGCAATTATTCTGTTTGTCTTGCTTGTGTCTTGTTGGTGAGTGGGGGTGCAGTCGACGCAAGCTGGTCTGTTTTGGAGTAGCGCAGAGTGAGTGACATGCTAGTGCTACTACTTTCAGTTATAGAAGACTTTTTTTCAAAGGGGGAAAAAATGATAGAAGTTCGTCAGGGAAGACGAGCGAAGTTGATGTTGCTTTGTTTTATATACTGCTGTAATTCTTTGAATTAGTTGGTGTAGGAACTGGTCTGTGGATTGAGAGGGGGGCCTCTAGCTCACTCTCTCGCTACACGAGCAGAAAAAAATGGCAACTACTAAATTTTAAATTTTAGATTGGCACAAGGATATCAGTTTGGCCTTGGAGCTTGGCAGGCTATTACTTTTTATTTCCTGGGTGTCTGTTGACTGTTAATGTACCCTCCTGGCATGGGTACCAGCCAGTCAGAGCCCAGGAAAAAAAAGCCCATTTTCTAAGTATGTGATGCTGCTCTCTTAAAGAGGAACATCTATGCACAGTGACCATCATAGTCTTAAAGCCCATAAGAAGCTGTTTTAGACAAGTTATTCAGCTCGCATGTAGCTGGAAGCGGTCCAGAAATGTAGTATGATGACTAAGTTTAATACTGATAAATCATTGCCACCATTTTATGGACCATTACATTGTCGTGCAGGAACATGCTACGCCTAACTACATGTCGTCACACACTGCTTGTTTCTGCATGACATCACATGGTTCCTTAAAATGGCGACATTGTAATATCAGCATTGAACATTATTCCCCGTTAACCAATGGGGAGTAGCCTTGATAATACTTTATGCAGTTGCAAAGGTTTGTGCTATATTCAGACTTCAGCAGCTGAACTCAATTGAAATCTGTTAGTATAAATCTTGGGTCGAGATTGGCACCAGCAAAATACTAGTGGATTAGTACTAAAGGTTTTAGAAAAACCTTTCCTTTCACTAGCCCAGCTGGCATATACTGAAGGATAAAACATTTTAAGAAAAGGCATGGAGGACTGAGGAGCTGGGCATCTCATCTCCTGTAGTGCCAGCGACCTGAGTTCGGGAATGAGCTCGGGTTGCCATGGGGTTGGCCAGGTCGGGAGAAGATCAAGTGTCTGAAGGACTGCTCTGCAGTCTCAGTGTGAGGAGGCATGTTTACCTGGCCCTTGACTGCCACCAGGTGGAGGCCTGGTGGTAGTGCTACTCAGAGGGCCATGTAGGGAGGGGCCGCAAGTGCATGATGTGTGTGTGTGTGTGTGTGTGTGTGTGTGTGTGTGTGTGCCTCCACGTGCGTACATCCATGCAGTGTGGCAGGGACCGGACCCAGAAAATTGGAAAGTGGATGGCAGGGCTTTGTAAAGGCATGCCTACCTACCTCTGGCCTGCGCTCCTACCAGGACACCAGGTTCACACTGGATATTTGCACAGAGGGCCATACTCTGGCCCTGCCACAGAGAGGACAATCCATGGGGGTATCGAAGACCAAGTAAGTGCCCGGGAAAAGCAGTCTCCAATTGGAGGAGGCGTGACAGAGCAGAGTAGCCGACTAAACCATCTGGGGCAGAAAAACTTCTATAGCAAAACATAAAAATGAAAAATTAATAATTGCACCAGTTTGGACCAACAAAATCTCTATGGGGCCAATGAATTTTGCCAGTCACTAGCCCTGGTTTTGCTAGGCACTAGCACTGATTTCTAGTGGTTGCAGAAGTTGATTTCGACCCATGCAAATTAATCTATGCATAATCGTTTACAGCTGAAGTGCATTGATCTCCACACATAACTAATTTGCAGCTTCACTACTCATGGGATAGAGGCCTAACCACTCACTGGTGGAGATAAATGCATTTTTCTGCTATAATCCAATATGTAATCTAGATGAACATACACTACAGTTTTATTTTGTGTCCGGTGCTTGTTGATGCAAGTGTACCCTAAAATGCTTAAATGGAAAGGGAGTTAATAAAGGTAAGAGGACATAAACAAGCTGGAGTATGCAGTGCTGACATTATTCAACTACAGTACATACACACTGTGCTAAACTGATATATTTTATTTATTTATTGAATTTTGTTGACCGTGTAGGCCCACTGGGCCCCAGAGGTCCCTTTTTCAGGGGCGACCCGGGGGTTAAAAATAACATACAAGTAACAGAACAGTACATGTTGATAGATGACATGTTGTGTTACAGAGCTAGATTACATAGGGTTACAATCAGAGTAGGTAGAGTGGAAACATACAGTCAGAGAGACCTCCAGAGTAGGATATATAACAACATGTTGCATGCACATAAACATTAAGATCTAGGGAGGGCATGAGATAAGAGTTACGTTGCTAGGAGTCAGGCCACCTTCCTAAGAGGGAAGGGGGGGTGACGTGAGGTCAGGTCCTAAGGCATTGGCAAGTACTCCTGTTGAGCAGGTGTGCTTTGAGTTTGGACTGGAAGCAGGGGCCCGACCCTGCCTCCCTTACCTCCTGTGGGAGGTTGTTCCAGCTGGAAGGGGCTGTGAACATGAAGGATCTGGACCCAGCTTTGGTCCTTGTTTTAGGAACCACGAGGAGAGTTTGTCCTGAGGTGCGGAGGCTCCTATGAATGGACTTGACCGTGATTAGCCCTTTGAGGCTAGGGGGAGGAGAGGGGCCCAGTAACTTTGAAGCCAGGCAAAGAGTCGGGTAGATGAGGTGGGCTTCCAGTGATGGCCACCTGAGCCTGGCCTGGGCCTCGCAGTGGTGTGTTCTAGGGTGGGACATTGTGGCAAACCGAGTGATCTTGTTGTATAAGGTCTGGAGCCGGCTAAGTTCCGTAGAGACCACACCGTGTAGAACAGAGGCTGCATAGGTGAGCTTAGGGAGTAGGACGCTGGTTGCAATGGCAACCCTGGCTACGGGGATAATCTGGTCCTTTAATCTATAGAGGATGCCGAGTTTCACGTGGATGGCTTTGGTGAGTTGGTCCACGTGATTTTTAGGGTGAAGCCCTGGTCAAGGGTTAGACCGTAAACTGTAAGCAACAGTTGGGACAATTGAATAAAATAAGCAAGTCAGATTATACACAATAGTTCATCACTGTGCTGACAGTAAATTTCTAAACTTATTGTAATATTCTAAGCTATCAAGGTAATGTCTTTTTCTTTCCCTTGCCTACAGCGCCTAATCCATTTCCCTTGCTCCTTCTGTGCACCCATAGGTCTTGGTCTTGTGTCACTCATATGATATAAATGTGTGACTGCCTGTGTTTTAAGATATGTTTTTAAAATTGAGTTTCTCTGTATTTAAAGTAAGTACTATGGGGAGAGGTGAAGCCCCAATTGCTGCACAGACCCACCCTGCAGGCACCATGGGAAAAGAATATTTTTATTACCTGAGCACTTGTAAAAATATCCCAAACCTCCAGTGTAGCATTTATTATGGTGCTCCATTCAGATCCTCGCTAATATTACAGAATGACGCTGCACTACCTGGGCTCCTCAATTAGTGCCCTTATGTACAGAACTTTTACCATGTCTCTATCTCCGATGCCCATCGCTGTTTCTATGGGATTTAGGCAAATTCTGTAAAAACAGCACTGAGCATCAGAGATAGTCATGATAAAAGTTACATGCATAGGGGCACTATTAAAGGATGGACAGTGCAGCGTCATTTTCTTGCGATATTACCAGCGAGATCCCGGGGGGTTGAGGAGCACCATAATTAAAATGCTGGCTGCACCTGAAGTTTGGGATATTTTTACGAGTGCTCAGGTAATAAAAATATTTGTTTCATATGGTGCCTGCAGGGTGGATCAGAGAGGTGAAACCCCATTCTGTGCAGCGGCCAATGCTTCACCTCTCCCAGTAGTTCTCCTTCAATGTGTTTGGCAACGCTGTTTTGTATGAAACACATTAAATGAAATTTAGTGTATAGCGCACTACCTCCCAGCGGATTTTGGTCTAAACAATAAAGGATTGAAGGACCAGATTTAAAATTAATTATAATATAACATTTAAAAGTAATAATAATGGCAACAAAAACTTAAAACATGTAAAATAAAACCCTTTAAAAACGTTTATACGTAAGTAAAGACCATCACTGAGGCAGCCATGATACAGCACCTTTTTATATCACATTGTTGGTAATACACTATGGAAGATATTTTCTGTTGCGTTGATGACAGGACTGCAGTGGAAATAACATGTTAATTGTGAAGACCCTTCAAACAGGAATATAATGAAGATCTAGACATGTTCTATGAATGTATGTCACACTTCAGTTTTGGCTAAATCAAGAGAGCAATTTATCTATCCATGACCAAATTGGTATAGACATTTGTGAGCACCAATTCTTGGTAGTTCATACTCTCAACTGTGTTGACCTGTATTTGCATACATTCTGGCTTGTGATTTCTTGTTACAGTTTTGGCTACTTCTTGATATCTAATTATCCAAATATGCTCAAACTTGGTAAATACTTCATGATGTTATCAGAAAAGCAGCCATAGTGATTGAATTATGTGCAGTGTTCCACACCTTATTGGCTGTTGCAATCATATCTCATTTATTTGGCACATCTGTTTTACAGGTGTTTTTATATGTAGTGCCTATGCGATTACCTGACTGAAAATATGCAATGTATTTCCACGTGTGTGAGCTAGGAGCTTAATGCACAAGCAGCAAACCCACAAATGAGTAGTGAAAGTTTCACCCATCACCAGTCAGTGCTAGAAATTAGTGGTATTTTGCACTGTTTTGCATACCAGTTTTTTTTGATGAAATACCATTTCCTTCATGCATTTATTCCAGCTGGAGTGACATTCCAGCATGCCCTCAATCTTCAGTTTAATCTGTAGAACTCCTTTTTGGGATAGGTGAAATACCGGGCTTAGACAGAATATCAAATTTTGATATTTGATATTCTGCCTCCCACACCAGATTATTTTCTTTCTTTCTTTCTTGCTACCCTTGTGAGTGGTAATGTCACATATTTTCTATGTGATTTTTCCATATTAAATTTGTACAACACCTACATCTTCCATTCAGACTTTTAAATTACCCTTATCAGTGAAGTTAAGCAATTTCTGATTGAGTTCAGTAGCTGGTTTGTGTGCTGTGTAGGGATATTTTGATGATATTAGCCATTTTTCAGCTTGCTCTCTCATTGGTTAAGCTTTCCACTGTGACTAGTCTACTATGAGAATATCTGATGATGCATCTACTGTGAGTACATCGTGATGATCTCACTGTAAATGCCACATCATTAAAAATATTTTGTGTTTTGTGATGGGTGTTTTATAAATGCACAGAGTTAGGTCGCACAGATGATATTGTTTTCGTATGTGCACAAAATTTGATTTGCATTTTTATGGCAGACGTACTAAAACCTGTTTATCAGAGGCATAGGTGGGACAAGCCCCTAGAAACCAAATGTAATAACATTGTTTTTTTGTTGGGTGCAGGCAGATGGTAGTGCTGAAGATGGCCTTGATATCCATGATGACCGCCTGTCCTACCTGTCTGCTCCAGGTAGTGAGTACTCTATGTACAGCACTGACAGCAGACACACATCTGATTACGAAGATACGGACACAGAAGGAGGTGCCTACACTGATCAGGAGCTGGATGAAACTCTTAATGATGAGGTTGGTCCCCCACCAGAGTATGCTATCACAAGGTCCTCTGAGCCTGTGCAGGATGACCCAGCAGCACTGCATCATGAGAGCCAGGCCTATCCGCCATATCAAGCACAAGCTCAGCCACAGCAGATTCACAGGGCAGACTCGCCTGTTTCTAAAGCACCAGGAGCGGCACAGGTGAGTCACAACTTGTGAACATACGTGGGATTCAGACATTTATCCCTGTATGCATGTGGAAAAGCACCTTTATCATGTCTTCAACATATTCAGCTTAAAAACAAAATATAGAGCCAGCTCATTTGGTGTAGCAGTCACATGGCGTTTCCACATTAGAGACTGAGATTAGCGTGTGAGGCCTGGAATTTCAGGCTGGGAGTCGAATCATTGTAGAGGTGGCATGCTCTGCTTCCACTGGAGGACATGGTCTGCCTGGCATTTGTGCACCTTCTGCCAGCTGACTAGGGAGTGGCATTGGTACTGGTTGTAAAGTCAGCTGTTTGCCCACCCTGTCTTCCATAAAAATGGGCACTGCCATGGCAGCCCGAATGTCGAGGTAGGGGACAGGGAAAATTAAAAAAAAGGTACATTTGAAATGTTATAGTTTATTTATTGAGAAAGCGGCATTTAAAAATGTAAAGAAGATATCCTACTTAGACCAAATAGTGGAATAAAATGTAGTGAAAGGCTTTATGCATGCCTGTTTATTTTAAAATATACATTGTTTATTTAATTGGTAATTGCAGTTGTAATGCAGTATATATTGTCAAATGTTTTGAACACTTCACAGAAAGCAGATGCCCTCTACTGCGATCCTTAACATTTTCCAACAGCCTGAACCAGTCCCTGCAGCCTCAACACAAACTGCTGTTAATCCCACTGTAGATCGAACCTATGTCAGAATAAAGGAGCCTTTCCCAGTCCCTCCTAGCACCTACGAACCACAGGCTGGCCCCTTCAGGAAGCCATCCTCTGAAGCAGCTCATGCGATGCTTAGAGATCCTGAGCAGTCAGCATCACCACATGCAGAGCCATCAAAGGTACCGCTGTGTTGTTGCTCCACTTTGCTGCAGCATGGTGCTAGTGCATGCTTATGATTTTGTATTGCCTTAGTGCAAGGAATTCCTCATACTCTTTAGGCATGTACAGATTCTGTAGCATAAGGCAAGGAGCATCATGCTGCATTTAACTTCGTTGCAAACTATTTCAGGTTGTAAGAGCTAGGAAATCAAATGCGTACTTTTTGGTAGGACTACTGTTTCTTCAGAGAGCATAACCTCCTGACCTGTATTGCAGAGCCATGTGACAATATTTATTTATGATAATGTATTTAGTAGCTTTCTTCTGTTACTGTACTACAGTATAGTTTTATACAGTGAACAGCTTATGTTTTAACCTTTATAATTCCAACTTCAGTTAAAAATAATTCATTGTAATGTCACAAAATCGAACTAGTAAGGATGTTAATGTATTTTAGTGGGGAATTCAAACCAGCAGTACAACACAATTGGGCAGAATGTGACTCTTTTTCACTTTAAAAGAATCTGGGCATCTTCTGGTAATAGTTGGTGCTAACATTTTCTGGTTACACCAACATCTGAATAGTGATAAATGTTTTATTTTGTTTTTCTGTATTGCTCCATATAGTGGCAAAAAATCACATGCGGGTAATGTGCTCCCCCATCAGGGTAGTGGTACAGCTTCAGAAGCTGTGAGCTCGGCATAGAACCCTGGGAACATAAACATTTTCTGAATAAAGCAACTACTCAGTTTCAGCTGTACCACACTAAGTGTAGGCAGCATGCTGTCTTGAGGACGTCTGCTTCTTAACTCTTGTTATTTCGTATGTTGTGTGGCTCGGAGGCAGGTCGGGGCTGTCTGGTTTCAGGGAGCCCCTAAAATTTAGAAATCGTGCCTATTGAGCTGCGGCTTTCAAATTGACTAACCTGCTAGCTAAACTCTCCCCAGTCTCTACAGTGTCTGAGAAGGGATTACTGGCCCTTGCGTGCTTTTTATGGTAGGTCTACATTTCTAGCCTGGTGCCTTCAGGTAAGTTAAAAACTGTGTGTGTGTGTGTGCGCGCGCTTAGTGAGTTAGTTAGATGGGGATGGATTGATTGTGTATGCCCCACCACCAGCATTTTTAGAACCAGCATTTTTTTCCCCCCCATCTTGCTCCCTAGCTCCCAGCATTTTTAGCATCAGCGCCCCCATGTCCTTAATTTTTTTTCTGAGATAAGCTGTTTTTTGGTTGGTCTGTGTTCCCAACCCCTCCGACTTGCTGGAAATTTTTAGTTTTTTCCTCCTGCCAGTGCATATTCTTCCTTGTATGTATTTCCCTTCAACGTTTGTTCAGTTGGTCTCCGTTTACTGTCTTGAATGTTCGTTTAATGGGTTTCCATTTATTTGGCCATTGTTTCTACTTTTGTGTGCCCGCTGGAAGCTCATGGCACTACTTTGTTTGGCTTTCGCCACGCTCTCTCCACAAGTTGGTCCTTAGTCAACTCCCTTCCCCTTCAGTGCCTTTGTGTGCTGTGCTTGTAGTAGCATGGCTGGTCTCTGGCACATTGTGGGGGATGAGGATCGTGAGTGACAAAGGAGGTTTTCTGCCTTCAAGGTTGCCCTTGTGATGCACGCTATACTGATGTCATCGTGTTTGGTCGAGTGTCTGTTCTGTGGTAACAGCAGGGGAGATTTCTGTACAGTGGAAGCTACAGTGAACAAGAATGCTGGAGTGGAGTGGTAACCTTGCATCACCTTGCTAGGATTTTGTCAACGGTGGTTAAAACATTAATGGAAAGGACGTGGTGAGTAAGGGCCCCCCCCAATATAACGGGATGTTTTCTGGACACAAGCTGCTGTTGTGAGTTGTGTATGTTTTTCTTGGCTGCAGTTTAACAATAATTAACTTTAAATGAGCTGTTGTAAGCTCTGTGTTTTCCGTTGCTGGAAACCACCTGTTTTCAACTCGGTTGCACTTTGGAAACCAATAACTGGAAACAAGCTTTTATCAGCTCTGTATATTTTCCCTAATTGTGCTTTGAAATAAATAAAGATCGCTACTAAGGAAGGTCTTTTGTCCCATGTTCTTAAGCATGGTGTGAGTATCTTATGGTAATAATAATCTAGTCAGTGTGTATGTAGAGATAGGGCTGCTTTATTCACAGTTAGAAATGTATTGGGTTGGGATCAAGGAGCTGAGCTCTCGGAGGCCTGGCACCGTAGCAAAAAAAAACAACATAAACGTGCATAATGTCTATTCTAGGAGCGTGGATATGTTGTTCATCCACACTTCTTGGAATGTCCCCTTCCACTTTAAATCTTATTGGAAGTCTTCAAGCTGACTCCTCCTACCTACCTGGGCGGTATATACCTCGGCTCTGACCCATGGTGCCAGATCTTCCTTTCTGCTGGAAGATGCAGGTTCCCTCATGCTCTCAAAGCATATCGTAGGCCCTGGATTCTAATTGTCGGTTTTTACCGAAACTTAAACTCATTCCAGTTAGCGATTGCGCTTACACTGCATCCGCCTTGGAGGAAAAATCTTCCCCCAAATTTTGCCGGTGCCTCTGCGGCCAGATGATGTCGCGCACCAACCCCCACCTAATGTGCGTTTACTGCCTAGGTGTCGGACATGATACCTTGTAGTGTGGTTTTTGCCTGGCCTTACATCCCAACATCCTGGATGACCGCAAGGCACGTTTGAAGCTGGGGAGACCGGAGAAAAGGAACCCGCCGGTGAAATTGAAGGAGGTGAAGTGGGCGGTTTCTGCGGCTGCGGGATCTGCCAAACAGCTGGAACAAATTAAAGCATTTGAGGGGGAAGCAGCTCAAACTTCGGCCAATTGAAACTTCTTTGTTCCTCTGAACCTTGGCTCCACCTTTACAGGCTCCTTCAAGGAGTTGTGCCAGTCTCTCCCCACGCGGGGTGAGGTGCCCTCGGGCTCGCACTCCTCCCGCTCCCGGAAGAGAGAGAGAGAGAGAAGGACCCCGGATCTTTGTCTTAGCGAAGACGTTCCTGGGACCAAGAGAGGTCTGAGTCTCAGGAACATGCGGTCTCAACTTCGGTCGAGATCGCATCCTGGGCCGCCGGCTTCACGGATCTTCCGTCTGGCCAGGGGACTGAGGAAGTGACTGACGAGGTTGAAATTATCCCCGACCCGATAGACCCCTTGTCGCCGGCTGTGGCCGACGACTCTTTGGAAAGGACTCTGGTCCTTGTCTTCCCTGATGAGGAGACCCAGCCCGCTGGTGTCCCCATCAGGGACCCGGTTCCGGACCCTTGGTTTTCACTGACCCTGGTGTCTCCTGATCGACACAGTCGGCCTCCCTGATTTTGGTCGAGGTCCAGAACCCCCTCGGCCGAACGGCCGAGAGAGAGCCATAAGCGCTCTAAAAAGAGGCATTGCCACAGGTCCTCATCCTCCTCGGATGAGGAGAGGCTCCGGCGGAAACTCCGGCGCTATGAAGATCTCATGTGGCAACAGCTGATTCTGACCAGGCAGAAGCCGGCCCTGCTGTCCAACCTGGCCATACCTTGGCTCCCGCCTCCTAGGCCGACACTAACCCTTCCGGAACCAAAGCCACCGGTTCCTCTGCCCGTGAGGCTGGCCCATCTCCTGGTCCGGCCTATACTGGTCTCTCCACCAACTCTGATGGAACCATCGCCTAAACAGCCTGAGGGAGGTGCGTGCTCTAAAGAGGACCAACAAGACACTGGGCTTCCCTGACGTCTGTCGATAACAGTCACCCCGGACTGCCCTTGGCACATCAAGGGTGACTTAGGCGGTAGACTGCTCTACCATGACTTCTCTGACTCGGACATCACTGGCTTGCACTCACATCCTGGAGATAATGAGTCTACAGTCGGTGCAGGGTTGGAGGAAGGCCCTTCCTCCTTCCACATTCTCCGCTTCATCTCCGACTCCACCAGAGTGCCCCTGGAGCCCATCCAGAAAAAGGCAGAGTACCCTATCACGGACATCCTCAAGAGAGGGGATACCCCCAGCGGAGGCCTTTCCAGTGGCCGAGGCCATCGTTGGCCCAGCCCTTGAGCTTTGGCAGTGTCCTGCCACCTGCCCAGCACCATCTGCCCGCATGGCCCGCAAGTACACGATGCCGATGGGGTCCCTTGCGGGATTCACTGAACACCCTTCGGCCAAGAGCCTGGTGACCACCTCGGTGTTCAGGTGCATGGGTAGTTTGGCCGATACTGACCAACCCCCGGACAAGGAGTCCAAAAATATGGACCACTCTGCCCGCAAGATCAGCGCTGCCTCTTCTCTGGGCCTTCATCAGGCCAGCTAAGCTGTTGTTATGGCACACTTCTCCAATGCCCTCCTGGGGTCATTGGACGAGGTCCTCCCTCATCTCCCACCAGACATGCAGACTACAGTCAAGCAGGTCCGTGACCAAGGTCGTGCTGTTGCAAAACAGCAGCTCCAGCCAGCCTTGGATATTGGAGATTCTTGTGCCTGCTCGTTGACAGCCTCAGTGGCCTCTCGCTGCAGGGCTTGGCTGAGGCTTTCCTCCTTCCCGGTGGATACTCAGCATATGCTTGCCGACGTGCCTTTCCTGGAGACCAACTTTTTCGGTCCAAGAGTGGCCGGTCACCTTCAGTGTATAGAACAGTCCAGTGCCACCTTGGATGCTACTTCTGCCAAGGGTTCTTAGGGCAAGAACCAGCAGAAGAGAAAGAAGCCATTTTGGCACTCTTCCCCTGCGGTCAGGCAGCCCTCCTATCAAGGAGGTCAGCAGCAGCAGGCTCAAGCTTGGCGCCCGCGGCCCAAGCAGAGTCCTCAACAGCCCTGTAAGGGAGGCCGAGGCACAGGTCCTGGAGTTTTCTCCTCCTCAAAGTCTGATCAGTGACTGGTTGGGGGTCGCCACCCCTACATCCGTCACACCAGCCCTGAGTCCTCCCATGGGGGGTCGGCTCCACCACTTCCTTTCCGCCTGGTCCACTATCACTTCAGACAGGTGGGTTCTCAAAGTGGTCGGTCAGGGACTGCCACTGGAATTTGAGCAGTACCCTCCCAGCCATGCCCGCGCCTCTTGGGAGGAACGGATCTCTGTATGCACCCAGTCAGCTCTTCGAGATGACGTGGCTCAGCTCTTCCACAAGGAGGCAGTAGCCCCAGTGCCGGATCCTCCGAAAGACCCAGGCTTTGTTTCCAGGTACTTCCTGGTGCCCAAGCGGACAGGGGGTTGGTGCCCCATCCTAGATCTCCATGACCCGAATCAATATCTCAGGTCCCGCACCTTTCTGATGGTCACTCTGAACCAGATCACCAGATCCGCTTCCAGCGGGCTAAGATCTGGCATCATGGGGCGGAGCCAAGGTATATACCACCCGGGTGGGTGGGAGGAGCCAGCTTGAAGACTTCCGGCAAGATTTAAAGTGGAAGGAGACATGCCAAGAAGTGTGAATGAACAACATATACCACTCCTAGAACTACTGTTACAGGTGAGTAACCTGTTCTTCTGCACTGGGACTCTATCCTTACTAACCCACAGTTGGCACAGTGGCTTCAAACAACATGAAGTCTTGCTGTATTCTGACGATATGCAGTTAGCCCCAGCACTTGAACTGCTTCGGAGAGGAAAGGGTTAACTCTCTGCCAAGGCATAGAACATTGAGCTTGAGCTCGGTTTTCAAACCTCTGTCCCAGGTACTCCTGAGTGTAACCGTCAGATTCTTTACTCCGCCTAACTGAGAAGTTGCTCCGGAGATCCTCTCCTTCACTTCGGTTCGGTCACAGTAAAAATCTGTCTCTTTTTTCCTAACCGTTTCTTTATTTTCGGTGTTCACATCTCTGTCCTGGTACAGTAAGTGTATTAGTAGGTAGAGTGTTTTTTGGTAAGAAATTGTTTTTCTGTTCGGTTTCTTTCCGGTCGGTCCTGACAGGAACCTAAGTAATTGTCCTTCGTCTTTCAAAAAAAAAAAGAAAAAATAAGAGATTTGTGTGTAGTTCCTGAAAAAAACGATGAATTTGGGGTTTTTTTCAACCGACCAGTGGCACGGTTGGAACCGACAGGTTTGGTTAGTTGCCTGGCTTGAATGCTGGTAAGGATGACTTGTGTATTGAGGCATGTCTGAGAAACCCAAAAAGAAAACCAGGCCCACGGGGTTTCAGCACTGCATTGAGTGTGGGGAGGCCTTTGCCAAGGCTGCACCCCACCTCATCTGCATTTATTGTCTGGGGTTTGACCACCTCAAGAAAGACTGCCAAATCTGCAAGAACTTTCCTAAAGCCACTGCTGAAAAACGTTTTAAGTAAGCTAAAGGAAAGGGAGGCCGAAAAGTCCGCTGACCCGGATGGCCAGCCCGGTTCGGTTCTGGCTGAACCTGAGGGTGTGCCCACGGACCTGGGCGATACCCCCTCGGGCAAGAGGAGAGCCGATTCCACGGAATCAGTTCCTACAAAAAGAAAATGCAAGTCAGCTGGTTCGGATCCCTGTCCCCATGTTCCGACCGCTGACAAGATAGCCAAAGCGATCACTATTGTGCAATCGCATCGCCCGGTTCCGGACGATCTGGCACCGTCTCAGGGACGGTCGGTTCGGTCAGACTTACCTGCTTCTGACTATGAACCTGAAGCATTTTATAAGGGCAAATGGGAAGGAGACGAAGATGATGAAGATGAAGATTATGAAGGCCTAGATGAACCTATTGAGCCTGCCATCTCCCCAGACAGGCCTTCCAATGTGTCTCCTCCCAGGCTTTGAGTCTCCTTCCCACTTCTTGTTTTACAGGAAGGTGGCTGAGACTCTTCAGCTTCCTGTGGAAGAAGCTAAACAGGATCAGGAGGAGCCTGACTGTGTTGAGATGATGGATTTTCCAGAGTCCAAAGGGGTATCTATCCCTCTGCACAAGTCCTTGGGGAAACAGACCCCAAAAATATTACAACTTCCAACATTCATATCTCCTGTGGATAAGAAGATAGACAGGAGGTATGCTGTGTCAGGTCCTGGAACGGAATTCCTTACCACTCATTGCAGCCATGTTGGGGTAGTGCAAGCTGCAGCTTGTGACAAGGCTACTATTCCCCTGGCATCTCACCCCCCAGATAAGGATTCCATTAAAGTGGATGCCATGGCTGAGAAACAGTACTTGGCATCCTGTTTGGGACTCTGGCAATCCAACTACATGGCATATACAGCCAGATACCAGAAGTCTAGGTGGGATACGATTCTGGAGCTGGCTAAAAATGCCCCTCCCCAGCTGGCCAAGGAGCTGGAGCAGGTGGCTGTGGATGGCATCAAAGCTTCTAAGGTCCAGTTTCATGCTGCTGTGGACTCGAATGATGTTCATTCTAGAGTTATGGCTACATCTGTTTCCATGAGGAGATTTGCCTGGCCCAGGTGTGCCAGTTTGTCTCATGATACCCAGACCAAGGCCATGGATTTTCCTGTCACCGGTAACACTCTGTTTGGGGAGCAAACAGAGACTTAGGTGAAAAAGATGGACGAGTACATGACCATATATAGGAGTGCTGCAGCCAAAGTAAAACAGACCACTCCTCAAAGGCAGCAATCTAGGGCTGGCTGGGGCAGGCCTTTTCAAAGGCCTTTTTACCAAGCCTAGGCCTCCTCTTCTTTTCAGCAGAGGGGGGTTCTTTAGGGGAAGAAGCAGAAGGGGGATGACAAGGGCTGCATCCTCCTCTCAGTCTAGGCCCCCCTGCCAAACAGACACCCTGATGGGTCAGTCAGGGACACCTCTCCAATCCCTCTTGGGGGCAGACTGGCTCACTATTTCCAGGCCTGGAAGTCTATCACTTCAGACAGGTGGGTCCTGAAAGTAGCGAGCCAGGACGTTGCCCTCAGCTTCAGCAGGTTCCCAAGGCTGAGAGCAAAGGCTTTTTGTCTTTCCTCTCCAGAGGAAACACAGGCCTTGGAGACAGGGGTCTCATCTCTACTGCTCCTGCAAGCAGTGGAAAAGGTTCCTCTCATTTACAGGGAAAAAGGATTGTACTCCAGGTACTTCCTTACGCTAAAAAAGAGAGAGAGGAGTGGCAACCCATCCTAGATCTGTGATACTTAAACACATATTAAAGCCAAAGTTCAAGATGGTGATTCTGGGATTAATTCTTCCCTCTCTGAGGCCAGGAGACTGGCTAGCCTCCCTGGATCTCAAGGTTGCCTATTTCCACATACCTATCAGGTAGTCCCACAGAAAGTACCTCACATTCGAACTGCCCTCAGGCTATTATCAGTTCAGAGCAATGCCTTTCAATCTAACATCTGCTCCAGGGGTTTTCACCAAGTGTCTAGCAGTAGTGGTGGCCTTCCTCAGGAAACAAGGCAACTTACTGTTCCCTTATCTGGACGACTGGCTATTAGTAGGCCAGTCCTAAGACCAATTCAGGTCAGCTCTAAGGATCACCCAAAACCTTCTAGACTCCATTGGATTCATCCTAAATCTGGAAAAGTCTTATCTTCCTGGACATAAGTCTCCACCACTCATTCACACTAGTGGGACTAGCGCCGGAGGCACTAAGACCCATCGGGAGCAAACTTTTTGCTGGAGGGTCGGCGCGAGAGACGGCACCTCGAGACACGGCGCCGCGAGCAGCGGCTCGAGCGGTAATGACCATCTCGGCACGCACCCTCCAACCGCTTCAGTTCCTTTTTTCCTCATCGTCGAGTGCACTTCAGTGACGACGTCGTTAGCCTGTCGGAGTCAAACTTCAAACTAGCGCATAGTTTTTCAGTTTGTTTTTGTAACTTTATCCACGATAAGTAGTATCGCAATTTTATTCTATTTTCGTTAAATTTTTCTAATATTTAAATTTTACTTGAAGAAGTCTCGGCCTACTGGACGGAGTCGACCATGAGCAGGTCAGGTGACGGTAGGGAGACTTCGTATGAAAGCTGTTCAGTCAGCCGGGCTGGGTCCGGTCAGCCTCCTTCTCCTCAGCGGGGTTCTGACAACGGTCAGTCCGATGCCCGGGGGGATGGGCGGTCCCCCCCGCCGGTATAAAAATAAACGGTCGCATTCTCGGCACCGTTCGGCCTCGAGCTCTTCTTCGGCCCACAGGTCAAAAAAGAGAAGGCATCACTCGAGGTCGCCCTCTAGTATGTCTGCGCGTCGACGCTCGGTTATCGTTGCTAGTTGCCAGTCTCCTTCTTCGGAGTCGCCAACTTCCGGTAATCGTCGTCCTCGACATCGGAGCCCCTCCCCGCCTATAGGTAGGACTCCAGATGAGCAGTTTCATCAGTGGGCCGCTCTTGTGGAGCAATGGGCTCGGAGGTTGGTTCTTCTGCCTGGCTCGGTTGCCTCGGGCCTCGGCCCTCCGGCGATCAGGTAGGGCGGTTGACCTTCCTAGTCGCTGCGGCGCCTTCTTCCGGTGCCAGCGACCCGTGCTTAGGTGTTTCCCCTCACATGGCTGCGGCGCAGGGGCCTCACCGATGCCCTTATCTCCTGGTTTTTTCCTTCCTAGCTTTCCAGGTTCCTGGGGCTCTTCCGGCGCCTTCCGCAGGAGTCTGTTGGCTTAGTCGACGCTTGTTTTGGTGCGCCATGGGTCTTGGCGGGCGCCGTCCGTGGCGCCGCTGGGTCTCGTGGGCGCCGCCTGTGGTGCCGCGGATAGGGCGGCACTGATCACGGCGCTGCCCGCAGGGCCGCTGGGACGTGGCGTTGCTGCCGACTGCTGCGTTGTCGCCCGCGCGCCGCTGGGCGCGTCATGGGGCCACAGGCTCGGGCTGCAGGCGCCTCGTGCCGCCTTCAGCCTGCTTTTGCTGTCTCGCGCCAGCAGCCCTTGGGACTCTCCTTGTTTTTCTGCTATTTCCTCCTTTCTAATTTTCACTCCTTTCCTGTCCAAACAGTCCTTTCTGGACCATCAGGAGATGATGTTGAGCCTGACCCAGACCTTCGGTTGGGTGATGAAGTGGAGAAACAGGATCTTTCTTTGCTACAGAGCCTGTGGTCGAGGACCTGTCCTTTAAGTCTCTGTTGAAGAACCTGGGATCCACTCTTTCTCTCCAGACTACAGACATCGATCCTGGGAAGATATTAAGACTCCAGTATCTTCATGCTTGAGAATCCCTTCTGATTTGACTCCTCGATCCAGCCTTCCTTTGAGACGCTGTCTCAAATGGTATGGAATAATCCTGCTCTTATTCCCTCAGTGGCTAAATCCATTGATAAGAAGTATTCAGCTCCCAAGGATCGTCCCATTTTGGCATCCCAAGCCTTTGGGATCCTATTGTAGTCCTGGCAGAGAATGACAAGTCGCTCTTCCTCAAACTACTACAGCTCCGACCTATTAACAGAGTCTCGTAAGATTGATACATTAGGTAAGAGAGTCTTTGCTGCCTCCACTCTAAGTATGCGTATTCCAGTTATCAAGGCTATTTTTCTCAGTATGAGTATATCCTGTGGCACTCTATGAAAAGAATGGTTGAAGCTCTTCCAGATTCGATTCCAAGTCAGAGCTTCTTCTGACCGTTATTAGAGGTATTGAGTCCAATAACCAACAGGTCAAAGCCCCGTGGACGCTTCGACACTGCTTCCGCTCAGCAGCCGAGGATTGTACTGGCGCCATTCCTGCTTAGCATTCTGGCTTCAGCTAATGATGCTCAGCAGCAGGTGATGGCGCTGCCTTTTGATGGCTCCTTTCTTTTTGGCCCTCAGGTGGAGCAAGCCTTAGAGGCCACTCAGAAGACTAGATCGGCCATTAAGTTGGCCAGACCTCCGCCTGCCCCCTCTCGGGGGCATGTGAACAGACGTCAGTTTCATAGTCGTCAGTCCTTTCGAGGCAGAGGCAGGGGAAGCTTCCATAAAAGCCAACCTGCCCAACCTCAAAAGAAGACGCAGCAGAAAGCACAGGGGCCTAAAGCTCCCAGCGCTACCTTATGAGTCTTTGGCCCAAGTTCCATCCACTCTGCCCGAGGTGGAACTTTCTCCTCCGGTGGGAGGTCGTCTGATGTACTTCTACAACCAGTGGAAGTCCATAACTTCGGACAAATGGGTCCTTCGGATAATTCGCGAGGGTTATTCTCTCAATTTCTTGGAAACCCCCCCGAATTGTCCTCCCAGACGACAACCCAGGTTGTCGGCCTCTCAGTCAGACCTCCTCACTGCGGAGATCCAGGGCCTTCTGAACAACAGGGCAATAGAACTGGTGCCCCCGCATCTGCGAAACACAGGGTTCTACTCCCATTACTTTCTGGTTCCAAAGAAATCTGGGGGGATGCGCCCCATTCTAGACCTCAGAAAGTTAAACAAATTCCTCCCAAGGGAGAAATTCAAGATGATTTCCCTAGGTACCCTGTTACCCTTGCTGCATCAGCACGACTGGCTGGCCTCTCTGGATATGCAGGATGCTTACCAGCATATCCCCGTCCACCCGACCCACCGCAAGTTCCTCAGGTTTGTAGCTTTGGGTCAGCATTATCAGTTCAGAGTCCTGCCCTTTGGGCTATCCTCGGCGCCGCGAGTTTTTACAAAGTGTTGTGCAGTTCTCGCGGCACATCTCAGGAAAGTCGGACTCAGAGTGTTTCCCTACCTGGACGATTGGCTTTTAGCAAGCCCTTCCGGCCAAGGGACTTTGGAAGCCGTGCAAACGACTTCTTGTCTTCTCACGTCCATGGGAGTTCTGCTGAATTTGAAAAAATCTCAACTGCAACCCTCCCAGAGGCTCCTTTTCATAGGGACGCTTCTAGACACCTCTTCAGCGAAGGCTTTCCTTCCAGAGGACAGAGACGACATCCTTGAATGGCCCGTTACATCAGGGAGAACCAATCGGTTACAGCTCTCGAGTACACGCATGTTGGGTCTCATGGCGTCCTCGGTCTTCACTGTCCCTCTGGCCCAACTGCACATGAGAACCACCCAATGGATGCTCTCCACTCAGTGGTCCCGACCTCTCACCCCAGTCTTATCCCATCAAGGTGACGGAGCCCTTCAGGTCTCTCACCTGGTGGTTTCAAGAGAGCAACTCCTGGAAGGATTCCCTTTGCTCCCCAGATCATCAGATCTCCATCACCACAGATGCATCGCTAATGGGATGGGAGCTCACTGTCTCTCCCTCCACACTCAAGGTGTATGGACTCTGTTCAAACTCATCTCCACATAAATGTCCTGGAGATGAGAGCGGTCCTCTATGCAATCCGAGCTCTGAAGGATGTCCTTTGTCACAAGAACATTCTCCTTCAAGCGGACAACAAAGCAGTGATATATTACATCAACAAGCAAGGCGGTGCTCATTCTTATCCCTTTGCAGGAAGCAATGAGGGTGTGGGAGTGGTGCTTGAGCACAAGTCTCTGATTCAAGGGGTTTATCTGCCAGGTATACAAACGACCTAGCAGATCACCTCAGCAGAACGAGGCAGACCTCACGAGTGGTCTCGATCCAGCCGTAGCTCGGTCCCTGTTCAAAGAGTGGGGACTCCAGACCTGGACCTTTTGCATCCCCACTCAACGCAAAACTGCTCTCTTCTGCTCCAGAAATCCAGGGCCTGGCATTTTCTGTCAGGATGTTCAGGCTGCGTGGACAAACGCTTTCTTTACGCCTTTCCACCGCTTCCTCTAATCCAGAGAGTACTCCTCAAGTTCGAGTCTCAGGGGACCAAGATGATTCTCATTGCTCCTTCCTGGCCTCGGCAACTATGGTTTCCTCTACTCAACAGTATGTTGGCAGCCTCTTCGAGACCACTTCCTTTGCAAATCAGTCTTTTGACTCAGGGTTCGTTGGTCCATCCCAACCTGAAATCACTTCACCTTCATGCTTGGCTCCTGAAAAGATAGAAGTGAATCGGTTCAACGTCTCTCGTAGAGTCTCAGACATCCTTCTGGCTGCTCGGAAGCCAGCCACCCGAAAAACGTACGCTTCCAAATGGAAACGTTTTTCTCTCTGGTGTGCAAAATCCTCTTGGAATCCATTTTCCTGTCCTCCTGGCAAGGTTCTGGAGTATCTTTTGGACCTGTCAAACTTAGGTCTTCAGTACTCCACAGTTAAAGTTCACCTTAGTGCCATCTCAGTGTTCCATGAGCGGTTTCTTCCTTAACTCTGGCTCAGTTACCTATGGTGAAGAGATTTCTTAAAGGATTCTCCATACCAGACCCCTGTTAAGCGTCCAGTTGCAGCCTGGGACATTAACCTGGTGCTGGACATGCTCACTCGGAAGCCTTTCAGACCCTTAGCTACCTGTGAGCTAAAATTTCTTACCTGGAAGACTGCCTTCCTGGTGGCCATTACCTCAGCCCGCAGGGTCTCTGAGATACATGCCCTGGTTACGGACCCTCCATATACTGTATTCCATAAAGACAAGGTAGTTCTCCGTACTCATCCTAAATTTCTTCCCAAGGTTGTGTCAGAATTCCATCTAAACCAATCTCTGGTACTTCCCGCTTACTTCGCTAATTTCCAAAATGAAGGGGAACGAGCTCTTCATTCCTTGGATGTTAAGAGAGCCTTGCGGTTCTATTTAGATAGAACCAAGGATGTTCGCAAGACTCAGCAACTGTTCGTTTCTTTCAGCGACACCCGGCTGGGTCATCCTGTCGCTATTAGATGCATCTCTTCATGGTTAGTGGCATGCCTGCCATTGCTATTCCATGGCTCAAGTTAAATTAGAAGGTAGAGTGTACGCTCACTCTACTAGGGCGATTCTTGGCATCCTAGCGGAAATTACGCAATGTTCCAATTGCAGATATATGCAAGCCTTGCATACCTGGAGCCTCAGTGCATACCTTCAATTAAGCACTATGCACTGGATGTTCATGCTAGGCGACATTCCGCATTCGGCAGAACTATCCTTAATGGGCTTCTATCTTAGGCCAGCGTGAGCTCTGGCTCTCCTGCCGCCCTTTTGGGGATTATCGCTTGTTACTCTCCCACTAGTGTGAATGAGTGGTGGAGACTTATGTCCAGGAAGATAGGAAAATTACGTGACTCACCGTAATTCTTGGATCTTCTTGGACGAGTCTCCACCACTCATTCACACGCCCACCTCATCCCCCGTAGCTCACCGCTGTATTGGTCTTCACTCCCTCAAATCTTTAGGCCGTGAGGACTTCTTTAGCTGACCCTTCTTACACGGGTCATACGGACTATCTTATGTCCGTTTTTTAATGTTGGGTTTACTCTTTACGTTAGTTGCGCTGCACCTCCTTGGTAAAAAAGGTACTGAGGCGGTTGGAGGGTCGTCGCCGAGATGGTCATTACCGCTCGAGCCGCTGCTCGCGGCGCCGTGTCTCGCGTCGCCGTCTCTCGCGCCGACCCTCCAGCAAAAAGTTTGCTCCCGATGGGTCTTAGTGCCTCCGGCGCTAGTCCCACTAGTGTGAATGAGTGGTGGAGACTCGTCCAAGAAGATCAAGAATTACGGTAGGTACGTAATTTTCCTTTCTGGAGCCAACCCAGCTTTTGGCATTTATAGGAGTGGAGCTGGACACTGTTCAGGCCAGGGCCTTTCTTCCTTCCTCAAGGGTCCAGTCCCTCATCACTATATCTTCCGCTTTTTGTCCACTTGTGTCTCAGCCAGCCAGACACTTCTTGCAGCTCCTAGGCCACATGGCAGCCTGCACTGCAGTGGTGCAAGGGGCAAGGTTTCAGATAAGAGATATTCAATTTCATCTAAGAGCCTTTTGGTCTCAGAGAAAAGATCCCCTCTCCAAGTTGATTCCAGTGTCTCAAACCTTGGTTCAGGCCCTTCAGTTGTGGCTGGAAGAGGACAATTTGAGGCAAGGGGTTCCCTTCCTCAGTTAGGTTCCCACAGTGATTCTCACCACAGATGCTTCCCTGCTGGGATGGGGAGCCCATCTGGATCAGCATACTGCTCAGGGGAACTTGGTGGTCTCTGGAGTCTCTTCTACGCATAAACCTTCTCGAACTCAGGGCCGTCTTTCTGGCACGCCAGACATTCTCAAACATAATTCAGGGGAAAGTGGTGCAGATCTGGACAGAAAACACCACAACCATGTGGTACATCAACAAGCAAGGTGGCACTCAGTCCTCAGCCTTGTGCACCGAGGCCATGAAAATATGGTCTCTAGCTTATTCTCTGCAGGCTTCCCTGATTGTGCATCTCCCAGGGAAGAGCATTGTACTTGCAGATGCACTCAGCAGGATTTCCCAAGGTCACCACGAATGGGCCCTGAATCCTCTCATTCTTCAAATCATTTTCAAGAGATGGGGCACTCCAGAGATAGATCTATTGGCAGCCCCGGACAACCACCAGCTCCCTCTGTTCTGCTGCAGACCCCCTCTCTTGGGGTCTGTTCATCTGGATGCCCTTCTGTTGGATTGGACCAACAGGTTTCTCTATGCATTTCTTCCCTTTCCTCTGATATTCAGAGTTCTGGTCAAGATCAGATCCCAACCTTGCACAGTGGTTCTAGTTGTTCCGGACTGAGCCAGACAACCTTGGTATCCTCTACTATTGTCATTATCAGTGACAATACCTCTGTGCCTTCCCAGACAGTTCAACCTCCTCACCTCATCTCAGGGGAGGATTCTGTACCCCAGCCTTCATTCTCTCAGGCTCAAGGCCTGGCTCTTGAAGAGCTAGAATATGCAGGGTTGCATCTCTCTCAGTCAGCTCTGAATATCCGTAAGGCTAGTAGAAAGCCTTCCACTAGAAAAACCTATAGTTCTAAATGGAAGAGGTGTGGGTTCTGGTGCTCCCAGAGGCACATTCAGCCGGACTCAGCTGACATTGACACCGCTTTGGATTATCTGGTGCATCTCAATAGTTTGAGCCTTCGGCCTACCACCCTCAAGGTGCATTTGGCAGTTATTTCTGCTTTTTTTTCGGCTGGGAAAGTCTCTTCTTTAGCCTCCTATCCAGTTTTCAGAAAAAATTTTCAAAGGGTTGATTCATATCAATCCTCCCTTCAGGTACCCTACTCTCCTATGGGATCTGAATATCTGTATTGCACAGCTGATGCAGCCTCCATTCGAACAACTTTGCTCAGCTGAGCTCAAATACCTGACTTTGAAAACTCTGTTCCCGGTGGCTATCACCTCGGCCAGGAGGATCAGTGAGCTACAGGCCTTATCAGTGGAACCTGACTTCATTTCATTTCACAGGGATAAGGTGGTCCTTTGCACAAATTGGAAGTTCCTTCCTAAAGTGGTATCAGATTTTCATCTGAACCAATCTATGACACTGCCTGTATTTTTTTACTGATCACTCCTCCCCTGAAGAGAGGAGATTACACAGTCTCAATGTAAAGAGGGTTCTGAGTTACTACATAGAATTCACTAAACCCCATAGAAACGTCTGTTCTCAGCTGTTTAGTACTTATGGAGAGGTGGGTAAAGGTACACCTGCCACTAAGAGAGCTATTGCTAGATGTATTGTCTCTTGCATACAGTTGTGGTATTCAGAATTGGGGAAGGAGCCTCCATCAGGCCTGAGGACTCATTCCACCAGAGGTACAGCTGCTTCACTTGCAGCTGCCAGGGATATACCCTTAGTGGAAATCTGTAAAGCAGCCACCTGGAAGACTGTTCACACATTTACCAAGCATTACTCCCTTGACATCCAGTCAAGAAGTGATGCTAGGTTTGACACAGCAGTACTGCAGAGTCTGTTCCCAAAGTAGGTTCTGTAGATCACTCCTCCGTGGGGGTACTGCTTGGTAGTCTGCATATAGTCAGAATACAGCAAGACTTCATGTTGTTTGAAGAAAAAATTACTCACCTTAGTAATGTTGTTTCTTCTAATGGAGTCTTGCTGTATTCTGACCTCCCTCCCTACCTCCCCTCATGGAACCTAGTTGTTTTGGGATGTGGGTGGGCAGGTGTACTGTTGCACCTCAGGGTTGTACTTGGTTACCTCTTTTTCAAAAGATGTTTGTTGTTATTACTCTTTATTATTATATATATTTTATTACCTACTTAGATTCTTTTTGGCAGTCTCGACTTGAGTCTTTGAACCCTATATTTATGTTTATTGCCTTTTGGCAGAAAATTTTAAAACAGTTTCTGGGTTGTTAGTCAGTTAGTTTAGGGCTCGTAAGAATCTGATGGTTACGCTCAGGAGTACCTGGCACAGAGGTTTGAAAACAGAGCTCGAGCTCAATGTTCTATGCCTTGGCATAGAGTTAACCCTTTCCTCTCCGGAGCAGTTCAAGTGCTGGGGCTAACTGCATATAGTCAGAATACAGCAAGACTCCATTAGAAGAAACATTACTAAGGTGAGTATTTTTTTCTTCTTGTAGACCAATTGTTTTTTCAAACTATGTTAAGACCTGCCACAGGACTTGAGTCCTTCACTTAATGGGGCCCTAATTGTTGTCGAGGCATAGGCCAGGAAGCATAGGAAAACCAGAAGCAGTTGTAAAATTTTCAAGTACTGTTTTATTATTATCAATAACAGAAAAATTAAAAAAAAATTGTTCAGGATAGCTGGTTACAAAGGCAGTACAAACAAAACAAAGTCCTTCATCTAAGAGTATCTCTAATTCTAAGTTTCAGTCTCTCTCCCTTTTTATAAGAAGTCTTTGCCTGGCAGTTAACTTCTGCATCCTGATCTCGTTAAGGGACATCCTATTTTCACACAAAATGTGTCAGAGTTCTTGTCAGTTTCTTTCCAGCAGGGGAACAAAATAGAATATGGTGTCGCAAAACTAATGTCTTGTTGACAGCTCTGCAAAAGAGTTTGTGGAGGTCAAATTGCCTCTTAAAGTTAACCCCCCAGAGTTCCAAATAGCTTCTGGCATTCATTTCAGCAGTGTAACTGTATGTATTTTCAAACCAAGGGATCCCAGTTTCACATTAAGATTCACATATATTTCATAACCGCAGATATGCAAGGGGGAAGAAAAGATAGAAACAGCAAGTGAAGGCAGGGAGATGGCGGGAGGCGGAGAATCACAAGACCGTCAGAATGATCAGTTCCTAGGTCTCACAAGAAAAATTTATTGCGCAGTTGGACAGACAAGAGACAGAAAAGTAGAGAATAGAACAGATCCTTGCTTTTAACTCTACCTGCATAACAAGTGGGACAGGGGCTTATTTAACCCTGCCAGATACCCCCCCTCTTTAAGAGGGAACCTGTTCAAATTAAAAAAAAAAGTTTACAAAACTTTCTTTTAATTCTCTTCTGATATTACCTTAACCTTTACAGTTCTGCGCATATGTAGTATCCCTTCTTCCATAACAACCAGTACAGGAAACAGTTAAGTTTAAACCCACACATCTTTTTAGCCTTTGGAATTCTCAATTCCAGATCCATATCTTGACAAAGTCAACATTGACATTCTCTTTTCCAGATCTGCGCGTCACTTTGAATTTAAATGGCTGTAGTGGCAGGTACCACCTTGTGATTCTAGAATTGTTATCCTTCATTTGATGAAGCCAACAGAAAGGTTTCTGTTATAAGTACAAGGTTCGCTCCTAACAAATAAAACTTAAGGGACTTCATGGCCCAACTTTGCTGCAAGGCATTCCTTTTCAATGGTGGAGTACCTTTTCTCTCTGTCCTGCAAATTCCTACTAATATGTAGAACGGGATGTTTCTTCCTATCTGTAGTCTGACTCAAGACTGCACTTAGACCTACCTCTGATGCATCTGTCTGGGGAGGTGGTCCGGGATCTTGCAGTTTGGTTTCAATGCCAAGAAATGCAAAGTTATGTACATTGGAGCCAAGGATCCCAAGATGGAGTACTACCTGGATGGAGTCCAGGTATGTGCATCAAAGGAGAAGGACCTGGAAGTGATGATCACTAATGACCTGAAGCACTCCATGTAGTGCAAGAAAGCAGCAGCAAGGGCAAACAAGATGCTGGGATGCATAGCTTGGGGATCAGTAGTAGGAGAGAGGAGGTTATACTGCCCTTGTACAGGTCACTGGTAAGACCGCATCTAGAGTATGGAGTTCAGTACTGGTGCCCACATCTCAGAAAGGACAGTAACCTGCTGGAGAAGGTTCAGAGGAGGGCTATAAAGATGATAGTGGGTCAGCAGAGTAAGACATATGAGGAGAGGTTGAGGGCACTGAACATATACTCCCTTGAGGAAAGGGGGGGGGGACATGACTGGGACCTTCAAGTACATGAAAGGGATAAATACGGTTGATAAGGAGGTCTCTTTAAGCGGAGTGGCAACTGTAACATGAGGGGCATAGTCTTATGTAAATAAACAAACTATACCATACTGATGACAGTGAGGTAGTAAATGCACAAGGTTTGTGGTTAGTGGTCCCTGGTAATCCAATAAAACCACCTTAAGCCAGTTGTTGTTTTAAACTAGTTGCAATTTATTAATACCCAAATAAGCTCTAACAAAATTAGCTCTAACATGATTACATCTAAACAGCTGATGGCTTTTCACCACCAGGGCTACAGGTGTACAGAGGAAATTAAGCAACATTGCTCTTTTTTCCTCTGGGTGTCTCAAGCATCCATGGCATGGCTATTTCCTCTTGGACACACAGGACCTACAGTTTAAGTCTTATTTATACACTGTTTACGAAAAAATACAGAGAAGGGGAATTCCAAGGTTATTAAAACCTCTTAGCAAAAAAGGCAAAACAATAAGTCATGAGATAGGGGCCCAGGATACACTTATCACAAGATACGTCTGTCAGCAGTTGCTACATAAAAAGTTTCAGTTGACATTATTTGTTACAGGTCATAAGAGGAACTTACATTATTAAAAATAACCTGTCTAGGAAGGCAGAAAAGCCAATGTCTCAAGACAAGAACATAGTGGATAGTCACTGACTCTTGCTTTAATTTATACATTTTAGACAAAAACAACATAAAATAGGGAAATAGCCCAGACAGCTCTGCGTGTACCCTCTTATTCTGCTTGCACAACTGTCTAGGCTGGCTAAATTTAAGTTCTAGGGACATGGATATGTTGTTCATCCACACTTATTGGCAGGTCCCTTGCCGCTTTAAATCTTGCCGGAAGGTCTTCAAGCTGGCTCCTCCCACCCACCCGGGTGGTAAAACTCTCTGCTCCGCCCCATGACGCCAGATCTTCCTTACCGCTTGGAAGCTCAGGTTCCGTCCTTAGCGCTCTGCTGCCGACTGGTTCCTGAAAATTTCACTCGAAATCATTGGAAGTGTCTTTTCTGAAACTTCATCTTTTCTTCTTCGCTACGGCGATGGCTCAGTCCTTTTCTCGCCCCAAGAGGCCACGGTTAGTTCCTCCAGGAGAGACTCACATTCCACGTCGTGTTATTGCCTGGACTTGGATCACGATCCTCAGGCTTGCAATTTCTGTTCTGCCGCTTCGGTCAGCTCTCTGGAGGACAGCATTGGCCGTTCGGGGGCTCGGACATCGGTAGTTTTTTCCGCTCCAGAGATCTCGGACGTGCAGGTATCCGCTCGACTGTTTCTCAGCAGTTTGATCCTGCCGGGGAGGGGGGCGGTTCCCCCCCCTCGGTTGCGGCGCTTATCCCGCTCTCCTTGGGTTCAACTCATGCAGCTTCGTTCAAGGAGCTTCATCATTCCCTCTCCTCCAAGAGAGAGGGACTTTGGAGCCTTGCCGCTCAGCCTAAGTCTAAAGGGCCGCAGGTGGGGTCTCTTCGTCGGCGGGAGTTCCCTCGGCCGACGCTCGACTTCGGTCGAGGATGCGGCTTCGGCCACTGACCTCACGGTGTCCCCTTCAGGTCAGCCGGCCAGGTCCCCCGTCGACGTTGTCGAGTCTCTCGACCCATCTTTTGGGTGGTCTTCTGGTGCCGCCATCCCTCCGCCTCCGGTGGAGGCTGAGGTTCTGTCCGTCCCTTCGGGTCGACAGCCCTCAGTCCTTTCTTCCAAGCCGAGGGAGGAGCGGGTGCGTCCCGCTCCTTCCCAGGCCCACCCTCGGTCCCCCCGAGGATTTGGATCTCGGTCTCGGTCAACCTCTCGGTCTAGCCGCTCACGTCGATCTCAACGTTCTCGGTCGGGGCACCGAGTTAAGTGGCTTTGCCATTCTTCCTCGTCCCCCTCCTCGGATGAGGAGCGGTTTCGATGCCGTTGGCGTCGGTGTTACGAGGAACTTATGTGGCAACAGCAGTTGTTGTCCGGGTATCAATCGACCCCGATTCATTCTCCAGATAGCAAGCAGCCGCCGCCCGGTCAGCAGCCGTTCGAATCAGTCGAGGAGCCCTCTCCAGGGCCGGTTGCTCATCCGACCCTCGCTGCCCCTCCGCCTTCGGTGGGGTTCAGGCCAGGCCATGACCTGTTCTTCAGGTCACTCGGTCCCCTCACTCCTGCCCGCCCCCGGCGGACGAAGAGTGCCTCGGGCCTGCGGCAGCTTTTTGCAGACCCTTCGGAGCCTGAAGCCGGCTCTGCTATGTTTCCTAGCAGGGAGGACCCGGGGTCTTCCCAGGAACATTCCGTAGACGACAGCCCATCGTCTTTGAGGGGTCTGCTTCAGCTCATTTCAGAATTCACTGGGATGCAGCTCGAGCCAGTCTCCAAATGGGCACCTTACCCCCTTACGGAGATTCTGGACCGAGGGGGTTCTCCCTCGGAGGCCTTCCCAGTGGCTGAGGCTATCGTGGGCCCAGCCTTGGAGCTATGGCGGCGGCCTACTTCCTGCCCTGCGCCTTCGGCCAGGGTGGCTCGGAGGTACCCTGTCCTTGTCGGTTCTCTGCCCGGTTTCTCGGAGCACCCCTCGGCTGAAGGGGTAGTCACCGACGACATTTTCCAATGTCTTGGAAATGCTGGGGATGTGGATAGATCCCCTGACAAAGAGTCCAAAAGGATGGACTACGTCGGGCGCAAGGTTTACGCTGCGTCCTCCCTAGGCCTCGGTCAGGCCAGCTCGGTGGCTCTTATGGCACACTGTTCCCATGCCCTTCTGGGCACCCTGGACGAGGTTTTGCCTCATCTCCCGGCCGAACTGCGGACCACGATCCGCCGGGTACGGGACCAGGGTAGGGCGGTGGCAATACAACAGTTCCAGACGGCTCTGGATCTAGGTGACTCCTGTGCCAGATTGGTGGTGGCCGCAGTGGCCATGCACCGCAGGGGGTGGCTGAGGTTATCCTCTTTTTCCTTGGAAACCCAGCACGAGTTGGCGGACATCCCCTTCTTGGGGACTGACCTTTTCGACCCTGGAGTGGAGGGACATATCCAAGGGCCCGAGAAGTCCGATGCCACTCTGGACTTGGTCACTCTCGCCCGGAGGGTCACCATCAGCCTTTGCGTAGGCCCCTTTGCCCCCTGAGCCCTGCGGCTCAACCGGCCCAGCATAAGGGCCAGCAGGCATGCGCTGGGCGGCCTGTTGCCAGTCCAGCGTCTTCCTCCAAAAGGAAGCAGGGAGGCAGGAAACTGAGAGCCCCCTCGGCTCCTTCCCCCTCCAAGCCTGCTCAGTGACGGGCCAAGGGGCACTGCCCCGGCCCCGTCGTCCCAGCCCAGGTTTCCCATGGGGGACGGCCCGCACCTGCTCTGGAGGTATTTAAGGGTAGATCCTGTCGC
Organism: Neoceratodus forsteri; assembly: GCA_016271365.2. NCBI lineage: Eukaryota > Metazoa > Chordata > Ceratodontiformes > Ceratodontidae > Neoceratodus > Neoceratodus forsteri. The sequence continues at coordinate 1,414,333,976 of CM028129.1, forward strand.
AGGTTGCGAGCGGCTTCCCTTTTGAGCCGTGCCCCCATGGGGATCTTGGGTCCACTGCCTCTGTGTCGGTCGTACCGACATGCCTGGCCCTCTAGTTAGAGGTGATCAGGAAGGCTGCGGACCCCCCAAACGCTGGGTTCGTGGTCCAGGTATTCTGGCCTCAAACGGACGTGGCTGCCCATTCTCCCGCACACCTGATGGCTCTCTACTCAGATATTCCATCCTCAGAACGTGGCGTGGCTGTTCCTGGGCCTCCAGGATGTACCTACTCCTCGTTCCGTCCGTTTCTTGGGAGGCTCCTCCCCTTCTTAGTGGGGGATTTCCTTACAAGTTCCTAGCCAGGCCCTTCTTTTGCTCAGCAGTCTCTGCGGCACTGAAGAGTCCGGATGTAACCCCACCCGGAAGGCAGACTGGTCTCCCATTTCAGGAGCCAAGTGGGAACTCGTGCCTTAGCGGTGAAGCTTCTTCGGGACTAAGCTCGACTCTTGAGTCCGAGCTCGGCTCAGGGTGGACAGGGCTGAGGTTCTTCCTCCCTTACCCAGTTGGTTTGGCCGGCTAATTATGTCCTGCCAGGACCTCCTGCACCTCCTGGGCCTCAGGGCGGCCTTCCCAAGTGGGAGAGGCCAGCCAGAGGTCACAGCGCTGCGTCCTTTGGACCAGTTCGTGACTACAGCCCAGGAGTTAAGAGAACGCTCCCTTTGGACCATTCCAACTTCGGCAGGAGAACATCCTGTTCATTCGCCCTGAGTCAGCGGTCTTCTCCGACCGATGCTTCTCGGATGGGTGGGGTGCCCATCTAGGGGAATACAGAGTGCTTCGCCTCTGGTCCTCTCGCGAGTCCCGATGTCCTTCCTGCTCACTGGAGCACAGGCGGTCCGCTTAGCTTGCACCGCTCGCTCCGCTTGTACGGGGTCTAGTGGTCTAAGTCCAAGTAGGACAACACCACGACCATGTGCTACCTACCCCGCCAGGTTCGGTTGATCCCCTTGTCTCGGTGCAAGGAGGTTCTCCGCATTGGGTTGTTGCGCAGTCGAGGGTTCCCAGCCATTTGATGGCAGGAGCCCCAATTTCCTGGCTGCTGCCCTAAGCCGGGCATAGGCTGCGCCTCATGAGTGGTCTCCCCTGCCGGAGGTAGCACAGGATCTTCTCCCTCTTCCCTCTGGGGAGAATACGAGGCCGAGACTGTTTTTTGCCCGCCCCCTCAGCAAGTCCTGCTGCAGGGGATGCCATCGGGGCCACGGACCCCGGGCCCCTTCGTGCCTCTCCCCCATTTCCCTTGACCTACGGGCAAGGCAAGGAGGGGCTTGGCGCAGGTGATGCTGGTAGTCCCAGACTGGATTGCTAGTTCTGGTATCCAGCTCTCCTCAGTCTCAGCCCCAGGCTCCCGAGGCGGCCTCTAGTCCGCCCGGTCCTGTCTTTCCTTTTCAGGGGAAGGTTATCCATCTGGACCTTCAATCCCTGCACCTGTAGGCCGACCCCTGTGCGGCTAGGGGCCAGGCCTGGGGTCTTTCGGCAAGGTCCTTGACCTTCGAGGCGTCCTGCTAAGAAGTCGGCCAAGATGCTCGTCCTCTGGGAGACGTTCTCCCTTTTGATGATGGGATAGGGCCGTGCCCTCCCCCGTCCCTGGGCGAGCATTCCGGACCATCTGCGGTCCATTCTTAAACCAGGGCTTCGGCCGACGACCCTCTAGGTGCTTCTGCGGGTCACCCGTGTCTTCCGGGTGCGGGCCGGGAGGCAGTTGGTGGTGCGGAGAAGGTGGTCTGGCACTTCTAGGCCTCGATCACGCCTCCCCTTTTGGGGAGAGTATCCCCGTTTCTGTGGGATCCTTGCTGGTATGGGCTTAGCTCATGAGCAAGCCATCCGAACCTTTTGCACAGGTGCGAGTTTCCCCCACCTGTTGTGGAAGAACACCTTCTTGGGGCCACTCCGCCATCCAGAAGGTGGGGAGAGTTCCAGGCGCTCCTTTAATCTCCCTATCCGGTCTTCCACAGGGACTAGGTTGTCCTGCGCCCCACCCGAAGTCCTTCCGAAGGCGGTGGTGGAGTCTTCCCTTCGGGGTATGCCTCTGCCGGGTTTATCCCTTTACACCTCGGGAGGTCGGGACAGGTTCCATAGGAACCGTTTAACGCTACTTACCTAGGGAGCGAAGCTAAAGTTCGGGAGAGGTTCGCCAGCTGTTCATCATCTCGCTGAAGCTTGATCTGGCAGATTTGCAGCCCAGTGGACGACGAGCGGGCGGGTCACCCCTGCATAGGTCTCCACTATAGGCAGGCGGGCATGGAGCCTCCCAGAGGGATAAGCGCTCATTTTTACCCGTCCTTCCGCTGCATCGGTGGCTGCTTTCGAGGATACTGTGGTCCAGGATATCTGCAGGGCTTCTGCCCGGAAGCAGGCTTTACCGTTCCCCTTCCACATCGACCTTGGGTCGCGCCGGGGTGCTGGTCGGGGCCTCGGTTCTCCAGTCTTCTACCTAAGTAGGGGTGTGCCTCCCTCCTCCGGAGAACTGCTAGAGTCTGCCAATAAATGTGGATGAACAACATATCCATGTCCTAGAAATACAGGTTACTCACCTGTAACAGGAGTTCTCTGAATGGTATATGTTGTTCATCCACACGACCCACCCGGCCTCCCCGACTTCGACGCACAACCTGGCTTCCAGCGGGCTAGATCTGGCGTCATGGGGCGGAGCCGAGAGTTTTACCACACGGGTGGGTGGGAGGAGCCAGCTTGAAGACCTTCCGGCAAGATTTAAAGCGGCAAAGGACCTGCCAATAAGTGTGGATGAACAACATATACCATTCCTAGAACTCCTGTTACAGGTGAGTAACCTGTATTTTTTAGCCATGACCTTTTATTTTGTACCAAAAGAATAATGTGCTTTGTGCAAAATATTTCTGTCAAGCACAGCAAATTTGCCTTGATTAAAACGTCTGCTTTGGATGCAACACATGCTCCTTCACCCCATTCTGATACCATTTTACCTGGCCTTAATATTTTGGCTAAAACCTGTTTTACACTTCTACACTGTTCTACACTTTTGTAGCATTCCTGCCATAATACAATACTTAAGCTGGGGTCGAGGTTTAGGAGGTAGGTCAGGAAGCACTTCTTCACAGAAAGGATGGTGGACACTTGAAATGCCCTGCCAGAAGAGGTGATCTAATTGAAGACAATGGGCAGCTTCAAGAGAGGCTGGGATAGGTATAGGAGGAAGGTAAGGATCATGGGTAGAGAGAATGGGAGGGGGGGGGGGACAGTAGCTCAAGCTGTGGATCCTGCAGTACGAGCAAACAAGATAGACCAAATGGCCTTCTGCTGGTTTCTTCATATGTATCTTCATATGACTGTTTGCCTTCTTCAGTTTCATTAAGTATATCTCCCTGCAATGTTACCATTAGGTTGACCCTCTTTACACCTTTTGAATGCAGCCCTCTTTTCCCTGACTGCTTCTCTTACTACCTTGTGTTGTCGAGGCACAGGTCAGGAAGCTCAGGAAAACCAGAAGCAGTTGTAAAATTCGAACAAGTGATTTATTATTAACAGTAAAATAAAAAAAATAAAATTGTTCAGTATAACTATTTACAAAGGCAGTATAAAAAGAAAGTCCATCTGGGTTTCTTCTCAGTTTACAATCTCAGTCTGTGTTTTTGTGTCTCTCTTTTGCAAAACATTGCAGCTCCTTTTTGTAAGTCTGTCCAGGATCTTGTTAAGAAAATAGCGTGCTTCTCATACAGTGTTCTTGTAAGTGTTCAACAAGTGCAGCAAAAAGAACATTGTGACCCAGAACTGACCTCTTGCTTGCAGCTTCTCAGAGAGTTTGTAAACAGGTTAACCCCTTGTGTTCCAGACAGCTTTTTGCAATCATTTCAACAGTATAACTATATACATTTCCAAACAAAGGAATCCCAGTGTCAGTTACATTTCCACATAATGATTCACATATATGTTTATAACTGCAGATATGCAACAGGGAAGAAAAGACAGAACAGCAAGAGAAGGTAGAGAGATAGCAAGAGGCAGAGAAGCAAGACCATAGAGTGTGATCAAGTCCTAGGTCTCGTGAGAAAATTTGGTTGTGCAACCAGATAGACAGAAAAGGAGAGAATAGAACAGATCCTTGCATTTAAACTCTCTCTCCAGAACAACTGGGACAGGGCCCTATTCAACCCTGACACATACTCCCCTTCTTAAGAGGGAACCTGTTTTCCAAAACAGGTCTCCAAAAGTTTGTTTAAATTGTCCTTTAACATGACAGTAGCTTATGCTGCATATGCAGTGAACTATAAAGATTATATCAAACAGAGAAGTTTCAACTCACACATTTTTTTCAACCTTCAGAATTCTCAGTTCCTGATCTATAGCCAGACAGAAAATCAGCATTGACATTTTCTTTCCCAAATTTGTGCATCACTTTAAATTTAAATGGTTGTAGTGCCAGATAGATACCACCTTGTGATTCTAGAATTTTTATCCTTCAATTTGGTTAAGCTAACAGAGAAGGTTGTGATCGGTTACAAGTACAAAATCAGCTCCTAGTAGGTAAAGCTTAAGAAACTCCATGGCCCACTTTGCTGCAAGGCATTCCTTTTCAATGGTGAAGTATGTTTTCTCTCTGTCATGCAATGTCCTATTGATATATAGAATGAGGTCATCTTCCCTTGTCAATCTTCACCATTCATTACTGCTTCAGTGTTAGCCGGAGGCAGGCACCCGCTACGGGAGTTTTTGTTTTGTTTTGAGAAGAAGCGCCCGCTCAAGAGCGACACACTACGTGGTGCGTGAGGGGCGGCCATTAAGCACCGCAGACTCCTTCTCCATCCCAGTTCTGTTTCTCCTGCTGTCAAGGCTGCACCTGCTGCGCGTGTAGAGTGTTTTTTTTTTTCCTAGTGCGCCATTTGGCCTAGTTCATCGTTTGAAGCGACTCCTTCATCCCGGTTTAATTTTCCCAGTGCTGTTGACTCCGGTAAGTCCGTTTCATTTTCTTTTTCGACAGTGCCGGGAGCTTTTCTGTGTTTTAGGTTATATTCGCATCATGCCCGGTTTGGGAGCTAAGTGATAGTCGAAGGCGGGTCATGCCCCTGTGTGTCGGTGCTCCTGTGGCCGACATTTTTCCATGACGGACTGACATGATATCTGCCTGCGGTGCCTGGGACCTACCCATGATGTGGATAGATGTGACGCCAGTTTCTCGATGGACTGCCGTGTTCTCGAAGTCCGCGCATTCAGAATCGGCAAGGCCCGCCGACTTTTGGAGGACGGCGTCACTCTCGGTCCTCCCAGGCCAGGTCTCCAGACCCTTCCTCCATGTCCCCTCTCAGGCCTATATGGTCTGGTGAGGAGGAGGTCTCCTCATCTTCAAGCCTTGCCGAGGAGGAGGCCTCTTTCACGGTGTCGGAATGTCGTGGTCCCTCCCAGGGCCGCGGTGGAGACACCATCTCAGCAGTCACCTCTTTGGAGGTGCAGGCTCCCCCAGTGTTGCAGTCCACGGTTTCTGGGTCCGGCATTGGTGGACCCTTGACGTTGCCCTCCGCGCCATCTCTGATCCTGGCACAGATTCATTAGTGCCGGTGATGAGCGATGCCGTGGTTCTGGTGCTTTCGCGGCTACTGCAGTCTTGCGGTCGACTCCGTTAAGGCACTGTGTTGGGTCTCTGTGGTGCTGCGGACCTAGCTGGAGCTGTAGGTGGATCGGGGCCGAGCTCTGGTGCTGCGGGCGATGCGCTTGGATCTCACGGCGCCGTGCTTGATTCTGGTGCCGCTAGCAGTGCCGTTTCTCAAGGGACTCTTGGGGTGGCCAGCATCGAGGTCCTTCTGCTCGACTCCTCCTCGGAGACAGATGATTCAGAGGTTGACCCGGCTTGACGCCCCGATTCCTCGGAGTCACCGTCTTTTCTGGAACGCAGAGTCAGGCGATCCAGCGTTCCCATTCCTGAGTCCCTAGATCCATCTTCCTCCAAGGATCTCCAGGCTGGGGATAGCCTGGAGTCCATCAGGAAGGGCCATTTGGGGATTAAGGAGCGGGCTGTGTCCTCGGAGGGGGCTGTGGCTGCTGCCATTCCTGGTGCTGCCGTGTCTTCTCAGGGTGGACTAGGGGTTCTTCTCCAGGGGCCCCCCTTGGGAAGCCTCAGGTTCGATGGAGCCTATCGCTGGGGTCAAGGAGGAGGGCGTCCTCGGAGTCGAGGGGTCGGGGTGAGGGGTGTCGACTTCCGCCCCTCGGGGTGTAGGGAGGAGCCGAAGCGCTGAACCTCATCTCTCCCTCTTAGACTCGAGGGACCCCTCTGGTGGCGTTGCTGCAGGTTGCCCTTCTGGACTCTTACAACCCCAGGTGCGTCACAGGGGAGGTTCCCCATCCAGACTTTTCCAGAGTTCGCTCCCCCAGGGTTCCGTTTTGCAACCTGGATTGATATCTGGGACCCCGCCAGCTCGGGCTCCATTCCCCAGATTTCAGAGCCCTAGCAGAGGACAGTTTCCTTCTTGTAGGTGCTCCTCTCCCATTTCTCTGCATCCACCTCCCTCCCTCCTAGGCCATGTCGGTCCTACGGGCCCGTTATCCTGGGAGATGTTCAGAGACTTTGCAGAGGCCTTCCCCTCATATTTTAGGTACATGCATGAGCAGGTGTTTCGCATCTCCCCACCGCTGCAGGAGTCCTCTGGACATTCAAGCTCCTCACCTTCCTCGTCTCCCTCCTCTGAGGGAGAGGAACCCTTGGCTCACCTTTCATCAGACGCTGATTTCATGGACTATCACCATTCCTGTCAAGGATGGTTGAGGATCTCCATATCTCCTTTCTTAGACGGGACAATACTGAGCGGGAGATGCTTGAATTCCTTGTGGAATTCAGTGCCTAACATCTGGTGGTACCATCCTGGACTATTCCTTTCCAGAAGGCGTCTATCCGCGCCTGGCAGTCTCCAGCCGCCCCTTTTCCAGCCTCAGTAGACTGCAGGAGGAGGTATTGTGCCCCATTGGATTCTCTGGGTATACTCCCCAACCCGCCCATGGGATTGGTGTCCCTAGAGACTCCCTCCGGGCCCCGTCGCCTGGTGCACGACCATCCACCGGACTCAGATTCCCTATAATTTGACCGGTGGGGGTGAAGAGTGTTTTCCTCCTCTTGTGCGATGTTATGCATTGCATCACATCAGGCTCACCATGCTGCCTACAGTAGGCATTTATGGTCGATGCTCTCCCAAGTCCTAGCATCAGTGCCTGATTCGGAGCAGTCCAGACAAGCTGTTGCCCTCTGCGCTATAGGCCTGGAACTGGCACGGCAATAAGCAAGGGCATCCTAGGACGCCAGTTAGGTGGCTTCCAGGCTTGCGGGGACAGCGATCTGCATAAGGCGGACGGCATGGCTTCGTCTATCAAGATTGTTGTAGGGTGATTTGCTCCACTTTCCAAGGGACCTGCCTCTTTTCCACCAGGGCTAGAAGGCTTCTGCAGGGGCTTCCTCTGTCTCCGAGGGACACCTCCTAGCTCTCCTCTGCCTTAGACTCCTGTCTTTAGTCCAGGGTCTCTTCCTTCTGCTTTTCACTGGCAGCAGGCTGAGGGTCTTGTTCCCGCAGGGTTTTCCTAGCCCCCTTCGGGGGCACTGACTAGCAGTAATGAATGGTGAAGATTGACAAGGAAGATATGGAAATTACGCACTCTACCGTAATTCTTGATCTCTTGTATCTTCATCATTCATTACTGATACCCACCCACCTTCCCTTCACGGGCCTCCTTCTTCAGCGTCTTCACCTCCCTGCTCATTCCTCCCCTCGCCTTTCATGCAAAAAAAAAAAAAAATTCGTGAGCCTTCCATTCTTCTCTCAAAACGGATCCTGTTATTGGCAGGGGAGAGGAACGAGTAGTGTTTATCTCTATCCTAAGGGAACTCTTTCTGGTTGCCCTTGGGGGTGACTTCTTGGCTCCTTCGTAAGTCATGTTGTTCAATTCACAGTTGGAGAAACCGTTCCTCTTAGTTCGGTTCCTTTTTCTTGGTCCCCTCTGGCAGGTTTAAATCTCCTGTTGCACCAGCCTTTGCTAGTCAAACGCTGTCCTGGCAGTCCATTGCCTTCATCTGGTGATCTGCTTGCCTCCTTGGGGAGTCGGACTGAATTCCCACTCTGTCCTTTCGCAGGGGGTGCCTTTTCTGGGGCTCAACCCTGCCCCCCTACACATATCTGTGTTAGCACAAAAACAAGATGCTAGTCGGCTTCCTTTCCCTCCCTAGTTGAGCGGTCTCCTTTCGGAACAGATTATCTTCCTGGACATAAAGTCTCCACCACTCATTCACATTTATAGGACTACGCCGGAGGCGCTAGGACCCAGTGGGAGTAAACTTTTGGCAGAGGGGCGGCGCCAGAGATGGAGCCACGAGGAGCGGTGCCGCGAGCATCAGGTCGTGTGGTAATGACTATCTCGGCGTCGACTCTCCAACTGCCTCAGTTCCTTTTTTTCCCCGCCATAGAGTGCACTTCAATGACGACGTCGCTCGCCCGCTGGGAGTCAAACTTCAAACTAGCAGCATAGTTTTTTAGTTTTATTGTTTTGTAATAATATCTTGAATAAGTACTGCTTAGTTTATTATTTATTTATTTATTTATTTTATTTTTTATTTTGCTTTTGGTAACCGGGTGAGTGCACTGGGCAAGAACAATGCCTATTTTCAGGCACGACCCAGGAGAAGACAGTTTACAGACAAAAACAATACTCGTGTCACAGCACATGGATAATCTAACAATCAGAGTGAAAAAAACAAGTGTTAAGAGATTTGATACAGATACTTTGATAAAAAAAATAATATACACAGCACATGAGAGCAGTACAGTAATGATAAGCGCAAAAATGCAAGTAATGGTCCTGAGTGAAAACAAGTAAGAAAGTTTGGAGTGTGGAAAAACAGGAGATACATTATGAGGAGATAGGTAGAGCAGTACAGATTAAGTAAGTGCCAGGCAATCAGGTTAAGTGGCTAGTGGAGAGAGAGAGAGAAGAAAAAGGTGGGAAAAGAGGAGAGGGAGGGGAAAGAATAGTGGAGAAGGGAGGGAGTATGGGAGGAAGGGGCTAGTGGAGTGAGAGAGAAAAAAAATGGTGAGAAAAGAGAGGGAGGGGAAAGAGAGTGGAGGAAGGAGGGAGTTGGGAGGAAGGGGAAGAGGTAAGCAGGTAGGTGAACTAAACTGAAGATAAGGAAGGGGAGTGAAAGTTCAAGGTGGATTAAAGCAAGTGCAGGGGTTTAGAGTGTGAAGGTGTTCACAGTGTAGTTTTTTAAAGGTAGCATGGGTGGATGCTTGACGGATAGAGGAAGGTATGGCGTTCCAGTATCTTGGAGCTGTGTAAGAGAAAGCACGTGTACCCATGTTAGTTCTACATCTAGGCACAAGCAGGGGGGCTTTTTCAGTTGATCGGAGCTCGTAGGTGAGAGGTTGTAGGATAGGGGGAGTCCAGTTCTAGTAACACTGTCTATTAGTGACCCAAAGCTCTGGAGACGATAGGCAGAAGGGCTAAGCCATTTTAGGTCCTGATAGAGTTGGCAGTGGTGCTTAAAGCGCGGTGATGCCGAGGCATAGCGACAGATATTGTTGTAAGTAGTGTCCCATTTGTGGAGGGAGGATTTAGCTACGGATAGATAGATTGCAGAGCCATATGCCAGGGCTGGCAGAAGGAATCCTTGAACCACTGCTAGCCTGGCTGGGGGAGTGAGGGTGTAACTTGTGCGATAGGCGCTACCTAACTTGGCGTTTACTGACTTGCAGATGGTGGAATGTGCTGGTCAAGGTCAAGGGAATCATCAAGGGTAACTCCCAGGTATTTGAAAGATTTGGCAGAGGGCAGTGGGGAGCTGTCGGCACGTGAGATAATAAGGGGAGTGGGATTAGATTTGAGCCTTGCCGGAGATCCAAATAGCATTGCGTAGGATTTACTAGAGTTGAGGACGAGTTTGTTATTAGTGAGCCAGGTTTGAATATTAGCATATTCTGTGGCGAGTGTACGATTTATAATATCAGAAGTTTTTGCGCAGTGGTAGATAACCAAGTCATCCGCGTAGAGCAAAGATGAGCAGTTGGGAGCAGAGAGAGGGATGTCATTATTCTTATTAAAGAAAAGAAGACAGCCTACATTGACGGAGTCGACCGTGAGCAGGTCAGGTGACAGTAGGGAGACTTCGTATGAAAGCTGTTCAGTCAGCCGGGCTGGATCCGGTCCGCGGCCTCTCTCTGGGGGGGTCTGACAATGGACGGTCAATGCCGAGGATGGGCGGTCCCCTGGCGGAAAACATAAAAGTAAACAGTCGCTCTCGGCACCATTCGGCCTGAACTCTTCTTGGTCCACAGGTCGAGAAAGAAGGCATCACTCGAGGTCGCCCACTGGTGTCTCTGGCGTGAGCGGTCAGTTATTCGTGGTAGTTGCCAGTCCTCCTTCGGAGTCGCCAGTCTGTTTCTGGTCGCCTTCGACATTGGAGCCCTACCCCGCCCTCCGGTAGGTCTTCAGATGAGCAGTTTCATCAGTGGACTGCTCTTATGGAGCAATTGGCTCGGAGGTTGGTCCAGCTGCCTGGCCCAGTCACTCCGGGGCCTTCAGGCTTTTCGGGGGATCGGGTAGGGTGGTTGGGCCTGCCTAGTCACACGGCGCCGTCAACTCCGTGCTTAGGTGTTCCCCTTCCCCACATGGCTGTGGTGCAGGGGGCCACACCGATGCCTCTGTCTCCTGGTATTCAGCCTTCTTTCTCCTCAGATCCTGTTTTTTTGAGCCTTGGGATGTTTTCGGCGCATTCGGCGTCAGTGGCTTGTTCAGCGCCCGACCTCGATGTCGATTGACTGCGCCATCCTCAGCGCCGTTGGGGTTGTCGGTGCGTCGCCTTCGTCGGTGCTATCTTTGGCCGCTGTGCAGCTCTGTCTTGGCCTCATGTGGCTTTTTGGCGCCGTCTTCGGCAACTTGCGTTTTTTCAGCGCTGTGCCTTTCTTCAGCGCTGAGGCCTGTTAGAACGTCGTCCAGTCTTCAGGGCTCCTCTTCTCTGAATCCTTTTCCTTCCTCATTTCCTTCTGATTTTCACTCCTTTCCTGTCCATGCAGTCCCTCCTGGGCTGTCAGGAGATGACATTGAGCCTGACCCAGACCTTCGCCTTGGTGATGATGTGTAAGGATCTCATCCTGTAGCAGAGCCTCTGGTCGAAGACCTGTCTTTTTAGTCTCTGCTGAAAAATTTGAATTACACTCTTTCTCTCCAGACTACAGATATTGATCCTGGGAAGCTGTTAAGACTGCAGTACCTCCATGTTCCGGAGATCCCTATAGATTTGACTCCTCCGGTACAGCCCTCCTTTGAAACGCTTTCTCAAATGGTATGGCATAATCCCACTCTCATTCCTTCTGTGGCTAAGTCCATAGATAGAAAATATGCTGCTCCCAAAGATCGCCCCATCTTGGCCTCCCAGGCCTTTGCGGACTCTATTGCAGTCCTGGTGGAGAATGATAAGGCCGTCCTCCCTCAGGCATCTTCAGCCCGGCCTATAAACAAAGAATCTCGCAAGATAGACACCTTAGGTAAGAGAGTATTTGCTGCCTCTACCCTGGGTATGCGTATTGCCAGCTACCAGGGCTATTTTTCTCAATATGAATATGTTCTTTGGCATTCGCTCAAACAAATGATAGAAGCTCTGCCGGAGTCGGACTCTAATTCGGAGCTAGTTCAAACCATAACCAGGGGTATCGAGTCCAACAACCAGCAGGTTAAAGCAACTATGGACGCTTTCGATACTGCTTCTCGGGCGGCAGCGGCAGGCATCTGTACTTGCTGCGACTCCTGGCTGTGTACTTCAGGTTTCACGAATGATGCCCAGCAACAGGTTATGGCGTTACCCTTCGACAGTATTTATCTCTTTGGTCCTCAAGTAGAGCAAGCTCTGGAGGCCACTCAAAAGACTAGGTCTGCCGTTAAATTGGCTTGACCTGCTCCCACCCCTTCTTGTGGGGGTGTTAATAAGCATCAATTTCACAACCATCAGTCCTTTTGAGGCAAAGGCAGGGGAGGTTTTAATAAAAGCCAAGCCCCCCAGCCTCAAAAGAAAATGCAACAGAAAGCACGAGGACCCAAAGCACCCAGTGCTACCTTCTGACTCTCTCGCCCACGTCCCTCCTCAGCTGCCAGAGGGGGACTTTCTCTTAGCGGTGGGGGGTCGTCTGTCTCAGTTCTACAACCGTTGGAAGACCATAACATCAGACAAATGGGTCCTCCGGATAATCCGCGAGGGATATTCCCTCTGTCTTTTAAAGACCCCTCCAGATCTTCCCCCCAAATGACAGCCCAGACTGTTGACAGTTCAGTCAGAACTTCTCGCCTCCGAGATACAGGGCCTTCTGAACAACAGGGCAGTAGAAATAGTTCTGTTGGATCAATGGAACACAGGGTTCTACTCCCACTGCTTTCTTGTTCCAAAGAAAACTGGGGGCATGTGCCCCATTTTGGACCTCAGAAAACAGAACAGATTTCTTCCCAAGGAAAAGTTCACAATGATGTCACTGGCAACCCTGTTGCCCTTGCTTCATCAACACGATTGGTTAGCTTCCCTGGACATGCAGGATGCTTACCAACATATTCCTATTCACCCAAACATCACAAATACCTAAGGTTTGTGGCTTTGGGCCAACATTATCAGTTCAGAGTCCTGCCCTTTGGGCTATCCTCGGCACTGCAAGTTTTTACAAAGTGTTGTGCAATTCTCGCAGCGCACCTCAGAAAGATTGAAATACAAGTGTTCCCATATCTGGACGACTGGCTTCTAGCAAGCCCTTCCAGGCCGACGAACTCTCAACGCCATAGCCATGGCCTCGGTCTTCCTCCCGTCCATGGGAGCCCTGCCAAATCTCAAGAAATCGCAGTTGCAGCCCTTCCAGAAGCTCCTTTTCATAAGAACTCTTCTGGACACCTCCCGTGCAAAAGCTTTTCTACCAGTGGACAGAAGGAGCGATATCCTACAGATGGCCCGATACATCAGAGAGAACAGCTTGGTTCGAGCTATCTCAGTGCAACGGATGCTGGGTCTCATGGCATCCTTGGTGTTCACTGTACCCCTAACATGCCTCCACATGAGAACCTCTCAGTGGATGCTCAGTACTCAGTGGCCCCCGACTACTCATCCTCAGTCCTTTCTCATCAAGGTGACAGAACCTCTCAGGAGGTCACTCACCTGGTGGTCGTCAGAGGACAATCTTCTGGAAGGATACCCCTTTGCTCCTCTGGATCATCAGATTTCTATCACCACAGACACGTCCCTGTCGGGATGGGGAGCTCACTGTCAGGATCTCCACACTCGGGGTACGTGGACTCGGGTCGAAGCCCAGCTTCACATAAATGTCCTGGAAATGAGAGCTGTCCTCTATGCAGTCCGGGCCTTGAAGGACATTCTTTGTCACAAGAACATTCTCATTCAGACAGACAACAAGGCAGTGATGTATTACATCAACAAGCAGGGCGGCACACACTCTTACCCCTTGTGCAGGGAAGCAGTGACAGTGTGGGAATGGTGTCTGGGTCACAAGGCTTTTATTCAGGCAGTCTACCTGCCGGGAATACAGAACAAACTGGCAGACCGTCTCAGCAGAACGGAGGCAGACCCTCACGAGTGGTCTCTCGACTTAACCGTAGTTCAGTCGCTATTTGCAGAGTGGGGAACTCCAGACCTGGACCTTTTTGCATCCCCACCCAACACAAAATTGCCTCTCTTCTGCTCCAGAAATCCAGGGCCTGGCATTTTCTGTCAGGTTGCGTTCAGGCTGCAGTGGACAAAACGCTTTCTATACGCCTTTCCTCCTCTTCCCCTAATCCAGAGGGTACTCCTCAAATTCGAGTCTCAGAGACACAAGATGATTCTCATTGCTCCCTTCTGGCCTCGACAGATATGGTTTCCATTACTCAACAGTATGACGGAAACCCCTCCGAAGGCGCTTCCCCTTCAGATGAACCTTCTGACCCAGGGTCCTCTGGTCCATCCCAATCTGAGGTCACTTCATCTTCACGTTTGGCTCCTGAGGAGATGAGGTGAATAGGTTCAGTGCCTCTCGGAGTGTTTCTGACATTCTTTTGGCTGCGCGAAAGCCAACAACCAGAAAGATTTACACTGCAAAATGGAAACGTTTTTCCCTCTGGTGTGCAGGATCCTCTTTGAATACCTTTTCCTGCCCACCCAACAAAGTTTTAGAGTACTTCTTAGACCTCTCAAATTCAGGTCTTCAATACTCTACAATCAGAGTTCACCTTTGTGCCATTTCAGCCTATCATGAGCCATTACTTTTCTTATCTCTGGCTCAGTTACCAATAGTTAAGAGGTTTCTTAAGGGTATTCTGCTTACCAGATCTCCTGTCAGACGTCCAGTTGCAGCCTGGGACATTAATCTCGTGCTAGACATGCTCACTAGAAAACCTTTTGAGTCACTAGCTACCTGCGAATTGAAATTCCTCACTTGGAAAACGGCCTTCCTGGTGGCCATCACTTCGGCCCGCAGAGTTTCTGAAATGCATGCTCTGGTAACATACCCTCTGTACACTGTACTTCACAAGGATAAAGTAGTTCTTAGGACCCATCCTAAGTTCCTCCCTAAGGCTGTCTCATAATTCAATTTAAACCAACCTTTGGTCCTACTTACTTACTTTGCTGATTTCCGGAACGAAGGAGAACGTACCCTTCATTCCTTAGATGTTAAAAGAGCTTTGCGTTTCTATTTAGATAGAACGAAGGAAATTCGCAAAGCTCAACAACTGTTTGTCTCCTTCAGCGAGACCCGGCTGGGTCAGCCTGTCGCTATCAGATGCATTTCAGCATGACTGGTGGCATGCTTTTGCCACTGTTACTCCATGGCACTGGTCAAGCTGGAAGGCAGAGTGCATGCTTACTCTACTAGAGCAGTCACGGCATCCCTGGCGGAAATCTGCAACATGCCCATTGCAGACATTTGCAATGCAGCTACTTGGAGCTTAGTGCATACTTTTATTAAGCACTATGCGCTGGACGTCCATGCCAGACAAAACCTTTCATTTGGCAGGACTATCCTTTACGAACTTCTGTACTGAATTCGTGAGCCTGTACGAATTCTGTACGAATTTCCTGCCGCCCTCTTGGGGGATTTTGAGCTCGGTACTCTCCCATAAGTGTGAATGAGTGGTGGATACTTTATGTCCCGGAAGATATGGAAATTACGTACCTACCGTAATTCTTTATCTTCTTGGACAAATTCTTCACCACTCATTTACACGCCCACCCTCCATCCCCCGAGCTCACCTCTCTGTTTTGATCTTCACCCCCTCAATGTTTAGGCTGTGGAAACTTCTTTGTTGACCCTTCTTATATGGGTCGTTCGGACTATCTTATGTCCGATTTGTGTTAGACTAGTCTTTCTAGGTTAGTTGCACTGCACTTCCTCGGGAAAAAAGGTACTGAGGCGGTTGGAGGGTCGACACCGAGATAGTCATTACCTGGCCCCTGATGCTTTCATGACGCCGCTCTTCGTGGCTCCACCATCTGCCGCCGACCCTCTGCAAAAAGTTTGCTCCCGCTGGGTCCTAGCACCTCCGCCGTAGTCCCATAAGTGTGAATGAGTGGTGGAGACTTTGTCCAAGAAGATAAAGAATTACAGTAGGTACATAATTTCCATTTCTGTCTAGGCAGTGTGTGTGTTCTCGGCTGGAGTGTAAGGGGTTGGGGATAGCGGGAGGTGCAGAGAGTCTGCCTTTTGTGTATCAAACTATGTAAAGGCTCAGTTGAACCTTTTATCAGTTCTTCCTAAAGGGGATCCTTGCTCGCTTCTTGGTTCCGAGCTTATGTGCCTTCAAGCCAGATCCTCACAACTTGGCAGAGATTCTCCCTCCTCCCAACATCCCCTTTTCCCTTCTTCTTCTTCTCGTTCTCCCTTATCTGTTCCTCCCTCGGAGTCACCCCAGAAGTGAATCCTGCGGTCCCATAGGGTAGGTTCTCCTCTTTTCTGTCCTTTGTTGGCTTATTCCTTTTTCAGTTTATATCCTTTCCTTTACCTATCCCTTGGCTCTCTTGCCTCGCTCCCCTTTTTTCTTATAATTTTTTCACCTCTGCAGCTAACAGAACTGGGATGGAGGAGGAGTCTGCGGTGCCTAACAGCTGCCCCTCGTGCACCACATAGTGCGTTGCTCTTGGGGGCAGCACCATCAGTGTCAACTCCTCTCAAAAAAAAAAAAAAACTCCCGTGGCAGGTGCGCTCTTCCGGCTAACACCCAAGCAGTAATGAATGGTGAAGATACAAGAGAAGATCAAGAATTACGGTAGGTATATAATTTCCATTTTCTTCCTATCTATAGTCAGACTCAAGACTGCATAGGCCTACCTCTGATGCATCTGTCTGTAACAAAAATTGTTTCTCAAGGTCTGGGCTTCTTAAACCAGGGACGGAACATAATGTAGCCCTAATGGCCCAAAAAGCTTCATCACACTCGGGGGTCCATTTCACATTATTTGGATATCATTTTTTTGTAAGTTCAGTTAGGGGCATAGCTAAATGGACAGAGTTGGGAACAAATCTCTGATAGTAACCAGCCAGCTCTAAAATGACCTGACATGTTTTTGTTTTAGGAATATGACTGTTCGCTACAACTTCTGTCGTAGAAATCTCTGGCTTTTCTTCTCCATTTCCCAAAACATATCCCAAATATCTGGTTTCCTGCATGCTTAATATACATTTGGTAGGATTAATTGTCAAACCTACCCTTTTTTTTTTTTCACCTTGTCTATTTTCCTCCCACTTCCCGACCGGCCCCCCCAGCCCCATCACCCTGATGTCTACTGGACTCACCTCTGGATGTCTAGCAAGGTGCCAGCTAGCTGGGTGCGGTGCCTGCGAGGAGCCGGCATCGTCTCGCCGGTCGGGGTATTTTCCCTTGTTGCTCCTATCCCCAGATGTGGGCGGAGGCATACAATGGCGCTAATGGCCTAAACCCATAGGCAGCTTCCGCTGCAGCACACCAGCATCTGTCCTACATCCACCCCTTCATATGAGTCCTTTGCGCCATCCCCCAGCCACTGCTAGGGGACAGGCAAGCAGCGGACTCCATCCACACCCCTCCCCAGGAGAGGAGAGCTGTCCTCCGGATGCTCAATCTTCTCCCTCCCCGGCCAACCCCAGGCGACCCGCTTGCACCGTAAACATGGGTCACTGGCATGGCATGAGGTAAGGCATGGATGCCTCAGCCCTCCACACCACTGGGCTGGTTCAGACTTGCCTTTTTGATAGATTAGATAACTGCTCATAGGTGTTTCAGGTGGCTTTTCCAGTCTGGACTGTACACCACGGCATCATCTAGGTAAGCAGCACAATAACCAGTGTGTCTAGCTCAAATTATATCCATGTACCTCTGGAATATAGCGGGTCTGCCACGTAAACCAAACGGCTTGGTGTTGAACTGATAGGATCTAACAGGAGTGGGAAATGCTGTTTTGTCTCTGGATTCTTTAGCTAGGGGAATTTGCCAGTAACCCTTGGTGAGATATCAAAGGTACTGATGTACTTGGTGTCACAAACGCACTCCGCAGGTCAGGCCCTCTGCTCCCACAGTGCCAACCTCGAAGCGCAATAGTGTGAACAGGGGACAGACAGGGTAATCCTCCTGTCTGTTTTGGGTCCAAATCACCTATTAGCCTCAAGTCCTTGGGGTCAAAATGTGAACCTTATGCTACCATACCCAGTTAACAGGCTCAGATATATATTCTCTTCGGGGAAATGCAATATAATCTTTCACCCAGTGGCACCCAGCCAGGTTCCCAAAATGTACCCTTACGACTCAGTATGAGACATAGGTATACTCTTATCTTTTAGCAAGCTTAGTAACACATTCAAGCCCTTAACAGCTGTCAGACTTAAACACAGGTTTAGCAATCACATGTAAAAGAAAACTGAGATGACACATGCAGAATTTCAAAGACAATATTGTTTATTGAAAATTGTAAAACAGATAAAATCAAACACAGAACAATTATATCACTAACTTACAGTCACATAAAATAAATGGGAAGTTACAGAACACAAATATGCCTACCCCAAAATACTTAAAAGTTCTTGCCTATCTAGATGTTACCCTTAAGTGCTTTCTTAAATCCAGAGAATTGTCTCTCTTGAGTCCAAAATAATATACCATGTTTCCCTCTGATGTATGCCCATTTCAGAATCCATTTTCCCACCCCATTTGTTGAGGTTACAGTTAGATCCTCCTAGTTTTTTCTTAACATAATTATCCACAAGGATGTATGTAATTACTGTGAAAAATCAGCAACTAGCCATTTCCCAAATATGACAGTCTTTGATCAGAACATCCCCTTTGATGCTTCACAATCCCACAGTCGTGTCACTAATTCTTGGCTAGGTGAGAAAACCAAGAGGAATCAGCCAAATTACTTCCCTTCCTGCTATGTCATAAATGCATACATGGGAACCAACTTCGAAAGCAGGAGCAGGTTATAAAAGGTAATAAACTGTCCCTCTGGAAGGAAGGCTTTTAATTAGATTTCCCTGGTCTGTTTATAACATCCTGTTGCTTTCAGCCACAGACATTTTTGAGGTCAAAGGTCACTCGCTGCAGCATCCTGCCTTTTTTTGTCTAAGCAGACCTTCACATGCCGTATATTTATATCACAATTTATAAATCTAATATTAAGCAGGGGGCAGAGTGTCACACTTGGCGCTTCCCAGTCTGTTCACCAAATCATCTATCCTGGGCATAGGATAACTGTCAAATTCGGACACTTGATTAAGTTTCCTAAAATCAGTGTAGATTCTTACACTCCCTTCTTTTTTATTTACAATCACCATTGGTGATGACCAAGCTCTTCTCGACTCTTCCGTGATACTCAGCTGTGTAGCATTTGTTTGTATTTCCTTAACCACGTCTGCTCTGGTAATCTTTGTCTTTTGTCTAATAGGGTGAATATTCCCTATCACTGTTACATGCTTGACCCCTTTTGCTCTGCTAAGCACTGTGGTAAAGGTACTGTTAAATGCCTTTATCACGTAACAGATTTCTGGACTTTGTTCAGAGGTTAAGGAAACATTCACCTTTACAGCATCAGCAGTTACAGTTTGTTCTTAGATTGTCATATGCTAGATCAGTATTTTCTGTAGAAGTTTCTGGTAAAACTAACAAAGTAGCCCATGGTGTTTTTTCAACCCATTTCTTCAGGAGATTAGCATGGTATATCCTGGTAGGATTTTTCCTATCCGGGGTCTCAATTTCATAGTTAACTGTGCCAGTACGTTAAAGCACTTTATAAGGCCCTTGCCAGTTCATTAACAGTTTATTTTCCGTAGTGAGTAACAGTAGCAAAACCTTTTCACTAGGCTCAGAAACGTTCCTTTTACCCCATGGTCATAATATGCCTTTTGCTGGTTTTGGGCCTCTTCCTGATTACTATGGGTGATTGTTTGATTATTTATTATATTTTTTAACTGTGTGTCTTGTTACAAATGTAATTGAATGTTTAATTTCTTGGATATGGTAAACGGTCTAATTCTTTATCCAATTCTACCCCCCTCCCGTCACACCAGGAGACAAGCAACTTGTTCAGTGTGCCTTCTTGATGAAACGTTTCAGTCAATAAATAGATAAATACATTTCAACATACTTTGCAAGCTTCTTTCTTAGGACATACATCTAAGATGTAGTGGATTTTTTTCAGAGTGGAGTTATCTTCCCATGTTTCTTTTATTACATCTAGTGGTCCTCTAGGTTGTCTACCATACAGTATTTCAAACGGTGAAAAACCTGTTGATGCTTGTGGCACTTCTCTGTATGTAAAAAGCAGGTACAGTAAGTATTGGTCCCAGTCTTTCCCTTCCCATACAATCTTTTTAACATGTGTTTTAGGGTTTGATTAAATGCTCAACAAGACCGTCTGTCTCAGGGTGATAAGGGGAGGTTCTTATGGCAGTGATACCTGGAAGTCGGTTCAGCTCCTTCAGTAATGCAGTGTCAAAATTGCTACCCTGTTCAGTAATAATCTCTATAGGTATACCCACCCTGCTGAAAATTTTGGCAAGCTCTGCAGCTGCCTTTGGGACTGTGACAGTGCACATGGGAAGTACATCTTGGTATCGAGTAGCAAAGTTGCATACTACCAAAATTAACTGATTACCCTTTTTACTTTTGTCTACGGGGCTAACCACATCCATTGCAATTCTTTTAAAAGGCACTTCTATCAAGGGTGGGGGCACCAAGGGCACCTTGTCTTTTTTAGTCACTGGGGCTTCTGTCTGACATTAAGCAAAAGAACTGCAGTAAGTATCAACATCTTCATGAATCCCAGGCCAGTAAAATCTGTACAGCAACCGTGCAAGAGTGCAGTCCTTCCCTGAGTGACCACCCATAGGACTATCATGTGCTATCTGTAACAACTGAGTTCTATATTTTTGTGCTTATAACCAATTGTTCTATCTGTTTCTGTGTCTGAGGTTTAACCCAAACTCTGTATGTAGCCCATTACATTTTTTGAACACTTGTTCACCCTCAGCTACTTAAAATAACCCTGGAGAGAAGCATCATTAGTTTTCTCTGAAACAGAATCACAATCAGTTACCAGTTTAGTTTCAGCATTTTCATATATTAACCCCTTATGTCCATCAGTCTTTTGTTGCCACTTTTTCTTCAGGCATCTTCATTCTTTCCTGGATTTCTGGATCATGGAGTTGGGCTCAAACAAGTCCGCATCAAAGTCACCAAAAGGAAAAGTGTCCCCACCATCTTGAGATTATATTTGTTTATGCTCTTATCACAGCTGCCAAAACTGCAGGTTTCACTTCCTCTAAGATTAACTCAGTATATCCTGGAAAGTAATTTCCAGTAATCACAGGTATAGGTAACTTGAGTGCGAGCCCCACTTTTATTTGGTGCAACACTCTCTTAATGCTCAGAGTCACTTGGGTCGTGGGATAGTATCGCATGTCCCTATGGATGCAGATGACACTAGTACCTGGTCCTTTTGCACAGTTCTTTCCCAGCACTTCAACATGCACTAGGGTCTCTCTCCTTCCCAAATCCCTAAGTTCCTCTTATCTCCCACCTTGACATCTGTTAAATACTTGCCCCAGTTTGCTAAAGCCAAATCTGTTCCGGTGTTAATCCCCTTATTTTTATAGCAGTTTCTTATGATATGGCCTGGCTTGTTACATTTATAACAAATAGTCTTTGGGTGCAGATTTGTTACCCCCACCAGAATTCTTATCTGACCTGAAGTTGAATCGTTGGGGGAGTCTTACCAGTCCTTGGCTGTTGCTTCGCTGCTGTGGTGTCTGTCTGGCCATCTGATGGTCCTCAGCCAAAGAAACAGACTTTTCCCCACTTTCTGGTCAATGTTGTTACCCAGAGCTGCATATCTGTTGGCAGGATGTTGATGAATTGCTCCACCCCAAATAATGTCAGTGATCTGTGAGACTGTTTTGCTCTCTGGTTGAAGCCATTTAATAATGAGTTCTCGGAGTTGGGTGAAGGCTTCTCGAGGATTGTTGTCCGAGAGTTACTTCAGAGACTGGAATCTTTGCCTATAGGTCTCTCCTGAAATTTCATATCTTTTCAGGATTTCTCTTTTTACAAGGTCATAAGTTTTCTAACTGTGCAGTGTCCATATTGCTGTAGGCCTGCCTTATTGCCCATTGCTGCTGTGGCTGCTACCAGGATGCGTCAATCCTTTCAAAAGTTGTTAGATATGCTTCTATATCATCTGAGGGACACAGTTTTGTAAGTTTAACGTCTTTTAAATTGTTTGCGTTTTGTTGTTCTGCTGGACCTGTGCCAGATCTTCCTGCTTTGATATAGATGTTTGCATTCATTTCAACAATAGAACTAAATACATTTTCAAACCAAGGGATCCCAGTTTCATATAAAGATTTACATATACTTTATAACTGCAGGTATGCAAGGGGGGAAGAAAAGATAGAAACAGCAAGTGAAGGCAGTGAGATAGCGGGAGGCAGAGAATCGCGAGACCATCAGAGTGATCATTTCCTAGGTCTAACAAGAAAATTTGATTGCGCAATGGGACAGACAGAAGACAGAAAAGGAGAGGATAGAGCAGGTCCTTGCTTTTAACTCTCCCACATAACAAATGGCACAGGGTCTTATTCAACCCTGCCACACTAGTGTCCTTCTTATGTAACTTAATTTAACATGTCTGTGTCTTCCCCCAGTCAGACCCTCAGACTAGGGGAAGCTGTGCATCTGTGATTCTGTTTAATAGTGGTAAAGCTGATTTACACAAACCCGTATTGCCCTTTTCAAGTGAAGTGCTGTATGCTGAGGTTCCACAGTGATTATCTTTGAAGACACCCATACCAAAGGCACGCCCTCTCAGGTCAAAGGGGGAGTCCATTCAGGCATGTCCAGGTGTTTCAGAGCAGAGGGACAGTGCTCACACAGATTTACAGGCAACCCCCGACCTTGATGACATGGGAGGTCAAGAAGAGGATTCCCAGGAGTCTGGGAAACTCCTGACTTGTGTGTCCAGCAAAGGAGGAAAAGTATCCCTCCAAAAAGCAGGGGGCATGGTCAAAATTCACATCAAGGTTCCAGTTTCCCTGTTTGTATGGATCAAGGTTACAGTGCTCGTTTTAAATGAAACTTACAGATGTTCGAGCTCAAAGATGCTCCGGATATAGCGGTTCTTGATGTGAACTTGATATTGTCCAGGTTGGCCTTGAATCCAGAGTGGGCCTTTTTCATCAAGCATTCTTGCACTATGATCAAGTTGTAGATCAGACATTGCAGGGTTGGACAAATGAAGTTAGTCCAGACCTAGGGTTCGTGAGAAGGTACTCAGATTACAGACAAGGCTGTGGGCAGTGCTGTGGTCACTCCACTGTACCTTCAGAAGATACTGTGTGCTACAAAAGTAGATGCAGTGTACAGTAAGGCCTAAGCCTCTGAAGGCATTCACCTGTAATGTTGTACGCATCCTTGTTGGTCCCAGGGCTTCATGGCCCTGGTTCCCTACTCCAGATAAGTTTGTGACTCAGGATTTGGTAGAGGCGACTATCTTGTGGCTTATACTGTGAGCTTCTGTTTTCTGGGAGAAACAGCTGTAGGCAGTTTGCATATGTCTGTTCAATCAGCTAGTCACCCCACTGGGCAACAGAGCAGGCGTTTAGACAAATCTGCTTAATAGGCCATTTTGTCTACTCCATCCTGGCACTGAATGGGGTCCTAAAAGACATCCAGGGTGAGACAGGTCAGTTGCTAGTCCTAAGCAGTAATGAAAGCCAAAACAGTGTCAAGGAGGCAGGAGTTGGGCCACCCCCAGTCAGTCAAGATCCAGATTTTGGCCTTCTTGGAGCTTCGGTTAGAGGAGCTGGAATGTAGGTTGAAAGCACTCTTAGAGGGCTGTGATGTATGTCTGGGAGAAGTTCTGCAATATCATTAGAATCTGATGTCTGTGACAGATATTCCCCAGATGAATTTTAAATATGGCTTGTTGCCTGCTTGTCAGACATAACCCTCAAGTTCAGTTTTCTGGACTGTTTTTAAATGTCCATGAAGAAATCAAACCTTCTGGATTCACAAGTAGGGACAAAACTTAGCCCTTTGCTCAGTATACTCTTTTGGGGGTTGGTCAAGTCAAATGAGGACAAATGAATAATATTTTTTCCCTGTAAGATTTATTGGTCATCGTCTTGACCCCCTGCGCCCCCAAGATATTGAGTATGTGGTGCACTTGCCTTTGTGTCTTTTTCGGCCTTCCCTCCTTGTTCTTTTGCATTTGGCTTGAATTGCATCAGTCTGATGTTGCATCTTGGCTTTGATGTTGAGCACTGAGATGTTTCCGGGGTTGGAGTCTCCAAAAAAAAAAAAAAATTCAAGGAATCTGTTCCAGACCCCAGTAGTTGATGTAAAGTAGCCTTGTGTGGTGTTTGTCAGTATAGGTATTGAAACAGGTCGACCCCTCTGACCCCTTGAGCTAGATCTTCTTTGTTCTTATTTCCATGTAAATACCCGGTCTAAATGATAACCATTTTTGTCACTCTCAAAATTAGCAAGCTTTTGTGCTTTTATCTTATTGTCTTGGGCTTCTGTGTCCTTTTTTTTAATTCCGGTGAAAACACTTCAAAATCAGGGTGGTCTTTATATGCCGAAACTGCCTCCTCCCTGATTTTATTTTTAACTCTGCTTGTAATTCATCCTTGCGAGGTGTAATCCTTTATAACGCAGTTTGCAAACAGTGATGCTTGTTGTTGGCTCTCTCCAGTCCTGCATAAAGTGCTGTCTGTCTAAGCCATAACCTGGTCAGTTAGTTACTCTTGAGTCCCCTTGGGACCCACCCAACTGTAACATAGGCATTGGAGTGTTGTCTTGTGCCAGTACTGGCATCTTCCCTTCAAAGCAATTTTCTCAAGTTGCTGAAATGCTATGGCAGTGTCAGGAACCAAGGGCTCTACACCATCTGATTTCTGTGGTTCACTTCCAGCTGTATCTGATTGTGTCTATAGAGATAATTGTTGCTGAGGTTACTAAAGATCGCAGCCGACAGTGGTCTGTCGGCATCCGCCAAATTAATACCCCAAACTTTTGGGACATTATTGTTCACTCCTAGCTATGCTAGTGAGAACTTGGGTTCAACAAACACAGTTCCTGAAGTAATATATAAACAACTGCAGTAGACAAACAGATATGTAAACGGCTGCAGTGGACGAACAGATAATAAACGGACAGCTACAGCAGAAAACCTGCCTCACTGCTTGGCATGCCAAAGCCAATGCAGACTACCGTGGCAGCAAGGGAAAGGCTCAAATACCACCAACCGCTCAGTCCAGTAATGCACTCAAAACAGCAACGAGGTTGCAAGCACAAAAATGTTTATTTCAAACAACATGAAGTCTTGCTGTATTCTGACTATTGCAGTTAGGTCCTGCCTTTCAACTGCCCCAGAGAACAAAGGGTTAACTTTTCTATGCCTTGCATAGAACATTCATCACGAGCTCGGTTGAAGCCCCTGTCTATTGTTGTTCAAACTGCAACTGTCAGATTCTTTACTCCGCCTCACTGAACAGTCGCTCTGGAGATTTCTCCTGCTGCTCGGTTCAAAAGTTGGTTGAAGTGTTGGTTTTCGGTCGGTTTCTACCGAATTGTTGTTTCCGCATAGTTGGCTCAAGTCTCTGTCTGTGGTACCGTGAGTACTAGATAGGTTTTTGTTCTGTTTCTGTGTTAAACTTGTAAACTGTGAATCGGTTCGGCTGAACTGATCAATTTGAAAAAACTTGTGCATTACTTTAGAGTGTGGTTACCGGTCCATATCGGTTCTAAAAAAAACGGATTTTAATTACGTTTTTTTCCAAGACCCATGACAGGGTCAGGAACCGATAGGGGAGTCTTGCCTGGCAGATGTTAGGTTGGCCATGTTTGAGAAACCCAAGAAGAAAACCGGGCCCACTGGGTTTCAACACTGCAGTGTGTGTGGGGAGGTCTTTGCTAAGGCTGATCACCACCTGTGTTTATTGTCTGGGGTTTGACCACCTCGATTCAGACTGCCAAATTTGCAACAATTTTCCCATATCTACCCTGGAAAAGAGATTAGGTAGACTGAGGGAAAGGGAGGCCGAGAAGTCCGCTGACCCGGATGGCCAGCCCGGTTCAGTTCCGACTGAACCAGAAGGAGTGCCCGCTGACCAGGGTGATACTTCTTCGGCCAAAAGGAGAGCCGATTCCAAGGAATCAGTTCCGACAAAAAGAAAAGACAAATCGACTGGTTCAGACCCAGAATCTCATACTCCCAGCTACCTATGAGATAGCCAAGGCGATTAGGATTGTGCAGTCGCTTACTTCAGTTCTGACCGTACCGGCACCATCTGGCAGGGGCTCGGTTCAGTCGGTTCCCCCTGTTCCGGATTACACTTTGGAAGAATTTTATGAACCGGAGTTTGAGGAGGAGGGAGAGTATGAGAATGACTATAGTGATGGTGAAAGTCTGGACGTGCCTATTGACCCGGACATCTCCCCAGACAGACCTTCAGGTGTTTCTCCTCCTAGGCTTTCTGAGTCCCCTTCACACTACATGTTCTACAGAAAGGTGGCTAATATTCTCCAACTTCCTGTGGAGGAAGCAGTTGAGGATCAGGAAGAGCCTGATTATGTTGAGATGATGGGCATCCCATAGTCCAGGAGACTGTCTGTTCCCCTCCACAAATCTTTTGGGAAACAGAGACAAAAAATTCTTAAGTCTCCTAATTCTATACCTCCTGTGGACAGACGAATGGACTAGAGGTACACACTCTCAGGCTCAGACACGTAGTTCCTTTCTCAGCAATTCAGCCATGTTGGGGTTGTGCAGGCTGCTGCCTGTGATAAGGCAAACATTCCCTTGGCATCACACCCCCCAGACAAGGACTCTAAGAAGATTGATGCCATGGCAAAGAAACAATACATGGCAGCATCTTTGGGACTCAGGCAGGCTAACTATATGGCCTATACAGCCAGGTACCAGAAGTCCAGGTGGGACACTGTACTGGCACTGGCTAAACAGGCTCCTGCCCAGCTTGCCAAGTAGCTGGAGCAGGTGGCTGCAGATGGGATTAAGGCATCGAAAGTACAGTTTCATGCTGCTGTGGACTCCAATAATGTGTCATCGAGAGTCATGGCTACATTTGTGGCTCTTCGGAGAATGGCTTGGCTCAGGTGTATTAGCCTCTCACAGGATACCCAGGCTAAGGCCATGGATTTTCCTGTAATTGGTAATTCTCTGTTTGGGGAGCAGACAGAGAATTACTTGAAGAAAATGGACGAATACAGGACCATTTACAGGAGTGCTCAGGCCAAAGAAAGGTAAGCAACTCCTCAAAGGCAGCAGTCCAGGGGCAGGGGCAGGCCTTTCCAAAGGCCTTTTTACCAAGCTCAGGCCTTCTCTTCTTCTTTTTCGCAGAGGGGGTTCTTTAGAGGGAGAGGCAAAAGGGGGATGAGCAGGCCTGCATCCACCCCTCAGCCTAAAGCCCCTGCCAAGCAGACACCCTGATGGGTCTGCCCGGGTCAATTCTCCAATACCAGTAGGCGGCAGGCTGGCTTACTTTGTCCAGGACTGGATGTCTCTTACATCAGACAGGTGGGTCCTGGAAGTAGTAAGCCAGGGACTGGTTTTCAGCTTCAAAAAATTTCCCAAGATGAGAGCCAGATCTTTTCCACCTGCAAATCTCTCAGAGACCCCTGCCCTAGAGGCACAGGTTTCTTCTCTCCTAGCTCTCAGAGCTATAGAGAGAGTTCCCACCCTACACTGGGGCAAAGGATAGTACTCCAGGTACTTTCTAACCCCCAAGAAGACATGAGAGTGGCGACCCATCCTGGACCTAAGATATCTGAACAAACATCTGTTAAAGCCAAAATTCAAAATGGTAACTCTGGGAATTATCCTTCCCTCTCTAAGGCCAGGGGACTGGCTAGCCTCCCTGGACCTCAAAGATGCCTACTTTCACATTCCCATCAGGTGCTCCCACAGAAAGTACCTCGGGTTCGAGTTGCCCTCAGGCCACTATCAATTCAGAGCAATGCCCTTTGGCCTAACATCAGCCCCAAGGGTCTTCACAAAGTGGCTGGCAGTAGCTGTTGCCTTGCTAAGAAGACAAAAGATTTCCATTTTCCCATACTTGGACGACTGGCTCATAGTAGGTCAGTCTCCAGACCAAGTCAAGTCACATCTGCAAGTGACCCAGCAAGTGCTCACTTCTTTAGGATTCCTTCTCAACCTACCAAAATCAGTTCTCGAACCAGTGCAGCTCCTCACCTTTATAGGTGCAGAACTGGATACGGTAAAGGCAAGAGCTTTCCTTCCCCTGGAAAGGGCAAGGACCCTTATGGAACTGGCCTCTTCATTCACCCTTCAGGTGTCTCGACCAGCAAGGCATTTCCTTCAGCTACTGGGCCACATGGCAGCCCCCACAGCGGTGGTCCAGGGAGCAAGATTCCAAATGAGGGACATTCAGTTCCACTTAAGAGCCTTTTGGTCCCAAAGAAAGGATTCCCTTACCAAACTAATCCCAGTGACTCGTACCCTGATCCAAGCCTTGCAATGGTGGCAGGATCAGGACAATTTGAGACAAGGTGTTCCATTTGTCACTCAGTCTCATTCAGTGATATTTGCCACAAATGCTTCCCTGCTGGGCTGGGGAGCCCATTTGGGGGATCTTACCACCCAGGGACTGTGGTCACCTCAGGAATCTCTGCTTCACATCAATCTCTTGGAACTCAGAGCAGTGTTTCTGGCACTGCAAGCTTTTTCCATATCTGTACAGAACAAGGTGGTTCAGGTCAGAACAGACAACACTACCACCACGTGGTACATCAACAAGCAAGGAGGCACTCTGTCTACGGCCTTGTGCACAGAAGCAATGAAGTTGTGGTCCCTGGCCTATTCCCTGCAAACCTCTCTGATAGCAGTTCACCTCCCAGGGAAGGACAATGTCCTAGCAGATGCACTGAGCAGAATATCCCAGGGCCATCATGAATGGACCCTGGATCCTCTGGTTTTGAAAGTGATTTTCTCGAGATGGGGCACTCCAGAGATAGATCTTTTTGCAGCCCCAGACAATCACCAACTTCCTCTCTTTTGTTGCAGACCCCCAGTCTTGGGCTCAGTCCCCCTGGATACTCTGATTCTGAACTGGGAAGGGAAATTTCTGTATGCTTTCCCCCCTTCCCTCTCCTGTTCAGGGTGTTAGTCAAGATAAGGTCACAACCATGCAAAGTGATTCTGATTGCTCCAGATTGGGCCAGACAGCCATGGTACCCCTCGTTACTATCCCTAGCAGTCCACTTTCCCCTGTCTCTTCCCAGGAATTACAACCTGTTAACATCCTCTCAGGGGAGGATTTGGTATCCGAATCTTCAGTCTCTCAATCTCAGAGCTTGGCTCTTGAAGAGTTAGAGTTTGCAGATCTGCATCTTTCCCAAGGGGTTCTGGATATACTTAAGGCTTCTCGAAAGCCTTCCACCAGAAAGACTTACAACTCCAAATGGAAAAGTTTCAGCATTTGGTGTTCTAAGAAGAATATTTCTCCAGACTCTGCTGGATTGCCTACGGTTCTGGATTATATGGTCCATCTTAATGGCCTAGGCCTCAGACCAGCTACCCTCAAGGCACACTTGGCAGCTGTTTCTGCTTTCCTGTCAGTAGGCAAGTCTTCCTCTCTGTCATCCCATCCTGTATTTTGTAAGTTTTTCAAGGGATTGCGTCACACCAATCCCCCCTTTAGGGATCCTGCTTCTGCTTGGGACCTTAATGTTTGCATTGCTCAGCTTATGCAACCCCCTTTGAGCCTTTGTCCTCAGCAGAGCTTAAGTACCTGACTTGGAAAACTGTGTTTTTTGGTAGCCGTTACCTCTGCCAGACATATCAGTGAATTGCAAGCCCTGTCAGTGGAATCTGATTTCATCTCTTTTCACAGAGATAAAGTGGTCCTTAGAACTAACAGAAAGTTCTTACCTAAAGTGGTTTCAGATTTCCACCTCAACCAGTCTGTATCTCTCCCTGTTTCCTTTACTGACCATTCCTGCTCGGGAGAGAGGAGGCTGCACAGTTTGAATGTTAAAAGAGCCCTTAGCTACTACATAGAGCGTACCAAGGGTCACAGGTTTGATTCCCTCCAGATGTTCCTCACTTATGGGGAAGTTGGTAAAGGCAAACCTGCCACTAAGAGATCTATTGCCAGGTGGATTGTTTCTTGTATACAATTCTGCTATGAAAAACTGGGTAGAACTCCACCCTCAGGCCTGAGGGCTTATTCCACAAGAGGTACAGCTGCTTCCCTGGCTGCTGCCAGGGATATTCCTCTGTTACAAATCTGTCAAGCAGCCACCTGGAAAACAGTCCATACTTTCACCAAGCATTACTCTCTGGATATCCAGGCTCGGAGTGATGCTCGGTTTGGCACAGCAGTACTTCAGTAGGTTCTGTCCCTCCTCCATGGAGGTACTGCTTGGTAGTCTGCAGTGGTCAGAATACAGCAAGACTTCATGTTGTTTGAAGAAAAAATTACTCACCTTAGTAATTATGTTTCTTCTAGTGGAGTCTTGCTGTATTCTGTACACCCCCGCCTCCCCTCTCAGAACCTAGTTTCTGGGATGTGGGTGGGCAGGAGCAGTGTTGGCACCCTAGGGGTGTCCTTTTTACACCCTCTTTTTTGTTTGGGTGGAATGTTGAGTTTTGGATGTGTTTTAGTTTTTGGGTTTCCTGACTTGAGTCTTCCTTTGAAACCAAAAACATTATATATTTGCCAGTTGGCTAGTAAAAATTTTACAGTTTCCACACAGAACACCTAGTGAGTTTTTGCTCGTAAAGATCTGACAGTTGCAGTTTGAACAACAACAGACAGGGGCTTCAACCGAGCTCGTGATGAACGTTCTATGCAAGGCATAGAAAAGTCAACCCTTTGTTCTCCGGGGCAGTTGAAAGGCAGGACCTAACTGCAATAGTCAGAATACAGCAACACTCTACTAGAAGAAACATAATTACTAAGGTGGGTAATTTTTTCTTTCTTACAGTACTTCGCCTGGTGCAAACTGTGTGTTAGTCCCCTTTGGGAGTGCCAGCAGAGAACACTGAAGCACGCACACAGTATGTCATTTATTTGGCATTCCGTTCCTGCGATTCATTTTATGTAAGCAGGACAAAGCATGCTCCGAAGTTTAGGGTGGGAGAACACCTTAGCTCAATTAGAAATGAGAATAGCGAAATGCACTGTTAACAATCATTTGACAGCAACTGAGGGAGACATCCAACATAATTTATCATTTTGTGGGATCAAAATGGTAGGACTGGCCTGAGAGGAGGGGATTTGGACCTTTTACTCTTTAAACAAGAGTATTTTAAGATTTATGAGCTACTGGTGTTACAATACCCTGGCCTGAAAGATAGTATTAAGCTCCAAGCATTTCTAAGATGGAAAGCGTGGAGTGTGGATTGTTTACATTCAGAACCGTATTTCATGTATTGCCTGGAATGGAGAAGTTGCTTGGCGCAGTGTGATTATTTGCAACAGTGATTTGTTTGTGTGTGTGTGTATATATATTTATAAAATGGGTAGGGAAATTGCAGCAATATCATTAGCTGAACAGCATCACTTGACCGTGCGTATATCAGAGCGCGATCGCACACCTGCACTTTAACCCCCCTCCAAAACAATTTTGACATTTTATAAGATGGTTAAACCACTCTGTGGTGTGTGGTTGCACTCTGATATCGCATGCCTTGGTGTTGCACTATGCATGCAGGCTGCAGGCCATGTGCGTCAACCACCCAAGGTGTGCGTATATCAGAGCGCGACCGCACACCACAGAGTGGGTTTATCTACTACATATACATATTATAATTAATTGGATATGGTATGTATACAAGATCTTCTAGGAGCATGGATATGTTGTTAATCCACACTCTGGCATGTCCCCTTCCACTTTAAATCTCACCGGAAGTCTTCAAGCTGGCTCTTCCCACCCACTTGAGTGGTATATACCTCGGCTCCGCCCCATGACACCAGATCTTCCTTTCCGCTGGAAGATTCAGGTTGCCTCCCTAGTGCTCACGCATTTTGTAGGCCCTAGCTTTCAAACCTTCGGTTTAACCAAAAATTTGCATTGTTCGCTTTAGCGATCGCAAGTTTGCTGCTTCGATCATGGAAAACCAGTCTTACCCCAGATTTCGTCGGTGCCCTTGTGGCCAGAAGATGTCACGCACCAGTCCCCACACCGCGTGCGTCTACTGCCTCGGTGTCGACCATGACACCTTGAAATGCAATCTGTGTCTTGCCTTTCACCCCAGCGTCCTCGATGACCATCTCGCAACGCCTGAAGCTGGGGAGGCTGGAGAAGAGGAACCCTCCAGTGAAATCCAAGGAGGCTTGGTGGGCGGTTTCCGGAGCTGCAGGATCTGCCGAGCAGTTGGAACGCATGCAAGCATTCGAGGAGGAAGCAGCTCGTGCTGCATATTCCTCTAGGAGCTTCTTCATTCCGCTCAACCTGGGCTCCACCTTCTCAGGTTCCTTCCGAGAGTTGTGCCAGTCTCTCCCAACCAAGGGAGAGGCGTCTGTGGGCTCACACTCCTCTCGATCCCGTAAGCGGGAGAAGGATCGGAAGCATCTTCTTCTCGACTGAGATGTTCTTGGGAGCGGGAGAGATCTCTGTTCCAGGAGCATGCGTTCTCGACTTCGGTCGAGATCGCTTCTTCAGCTGCTGGCTTTTCGGCTTTGCCGTCTGGTCAGTCGACCGAATTATCCATAGACAAGGTTGAAATCATGATCGATCCTATTGATCCGATATTGCCGACTCCGGTCGACAATTCTCTAAATCAAACCCCTAATCTGGTCTTTCCAGATGATGAGACCCATCCTGCTGGGACTCCAATCAAAGAAGGGGTCCATGATCCTGGGAAATCGCCGGTCCTGCCAGTGTCTCCCGCGCGACCGAGTCGTCCTACCCAATCTCGATCGAGGTCTCGGACCCCCTCGTCTGATAGGCCGAGGAAGAGCCATAAGTGCTCTAAAAAGGCACAGTGCCATCGGTCGTTCTCGTCCTCCTCTGATGAGGAGAGGCTCCGGCGGAAACTCTGTCAGCCCTACGAGGACCTCATGTGGCAACAGCTAATTTTGACTGGGCAAAAGCCCACTCTGGCTTCTACACCAGCCATTACCTGACTTTCACCTCCTAGGCCGAAGCTGACTCCTTCGGAGCCGATTAAGTTGGTTCTTCAGCCCGCGGAGCTGGCAAAACCACCTGTTCAATCCAAAATGGTCTCTCCACCAATTGTGGTGGAACCACCGCCCAAACAGCCTGTGGGAGGGGCTCCTTTCAAGGAAGACAGACCAGACACTGGGCTTCCCTGGTGATTGTCGGTCATGGTCACCCCGGACCGCCCTTGGTGGGTCGAAGGTGACCTGGGTGGTAGGCCCTTATATCTGGATTCCTCAGATTCGGACATCATCGGCTTGAATTTACATCCAGGTGATGATGAATCGATCGTTGGCCTGGAGAAAGAGGAAGGTCCCTCATCTTTTCACGGGATCCTTTGCTTCATCTCTGAATCAACAGGGATGCCCCTGGAGCCAATCCAGAAAAAGACGGAGTAAACTCTTATGGACATCCTTAAGAGAGGGGATACCCCAACAGAGGCCTTTCCGATCGCCGAGGCTATTGTCCGCCCGGCCCTTGAACTTTGGCAGCATCCTGCCTCTTGTCCAGCTCTATCTGCCCACATCACCTGTAAGTACATGGTGCCCATGGGGTCCTTAGCGGGGTTCACAGAGCACCCTTCGGGCGAGAGCCTGGTGACCACCTCTGTGTTCAGGTGTACTGGCAGTTCTGCTGACACTGACCGACCTCCTGATAAAGAGTCCAAGCTTCTGGACCATTCGGCCAGGAAGGTCTAAGCGGCTTCCTCCTTGGGCCTTTGTACGGCTAGTTCGGCCATTGTCATGGCACACTTCTCTCACGCCCTTCTAGGATTGCTAGATGAAGTTCTCCCACATCTCCCCATGGACATGCAGACCATGGTCAAGCAGATCCGGGATCAGGGCCGAGCTGTTGCCAAACAGCAGCTTCAGATGGCACTGGACATTGGAGATTCTTGTGCCTGCTCAATGGCTGCCGTAGTTGCCTCTCGTCGCAGGGCTTGGCTGAGGCTCTCCTCGTTTCCGG
The DNA here is from genome assembly GCA_016271365.2 of Neoceratodus forsteri. NCBI lineage: Eukaryota > Metazoa > Chordata > Ceratodontiformes > Ceratodontidae > Neoceratodus > Neoceratodus forsteri. Next base: position 1,414,367,618 of record CM028129.1, read on the forward strand.
TGGATACCCAGCACAAACTAGCTGACGTGCCCTTCCTCGGGACCGACTTGTTCGGCCCAGGAGTGGCCGGTCACCTTCAGCGCATTGAGCAGTCCAGTGCTAACGTGGACACTACTTCTGCCAAGAGTTCTTAGGGCAAGAACCAGCAGAAGAAAAAGAAGCCTTTTCCGCATTCTTCCCCTGCAGCTCAGCAGTCCTCCTTTCAAGGTGGACAGCAGCACCTGCATCAGCAGCAGGCTCAAGCTTGGCACCCTCGGCCCAAGCCCGGACCCCAACAGGCTCGTAAAGGAGGCTGAGGTTCAGGTCCTGGAGCCTCCTCCTCCAAGCCTGCTCAGTGACAGGGTGGGGTCTGTCAACCCCTCTCCCGTCACCTCAGCTCTGGGTCCTCCCGTGGGGGGGCCGGCTCCACCACTTCCTTTCCGCCTGGTCCGTTGTCACTTCGGACAGGTGGGCTCTCGAAATGGTCAGTCAGGGACTGCCTTTGTAATTCTAGCAGTTCCCTCCAAGCCGAACCCATGCCCCTCGGGAGGAAAGAGTATCTGCTCAGACCCAGTCAGCTTTCAGAGACAACATTGCTCAGCTCCTCCTCAAGGAGGCAGTAGCTCCAGTGGTGGATCCTCCAGCAGACCCAGGCTTTGTCTCCAGGTATTTCCTGGTGCCCAAGCGGACAGGGGACAGGTGCCCCATTCTAGACCTGCACAACCTGAATAAAATATCTCAGGTCATGCATCTTTTGGAAGGTCACTCTGTCCCAGATCATACCATCCTTGGAGCGAAACATGTGGTTCTGTTCACTGGTTCTGCAGGACGCGTTCTTTCACGTCCCAATCCATCCATCCCATCAGCGGTTCCTCCACTTCAGGTCAAAGGGACCCTGTACGAGTTCCGAGCCATGCCGTTTGGCCTGTCATCGGCCCCACGGATCTTCACCAAATGTATTGCAGTGGTGGCGGCCCATCTCAGGCATCTTGGGGGGCAGGATTTATCCTTTCCTCGACAACTGACTCCTAGCAGGATCCACCCAATAGGAGGTGGAGAGGTCCAGGGACCTGGACCTCCAGACCTGCTTCCAACTCGGCCTCCTGATCAACGAGGCCAAGTCGGACCTTGTGCCGTCTCAGGTGATGGGCTACATCGGGGCAGAGCTCGACTCTTGTCAAGCCAGAGCTCAGCTCCCGGCAGACAGGGCGGAGGTTCTTTCCTCCTTTGCCCAGTCATTTCTGGTTGGGCAACTGCGCCCTGCCTGGGGCGTTCTGCGCCTTCTGGGTTACATGGCGGCGTGTGCCTCAGTGGTCCGTCAGGCCTGGTTGCACATGCACCCCCTCCAATGGGCTGGCCGCCCACAGTCACTTCGACCAGCTGGTCACTGTAACCCTGAAGATGTGGGACGCTCTCCAGTAGTGGACCGCTCCAGACCGGTTGCAGGAAGGGATCCCATTTGTCCGCCCTGAGCCGACAGTCGTCTTCATGACCGATGCCTCTCGTGGGCTGGGGAGCCCACATGGAGAACGAAAGGGCCCACGGGTTCTGGACCCCTGAGGAGTCCTGATGCCACATCAACCTGTTTGAGCTCAGAGCAGTCAGACTGGCACTGTCAGCTTTTGCTCCTCAGCTCTGGGGTCAAGTGGTTCAAGTCCAGACGGACAGTACCATGACCATTTGCTACCTCAATAAACAGGGCAGCACGCACTCCCATCTGCTTTGCAGGGAGGCGCTCTGCATCTGGACCCTCGTGAGCTAATTAGAGGCAGATCTCCTAGCCATCCATTTGGCAGGAGCCTCAAACCATCTGGCGGATGCTCTCAGCCGCTTAGGCCAGACATCCCACGAGTGGTCTCTCCATCCAGAGGTGGCTTACAGTCTGTTCTCCCACTGGGGCAAACCGATGGTGGACCGGTTTGCTTCCAGGGAAAACACCAAGCTGAGGCTGTTTCATGCCTGCCCCCCTCAGCAGGGCTCACTGCAGGGGAATGCCTTCTCGAGGCCGTGGACCCTAAGCCTCCTCTGTGCCTTCCCTCTGTTTTCCTTGATCCACCAGTTGCTCCTTAAGGTGAGGAGGGACAAGGCACAGGTGATCCTGGTAGCTCCGGACTGGCTGCACCAGTTCTGGTACCCAGATCTCCTCAGTCTCAGCTGCAGGCCCCCAGAGCGGCCTCCAGCACACGCGGACCTGATATCACTCAACCAGGGGAAGGTATTTCATCCGGACTTTCAATCCGTGCACCTCATAGCCTGGTACCTGAGCGGCTAGAGTTCCAGGCTTTGGGTCTTTCCGAACATGTCTACGCTGTGGTGGAGGCATCCAGAAAGGCATCGACCAGGAAATGTTATGCCTTCAAATGGAAAAGGTTTTCCATTTGGTGTCAGGGCAAGGGTCTGGACCCTTTGTCCTGTTCAGTGGCTAACATTCTTGACTACCTTTGGTCTCTCTCCAAAGGGGATCTCTGGTCATCGACCCTTAGGATGCACCTGGGAGCCATCTCTGCTAACCGGGCACGGGCCGGTCAGCCAATGGTGGTGCAGGAGATAGTGGTCAGGCGCTTTTTCAAAGGCCTGGATCACATATTCCCTCCAGTGCATGAACCTCCACCTCTGTGGGATCTATTGCTGGTACTGGCAAAGCTCATGGACAAGCCATTTAAACCAATGCACAAGTGTGCATTGTCACACTTGTGGAAGACTGCCTTCCTGGTGGCTATCACATCTGCCAGAAGGACAGGGGAGCTCCAGGCGCTTTTGGTGGACTCCCCTTATCTAGTCTTCCACAGGGACAAGGTTGTCCTTCGCCCCCACCTGAAATTCCTTCCGAAGGTGGTGTCAGAGTTTCACCCTAACCAGGTGTTAACCCTGTCGGTATACTACCCGAATTACACCTCGGAGGCCGAGTACCGGCTCCATACTTTGGACCTGAGATGTGCGCTCTCCTATTACAAGGAGAGGACGGCGGAGATTCGGGGAGAGGTTCACCAGCTGTTTGTCACCTACACTGAAGCCGCTTCTAGCAGACCTGTAGCCAAACGGACTGTTGCAAGATGGATCACATCATACATAGCTCTGTGCTACGAGTTGGCAGGCAAGGAGCCTCTCAGAGGGATAAGAGCTCATTCTATCCGCCATACTGCTGCATTGGTGGCTGCTTCCAGGGACATCCATATCCAGGAAATCTGCCGGGCTGCTGCCTGGAAGTCAGCAAACACCCGCATCACCCACTACCACATCGACCTTGAGTCACGCCGGGATGCTGGTTTTGGGGCCTCAGTTCTCCAATCTCTGTTCCCTAAGTAGGGGGTGTGCACCTTGCCTCCCTCCTCCTGGAGAACTGCTAGGAGTCTGCCAAAGAGTGTGGATGAACAACATATCCACGCTCCTAGAAAAACAGGTTACTTACCTGTAACAGTAGTTCTAGGAGTGGTATATGTTGTTCATTCACACGGACCCACCCGACTTCTGCTGCGGACGCACACAACCTGGCTTCCAGCAGGCTAAGATCTGGCATCATGGGGCGGAGCCGAGGTATATACCACCGGGTGGGTGGGAGGAGCCAGCTTGAAGACTTCCGGTGAGATTTAAAGTGGAAGGGGACATGCCAAAGAGTGTGGATGAACAACATATACCACTCCTAGAACTACTGTTACAGGTGAGTAACCTGTTTTTCCTGGACATAGTTTCCACCACTCATTCACACTAATGGGACTACACCAGAGGCACTAGGACCCATCAGGAGCCAAAAATCTTCAGGAGCACTGGTGCCTAGGTAGGGCCAGGAGGAGGCAGCACCATGAGCCATGCTCGCTCCGTAAAGGCTACCTCAGCATCGACCCTCCAACTGCCTATGTTCCTTTTTTCCCTGCTGTTGAGTGCGCTTCAGTGATGACGTCGCTCGCCCACCTGGAGTCAAGACTTGTCTATACAACAGCAGCTATAATTATTTTTAGTATTTGTTGTGTTTTATTTATTTTAGTAGTTCTTAAATAAATAAAGTAATTTTCGAAAAGAAGTCTTCAGCCCTCCTTCGGAGCTGGCCATGACTAAGGCAGGTGATGGTAGGGAGACTTGGCATGAAAGCCGTGTTTTCAGCAGGGCTGGGTTTGGTCTGCCGCCCTCTATGGAGGGGGGTCTGACTACAGGCAGTCCGGTGCTCGGGGTGATGGGCGGTCTTCCCAAAAGCACAAAAAGAAGCAGTCCCATTCTCGATCTTCGTTGAGGACTCTGCACTGCTTGGCCTTGAGTAGTTCTTCAGCCTCCCAGTCGAAGGAGAAATGGTACTGCTCGAGGTCGCCTTCTGGTACGTCTCTGCATTGATCGTTGGTGGCTGGGGACAGGAGTTCGACTCCGACCCCTTCGGGGTCTTCTACGGCCTCTGTTCCTGGTGACCGACATCCTCAACTCCGGAGTCCCTCCCCACCTCCTGGGGGATCTTCGGTGAGCAGTTTCATCATTGGACCGCTCTTACAGAGCAGTGGGTTCGACGGTTGTCCCGTCTGCCTGAGCCGGCGAGTCCGCCTCCAAGGCCCTCTGGCCTTCCGGTTTCAGACCTGCGGGCAGGGAGGTTGGGGCTGCCTAGTCGTGTGGCGCCTTGTTCGGTACCGTTGATGCCATGCTCTGGTGCTTTCCCCCTCATATAGCTGTGGCGCAGGGGCCTGCACAGCTAACACTTTCTCCTGCTGAATTTCTTCGCTCTTCCTCCCCGAGTGGGTTGTTGGGGTCTGGTCATGTGGCTGCGGCCAGCGTCGCCTGTGTTCTTGGCGCCGCACCCTGTGCTGACGCTGGGATCACCTGCAGTGCCACTTAGGGCACCAGGATTCTCGACTCCAATTTGCGGAGCTGCTCCTCCTCTCTTTCCTCCCTTTCCTATTTAGTCTATCCCTCCAGGACTAGGAGGCGATGATATTGAGCCTGATCCTAATCTTCGACTGGGGGATGACTTTGATGACGATTCCTCTCTGGGGCAGCAAATAAGCCTTTTCTTCCAGCAGAGCCTTTGGTCGAAGACCTTTCTTTTAAGTCTCAGCTTAAGAACATGAATACCACTATCTCTCCAGACTTAGGAGATTGATCCTGGGAAGCTACTCCGTCTGCAGTATCTGCATGTTCCGGATATTCCTGTGGAATTGACTCCTCCCGTGCAGCCTTCCTTTGAGACTCTGTTTCAAATGGTGTGGGATAATCTGGCACTTATTCCCTCTGTGGGAAAGTCCATAGATAGAAAATATGCCCCTCCCAAGGATCGTACTATTCTGGCCTCGCAAGCCTTTGCTGATGCCATAGTTGTCCCGGCAGAGAATGACAAAGCCGTTCTTCCTCAAGAACCTGTGGCACACCCAGTAAACAAGGAATCATGCAAACTTGACACTGGAGAAGTGAGTCTTTGCTACCGCCACCGTGGGCATGAGCATTGCAAGCTACCATGGTTATTTCTCTCAGAATGAGTATACCCTCTGGCATTTGCTCAAGGCTACTGTAGAAGCTCTTCCAGATTCGAACGTTAGCACAGAGCTTCTTTAGACCATTACTAGAGGCATTGAATCCAGTAATCAGCACCTTAAAGCCACTGTGGATGCCTTTTACACTGCTACCAGAGCAGCAGCAGCTGGTATATGCACCCGACGCCACTCACGTCAGGATTCACAAATGATGCCCAGCAGAGAGTTATGAGTTTGCCTTTTGATGGTATGTATCTTTTTGGCCCTCTGGTCGAGCAGGCACTAGAGGCCACACAGAAAACTAGAACAGCTATCAAAACGGCCAGGCTGCCATCCACTGCCCCTCAATGAGGTGTGAACCGCCGGCGGTTTTATAACCGTCAGTCCTTTCGTGGTAAAGGCAAATGGTGCTTCAACAGAAATCAAGCCCTCCAATCACAAAAGAAAATGCAGAAGAAGGCACAGGTTCCCAAAGTGCCTAGTGCCACCCTCTGAGATTCCGGCCCTAGTCACGCCTCAGCTATCCGAGGGGGACTCTTCCTCGACAGTAAGAGGGCGTCTGACTCAGTTTTACAACCAGTGGAAGTTGGTCACCTCGGACAAATGGGTACCCAGGATAATCTGCGAGGGACACTCTATAAACTTTTCAGAAACCCCTCCGGATCACCCACCCAAACGACAGCCCAAGCTAGCTGTCTGTCTCTGTCAGACCTTCTTGCTTCCGAGATTCAAGGCCTTCTGAACAACATAGCAGTAGAAGTAGTTCCCGCTGGATCAGTGAAACGCAGGTTTCTACTCCCATTACTTCCTAGTTCTGAAGAAAACAGGCAGCATGCACTTTATTCTCAATCTAAGGAAGTTAAACAAATTCCTTTACAAGGAGAAGTTCAAGCTGATATCTCTCTGCTCCCTTTTACGTCTGATTCATTGGAACTACTGGCTGGCTGGCCTCCCTAGACATGCAGGATGCCTACCAGCATGTTCTCATACACCCAAGCCACCACAAGTACCTCAGATTTGTGGTATTGGGCCAACACTACCAATTCAGAGTCCTGCCCTTTGGGCTATCCTCGGCGCCTCAAGTGTTTACAAAGTGCTTTACAGTTCTTGCAGCGCATCTCGGGAAGCTCGGAATTAAAGTGTTCCCATATCTGGATGACTGGCTTCTTGCAAGCCCCCTCCAGTCGAGAGACTCAGGAAGCCGTGGCTACGGCTTCCAAATTCCTCACGTCCATGGGAGTTCTGTTAAATTTGGGAAAATTGCAGCTACAGCCCTCCCAACAGCTCTTCTTCTTCATAGGAGCCCTTCTAGATACCTCCAAAGCAAAAGCCTTTCTTCCGGAGGACAGAAGGAACAACATCCTTCAGATGGCCCACTTCATCAGAGAGAACGACTCGGTCCGAGCTCTCTCAATGCAGCGGATGCTGGGTCTCATGGCATCCTCCGTGTTCACTGTGCCGCTGGCTCATCTTCACATGAGGACTACTCAGTGGTCCCTGACCACACATCCCCAGTCCTTTCACATCAAGGTGACAGAACCTCTAAAATGGTCACTCACCTGGTGGACTCAAGAGGACAACCTCTGTAAGGGTTTCCCTTTGCCCCTCTGGAATCCCAGATCTCCATCACCATGGATGCATCCCTTCTCGCATGGGGAGCTCACCGTCAAGACCACCACACCCATGATCGGTGGAATCAGGATGAGTCTCAACTCCACATAAATGATCTATGAGCTCTGAAGGACATTCTCTGTCACAAGATCATTCTCCTTCAAACGGACACCAAAGCAGTGATGTACTACATCAACAAACAGGGCGGAGCACAATCTTATCCCTTATGCAGGGAAGTGATAAGAGTGTGGGAGTGGTGCCTAGAGCACAAGGCTCTGATCCAAGCGGTTTACCTGCTGGGAGTGCAGAATAATCTGGCAGATTGTCTCAGCAGAGCAGAAACAGATCCTCACAAGTGGTTTCTTGACTCAAACATTGTGCAATCGCTCTTCGAAGAGTGGGGAACTCCGGACCTGAACCTTTTCGCGTCCCCACTCCACTCAAAACTGCCTCTATTTTGCTCCAGAAATCCAGAACCTGGCATTTTCTGTCAGGATGCATTCAGACTGCGGTGGACAAGACACTTTCTGTACGCATTTCCTCCTCTTCCCTAAGTTCAGAGGGTGCAGCTCAAACTGGAGGCGAAGGGGCAGAATGATTCCCATCGCCCCATTCTGGCCTTGTCAGATCTTGTTTCCATTAATCAACAGATTATCGGAAACTTCTCTGAGACAGCTTCCACTTCAAACGAACCTGCTGACCCAGGGCCCAGAGGTCCATCCCAACCTGAGATCCCTTCACCTCCACGCCTGGCTCCTGAGGAGATAGAGGTGAGTAGGTTTGACGTTTCTCTTAGGGCCTCAGATATTCTGTTAGCGGCACGCAAGCCAGCTACTAGAAAAACCTACGCGGCTAAGTGGAAGCGGTTCTCCATCTGGTGCACAAAGTCCTCTTGGGACCCCTTTTCCTGCCCACCAAAGTAAGTTCTGGAGTATCTTCTGAACCTTGTAAATAGAGGTCTGCAATACTCAGCCCTAAAGGTTCACTTCAGAGCGATTTCAGCATACCACGAGCCTGTACACTCCATGTCTATGGCTCAGTTACCTTTGATTAAGAGGTTCCTTAAGGGCATACTACACACTAGGTCACCGGTCAGACAACTGGTAGCCACCTGGGACATTAATTATGTGCTAGACATGCTCACCCGTAAACCTTTCGAGCCCCTAGCAACTTGTGAGCTAAAGTTTCTGACCTGGAAGACCGCCCTCCTTGTAGCCATTACCTCCTCTCGCAGAGTGCCTCAAATACATGCTTTGGTCACAGACCCCCCCATATACCGTATTTGACAAAGACAAGGTGGTTCTGCAAACTCACCCTAAGTTTCTCCCTCAACTGGTCTCCGAATCCCATCTGAACCAGCCCTTGGTCCTTCTGACCTACTTCGCAAACTTCCAGAATGAGGGGGAGCGTACCCTACATTCTCTGGATGTTAAGAGAGCTTTTCGGTTCTATTTAGGCAGAACCAAAGAAATCCACGCATCAAAACAACTGTTTGTCTCTTTCAGCATAACCCGGCTGGGTCAGCCTTTTGCTATCAGATGTATTTCGGCGTGGCTAGTGGCATGTCTTCGCCAATGCTACTCCATGGCACAGATTAAGCTAGAAGGCAGAGTATACGCTCATTCTACCAGGGCAGTTGTGGCATCTCTGGCAGAAATTTGAAACGTGCCCATTGCAGACATGTAGTGCAGCTACTTGGAGCTCCTTGCACACGTTTGTGAAGCACTACGTCTTGGGTGTCCATGCTAGACAGCATTAGTCCTTTGGCAGGACAATCCTTAATGGACTTCCGTCCTAAGTGAGCTCTTTTCTCCTGCCGCCCTTCTCGGGGGGGGGGGGGGATTATTTCAGCTCGGTACTCTCCCATTAGTGTGAATGAGTGGTGGAGACTTTATGTCCAGGAAGATATGAAAATAACGTATCTACCGTAATTCTTGATCTTCTTGAACAAAGTCTCCACCACTCATTCACATGCCCACCCTCAATCCCCCAATCCCCTGAGCTCACTTATCTGTTTTTGGTCTTCACTCCCTCGATGGCTGGGCTGTGAAGACTGTTGTGTTGACCATTCTCACACAGGTCATTCGGACTGTCTTATGTCCGACATAGGTTAGTTTCACTAGGTTAGTTTATGCTGCACCTCCTTGGTAAAAAAGGTACTGAGGCGGTTGGAGGGTGGACACCGAGGTAGCCTATTCGGTGCGAGCCCAGCTTGCGGTGCCGGTTCCTCACAGTCCTACCTAGGCACCGGCCCTCCTGAAGATTTTTGGCTCCCACTGGGTCCTGGCGCCTCCGGCGTAGTCCCATTAGTGTGAATGAGTGGTGAAGACTTCGTCCAAGAAGATCAAGAATTACGGTAGGTACGTAATTTTCATTTCTCTCGTTTTTACAATTTGATAAAATGGGTATAATTTCTATATGTTATCCGCATGTGCATTAACTGCATTATAATTACTAGCAAATAATTTTTTCTATGAGTAGAAAAGGTTGATTTTCGCCGCAACAACCGGCTGGTTGTTACGACAAACACGCGCTCACTTAAACAGAGTACAGCGCGAGCCCCACAGCTGCTCTTCTCTCACCCGCTCTAACAACTGTCACCACCAAGAACAAAACACTTCCCGGACCTCCTGACATAAATATTGCTTGAGCAGGCAACCCCATCATACTTTGTCTTGTCAAATAAAAAAAAAAACAGAAAATGTTACGACCTAAAAAGTGTGTCGGGGACACTGAACTCTGGTGGGAAAAAATTCCTTGCAGTTTATTATACAAAATAAAAGATTAGGGAGTGTGTGAATGAGAATTTAATGTACACCTTCAGGGTGGGATGCTTTCGTAAACCCCTCTGGCTTCGCACTCGGGGTTTACGTAGCATCCCACCCCTCGGGTGTGCATTAAATTTCCATATCGCTCACTCCCCCATCCATTATTCTCTATGTTGCATTTGGGATGCTCATTAATTTGTCTCTGCACAATGGTTATAACATGGGAATAGGTCCTATATAATAATATGCCTACATGAGCTTTTGCTATACTATCATGTATTTAGCACATACTTACAGGAGTGCTGTAGATGGTACTGACTACCTGTTAGTCATGAGAATTGTTGATCAGCACTGATGTCTGTGCCCTTTTGATGTGGTGTTTATCTGTATACAGCTATTTTATTAATACCACATTTTATTTTGGTCTTTACATAATGGTTCTTTGAATCCATATATTTACTATTTATATTGTCCAGCTGCAGGGTTGGTGATACTTGTAGGGCACAGCCCGTTTGGATTTTAGGTACACACGAATCTTGGAAGCATTGTTATGGACATCTTAATTGATATCCAGGGACATAAACCCACCTCAGGGGCTGATCAGATAATAAAGCTACTTGCCTTTTGTGCTCATTGCATTATTATCTGATTAGCCCCCCAAATGCGTATATTTCCTTGAATACCACACTTACCCGTCATTTATTCTCTCTCCCCCTCTAGGGAGAGAGAGAGAGAGAGAGAAGGGTTAACTACTTCTGAAATTGCCTTGTTTACTGCAGTATGCTGCAGTATTCTGTTGCATATTGGCTGGCAATACACACACACACACACAGTCTCTCTCTCTCTCTCTCTCTATTTTTGTCATGCAGTAACTCGAGACATTGTGTTTCACCTTGGTCGGCTACACTGTGTGGAGGGGGGGAGGGGGAGAGAAAGAGAGAGACAGAGAGATGTGTACTTTACAAATTGCCTAAGGTTTAGAGCACTGAGCTGGGGACAAGCTTGGTACATCCAACAGAACTGGGTTTGACTCCCACAGCCTCCACTTGCAAATTTTGTGACCCTAAGCAAGTTACTTAACCTACCTGTGCTCCCCCAGTAACTGGGTCTTGTGCCCAGTGGGCTTGTCTTAGTTACTAAAGAATCAAAATTAAAAATGGAATAAAATTACACAGTCTAAAGCAAGGTTAAAAATTAAAAAATAGGAAGTTTTGAAATTAAGGCTTTAGTATTTTACTTTTTGCTTTTGCTGATTTTTGCAGTCTTGTAGATTTTATCTGTGTCAGTCTTCACCATTCATCAATATTGGGTACTGCGCCGGAGCTAGGCCCCCGCGGGAGACTTTTTTTTTTATTTTTGTCATGGGTGGAGCAGACTCAGGGCCGGCACCGCCCTTGAGGCTGACGCTCCACGTGGCGCTCGAGGGTTGGCAGTTAGCCGTCGTCGACTCCGCCCCAGTCCCAGTTCTTTCTCTCCTGCCGTCGAGTGTGGATCCTCGCGTGTGAGACTGAAACTTTGCGGCCTAGTCCATCGTGCTTTAGTGCATTTTCAGTTGCCTCAGTTCTGCTCGCCTACTCGACATCGCTTCAAGTACCGGTAAGAGCTTTCCTTTTTATTAAGCGGACGTCGAGTACTGTGTTTAGTTTATTTTTCCGTCATGTCTCATCCTGGGGCAAGAAGACACGAAGCAGGCGTCCCTTTGGCGCGCCGGTGCCCCTGTGGCCGCCTTTATTACGTAACGGACCAGCATGACTGCTGCCTTTCCTGCCTTGGCCCCGACCACGATATGGATAACTGCGACATTTGTTTCTCCATGGACCGCCGTGTGATTGAGAACCGCACGTTGAAGGTCGGACATACGCCACCGACTTTTGGAGGTTGAATTCGCAGTCGCCGGCCCAAGGCCAGGATTCTCTGCCCGTGGAGGAGGGAATCCCTGCCTCTTCTAGCCTTGCCGCAGCAGGGTTTCTTCCGCGATGTAGGAGGCCCACCCTGGCCTCCTTGGGGAGTCAGTCGGGAGGCACGGCATCGGCAGTCGCTGCTTCGGTGGTGAAGACTCCCTCGGTGTCATGTTCTGGGCCCTTCGTGGCCGGACCAGCACTGTCCTCGGCACTGTCTCATGGCATTGCTCTTGGGCCCGGCGCCATGAATGGCGACGTAGGCTTTGAGTTCGGTGCCGTGGTCAGCGTCGGGCCTTCTCTCGACGCCACCGTCATCTCTGATGCTGTTTGCAGCGTCGGGGGTTCTCGGTGTCAAGGATGGTAGTCTGGCTGTTTCTGGGCCTGGTTCTGGTCCCGGGGCCGTGTGCGGCACTGGTGCAGAAGCAGCGCTGTCACTGTGAGCGGCGCCGGGGATGGGGTTGGTGCTGTGGTAGGGGCTGATCCTGCCTTCAGCGCCACGAGCGGCGCCGGAGTGTTGTGCGATGCCACGTTCAGGGCCGCACCTGACTTAGGTGCTGTTCGCGGTGCCTGAGTGGGTGTCTGAGTCGGCGTGGTGCCGCATTGGGTTTGATGCTTCACGGGGGGGGGGGAGCATGGGGCTGCACTTGGGGTAGCACCTGACTCCGGGGCCGTTCGCTGCAACCGGGTGGGTGTCGGTGCCAGGCATGGAACTGTGCTTCCTTCTGGTGACGTTGGAGGCATCGAATCACAGGGTGCCCGGCCTCATGGTCCAGGAATTGGAGGGGTCTGTGGGGTTGTCTGGCATCAGACCTCAGAGCCGTAGCCTCCCTCTGGGAATCGGCTCTCGATGGTGGATCTCAGGCTCAGGGGGGCTGACCAGCCAGTGGTGGTCCCTGTGACTACTGCTGTGCAGCCTGGGGTCACTAGCGTGACTGCTTCTCCAGTTGGGCACCCCCCTCCTTGGTGTGTTTGGACAGCCCAAGTTCAGGGCAGCCTGGGGCGCATCAGGAGGGGGAGGGTACGGTTCCCTGAGTGGATTCATCGGAGGCTGCTCAGTGCTGCCAGCTACCTAGGCTGGTGGCTAAGAGGATGAGGTCCCTTTCTGACTCCGAAGGGTTGAGAGGTAGAGGTGTGGCTCAGCGAGTCCTTCCTAGAGCCCAGCTGGGTTCTGGTTGGAGCGAAGTACAGGCTCTCGCCTTTCCCTGAAAGAGTCCCCAAGGGGGACTTTAACTTCTGAGGTCAGGGGCTGTCCTTCTGGACTCACACAGTCCCGGTTACCTCGTGGGGGGATTTCTTCCTTTGGGCACAGCTCTGACCATTCCGACCCTGTTGAACGGCTGTTAGCTGCGGCAGCCTTCGGATCCCCCTCCCTGCGGAGGATTTCCTGTTGGCACCCCTGCCCTGACAGAGACCGTCCTCCTGTTGCTAGAAGCCTGTCCCCTGAGCCTCTGTCTCCATCCCCGGTTGTCCCAGGTATTCCCGGTCCTGGGGGTAGAGGGGGCCTCTCACCTGAGAACAGTTCAGAGTTTCTGCTGCATGTTTCCCCACCTACATCCATGCCCTGGACCAGCAGGTGTTTCACCATGCTCCCGTGCAGCCGGACCCTGAACCTGGGAGCTCGTCTTCATCCTCTTCTCCCTCTACAGAAGGAGAGGAACCTTCGGTCCACATCTCCCCAGTGTCTGATCTGTCGTCCTATCAGGGTTTCCTTGCCGAGGATGTTAGACGAGCTCCACCTTACCCCTGTCCCGGTTAGCAATCCCGAGCATGGGATGCGTGCCTTCTTGGGCGAGTACAGTGTGGCCCACCTGGTAGCTCCCACCTGGCCTATTCCTTTTCAGGATGTGTCACATTGACTCTGGCTACGTCCCTTTTCCACTGTACCAGCCCCAAGGGACCTACGCCAGTGGTATTGCGCTCCCCTTAGGTCTCCAGGTTCTCTGCCTCATCCGCCTACGGGATCGACCTCCCTGGACACCCCTCGGGGCCTCGTGCCCCTTACCGTGACCACCCCCCTGATTCAGACTCTGCGGATTTTGATTTCTGGGGGAGACGAGTATTCTACTCGGCACGGATCTCTCTGTCAGTCACAGCACATCAGGCCCACTTTGCAGCTTATGACAGGTTCTTGTGGTCCAGGCTAGGACAGCTCCTAGCCTCGATGCCTGATTTGGAGGAAACCAGGCAAGCCATTGCCCTCTCTGCACAGGGCCTGGAGCTAGCAAGGCACCAAGCAAGGACATCTTACGATGCCAATGAGGTAGCATCCAGAGTGCTATGGACAGCGATCTGCCTTTGGCGGACAGCATGACCGACAATCCCATTTATCACCCCGGCCCGGCATAGGGTGATTAACCCCGCCTACCGGAGAACCCATCTCTTCTCCCGATGGGTGAGGCGGCGGCTCTCGGGGCACCTTCCTTCCCCCACTGGGGGATCCTCTTCTCACCCAGGCTAGTCTCAGGCCTCTCCAGGCCTGTAAGGGTTCTCTCCTGCAGTGTCTCCCCACTGGATTCTAAGGGACTTAGTCCCTTGGGGTACTTCAGGGCCCCCTCTCCGGGGGCTCTACTCACTAATAGTGATGAATGGGAAGATTGACACAGATAATATATGAAAATGACGTACCTTCCGTAATTGTTGATCTTTCTGTGTATCTTCACCATTCATCACTAAATCCCACCTTCCTTCCCCCTGGGGTCTCATTCTCTGGACTCCACCCCTCCCCTGTGTGTCTTTCCTCGCTCTCCTCTCCCTTGCTTGTAGGCGGGAGGGGACTGTGGAGATGCACGGGGGTGACTTTCTCGTGGGCTTATAGAGGTTGGAGGGGGCCTCCTCTTCTCACTTTCCTGGGGAGTCGTGGAGTGGGAGGGCATCCTCTCCCCCCTTCCAATAATTTTATTATTGTGGGCTCAAGATTTGACCCCACATATTTTTTCTTCCAGCCTTTGGCTGTTAAAAATTTCTTTCCCCCACTTATTTTGGGAGGGAGGGGGGAGAGTTGAGACACACCCTCAGCCTGCACTCCCTAGTGGTTGGTCCTCAGACCTAGGCTGCTTCAAATCATGTCCTGTAGCTGAACTATACAGTCCAAGTCTGGACTTTATTCCCTAAAAAGGCTTTTGTGCAGCTCTGCTTCTGAGGGTGTGCAACTCTTTTTTCCACCCCTCCCTCCCCTTATCTTTCCTTCCCTTTTCCTTTCAGAGATTGAGTCATCACTCCCCAATTTCCTTTTTAAGTCTCCTCCTGTCGCCTTAGTCGTTTATGTCTCCTTTTGGTTGATTCTTCTTTTCCTTTTATCTATTCCTTAGGCTCTCTTGCCTCAACCCACCCTCCCTTCCGTACACTCTCCGGCGTGTCAGAACTGGGGCTGGGGTGGAGTCGACGATGGCTAACTGCCAACCCTCGAGCACCACGTGGAACGTCGGCCTTGAGGGCGGCGCCCGCCCTCAGTTGGCTCCACCCATGACAAAAGAAAAAGTCTCCCGCGGGGTCCTAGCTCCGGCGCAGTACCCAATAGTGATGAATGGTGAAGATGCACAGAAAGATCAACAATTACGGTAGGTATGTAATTTTCGTTTTTTGTCATTTATCTTTATATTCTTATCATGGGATGGATAGTTAAAAAAAAAAAAATTAAAATTTCTGTCTAAACTGCTAGTTTAATAATAAACAATAAAATAACTGACAGATCTTCTAGGAATCAATCTTTTTTTTATATATATATATTTTTAATTTATATTTTATGCCGATTTTACCCCCTTTTTTTTTCCCACTTCCCCGAGTCTTGGCCACAAGCTCGCATGTGGAGGCATGCATGCGGTGCCGAGACACCCTCCCTCTGCTTACCGCCTGCACTGCCCTTGGACCGCCACCCAGGGGCAGTGGAACTACGGTAGGTGACAGGGTTCCTCCCTGGGAGAGGAGAGCTGCCTTTCAGCTGCTCGATCCTGCTTCCTCTCCCCGGCTGGCTCCTGGTGACCCTGGCTCTTTCCTGAACCCGGGTCACTGGCATGATGCGAGGTAAGGCGTCAGCGCCACCAGACCAGCATTCCAGACATTCCAGGAATCAGTCTTTACCATTGATTCACACTAGTGGGTCCTAGAGGCTCTAGGACCTTGCAGGAACATTTCAGGAGGGCTAGAGCCGAACCGAGCTGCGCACATACATGGTGCTGCAAGACTGGCTCGCACCACATGGCTTACCATGTCATCAGCCCTCAACCACCTCAGTTCCTTTTTTACCCACTGAGTGTGCATCAGTGATGACGTTGCTTGCCCGCCAGGAGTCAGAACTTCATGTCTATACGGCAGCAACTTAGAGTTTGTTATTGTCAGTTTAGTAATTTTATAAAAATATTTTCTGTCAGTCTCTCACAGCCATACTGAGTCAACAGTCGATCGCCATAGACTACAGTGGTAGGTAGTCTTCTCAGGCAGTCCACTTTCCCCGTTGGGCAAGGGTTCTGATGACGGGTGGTCCTGAGCTCAGGGAGAAGGACAGTCCTCCCAGAAGTACAAAAAGAAGTAGCCCCGTTACCAATCCAGGTCGGGTTCTCGGTGCCATTCATTCTCAGGTTCTTCCTCTTCCCATCGGAAGGTTAAAAAGTGGCACCACATAAGGTTATCCTCTGAAAGATCTGCCACAACATCCTCAGTCTCCCGTAGTTGGAGGCACTCATTGGCACCGTCAACATAACTGGGGGCCTGTAGCACTAAGAGGTTGATGTCTTGTGCCCGGAGCCCCTCTCTGTCTGTAAGTGGGGACTCCGGTAGGAAGTTCCACCATTGAGCAGCTCTTATGAAACAGTGGGTGCAGCCTCTGAATTGTTTGCCTCTGGCAGTGAAGCCAGTCCCTTGTCCTTTAGAACCAGTGCATCTGGAGCTGCAGGCAGGGCCCTCAAGCTGGGTACAGCAGCAGTCCCTGGGCTGTTGCTGGTGACCATGCTGCCAACTCCTGTCCTACTAGTTGCACACACATTTAGTGTCACTGTGATGGGACAGGCCACGGTACCATTGCCTGTCACTTTCGTGCCAGCTGGGTCATTGGTGACAGGGCAGGTGCTACTGCTAACTCTGGGTTTAGGCCTTTCTGGGCCTGGTTAGGCTCTGGCAGTGGTTCTGGTACCTCCCTTGGTGCCGGGGATCTCTCCGACGCCAGATTTAGTTCAGGTTATGGCGCTGACACTGGCCCTTCATCCCTTGGGACCGGTGTCGCCGATGTTACCAAGGTCGAATTTTGGATTGGAGGGCCTATGATCCACACCCCTCCATGACCCTCCCTCTTGGGAGGATGTGGACATGGATGAGTCTGACCCCAATCTCTTCATTTCTGAGGACGGCAGTGGAGGCTCTTTCTTTAGCCTGCACTCTTTGAAACCAGGCCGCCATTCTGTTCCACAGGAGGATCTAGCGCTCCAGGCCTTGCTCAAGAATAAGCATTCTGCACTTGATTTTGAGTCTTCAGCCATTGACCCAGGTAAACATCTTTGTCTGCAGTGGTTAAACATTTCTACCATGCCAGTCAGTTTAGTTCCCCCTACTCCTCCAGCATTTGAGACCCTGTTGGATGTGGTCTGGAATCAACCTGCCTCTGTCCCTTCTGTCTGCAAGCAGACAGACAGGAAATACACTGCCCCAAAGGATAAACTAGTTTGTGTTTCTTAACCTATAGCTGATGCCATTGTTGTTGTCGCTGAGAATGACAAACCCATTCTTTCCCTAGAGGCAACTGCACACCCTATTAACAAGGAGTCATTGAAGACTGACACTAAAGACAAGCAGGCTTTCGTAGCAGTTATCCTAAGTATGCAGATTGCTAGCTACCAAGGGCACTTTTCCAGATATGAGTATACCCTTGGGAACTCGCTGTAGTCTCTGACAGAGTCCCTGCTAAACTCTGAAAGTAAACAAAAAATTCTGCTAAGTGTCACACATGGAATTGGGTCTAACAATCATCAGCTCAAAGCTGCTATGGATGCCTTCGATACTGCCTTCTTCACTACTGCAGCAGGCATCTGTATAGGAAGACATTCCTGTCTACATACTGCTGGCTTCTCAGGATAACAACAGGTAACAAATGTTCCCTTCGATGGTACTTACTTGTTTGGACAGTAGGTAGAGAAGTCTCTTGAGGCATCTCAGAAAACTAGAACAACTCTTAAGACCATCCAGGCCAGTTCCTGCTAACCCTTGGGGGGGGACATTACGTGTTTTCTTTCAGAACTGGCAGTCGTTTTGTAGGAAAGGCAAGGGAGCACAAAACCAATCTTAGCCTCCCCAACCTCAGGCAAAGACACAGCCGAAAGAGGAAAAAACGATAGCACCCAGTGCCACCTTCTGAAGCTCCAGCCCTTGTCTTGCCTCAGCTGCCCAAGGTAGACCTCACCTCCCCACTAGGAAGGCACCTGACCCATTTTTACTGTCAGTGGGAGTCCATTATGATGGATGAGTGGATCCTCTGGATCATCCGGGAGGGATACTCCATGGATTTCACAGAAATCCCTCCAGACTATGCTCCTAGAAGACAGCCCTCTTACCAGCTCGTATGTCAGAGCTTCTGGCACAGGAGATTGCAGGCATTCTGAGCAACAGGGCAGTGGAACTAGTGCCAGCTTTTGAATGAAACACAGGCTTCTACTTTCACTACTTTTTAGTACCAAAGGAATCGGGATGCACCCTATTCTTGACCTCAAAAAACCTGAACTGGTTAATGGATCAAGAAAAAAATCAAAATTATTTCTCTTGGGTCTCTGCTTCCCTTCCTGAAACCTTAGGATTGGTTAGCTTCTGTGGATATGGAGGATGCATACTAGTGCATAAAGATATCTTCAATTCGTTGTGCTATGATAGCATTACCAGTTCAGAGCCCTATTCTTTGGGCTCTCCTCTGTACCTTGAGCCTTTACAAAGTGCTTTGCAATACTCACAGTGCACCTGATAAAACTAGGACTTCAAGTTTACCCTTACCTGGATGATTGGCTGATAACCAGTCTATCCGGAACAGGCAGTGGCCACGGCCTTTCAGTTCCTTTCCTCCATGAGGGTTCTGCTAAATCTAGAACAGTGTCAGCTCCAACCCTCACAGCGGCTGCTGTTCCTAGGAGTTCTTTTGGATATGACCAAGGCCAGAGACTTCCTTTCAGAGAGCAGATGCAGGTGATCTTGCAGATGGCATGCAACATTATGGAACGCAAATCTGTTCAAGCCCACTCCATGCAACACATAGTGGGGCTGATAGCCTCCTTAGTGTTCACAGTGCCCTGGCATGGTTGCACATGAGAACGGCTCAGTGGACACTCAGTGCACAATGGTCACGAGCATCACATCTTCAGACTTACCCCTTACGTTTGACCAAGCCCCTGGTTCGGTCACTCACTTGGTGGTCAGTGGAGGACAGTCTCCTCCAGGGCTTTACCTTCTCCCAACTGGAGCCTCAGGCAAAACTCACCATAGATGTTTCCCTGTTGGGATGGGGGACCCACTGTCGGGGCCTTCAGACACAAGGTATCTGGGACAAGTCAGAGGCTCATCTCCATATCACTGTGTTGGAGATGTGAACTGTTTTGTACAGCCTGCAAGCCCTATGGATCTCATCAGCCACAAAACAGTCCTCCAGACAGACAAGTAGTCTGTGATATATTACATCAACAAGCAAGGAGGAGCACACTCTTACCCTCTGTTCAGGGAAGCAATGAGAGTTTGGGAATGGTGCCTGGAGCAGGGGATCCTAGTCCAGGTCCTTTATCTGCCAGAAGTCTAGAACACACTGCCAGATGAGCTCAGCCAAACAGAGGCTGATCCTCATGAGTGGTCACTAGCTCCAGACGTTAAGAGATCACTGTTCGACGAGTGGGGCACCCCAGATGTGGACATTTTTGCATCCCCACTCAATGCCAAACTGCCTCGATTTTGCTCCAGAAATCCAAGACATGGCATTTTCTGCCAGGATGCATTCAGACTGCAGTGGCAAAATCTTTTTCTGAATGCATTCCCTCAAATTCCCCTAGTGCAGAGGGTATTGCTGAAACTGGGGCGCACAGTGGAAAGTGATACTGATCTTCCCTTTCTGGCCTTGACAGATAGTGTTTCCTGTGTTGAACAGACTATCAGTCAACAAACTGAGGATCCTTCCACTCAGGACTGACTTACTGAGCAAGGGTCACCTGGTCCATCCCAGCCTGCACTCCCTTCACCTTCAGGCCTGGCTTCTGAAAAGACAGAAGTGAACAGCTACAAGGTATCTCAGAGGGTCTCTGAAATACTTTTGGCTGTCCATAAACCATCCACTAGGAAGAGTTACACAGTCAGATGGTTTCCAGCTTACCTGGTTTCCATCGGGTGCTCCAAAACCTGCATGAACCCCTTTGGGGGTGCCCACCTGACAAGGTTCTGGAGTACTTGCTGGACCTTGGTGATGCTGGCCTACAGTATTCCACAGCTAATGTCCACTTATATGCTATTTCTACATGCCACAAGTCCGCCTGTACCCTCTACCTGGCACAGCTTCCACTCTTTAAGAGGTTCTGTAAGGGCATTTTACACACAAGGCCTCTCATCAGGAAACTGGTGGCTGCCTTGGATCCCCGTGTGCTGGATATGCTCACTTGCAAGCCTTTTGAGCTGCTTGCAACTTGTGAGCTGAAATTTTGAACTTGGAAAGAAGCTTTTCTAGTGGCCATCACTTATGCTTGCAGAGCATACGAAATCCATGCCTTGGTCACAGGTTCTCCATATACTGTTTTCTCCAAAGACACAGTAGTTCTCTGCACACAAAGTTCTTACCTAAAGTGATGTTGGAGTGCCATCTGAATCAGTCACTTGTGCTGCCTACCTACTTTGTCAACTTCCAAAATGAAGGAGAGCGCACACTGCATTCTCTGGATGTTGAGGGTCCTTACTTTTTACCTGGACAGAACCAAGAACATAAGGCAATACAGACAACTCTTCGTCTCCTTCGATTCCAATCGAAAGGGACAGCCTGTTACAATCTAGTGTACTTTTGCCTGGATTGTGAGCTGCCTGCACCGCTGCTGTGCGATGACGCAGGTTAAGCTGGAAGGTCAGGTGCATGCCCGTTTTTGCCAAGTCCCTGACAGAGATTCACCCTGTGCCTTTCAGTGAGACTTGCAGAGCTGTAACTTGGAGCACAGTGCACGGTTTTGTTCAGCACTATGCCCTGCATGTCCATGCCAGGCAGCATGCCACCTCTGTCAGGACTATCCTGAATGAACCTCTGTCCTGAGTGAGCCCTTGGCTCCTACTGCTCTAGTCCAGGGGATTTTGTCTGAGCTTGGTACTCTGACCCACTAGTGTGAATCAGTGGTGAAGACTGATTCCTGGAATATTGATTCATGGAAGATATGAAAATTATGTACTCACTGTAATTCTTGGATCTTCTAGGAGTATATTCACCACTGATTCACACGCCCATCCCCCCAGGCTCACTCCAGTCTATTTTATTGGTCTTCCCTCCTTGTTCTTGGGCTGGGCTGTGAAGACTCTCTCTCACTGGTTTGCTGACCCTTCGTACATGGGTCACCAGGGCTATATTATGCCCTTAGGTTAAGAGCATAAGTATTACTAGGTTATGCTGCACTTCCTTGGTTAAAAAAAGGTAATGAGGTGGTTGAAGGCTGGTGCCGAGGTAAGCCATGCAGCGCTAGCCACTCTCATGGTGCTGCACATGTACGCAGCTTGCCTAGGCACCAGCCCTCCCAAAAAGTTCTGGCTCCTGCAGGGTTCTAGCACCTCTGGCTGAGACTCGCAAGTGTGAATCAATGGTGAAGGTATTCCTAGAAGATCAAGAATTACAAGGAGTACGTAGTTTTCGTTTTTCATTGTATACATTTTTAAAATAAAAAGTGATAGACTGACCATTTGCATCCAGTAAAATGACTACTGGTACCTTAAAGTTTTATATTAATAACATATCCTTTCTTCCAGATGTACAAAAGAGATCCATATGTTGTTGAGGAACCACCAAGGCCAAATTATGGCATGAAACAACCAGCTGTAGGGCATCCACAGAGGTATGAAAAAGAACCGTCACCGATCAGTGATCCACTGCCTCCATATCAGGACAAACAGCCATATGTAGAACAAAATCAGCTGCCTTATAGATATGAATCTACGACTAATTATGTAGCTCAGCCTTCTCGAAACTTTGAGCCTCATCTGAATTATGATGATCGAGTGCCTAATTATGATGACCATTGGACAAACTATGATGAGAAGCCATCTCAGCCCTACCAGTTCAGGCCTCCTTATGAAAACCAACACCTTCGGGAATATGACCCAAGGCAGCATTATGATGAAAGTCCTGAACATAACTACCTGCCACCACAACCACGATATGAAGAACCACCTCCTTTGGGCTTTGAGAACAGACCACGCTATGATCAGTCATCTAAAATTTATAAACCACCACAGACCCGCTATGAGGAGCAGCCTCCAGTTGGATATGATATTCATCCCAGATATGAACCAGACCCTCAAGCCTTTCCTCAGCCTGTACCTAGCTCTCCAGAACCTAAGCATTACTTTGATCCACATTTGAGAACTCCTGAACAAGGTCCTCTACAAGGATACAACTCCAGACCAGGAAATCATGAGTCTCCTTATAATAGAGATGCTGTTATCCCTCCTCCACCACATATCAAACCTCAGCTTCCTGTTAGTAAACCTCAGCCCCCACCACCACCATCCTCGAATCCATCGCAAGAGACAGAAGATCCAGCAATGAAGCCACAGTCTGTGCTCACTAGAGTCAAAATGTTTGAAAACAAAAAGCCATCAGATAAGAATAAGGACCTCGCTGACACCGCAGCTGTCCGGGTAGGTATAGGCAGAGTTTTAAGATCACTGCGCAAGGAAGTGATGCACTAACAGAGTACATGTTTATCCCAGAATATGACTTCAGGATATCCAGGTAGCAGCAGTAGGTTTTATTGACAGTCTGTTTGCTATTTCAGCAGTACAGATGGTGCAAGTTAGAAAACAGATGTCTGCTCCTCACAGTTCAATGCCCCGGCACTTCGACCAAAGAGTCTTCATCAGGGGGCGTGTCTATGGATGGTTGCTCCTCTTTAAATGATATAGAAAACAGTATTTTTAGCTGTCTTTTGTGTGTAATATAGATGTGAACATAAGAAGAACTCTTCTGAGTCCTTTTTGTATTGTATTTGATGAGGTCTAAGCTATTTTCTTATCAAGCTGACAGTTTGAGAGTTTGAGCTCATCCGTAAAGCGGGAGCACCGTTTTTGTTTTCTACCCCCTATCTGAGCTGTGCGGTTTCAGAACTGTACTGACGTCACAGACTCCTGACTCAAGCCATATTCAGGCTGTCTTGCGGGTTATACTAATTCCTTGGGTATCTGTGATAGATCAGGTAGTGATAAATTTACCTGAGTAGGTGCCTTTTTATTTAATAAATACTGAATACTCACAGCAGCAGGTTGGTTGGACAGAGCTCTGGGTTTATATTCTGTTTTTAACTGAAATATTGGAATAGTTTGTAAGTGAAATTAGCTCTATGTGGTAAAAATTATTACCCTGAATTAGAACTGTTACTTGGGCTGTGATATTGTAACTTTTTGAGGTTTGGGGACAGTTGTTTGTCAGGGTTAATTAGAGGGAAATTTAAATGTGTTGTTTGCCTGGTGTTTGGGGGAAGGGACATTAGCTGCAATTACCTTGTCTTTAAACAGGAATTACCCTGGCCTCCATTGTTCACTTGGGAACTCACAGCAGCAGGTTGGTTGGACAGAGCTCTGGGTTTATATTCTGTTTTTAACTGAAATATTGGAATAGTTTGTAAGTGAAATTAGCTCTATGTGGTAAAAATTATTACCCTGAATTAGAACTGTTACTTGGGCTGTGATATTGTAACTTTTTGAGGTTTGGGGACAGTTGTTTGTCAGGGTTAATTAGAGGGAAATTTAAATGTGTTGTTTGCCTGGTGTTTGGGGGAAGGGACATTAGCTGCAATTACCTTGTCTTTAAACAGGAATTACCCTGGCCTCCATTGTTCACTTGGGAACCCAAAGCAGCAGGTTGGTTGGACAGAGCTCTGGGTTTATATTCTGTTTTAACTGAAATATTGGAATAGTTTGTAAGTGAAATTAGCTCTATGTGGTAAAAATTATTACCCTGAATTAGAACTGTTACTTGGGCTGTGATATTGTAACTTTTTGAGGTTTGGGGACAGTTGTTTGTCAGGGTTAATTAGAGGGAAATTTAAATGTGTTGTTTGCCTGGTGTTTGGTAAGAGTCCTCCCACCCACCCTGTTTTGTAGGCTTTCTTAAATACTGAAAAACCACTGGGGGTTGGGATTGAAAGGCTGACACACTCTTAGTGGGACCGAACACACACTGGACTGTATGTGTTTGTGAGACTTTGGAACTTTATTGGTGGGGTTGAAATTGAGTTTGTAAATAACTACAGTCAGTATAGAGAGAAACTGTATTCCAGGGGAAAGGGACTGAGAAAAGGGGGTGTGCCATTATAAACAGAGGGGGATAAACAGGGTGGCCATATTCCACTATGGCAGGCATCTTTGGAAGGGTTGTAGGCTGTACAGGCTGTGGGATGGCAATAATTCTAAATTGGGCCTGGAGAGAGGCTGCCCACTCTGTAGACAGTTATCTTGTATCAGGAGTGAGATATATTGGTTAAGGAGTAAGCTGGGGAGCTGGGGGTGTCCAAGGATAAGGGGTGGATATGGGCAGCAGAAGGGTGGGGCTGAGGGAGGCTGGGGCAACGCCTGAAATTACAGGACGCTGTGTTACAGCAAGCAGGAGGGGGATATTAGGACAGAGGACCCTTAGATAGGAAGTTGATGCTAAGGGAAAGCGACAGGTGAACATTCTGAATACAAAGATAGTGGAGGGGAAGAGTCAGGAGGGGCTGTTGTGGGAAGCCTAAAGCAGCAGACTGTGGGAAGGGAGCTCCTAAGGTGAACAGAGCAAGAGGGAAGAAGAGGGGCAGTTTAGAGGTGCAGTCAGGGGAATCTCGTGGTTACTTGATGGAGGCTGACATAGAGTGTCGAATAAATTTGAGCTACTAAGCAACCTAGAGGGGAGGAAGGGTTGGTGGAAATGAGAAAACTTATACAGAGGCGGGGAGGAGTCTGATACCCATAGGGCATCACAGACCGCAATGGAAAGGATAGAAATAGTCCCAGAGGGAGAAGGGAAACATATATGTTAAGCAAATGGGGAGATGCAACATATTCCAGACATGAGAGAGGGAGCATGATTGGAGAGAAACTGGGAGACAAGGAGTGGGAGAGGAGCCCTTCAGCAGGGGGGTTAGTACCAAGGATGGGGCCCTAGCTAAAGGGGACCCACAGAGCCTCTGAAGGCAGGGGTACTATTACAAGGGGAGGATGGCGGTGTGGGGAAGGAGAAACCATCAGGGCCAGGATAAATGGTTCAGATAAGAGAGGGTTAAAGGGACACCTATTCAGAGGAGTTTGAGTTAAGTGGGCAAAATAGCAAGGGAGGCAGAAAGGGAGGTGACAAGGGGTCTCTAGTAAGCAGGAAGACTCCTAATGAAAATTGAGATCATGAATAAAGGGGGGAAGGGGCTGAGCGGGCATAGTGGAGGTAACCATAAGAATGATGGCGGTGTTAAGGTTCTGTTATTGGGAGACTCTAGGATTAGGGGTATCCAGTGGGAGGACAGGGGGTGGATGCCATAGCCAGGTGAAGGTAGTGTATCCCTGGGCTGACACTGCACAGAGCAAAGTTCATGGTGTATGAAATGGTTAGGATTGTGAGGGAAACTGATTTCGGCATTTGGGAACTAATGATCTAGAGGGAAATAGCATTTTGAAATCCAAGCAAGGTTCCAAGAACTTGCCAGAGTCTGTCGGGATAATGGATGCAACATTTCTTTCGGAGATATTGCCAGTACCAAAGGCCGCAGTGGAGAAAAATGAAACTACAGAGGTTAATGACTGGCTCAGGAAGTGGGGTGAAGGGAGGGGTTGAGGTGTTAGGGAACTGGAATGGAGTTTGGGAGGATAAGGGACTATATGCCAAGGACAGGTTTCATCTTGCCCCATTAGGAAAGGAAGTCCTTAAACAGGGATGGCTGACTACATACAAGAAAGGTGGGGTTAAACTTGTGAGGGGGGAAGGGATAAGGGAGGGGTTGACCAGAAGCCTCTCCAGATGAGGGGAGTAGCTTCACGCCAAGGGGAAGGGGTGACAGATTGGGGATGGAGGTTTCAGGAGGAGCAGAGGAGGATGGAAGTATAAGGGATCTGGGTGGGGTTCGAAAGAGAATCAGGGATAAGGGGTGGGGTTGGTGTTAGTAAATGCCAGGAGCTTGGGAAACAAGTTGCCAGAGTTCCAGGCCATGCCGCTCGAGGGGGGGTGGATGTAAGTATGTCACGAAATGTGGCCAACAAAACCATGACTGGGACCTAAACGCACGGGGCACACTATGCTCAGGAAGGATAGAAAGGAGGGTGGAGTGGCTATGTTCATTAGAGATGACATAGAAATTGCTAGGGTAGAAGAGGCAGAGGAAACGTGGAGGCCTTATGGGTCACTTTACGATCCTCAGCAGGAAATAAGGTCAAGCTGGTGTAGCATATAGGCCCCTGGGATGAGTGAGGTTCTAGAGGATGGTTTGCTGGACAACATCATTGCCCAGTGTGGACCAAAAGGGGAAGGAGGTGTTGATGGGGACCTTAATATGCCAGGGTACAAACTGGGGAACCATGTCCTCTAAGGTGGCCAAGGAGCAGAGGCTGCTGGATGGCGCCCAGGATGTTTTCTTAACACAGCATGTGATGGAGCCCACAAGGGAGGGGCATGTCCTGGATGTGGTTCTGGCAGATGGGGATCTGGTAAGGGACATGGTTGTACAAGACCCTGACTGGGAGCCACCACAATACTGTCTGGTTTCAACTAAGCATGGGGGGAGGGGGGGTGAGATCTAGGACACTGGCAGTGGACTTCAGGGGGCAGTTCATGGGCATGGGAAATATTCTCAAGGATCACTTGATGGGGATTACCTCAATGACAAGTGTGGAAAGGAGATGGGAGGTCATAAACCGGGGACTTCATGAGGCAGTCAGGATCTGCACTAAGTTGAAACGTAAGGGAGCAAGGTCACATAAACCATGCTGGTGGTCCAGTGAGGTACAGGTAGCAGTCAGAGAAAAGAAGGCGGCCTACAAAAAATATAAAACAACAAGAGGGGATAGGGATAAGGAAATGTACCAGCTTGCATCTGGAAAAGTCAGCCGTATGGTGAGGGGAGCAAAGTCCAGTAAAGAGCAGCGGCTGGCACAGGGCATACATGGAGGGGAAAAGGGGTTCTTCCGCTACATTGGGGAACGGAGAAAAACTAAGGGCCATCTCAGCAGATTGAGATCAGAAGGAGGGTGGGTGGAAGAGGCGAGGACCAGGCAGAGGTATTTACAAGTACTTTGCCTCTGTGTTCACTAGGGAGGGGATGGATATCTACAAAGCAAGGCACGTAAGGGATAGAAACATCAGTAAGTGGGATCAGGGAGCAACAAAATGGAGCAAGAGGGAGAGAGAGGTACCCCAGGGGTGTCACATCTGGGTAAAGATAAAAGGCAGTAAGGTGGAGGGGACGGATGATGCTATTCTGCCAAAGTGTGGTTAGCCTCAAGGCCCTAAAGAAAGACAAATTCCTGGGCCGGATGGCATTCATCCGAGAGTACTATGGAATTGGCGGACATACTGGCTGCACCCTGGCAGAGCTTTTCAGCAGGTCACTTGAGACAGGGAGGGTACCTAGATTGGCGAGAGGACATGTGGTACCAATCCATAAAGGGGGTCGAGGAAGTACCAGGTAACTATAGACCCATCAGTTTGACCTCGTGGTGGGAAAATTAATGGAGAGTATACTAAAGGAACCATTGGGGTGTACTTGGAGGAGGTGGGAGGTCTGGATAGTGGCAACATGGGTTTGTGCCAGGTAGATCATGTCAAACCAACCTTGTGGAGTTCTATGACTGGGTAACATCAGAACTAGACAGGGGTAAGCCTGTGGATGTATTATTCTTGGACTTCAGCAAGGTGTTTGACTCTGTCCCCCACAATGGTCTGGTGGAGAAACTGATGGGGTTAGGAGTAGGCCCTTGATGGTCAGATGGATTGAAAACTGGCTAGCTGGACGACTCAGAGTAGTGGTCTGTGGGAGCTCTCAACCCCAGAGAGGTTGGTAGGGGCACCAAGAGGGTTCGTCCTGGGTCCGATCCTGTTTAATGCATACATATCGGACATCAGGGAGGGTATAGGGTGTGAAATGAGTCTCTTCTGGATGACTCCAAGATGGGAGCAGTAGCTGAGGGAGAAGAGGGGAGGTTGGCCCTGCAAGGGACCTGGACACCCTGGAAAGCTGGGCTCACACATGAAATTAAATTTCAATATCACCAAGTGCAAGGTGTTGCATCTTGGTCGGGAAACCCTAACACAGGTACATCCTGGGAGGGAGGCGCTGGAGGCCCTCAATAGGGAAAAAGACCTAGGGGTCATGGTGGATGCATGTATGAATAACTCTGAGCAGTGCAGGAGAGCGGCTAGCAAGGCAAACAGGATGTTGGGATGCATCAGAAGGGATCACCTCTAGGAGCAAGGAAGTGATTCTGCCGCTGTACAATGGACTGGTTAGACCACACCTTGAGTACTGTGTACAGTACTGGAGACCACACTTAAAGAGGGACATACAGCTCCTAGAGAGGGTACAGAGGAGGGCAACAAAGATGATACGAGGGCTAGGGGATTTGACGTATGAGGACAGACTTAAGGAGCTCTGCCTGTTTTCACTGGAGGAGAGGAGAGACAGGGGGGACATGATTGAGGTCTTCAAGTACCTCAAGGGAATACATAAGGTAAACATGGAGGGGATCTTTAGACTAAAGCAGGGAGGCATCACCAGAGGGCATGGTTTGAAGTTGGAAGGTGGAAGGGTAAGGGGGGAAAAGAGGAGGAGGTTTTTCACTGAGCGGGTGGTGGACCCTTGGAATGCACTGCCTGGTGAGCTAGTTCAGAGATCCACAGTGGAGGGCTTCAAGAGAGGATGGGACAGACACAGAAAGTGGATGTATCAGATGATGTCCTGTCCCAGGGGGGTGGGGATGGATGATACGGGTTTCTGGAGCACAGGGGATGGGAGGGTCTTGGCACCCAACTAAGGATCTAAAGTTCGAGCAGACTCGATAGACCGTAAGGCCTAATCTGCTGGCAAATAGTATGTTAGTATGACATTATAAGCTGTATGTTAAGTAATAGCTCATTTCTAAAGAAGCAGCAGATCTTCCTGGACATAAGTCTCCACCATTCATTCACACTATTGGGGATCTGCGCCGGAGGCACTAGGACCCATCGGGAGCAAACTTTTTGCTGGAGGGTCGACACCAGAGATGGCGCTCGCGAGGCACGGCGCTGCAGCACTAGCTCGAATAATGACTATCTTGGCCGACCTCCAACCGCCTTCAGTTCTCTTTTCCCGTCGAGTGCGCTTTCAGTAACGACGTCATTTGTTGGAGAGTCAAACTTCAAACTAGCAGCATAGTTTTCAGTTTATTTTTTTGTAGTATTATCTCGATATAGTATCGCTTAAGTTTATTCTATTTTAATATACAGTAAAGAAGTCTCAGTCCTTGACGGAGTCGACCATGAGCAGGTCAGGTGACGGTAGGGAGACTTCGTATGAAAGCTGTTCAGTCAGTCGGGCTGGGTCCGGTCCGCCTCCTTCTCCCGAACGGGGGTCCGACAACGGTCAGTCCAATGCCCGGGGGGATGGGCGGTCCCCCCGGAGGCATAAAAACAAACGGTCGCATTCTCGGCACCGTTCGGCCTCGAGCTCTTCTTCGGCCCACAGGTCTAAAAAGAGAAGGCATCACTCGAGGTCGCCCGCTGATATGTCTGCGCATCGACGCTCTGTTATCGTGGCTAGTTGCCGGTCTCCTCCTTCGGAGTCGCCAACTTCTTCCTCCGGTAGCCGCCGTCTTCGGCATCGGAGTCCTACCCCGCCTATTGGTAGGTCTTCAGACGAGCAGTTTCATCAGTGGGCCGCTCTTATGGAGCAGGGCTCGTAGGTTGGTTCTGCTACCTGGCTCGGTTGCCCGTGGGCCTTCGGGCTTGTCGGGCGACCAGGTAGGGCGGTTGGACTTTCCTGGTCGCGCGTCACCTTCCTCGCTGCCGACGACTCCGCGCTTAGGTGCCCCCCCTCACATGGCTGCTGCACAGGGGGCCACACCGATGCCCTTATCTCCTGCTATTTTCCTTCCTAACCATGTTTCTCAGGGTCCTGGGATGCTTCCGGCGCTTTGGCGCCGTCCATGAGATCGCGGGCTTGTCGGCGCCATTTTCAGCGTCAGCGGGCTTGTCGGTGCAGTCTGCGGTGCCGTAGCCTTCCGGCGCCGTCTTGGCGCCGTCCTGCCGGGCGGCGTCCGGCGCCACGCTGTTCTTCGCGCTGCTGTCCCTTTGCCTCCTCGGCACCGGGAGCTCGAGAGGACCTCTTTCCTCTCAATTCTTCCTCCTCTTCTGTATTTCACTCCTTTCCTGTCCAAACAGTCCTCCTGGACTATCAGGAGATGACGTTGAGCCTGACCCAGACCTTCGGTTGGGTGATGAAGTGGACGAAGCAGGATCTTTCACTGCTACAGAGCCTGTGGTCGAAGACCTGTCCTTTAAGTCTTTGTTGAAGAACCTGAGCTCCACTCTTTCTCTCCAGACTACAGACATCGATCCTGGGAAGCGGTTAAGACTCCAATATCTTCATGCTTCGGAGATCCCTACTGATTTGACTCCTCCGATTCAACCTTCCTTGAGACGCTGTCTCAAATGGTATGGAATAATCCTGCCTTACCTCTTCGTGGCTAAATCCATTGATAGGAAATATTCAGCCCCAAGGATCATCTCTATTTGGCATCTCAAGCCTTTATGGATCCTATTGTAGTCCTGGCAGAGAATGATAAGGTCGTTCTCCTCGTTACTACAGCTCGAACTTATTAACAAAGAGTCTCCGTAAGATTGATACATTAGGTAAGAGAGTCTTTGCTGTCCACTTTAGGTATAATGTGATTGCCAGTTACCAGGGCTATTTTTCTCAGTATGAGTATATCTTGTGGCACTCTATCAACAAATGGTTGAAGCTCTTCCGGACTCGGACTCTAAGTCAGAGCTTCTTCTGACCATTACCAGAGGTATTGAATCTAATAACCAACAGGTCAAAGCAGCCATGGATGCTTTCGACACTGCTTGTCGTTCAGCAGCCGCTGGTATTTGTACTCGCCGTCACTCCTGGCTGTGTACTTCGGGCTTCACGCATGATGCACAGCAGCAGGTGATGGCGTTGCCCTTTGACGGCTCGTATCTTTTTGGTCCTCAGGTAGAGCAAGCTCTAGAGGCTACTCAGAAGACTAGGTCGGCCATTAAGCTGGCTCGACCCCCTCCTACCCCCTCTCGAGGGCATGTCGGTAAATGTCATTTTGATAATCATCAGTCCTTTCGAGGCAGGGGCAGAGGAAGTTTCCATAAGAACCAACCTGCCCAACCTCAAAAGAAGACGCAACAGAAAGCGCAAGGACCCAAAGCGCCCAGCGCTACCTTATGAGTTGCCGGCCCAAGTTCCATCTCCACTGCCCGAGGTGGACTTTTCCTCTCCGGTGGGAGGTCGTCTGATGCACTTCTACAACCAGTGGAAGTCCATAACCTCAGACAAATGGGTCCTTTGGATAATTCGCGAGGGGTATTCTCTCAATTTTCTGGAGACCCCTCCGAATCGTCCTCCCAAACTACAACCCAGGCTGTCAATCCTTCAGTCAGACCTTCTCGCCGAGATCCAGGGCCTTCTGAACAACAGGGCAGTAGAACTGGTGCCTCTGCATCAGCGAAACACAGGGTTCTACTCCCACTACTTTCTGGTTCCAAAGAAGTCTGGGGTATGCGCCCATTCTAGACCTCAGAAGGCTAAACAAATTTCTCCCCAGGGAGAAATTCAAAATGATTTCTCTAGGAACCCTGTTACCCTTGCTTCATCAACACGACTGGCTAGCCTCCCTGGACATGCAGGACGCTTACCAGCACATTCCTATTCACCCGAGGCATCACAGATTCCTGAGGTTTGTGGCTCTGGGTCAACACTATCAGTTCAGAGTCCTGCCCTTTGGGCTATCCTCGGCGCCGCGAGTCTTTACAAAGTGTTGTGCAGTTCTCGCAGCGCATCTCAGGAAGCTCTGAATCCGAGTGTTTCCCTACCTGGACGACTGGCTCCTAGCAAGCCCTTCCAGACAGGGGACCCTGGAAGCCATTCAGACGGCCTCTCGCCTTCTTACGTCCATGGGAGTTCTGCTGAATCTAAAGAAGTCACAGTTGCAGTCCTCCCAGAGACTCCTTTTCATAGGGACTCTACTGGACACCTCTTGCGCGAAGGCTTTCCTTCCAGAGGACAGACGGCTCGATATCCTTCAGATGGCCCGTTACATTGGGGAGAACAGATCAGTTACAGCTCTCTCAATGCAACGTATGTTAGGCCTCATGGCATCCTCAGTGTTCACTGTGCCCCTAGCTCGACTACACATGAGAACCACCCAATGGATGCTCAGTGCTCAGTGGTCCCCAACCACTCACCCACAGTCTTATCCCATCAAGGTGACAGAACCCTTACAGAGGTCTCTCACCTGGTGGTCTCAAGAGAGCAATCTCTGGAAGGATTTCCTTTGCTCCTCTGGATCATCAAATCTCCATCACCACAGACGATCGCTAACGGGATGGGGAGCCCATTGTCGCCTCTCCACACTCAAGGTGTATGGACTCAACTTGAGGCCCAGCTTCACATAAATGTCCTAGAGATGAGAGCCGTCCTTTATGCGGTCCGGGCTTTGAAGGACATCCTCTGTCACAAGAACATTCTCCTTCAAACGGACAACAAAGCTGTGATGTACTACATCAACAAGCAGGGTGGTGCTCACTCTTATCCCTTATGCAGGGAAGCGATGAGGGTGTGGGAATGGTGCTTGGAACACAAATCTCTAATTCAAGCGGTCTACCTGCCAGGTGTACAAAACGACTTGGCGGACCGTCTCAGCAGAACAGAGGCAGATCCTCACGAGTGGTCTCTCGACTCAACTATAGTTCAATCGCTATTCGAAGAGTGGGAACTCCAGACCTGGACCTTTTGCATCCCCACTCAACGAAAACTGCTCTCTTCTGCTCCAGAAATCCAGGGCCTGGCATTTTCTGTCAGGATGCGTTCAGGCCATGTGGACAAAACGCTTTATGCCTTTACGCCTCTTCCTCTAATTCAGAGAGTACTTCTCAAATTCGAGTCCCAGGGGACCAAGATGATTCTCATTGCTCCCTTGGCCTCGACTACTATGGTTCCTCTACTCAACAATATGTTGGCAGCCCTCCGAGACCACTCCCCTGCAGATGAACCTGTTGACTCAGGGTCCGTGGTCCATCCCAACCTGAGATCGCTTCACCTTCACGCTTGGCTCTGAAGAGGTAGAAGTGAACCGTTCAATGTCTCAAGAGTTTCAGACATTTTCTGGCTGCTCGGAAGCCAGCTACCGGAAAACCTACATCGCCTAATGGGAAGCTGCCGCCTGTGTGCAAAGTCCCTTGAACCTCTTTCCTGTCCACCAGACAAGGTTTTGGAGTACCTTTGGACCTCTCAAATTCAGGTCTTCAGTACTCTACAGTCAAAGTTCACCTTAGTGCCATTTCAGCGTATCATGAGCCGTTTTCTTTTTGTCTCTGGCTCAGTTACCTATGGTTAAGAGATTTCTAAAGGGAATTCTGCATACCAGATTCCCCTATAAGACGTCCGGGTTGCAGCCTGGGACATTAACCTTTGTGCTAGACATGCTCACTGAAACCTTTCAACCTCTGGCTACCTGTGAGCTAAAATTTCTCACCTGGAAGATGGCCTTCCTAGTGGCCATTACCTCAGCCCACAGGGTCTCTGAGATACATGCCCTGGTTACGGACCCTCCGATACTGTAGTTCCATAAGGACAAAGTAGTTCTTCGACTCATCCTAAATTTCTTCCCAAGGTTGTGTCGGAATTCCATCTAAACCAACCTTTGGTCCTTCTCCTCTTACTTTATGGACTTCCAAAATGAAGGGAACTCTTCTTCATTCCTGGATGTTAAGAGAGCCTTTGCGTCATCTAGATAGAACCAAGGATTTTCGCAAGCCCAACGACTGTTTGTTTCCTTCAGCGAGACCCGCTGGGTCAACCTGTCGCTATCAGATGCATCTCATCGTGGATAGTGGCATGTCTTCGACATTGCTATTCCATGGCACAGGTTAAATTGAAGTAGGGTTTACGCCACTCTGCCAGAGCTGGTCGCGCATCCCAGCGAAATTCAGCAATGTTCCGATTGCAGACATTTGCAATGCCGCCACCTGGAGCCCAGTGCATACCTTCTAAGCATTATGCACTGGATGTTCATGCCAGGCGACATTCCACCTTGCAGAACTATCCTAATGGACTTCTGTCCTAGAAACGTGAGCTCTTGGTCTTCCTGCCTCCTCTCGGGGATTATTAGCTCGGTACTCTCCCAATAGTGTGAATGAGTGGTGGAGACTTATGTCCAGGAAGATATGAAAACGTGCACTCTACCGTAATTCTTGATCTTCTTGGACCAGTCTCCACCACTCATTCACACGCCCACCCTCCATCCCCGAGCTCACGCTGTGTTGGTCTTCACCCTCAGATCTTTAGGCCGTGAAGACTTTTTGCTGACCCTTCTTACACGGGTCGCCGGACTATCTTATGTCCGGTCTTAGGTCAGGTTACTCTTTACGTTAGTTGCGCTGCACCTCCTTGGTAAAAAAGGTACTGAGGCGGTTGGAGGATCGACGCCGAGATAGTCATTGCCGCGCGAGCTAGTGCTCGCGGCGCCATCTCTGGTGTCGACCCTCCAGCAAAAAGTTTGCTCCCGATGGGTCCTAGTGCCTCCGGCGCAGATCCCCAGTAGTGTGAATGAGTGGTGGAGAGTCGTCCAAGAAGATCAAGAATTACGGTAGGTACGTAATTTTCATTTATAGACAGTTGTACGCAGTGTAGCAGCACTCTGGCTGCAGCTGTTCAGAACGGAATGTCTGTTACACTGCATACAGAAAAGGAAACATAATATTTTCTTTAGACTTATGCATGTTTGCAATCTGTGAATAAATGTAATCTACAAAGATTTAATAACTGCGCCTCTCTCTTTCAACCATTACATCAACCCCCCCCCCAAAAAATGACAGTTTTTCACTTGTGCTTACATAGTCTTTGTCAGTGATTCATATTTCCAACTTGTCAGATAAACTTGAGTTCACTTTTTTAAATGTCATAATTTGTCATGCTGCACAAATGAACTGCCCCATTGTACTGTAAATCATCGTAAGCAGTGTATGGTGGTAACATGCTGTTTCACAGATAATCAGGGGTTCAGGCTTACCTGGTTGCAAGCATATAAAAAAAATAAATAAATAGAAACCTCCATAAAAATGTTTTACTTTGGAACAGCATCAAATTGAATTGGAGTTTATCTGACAAATTGGAGATGGGAATCACTGACTAAAAGACTGTGTGTGAGCACAAGTAAAAAACTGCCAATCTTATCTGTGTCAGTCTTCACCATTCATCACAGATGGGTACTGGCCAGAGTTCAGGACCCCGTGGGAGTTTTTTTTTTTTTTTAAAAGGGTGGCGGGCGATGCAGCATCGGCGCCGCCCTCGGGCGTGACTGCGCGGGCTTTAGGGTTGGCTGCTAGCCGCGCCGACCACTTCGCCTACCAGTTCTTAGTCTCCCGCCATCGCCTCCTGGGAAGCTTGTTCCAGTTGTTGGGCCTTCAAGCCTGTTTCGTTCGACGTTCAGTCCGTTGGTCGCCTGCCGGTTCTGGTTCTGCCTCCACTCGACGTCGCCGGTAAGATCTTTCCTTTTATTTCAAATTCTGCGACGTCGAGTCTGTTTTGTGGTGCTTTTTTCTCCGTAGGTTATGTCTCGGTCGGAGAGCAAAAAGTTTTCTAAAACAGGTCGGCCCCCCATGCGTCGGTGCCCGTACGGCTGAAAATATTCCATTACCGACCAGCATGACCGGTGTCTCGCGTGTCTTGGCCCGCTTCACGACATGGATTCGTGCGACGCCTGCTTCTCCATGGACCGCCGCGTCCTCGAACAGCGCGTGTGGAAAGTGGGGTGAGCTCGCCCGACTTGGGTAGAGTTCGCACTGCCGAGCTGCCATTCGTGCTCTTCGGCCTTCCTCCGGGTCCCTCCCAGTTCTAACGGTCCGAGGAGGAGGGAGCCTCGGCTACTTGTAGCCTGGCCATTGCTGAGGCTTCTCCCGCGGCGCGGGAGGCCCGTCCCGCCTCCCAAGAGCGGGCGGAGGCGCCGCCACGGCAATCGCCTTCGGGGTGAAGGCTTC
Organism: Neoceratodus forsteri; assembly: GCA_016271365.2. Classification (NCBI taxonomy): domain Eukaryota; kingdom Metazoa; phylum Chordata; order Ceratodontiformes; family Ceratodontidae; genus Neoceratodus; species Neoceratodus forsteri. The sequence continues at coordinate 1,414,403,736 of CM028129.1, forward strand.
CGGTGTCGCTCCCGTGGCTTGAAGGCCGGGCCCGCCGCCGTCCTCTGGCGCCGTCGTCGGTGACATCAGAGCCTTTCGCCGCTCACAAAGCCGAGGGCTCTCTCAGTGCCGACTCGTCGCTCGTCGCCATGGGCCCTGTCTACGCCATTCGCGGCACCAACGCTGCTCGCGGTGCCGTGGGGCAGGACTGTCGGGCCTTCAGCTTCAGCAGTCGGTGCCATCCTCAATGCTGTAGGTACTCTTGGTGCTGCTCGCGGCGCCGAGGGGCCGGTCGGTGTCGCGTTCGGTACCGAGTCCGCCCTCGGGCCGACGGGGCCGCTTCGGTCCTCGGTGCTGCTCGCGGTGCCGAGGGGCCTGGCGGTGTTGTCGGCGCCGAGGTTGTTGCTAGGGCTGCTGTCGGCACCATCTCTGTCCCTGGTACTGCCCCCGGTGCTAGCGGACTTGACGGCGCCGTGGCTGGCCCTGGCTCTGGACCTTCGGCCTGAGTTGCCCTGGTGCCTTCTGTGAGCCCCGCCCGCGGGGTTGCAGAGGGCACGGGTGCCGCCTCGGGCACTGCTCTGGCTGCCGGGTCCTCTGGCAAAGTCATCTTCGCCCGCCCTCCTACTGTTTGGCTCAGAGCCTCGGACTCTACTTCTTCGGAGTCTGAGTCAGGCTCAGAGTCAGACGGGCAGTCACACCCTTCGGGGTTGTCTGCGGAGGAGGGCAACCCAGTGGTCTCGTCGATGAGTCGTAGTCGGCCCCCTACTGAGGAGCGTCAGGTAGTCCCAGAGGTTAGGGTCAGTGGTGCGACCAGCAGGCAGTGGTGCGTGCCACCATTGCTCTGCAACCTGGCCTTGGGGGTTTCTCCGACCCCTCGGTGGTGGTACCCTCCAGTAGTGTGTCTTGATCGCCCAACTTTGGGGCCCATCCAGACGCCTGCAGGAGGGGAGGTGTTGTTCCTGAGTCTCCTCAGGGGGGTCCAGAGCTGTCAGCTACCTAGGCTGGCCCTCTCGAGGAGGAGGACCTTCGACTCTGAGGGCTCGAGGGTGTGGGTCAGGCCAGCCTTTCTATGGGATCCACCTGCCCGCATGGTCAAGTGCGACTTCCATCCCTTCCCTCCGGTTCCTTGAGGGGTCCCATTCTTTAGAGGCAGGGACCGTCCTTCGACTTTTACGGCCCCGATCGCCTCACTGGGGGATTCTTCTGGGCGCAGCCAAGGCAGTGCCAATGTGGTTGTACAGTTGTCGGCTGTGGAGTCTTCCTCGACACCCTCCTCTGGCGCTCATGGTCCGCTCCCTAGCCCTGGCAGAGGTCAGCCGACTTCCTTTCTCGGCTCTGCCCCTATCCCTCTGCCATATTCTCCAGCGCTCCCAGGCATTCTTGGTCCTAGTGGCCCTCTCACCTGGGAGCAGTTCAGAGCGGTGGCTGCTTGGTTCCCTGCCTATGTTAGGGCTATGGACAGCCAGGTTTTTCAACCTCCCCCCGTGCAGCCACCCTCGGAACGTATGGTGACCTCCAGCTCCTCATCCCCCTCTTCTGGGGGAGAGGAACCCTCTGTCCATATCTCTCCGGCCGCTGATCTCTCAGAGTACCAGCGCTTCCTCGTGAGGATGCTGGAGGACCTGCACCTTTCTCCCCTGTCTGTTAGCAATCCTGAGCATGTGGCGCACGCCTTTTTAGGCGATTTTGGCAGGGCCACCCTTATGGTGCTGCCCTGGCCTGCCCCCTTTCGGGAGGCGTCCTTGCATTTCTGGCAGAGGCCCTTCTCCGGAGTCCCTGCCCCTAGGGACCTCAGCCAGAGGTATTGCGCTCCCCCGGAGTCTCCAGGTTCTATGCTTCATCTGCAGTCTGGATTGACACACCTGGACACCCCTGATGGGCTTCGCGCCCTCCACCGTGACCGGCCCCCAGATCAAGACTCCTCGGATTTTGATTTTTGGGGGAGGAGGACCTTCTACTCGGCACAATTGCTCCTTTCTATTTCAGCTCACCAGGCCCACTATGCAGCCTACAACAGGTTCTTGTGGTCCGCGCTAGGTCAGATCCTTTGCCTGACTCGAAGCAAACCAGACAAGCCATCGCGCTCTCTGCACGTGGCCTGGAGCTAGCAAGGCACCAAACGAAGGCATCTTATGACGCCAACGAGGTAGCTACCAGGGTCGTAGGGACAGCGATCTGCACTAGGAGATCGGCGTGGCTTCGTCTTTCCCGGTTGTCACCCTTGGCCCGGCGTAGGGTGATTTGCTCCGCCCACCAGGGAACATACCTCTTCTCCTGTAGGGCGAGGCGGTCATTGTCGGGCAGCTTTTTCCCCTCTGGGGACCCCGCCCACTCTCCCCACTCGGGCCTCCTCAGGCCCGGAAGGTTTCATAGTGTGTCACCCACTGAGGGCTAAGGGACTCTGTCACTTAGGGTGTAATTAATCAACACCCTTCGGGGGGCTTGGTACTCACCCATCTGTGATGAATGGTGAAGATTGACACAGATAAGATATGAAAATTACGTACCTACCTACCGTAATTCTGATCTTTCTGTGTATCTTCACCATTCATCACAACCCCGCCCCACCATCCTCCTGGGGCCTCAGTTTCTGGGTCCTCCTCTGTGACTTCTCTCCTTTGGAGTGCAGCAGGGACACACAGGGGTATTCTCCTTAAGGAGTACAGCTCGCTGCACTCCTTCTTACTACATGTCTCCACCCCAATGGGGTGGAGTTGGTAGTCTCTCCTCCTGTTCTCCTTCTGGTTTCCATCCAACTGTTTAAAAAAAAAAAAAAAACCTCCCATTTTCACCAAACATCTTTCCTGAGAGAGTATTAAGTCCCTCTACCCTGTCCTTCTCCAGAATAGCCGACTCTGCTTCTGGGGTATTTGCCAGTTATTCTGTGCCTTGAATTCTGGCAGAGAGCTTTGCTACTCCTTGTGGTTCCTATACAAATCTGGTGATGGACAAGGGTGTCGGACACCTTGTTACCTCTCACTCTCTCCTAAATTTCTCCCTTCCCTTCCCTCCTTTCCCCTCCGCCTAGAGATTGGGGCCTCACCCAATCCTCTTAGTCTCATCTTCTCTGCTGTCCTCTCAGTCGTTATTTCTCCTTTAGTTCAGTTTTTCCTTTCCTTTTCTGTCCCTTGGACTCTCTTGTCCCACCCTCCATCCCTTCCTCTTACCTCTCCGGCGACTCAGAACTGGTAGGCATGCGAGTTGACTTAGCCTAACAGCCAACCCTTGAGCGCCATGCAGTACGTCGGCCTCGAGGGCAGCGCCGATGCTGCGTCGGCTCCGCCTACCCTTTTTAAAAAAGAAAAAAAGCTCCCGTGGGGTCCTGAACTCCGGCCAGTACCCATCTGTGATGAATGGTGAAGATACACAGAAAGATCAGAATTACGGTAGGTATGTAATTTTCATTTCTAGGGACGTGGATATGTTGTTCATCCACACTTCTTGGCATGTCCCTTTCCCCGTTAATTCTTGTCAAAAGTTCTTCAAGCTAGCTCCTCCCACCCACCGGGTGGTATAACCCTCGGCTCTGCCCCATGACGCCAGATCTTCCTTTCCACTGGAATATACAGGTTGCTTCCTCTCTGCTACTGCATTTTGTACGTCCTGGCTTCAAATTCAGGGGGAGGGAATGGACAAGGAAATGATAGAAGGCTTCCTTAGAATGGCAGAAAAAGGGGAGATATTATTGATTGGGGACCTGAATATGCCAGATGTTAACTGGAGCACCTTTGCTGCAGGCACATCCAAGAGCAGGGTCATTTTTGATGCCCTACAGGGGGCATGCCTCAGACAGCTAGTATTGGAACCCACTCGGGAGGGAGCAATCTTAGACCTGGTACTCTCAAATGGGGACGGAGAAAGAATCTCAGATTTAGAAGTGGGTAGCCATCTGGGAACAAGTGACCACTAAACAGTGTGGTTCATGATAAACACGGCCATACAATCAAGCCATAGAAAAGCAAGAGTATTGGACTTTTGAAGGGCTGACTTTGGGAAAATGAGTGCCTCAGTAAAGCACTAGCAAACAGGCAAGAAGGAGGTGTGGAGGAACAGTGGGGAGTAATCAAAACAGCCATCACAGAGGCAACAAGCCTTTGTGTAAAGCAAATCAACAAAACTCAACGAAGGAAAAAAATGCTATGGTTCTCAAAAGAGGTGGCAGGGAAGGTTAAGGAGAAAAGGATAGCATTCAGGAAATATAAGGAAACACAGAAGGAGCAGGACAGAGAACTTTTATCAGTTAAAGCAGAAAGAGGCTGGGAAGGCAGTCAGAATAGCAAAGGCCCAAACCGAGGAAAGGTTAGCGAACTCTGTTAAGAAGGGGGATAAGACCTTTTATAGGTACATTAGGGAGCGAAGAAAGACCAAAGGAGGGATACTGAGGCTTAATAAAGGGGAGGGAATGTGGGTAGAGGGTGACAGTGAAAAAGCAGGGATACTGAATGAATATTTCTGCTCAGTATTCAGAAAGGAAGAGGAGGGGGAGGTACCTAAACCAAACAAGAGAAACACTCTGAAGACGGGGGTCGATACCAGTCCATTTACAGAAGAAAGGGTTCTGAAAGAGCTAATAAAATTGAAGGTGAACAAAGCAATGGGGCCTGATGGGATTCACCCAAGAATTCTAAAAGAACTAAGGGTAGAACTAGTGACACCGCTGACTACTCTCTTTAACAAATCATGGGAGGATTGGGTGGTACCTGAGGGCTGGAGGAGGGCGGATGTGATTCCTCCCCACAAAAGTGGGAGTAGGACAGAGGCAAGAAACTACAGACCAGTTAGTTTGACCTCAGTGGTAGGGAAAATGATGGAATCACTTCTGAAGGAAAGAATTGTTGAGTACCTAGAGGCTAGTGGGGCACAGGACCCAAGGCAGCATGGATTCACGATGGGAAGGTCATGTCAGACGAATCTAATAGACTTCTTTGACTGGGTGACCAAAGTAGTAGACCAGGGAGGGGCTGTAGACATGGCTTACCTAGATTTTAGCAAGGCATTTGATACAGTCCCATGCAAAGATTAATACACAAGTTAGCCAGCCTTGGAGTGGGTCCCAAGGTGGTAGCCTGGATAAAAATTGGCTAGACAACAGGACGCAAAGGGTAGTAGTAAATGGAGTACACAGTGAAGAAAGGAGGGTTACTAGCGGGTACCGCAGAGGGTTCAGTACTGGACCAGTCCTTTTAATGTCTTTACAAGTGACATTGCAGAGGAACTGAAGGAAAAGTATGTCTCTTTGCAGACGACACAAAGATCTGCAACAGGTTTGATACACAAGATGGAGTGGAAAGGATGAGAAGGACTTGTTATGTCTGAGGAATGGTCAAATGTTTGGCAGCTCAGATTCAATGCAACGAAGTGCAAGGTAATGCACCTGGGAAACAAAACCCAGGGAAGAGTACAAATGGGGGTGAGATACTGACAACAGTAAAAATGGAAAGGGACCTGGGGTAATTATATCAGATGACCTAAAGGTGGGCAAGCAATGTGAGAAGGCAGTAAGGAAGGCTGGGGATACTGGGATGCATAGGAAGAGGCATCAATAGTAGAAAACAGGAAGTTGTTATCCTCTGTATAGACAGTTGGTGAGACCCTCATCTGGATTACTGTGTGCAGTTCTGGAGACCCCATCTCCTCAAAGACATAGACAGAGTAGAGGCTGTCCAGAGGAGGGCAACCAAAATGGTGTAGTGTCTGCACCAGAAGACATACGAAGAAAGACTAAAGGAGCTTAATATGTATACCCTTGAGGAAAGGAGGGAGAGAGGGGACATGATAGAAACTTTCGGGAACCTCAAGGGAATCAACAAAGTCCAAGAGGGTGGCATCTTTCAGAAAGAGAGATGTGCAAGAACAAGGGGGCACAATTTGAAGATAGAGGGAGGACGGCTCAGAGGTAATGTGAGGAAGTATTTTTTCCACAGAGAGGGTTGTGGATGCATGGAACAGCCTCCCTGAGGAGGTCGTGGAGTCAAGAACAGTGGGGGAATTCAAGAATGCATGGGACAGACATAAGGTAGTTCTAGTGGGGGGTAGGAGGAAGTAAGCTGTTGGTTAACTAGGATCTGCAGCTTATCTGTTAGGTAGGAAAATGGGCAGACTAGGTGGGCCAAGCGGTCCTTATCTGCCGTCAAATTCTATGTGCCATCGACCGCTCCTTTGACGATTGACCTGAAGAGGTTCTGATGTGTTTCACCAATGTTATGATGCAGCAGTTTGCTGCTGTCAGGCCGTGATCGCCTGCTCCGTCGGTGCTCTTGACGTCACCCCCCATCCACCCTGTTAGGGAGTCCCCAGTGGGTCAGCCGTCTGCAGTGCCGTCTCCAGAACCAGAGGAGGTCGTTGACATTGAGGAGGAGTATCACCCTGACCTTATCCTGCCAGACGAGACAGTGGCTGAAGGTGAGGAAGAGCAGTACTACACCTCTGAGGTCTACAGCCTCCTCTGTCAGTGAGGAATCTGTTAAGCATACCCCTAGGTCTCCACCAGAGGATGCTTCCTTTTTCAACATTATGAAAATGCTGTCTGCTACCATGGGGTTCCAGACAGAGGAAGAGGATGCCACAAGAAAAGATTTGGCAGACTATCTGGAGATTCCAGAATCTCCCCCAAAGATTATTCCTCCAGTGCTTCCAGCTTTAAGAAATGCCACTATAGCAGCTTGGCACAGACCAGATGCAGTACCAGCCATGCCTCAGAGAGTAGATAAGCTCTTAAGTGCTCCCCAGGGTACTCATTACCTGGCCACTCAGGCGGAAACCGATTCTGTGGTCATTAAGGTGGCCCATGACAGGTCCAAGGTGCCCAAGCACCTTAGTTCTTTACCCCCAGACAAGAATCTCGAGGATTGACTTGTGGAGCAACTTGTTATGCCTCCCACTCCCAGGCCTGAGGATTGCGAACTACCTGTCTCATATGGTCAAGTTTCAAAATGCCAGTGCAAGAATGGGTAAGGCAGCCATCCAGGCCCTTCCTGACAGTGCCCAGAAGCAGGAGTTTCTCCACTGCCTAACAACACGTGTTAGTGGGTGTCCTGCTTTTCGTAGACAACCTAACAGACAGAGCCCAGGCTTTCACCCCCAAGGCAAACGCAGAGCCCAGCAGCCTTCACCTGCCTTCGCCTACCCAGGCCTGGCAGCAAAGCATCCTAGAGCAGAGGGCCCAGCCTCCTCCGCTGGTCCCTCCTTAGCATGACTCCTTGCTAGACCCCCCTCCTCAGTGCCTGACCCAGGAGGTGGTCGGAGGTTGGTTCTCCCTCCACTTGAATCAGTGGAGAACCATAACTTCAGATACCTGGATCTTGGAGATCATAGAGTGTGGCCAAACCCTGGAGCTCATCCAGCAGCTTCCAGATTGCCCCACTGCCACCTGCGAGTCACCCTCCAGACCACATTCCTGTTATCAGGGAAGAAGTTCAGATTCTCCTGCAGAAAGAAGCAATAGAGTGCCCATCAGACAAGGAAATCAGGGGTTCTACTCCAGGCTGTTCCTGGTCCCCAAGAAGTCTGGAGATTTGAGGCCAATCTTGGATCTAAAGTACCTCTACGTCCAATACAAAAAGTTCCAGATGGTAACTCTGCCAGGCCTCTCTCCTCTTCTCGAAGCAAGAGATTGGCTTTGCTCACTGGACATGCAGAATGCCTACCTGCACATAGCATGTTTTCCTCCCCACAGGAGGTTCCTCGTTGTTGCATTCCAGGGGGACCACTATCGATTCAAGGTGTTACCCTTTGGTTTGTCCTCTGTGTCGCAAGTCTTTACCAAATGCTTATCAGCTGTCGCAGTGGCCCTCAGGAGGGAAGGACTGTATGTCTTCCCCTACTTAGATGACTGGCTGCTCAAGGCCTCGTCCAGGTAACAGCTTCTAGTCAATCTGGAGCACACTCTCCACTTGTTCCAGTCTCTGGGCAAAACTGTCAACCTGCCCAAGTCGGTCCTCATTCCATCCCAAAGGCTTCATTCAGTACATTGGGGCTGTCCTTGATTCAGCACAAGGCAAGACCTTTCTTTCCCAAAACAGGGCAGAGTGCCTTATATCTCAAGCACAGGAAGTGGCCAAGACACGTCACATCCCCGCCAGGCTGTACCTGAGGCTCCTGGGGCTTATGATTGTGGCCATTTGGACCGATCTTCTTCGAGGGTATCTCTTGCAGCAGTTAATACTCTTGGGTCCTTGCCAGAGGGCACTTCTGTCCGTGGCAGCGTCTCATCAGCAGTGTTTGCTTAGGGGCCACCCACACAAATTACCTAATCAATTGAGCGACTGTAAAGGTGTGGGCAACCCCAGGCATCCTCAGTTCTTTTTCCCATCACCTTCAGCTCACTGCACGCAGTGGATTCGTCTTTCCATGTAAACGACGCTTCATTGATGAGGAATCTAACTGGGATCGGCTTTTCACAGCTCCCTTCCTCATCGATGATACGGACATCAAAAGACAAACCAGCATCTCTAGCCCTATTTCGAAAGTGTCGTCGTGGTAGGAAGATCTACTGTTACGACAACTATTCAGCTTGTGTTAGGTGTCTGGGGTCTTCACCTGCAGTCATTGCCAGGCATTCAACCAGGCAACCAGATGTTGACGACTACAAGAAATCAAGAGCTACCTTGTTGAGCAGAAGCTTGCTCTTCTAGAGAAGGGCACTCGCCCTAAAGACCCTTCATCGACGAACCCTTACAAGCATTCTTCAAAGCATAAAACAAAAGACAAAGAGCAGTCCTCTTCCTCTTCGAGTAGGCACTCGACAGCCACTTTTGCCAGAGGCCAACCATAGATAACCCACTCTAGACTAACATCTTAGACTTTACCAGCTCTGTCGTCGACGATGCTTTCCGATGCCCTGTCTGTGGTGTTGATGGTGCCATAAGCGGCATCTTTGGACTCTCCATTGACGGTGACCCGTCTCTACAGGTCTCTCCAGTACGTCGACGAGACCTATGTTTAGACACTCTCCTTCATTGCCATTCCAGTCGCCATTGATGACAGCTTCAGGTTATGTCATAAAAGAGAAGGGATTCTCCTTAATAGTTATTCCAAAAATTCCTCCTTCCTAGGTGGCTACCTATAGGGGTCAAGCAGATCTCCCTAGAGGACCCAATATTTACACCACAGGCTCTAGACCGCTTACTCTAGCCCGCCCTACTCCGTCGATAATTCCTTTGGCCTCCCAGAGGCAGTCAATCTCCTCTGCTTTAACAATGTCGTCCGTCAACATGGCCACCATCATTTAAACAATGTTACAGGTAATGCAGGGTGCCCAGCCACCTCCACCCAGGGAAAGGACTCGAGCATCTCTTCTCCCTCCCCAAGTGTTTTCATGAGGACAGGGACCCTTCTCTGGGAACTTACCCCAGTCCTTGGAAAAGAATTACAGTCCTGACTATGAGGAGGACTTTCAAGATTACTTTGACCCAGAAGAGGGTTCTCGCCCTCCTTCTACGGCCTCAACCATTTTCTCTCTGGATGAGGATGCCACCTGACAGACCACAGCCTCTCCTCCGGATGACCCTTCCTTCCATGACATGATGGCCCAGATACAAAAGGCCATGGGATTTGCAGCTACCAAACAGAACAAGCAAAGAAGAGACATGGCAGACTACTTGGAGCTCCTGCAGGAGCCAGTGGTCGTTGTACCGCCCTTAATTCAGACGTACCAGAACGCTGTTCTGGCAGCATGACATCAACCCTATGCTGTACTGGCAATACCTAGGAAGGCTGACCGATTGTACCAATCCCCAGTTGACCACTCTCTTGTTTTCGGTGACACCTGAAGTGGATTCAGTGGTTATTAACTCTGCTCATGATAGGAGCAGGCGACCCAGACATACGAGTTCCTTACCTCCTGATAGAGAATCCTGATGCTTGGACTATATAGGAAAAAAGGTCTACCAAGCTGGTACCATGAACTTAAGAATCCTTAACTATATGGGACCTGTGGTCAAGTACCAGCGTACACTGTGGTCCTCTGCTATTGATTTGGTCAACAAGCTACCTCCTTCCCAGGAAAAAGAACAGCTTTTGGCCACCATCTCTACCGGCAATGCCATCTCCCAACATCTGTTACATTATGGCTATGATGCTGTGGACACCTCAGCCCAAACTTCGGCCATGGGAATCACCCTCAGATGACACGCCTGGCTTAGGGTTTCGGGTTTCACTCCAGATGTACAACATAAAATTCTAAATGTCCCTTTCAATGGCACAAAACTCTTTGGCTCAGAAATCCAGACTCTTCTGGACAACCTCCAAGCCTCAGGTAGGACACTACAAACTGTCCATGGCATGTACCATGCCTCCCAGCAGTCAGGACAACACTGTTCCCAGTCGTCCTTTCAGTTTTCGATGCCCTGGTAGACAGAGGGGCGGCTACAAACAGTCTACTCGTGGATGACACCTATCTCAACCCACGTCCAGAACCACTACCTCCAGCTCAGAAGGCTCCCGGTCCAACCCCCACCCTACCCCCGTAGGGTCCAGTCAGCCTCCTACTTTCTGACTTGACAGTGCTTTGCCCCAGCTTCCTCTTGCGCCTCAGAAGCTGTAGGAGGTCACTTTGGCCCCTCCACCTAGAGGCCTGGCGAAACATCACTGCAGACGAATGGGTTCTCCAAATAATCCAGAAAGGACACACGCTGGAATTTACATCCATACTATCCCGTCACCCCCCCCCTCCCAAAAGAAATTTGGTCTTGTATCCAGAAGAACATCTACCTATACTGGGGGAGGAACTAAATGTCCCGATTCAAAAACAAGCTGTTACACGTGTTCCCCTATCAGAACAACACAAGGGGTTTTACTCCCATTTTTTTTCTTCTTGTGCCCAAGCATACAGGGGACTTGCATCCCATCCTGGACTTCAGACATCTGAATCTATTCATTCATTACAAGAGGATCTCCCTGCACTAAGTCTCCATCACTCATTCACACTATTGGGATAGCGCCAGAGATGCTAGGACCAAGCGGGAACCAAACGTTTTCAGAAGGGTCAGCGCCGAGACAGGACCACGCATGCATGGCACCATGAGACTAGCTCGCACCTGTGTAGGCTATCTCAGCGGCGACCCTCCAACCGCCTCAGTTCCTTTTCTCCCTCTGCTGAGTGCGCTTGGATGTCGACATCGCTCATCTGCCGGAGTCAGAGTTTTCGTCTATACAACAGCAGCTTTTAGTGTTTAATTTAACATTTTAGTAGTATTAAAGTCTTATTTTACGAACAAGAAAAGAAGATTTTGAAGAAAAGGAAAAGGAAATTCTCACCTGCCATCAACGGAGTCATCCTTAGACGGTAGCGGTGATGGTAGGAAGACTTCGTTTGAAAGTTATGGCAGAGGGGCTGTGTCCGGTCTGCTACACTTTGATAAATGGGTGGGGTCTGACTATGGACAGTCCTTTGCTTGGGGAGGACAGTCCACCGAAGCACAAATTAGCGTTTCCGGGGATCCGGCTCCACTTTACCTCAAGCTCTTCTTCCTCGTTGGGGGAAGAAGAACCGGTGCCGCTCAAGGTTGCCCTCTGGTACGTCTGCACAAGGATTGTTAGTCGGAAGGGGTGATAGGCCTGTACCAACTTTGGTGGGTTCCCCTTGGCCCCACTCCTAACGGCCGGATTCTTTGACTCCGGACTCCTCCTCTGTCCTTGTTGGAGCTCCAGTGAATAGTTTCACTTCCGGGCTGCTCCTACAGAGCAGGGGGTTCGACTTCTATCCATTTTTCCTGGCCACTGTTCCTGATTTCGGGGCCTCTGGGCCTCGGAGCCACTGGACTGTGGCCGGGTCGATTGGATCAGGACGAGCGCAGTGCCCTCTTGGTGCTTTCGCCATCATGTCGACCCCTCATGCCTACCCCCCTTCTCTCTTTACATGCAGGGGCCGGCACAGGTAGCACCTTTTTCCTTCTCCCCTTCTTCTCAGGATTCTCCATTGGCATTCCTACGATGGTGGTGGTGGTGTTCTGGCGCTGTGCCCGACGCCATGGGTGGCGCCGCAGGTCCGGTGCCGTGGCTGCTGGTTTTGGTGTCGGTGCTGTGGGTGGCACCACTGGTTTTTGGATCGGCGCCAGGAGTCTGCGCTGTCACTCTGTGCGACGCCGTGGGTGCTGTTGGTGCCAGTGGTTGCCACTGGCGGTGCCGCGGGTGTCTCGTGGCGCTGTGGACACCCATAGGTGGTGCTGGGCACTCACGAGTTCTGTGGGTAGCGCCTTGGGCACCCATTGGTGCCGTGGGTGGTGCTGCAGGCACCCATGAGTGCCATGGGTGCCACAGGTGCCCTCTGGTGCCATTGCTACCATGAGTATCATGGGTGCTGTCGGGTGCCATTGCTCTCATGGGTGCCATGGGTTTCGGGGGTGCGCTCGGGTGCCATTGCTGCCATGGGTGCTGGGGGTACCTGCGGGTAGTGTTGTGGGTGCCCTTGGGTGTCATTCAGGTTGGCATAGGTACTGCTTGGTACCCGCCTGTGCTACAAGTGATGCTGGTGCCGCAGGGGTGCCATTTGGTGCTGTCCAGCAGAACTAGTGGCGGATTTCCGTCTACAGACCTCTTCTTCTGCAGAACTTGTGGCAAGATGTTTTCCACAGAATGAAGTCCTGTTCTGTGGGTTATTTTTCCACACATCTTAGTGAGTGGCGGTCTGCGTGGGATCTTGTGACATCCAGTGGTTTTCCGCTGATGGAACTCTTCTGTACTGTTCTGCCAGCGGACTCTGTCATTCCGCTCAGCACTTTCTCGGCTCCCTATGTGGTGCCAAGGTCCTCGACGTCCTTCCTGGTGGTGGAGTCTCTAGTGGCTCTTACCTAGACCTCCCCTAGGAGTCCTCCTGGGGTAGAAATGCATCTAGATGAGTCTCTCCCTGCCCTTCTGGTCAGTGATATAGTGGATAACTCATTTTATATACTGAAGGGCACGCCCTCTCTATCATCAGAGTCCATGATGGAAGATCTTTTCAGAAGTTCCTAAGTAATGGGGTCCACCATAGTATTCAGACTGCATCTGTGGATCATACACCTCTGCGTCTAGACTCTTTGAGCCGTCAAGACAATTACACTCTGTGGAACATTCTCATTCAGTGGTCGGGAGCCGCACAGACACTTTCGCTCCTTTGATAGGGGTATATAGTCCCCTTCTTATACTGCCCCTTTGGTGGCTTCTTCGGCACAGGTGGTTAACATCTCTTTAGCTGTGATTATTAGTCCGGTCACGATTTCAGTTATGGACGCTCAAGCTCCTCCTGCCCCTAAGAGGGATGACATCTTCGTCATTTTTGTATCAGGCAATCCTTGCGAGATAGCAGCTTGAAACCTTGTCAGGCTCAGACTAATGGTAAAAAAAAAAAAGTTAAAATGATCACAGGACAGGACCTAGCCGAAATTACCCGATACCACACTTTTGAATCTAGTCAGGTTCCGCCTCAGCACCTGAGGCGGTTGTCTCTAAACTATGGTAAAGAGTACCTGACTTCTACTCCTAGGGGAGTACGATCCAGCAGAGGTATGGGTTATCTCTTTTCTCCAAGAGAGATTTCTCTTATTCCGAGATATTTCCTAGACCTAGGCGACTGCCCAGTCCGTTGGTCCCCCTTTTTTATCAGGCTTTCTTCTCTTGATCAGAGCCTCACAGCAACAGAAGTGATTCTTCAGCGAGTCGGAACTTAGGTTCCTACTTCTTTGCTTGCTTCAGCTTAACAGACGACATGCTCCTTTCAAACACCATGAAGTCTTGCTATATTATAACAATAGCAGCCAGCCACTGCAGCTGAACTGCCCCGGAGAGGAAGGAGTTAACTCCAGAAGATCTGGAGTTCTACAGCACGAGGGCGCTGTGCTCAAAGCTCTATCTGGCAGTTTCAAATGAAACTGTCAGATTCTTTACTCCGCTTCACTGAACAGTCGCTCCGAGATCAGCTCCTTCAGCTCGGTTCATTCCGGTTTAAAGAGTAGTTTTCGGTTCATTTGAACGGCAAAGTCATTATTTTTACCGTATTTCGGTTCTAAAGCCTCTATCTGGTAAACGTAAGTACAAAAATTCAAGTCTGTGTGGAAATTAATTATCGTCCGGTTTGAACCGATCGCTGGTTTTTCTGTCTTTTAAAACTGTACTGTGGGTTTTAGAGTGCGGTTCCCGGTTCTTATCGGTTCTAAAAAACGAATTATTACGGTTTTTTCAAATACCTGACACGTTAGGAACCGATAAGGGTGTCTTGCCTGGCACTGCCATCAAAAGGGCAAGTTTTTGGTTAGGCTGGCATTATGTCTGAGAAACCCAAAAGAAAACTGGGCCCACTGGGTTTCAACACTGTGATGTCTGTGGGGACGCCTTGGCAAGGCTGACCCACACACCACTTGTGTCTATTGTCTGGGGCTGACCACCTCCTGTCAGACTGCCAGGTGTAAAATTTCCTGCAGCCACCCTGGAGAAGAGATTGGGCGGCTCAGGGAACGGAGAGGCCAAGAAGTCCGCTGACCGATGGCCAGCCCAGTTCAGTACCCACTGGACCAGAGGGAGTGCCTCTGACCAGGGCGAGACTTCTCGAGAAGGAAGACTGGTTCAGAGGAACCAGTCCCAAGTAAAAAGACAAAGAAATCAGGAGGTTTGGAGTCCAGAATTGTGTCTCCAACTGCTGCAGAGATAGCTAAAGCCATTCAGATTGTCCAGTCACTGTCTCAGGATCTGTAGACCACCAACAGTTGGTAAAAGGTTGGTTCGTTCAGTCCCAGTGGTTCAGGATTTTGAAGTTGAGGATTTTATGAACACAGGAGGGGAGGAGGAATTTGATCAATATATGTGTGGCTGGGAGGTCTGGACGTGCCCATCGAACCGGCATTTCTCCAGACAGACCTTTAGAATCTCCCCATTCTGTCTGAGTCCCCTTCTTTCTTATTTTTAAAAGGTTGCAGAAACCCTCCAGCTTCCTTTAGAGGAGGCTGTGGATGACCAAGAGGAGCCTGATTATGTGGAAATGATGGATATTCCAGAGTCTAGGAGGTTGTCTATTCCTTTGCATAAGTCATTTAGGAAGCAAACAACAAAGATTTTAAAATCCTCATTCTGTCCCTCCTGTAGATAAAAAATGGACAGAAGGTATACTTTGTCAGGCTCGGATACAGACTTCCTATTGAGCAGTGTAGTCATGTAGGTGTGGTACAAGCTGCAGCCTGTGACAAGGCTAATATTCCTCTGGCCTCACATCCTCCTGATAAGGATTCTAGGAAGATTGATGCCATGGGAAGAAACAGTATATGGCAGCTTCTTTGGGACTCAGGCAGGCAAATTATATGGCTTATGTGGCTAGATATCAGAAATCTAGGTGGGACACAGTGTTGCAGTTAGCCAAGCAGGCCCTTGGCCAGCTGGCTAGTGAGTTGGAACAGGTGGCTGCTGATGGCATTGAAGCCTCTAAAGTTCAATTTCATACTGCTGTTGATGTTAATGATGTTTCCTCTAGGGTCATAGCCACTTCTGTAGCTTCCCGTAGGTTGGCATGGCTCAGATGCACTAATCTGTCCCAAGATACTCAGTCAAAGGCTATGGATTTTCCTGTAGTGGGAAATTCTCTGTTTGGGGAGCAAACAGAAAATTATATGAAAAAGATGGATGAATACAGAACTACCTACAAAAGTGCCCAGGCTAAGGAGAAGCATGCCATGCCACAAAGGCATGCTCCCAGAGGTAGGGGCAGACCCTTTTCCAGGCCTTTTTACCAATTTCAAGCCTCCTCTGCTGTCTCGCAGAGGGGTTTCTTCAGAGGCAGGGGTAGACGTGGCGCTAGTAGACCGTCTCCTTCCCCTCAGCCTAAGGCTGCTGCTAAGCAGGCACCCTGATGGGGAGCCCAGGGCCGATTCTCCTGTACCAGTGGGGCAGGTTGGCCTATTTCAGCCAGAGCTGGCTGTCCCTAACTTCGGACAGATGGGTTCTGGAGGTAATAGCCAGGTCTGGTTCTCAGCTTCAAATATTTTCCAAAGATGAGAGCCAGGCATTTCCACCTGCAAGTCCTTCGAAGCCCTTGCTTTGGAAGCAGAGGTTTTTCTTCTGGTCTGCAAAGCAGTGGAAAGGGTTCCTCCTTGCCATCAGGGCAAGGAGCTTTATTCAAGATACTTTCACCCCAAAAGACAGGAGAATGGCGGCCCATTCTGGATTTAAGATACTTGAACAAGCATCTGTTGAAACCAAAGTTCAAAATGTTAACCCTAGCAATGATATTGCCTTCCTAAGGCCAGGGGACTGGCTAGCTTCCCTGACCTCAAGGATGCCTATTTTCATGTTCTGATCAGGCCTTCCCACGAAAGTACCTCAGGTTCGAACTGCCCTCAGGCCACTACCAGTTCAGGGCAATGCCCTTCGCCCTACTCTGCCTAAGGGTATTCACAAATGTCTCGCTGTAGTAGTGGCTCAATTAAGAAGGCAAGGGTTGTTGTGTTTCCCTACCTGGACGACTGGCTCATTGTGGGTCAGTCTCCAGGTCAGGTGAAATCCCACTTACAAGTCACCCAGCAGCTTCTCACTTCTCTGGGATTTCTGCTAAACTTACCAAAGTCAGTTCTGGAACCAGTTCAGGCCCCTAACTTTCATAGGCGCAGAATTGAACACAAGGTTAGCCAGGGCCTCTTCCCCGGAAAGGGTGGACAGACTCATCGCCTGGCATCCTCCTTTCACCCTGCGGGTCTCTCGACCAGCAAGGCATTTCCTGCAATCCTCGGACACATGGCTGCTTCCACAGCTGTTGTGCAGGGAGCAAGATTCCAGATGAGGACATTCAGTTCCATTTGAGGGCCTATTGGTCTCAGAGGAAGGACCCCTTACCAAATTGGTCCCAGTTACTCAATCCCTGATCCTGGCCCTACACTGGTGGCAGGATCAAAGCAATCTGAAACAAGGGGTTCCCTTCATTCCCATTTCTCCCTCCTCACCCTCACCACGGATGCCTCCCTGTTAGGGTGGGGGCTCACCTAGGACCTTACCACTCAGGAGGTGTGGTCTCCTCAGGAATCTCTGCTCCACATCAATCTTCTGGAACTCAGAGCTGTCTTTTTAGCTCTTCGATCTTTTCAGATTCTGTCCAGAACAAAGTGGTTCAAGTCAGGACAGACAATACCACCACAATGTGGTACATCAATGAAGGGGCACCTGTTCTTCAGCCTTGTGCACCAAGCAATGAAGTTGTGGTCTCTGGCTTATTCCCTGAACACCTCCTGATAGCGGTTCATCTCCCAGGGAAGGACAATGTGCTGGTGGCGCCCTCAGCAGAATTTCTCAGGGCCATGCCAATGGGCTCTGAATCCACAAGTACTGGGGTCCGTCTTTGCCAGTTGGGGCACTCCTCAGATAGATCTTTTCGCGCCCCAGACAACCACCAACTTCCTCTTTTTTGCAGGCCTCCAGTACTGGGCTCAGTCCTCTGGATGCCTTTCGTTGGATTGGAAAGGAAGTTCCTGTATGCTTTCCCCTCTTCCTCTCCTTTTCAGGGTACTAGTGAAAATCAGATCTCAACCTTGCAGAGTGATTCTGATTGCCCCAGATTGGACCAGACAGCCCTGGTACCCTCTGCTCCTGTCCCTGGCAGTCCACTCCTGCCCTGAGCCTGCCCAGAGTTCACGACTCTACTGGCCTGTGCACAGGGGAGAGTGTGGTATCCGGACCTCAAGTCCCTCCACCTCAATGCTTGGCTCTTGAGGAGCTAGGACTTGTTGATTTACACCTTTCTCAAGGTGTTATGGATATTTTAAAGGCTTCAAGGAAGCCTTCCACTAGGGCCACTTATAATTCTAAGTGGAAGAGGTTTTCCATCTGGTGCTCTGAGAGGCAGATTACCCAGAATCTGCTGATCTTCCCATTCTTTGGACTATTTGGTCCATCTGAATTCCTTAGGCCTTAGACCAGCTACCCTGAAGGTTCATCTGGCAGCTGTCTCTGCTTTTGTGTCAGCAGGAAGCCTGCCCCTTCTTCTCACCCTGTGTTCTCCAAGTTTTTAAAGGGTTACTTCACACTAACCCTCCTTTCGGGAACCAGCTCCGCCTGGGACCTGAATATTTGCATTGCTCTAGTTAATGCAACCTCCTTTTGAGCTCTGTCTTCAGCAGAACTCAAGTATTTAACTTGAAAACCGTTTTTCTAGTAGCTATCACCTCTGCTAGACGCATAAGTGAGTTACAGGCCCTGTCAGTGGAAGAAGATTTTATCTCTTTCCACAGAGATAAGGTAGTCCTTAGGACTAATAGAAAGTTTTTGCCTAAGGTGGTTTCTGATTTCCACCTGAATCAATCTATCTCCTCCCAGTATTTTTCACTGAGCATTCTTCCTCAGGTGAGAGGAGACTGCACAGCTTGGATCTCAAAAGGGCATTAAGTTACTATCTAGGCTACTAGGAGGTCATAGGTTCAATCCTCCAACTGTTTCTTACCTATGGCGGAGGTTGGCAAGGGAAACCTGCCACTAAGAGAACAATTGCAAGGTGGATTGTTTCTTGTATCCAATTTGTTATCAGAAACTGGGTAGAGTACCCCCCTCAGGATTGAGGGCCCACTCCACCAGGGTAGCTGCCTCCAGCGGCTGCTAGAGACATTCCTATTCTGGAGATTTGTCACTGCTACCTGGAAGACAGTTCACACCTTTACCAAGCATTATTCCTGGATATCCAGTCCAGGAGATGTTCGGTAGTACAGCTGTGCTTCAGAGCTATTTCCTAAGTAGGTTCTGACCCTCTCCATGGAGGTACTGCTGTGTAATCTGTTATTGTTATAATATAGCAAGACTTCATGGTGTTTGAAGAAAAATTACTCACCTTAGTAATTGCTTTTCTTCTCATGGAGTCTTCTATATTATAACCACCTCCTCCTGCCCTCTCAGAACTCCTACTTGTAGAGGTGGCAAATTGTGCAAGCACTGTGTCATGCCATTTAGTTTTCCCTAACCCTGTTTTCCTTGGGTTAGGGATCTAGATTGTTCTTTTAGGTTATTTTTTATTGCCCCTTCTTGGACTTGAGTCTTGGGGAAGGGGTTCATATGTGCTTGTCAAGGGTGGTAAAGCGAACTATAATACCATCAATCTTTGTTGTTATGGTTCTGGGTGTTTCTTTGTTGTTTATATTGTTGTTATTACTACTAGTAGGTAGCCATAGGCTAGTGTAGTTTTCCACACAGACTTTTTCCGTCCTTTGATGTTGGCTTCAAAGATCTGACAGTTTCATTTGAAACTGCCAGATAGAGCTTTGAGCACAGGGCCCTCGCGCTGTAGAACTCCAGATCTTCTGGAGTTAACTCCTTCCTCTCCGGGGCAGTTCAGCTGCAGTGGCTGACTGCTATTGTTATAATATAGCAAGACTCCATGAGAAGAAAAGCAATTACTAAGGTGAGTAATTTTTTCTTCTTGACCATAGGTCAAGTAGGTCTTTTTCTGAGATGGCTTCTCAAATATTTACACCATCGGTTCCTGCGCACTGGTTCCATGCCAGTCGCACACAAAGCTATCCTCTCCAAGTACATGACGGAGCTGTGATGTTTGTTTTTCAGCAAAGCAAACTAGAGCCCTTCCTTCTCCCTTCAGGGAGGCAGGAGTGAGTGGTGCCTCACTGCTTTGAGTCACTTTTGCCACTATTCAGTCACTTTCAACGAATGGGTTAGCCCTAACTTGGTCCTGCTGTGTCCCTCCTCGACGCACATCTGCCTCTATGTGCCTTAGACATCCAGCCCCTGTGATGGAGACTGTCCAGGAAGATCAACAATTATGGTAAGTACGTAATTTCCATTTCCGGATGGTCACACTGGCCTCCATCCTTCCCATCCTGAAACAAGGGGGACTGGCTGTGCACCCTAGACATGAAGGATGCTTACTTGCATATCCCCATCCATCCTGCTCACCACCGGTTCCTCCTATTTCACCTATTAGGACAATAGTACCAGTTTCGGGCTCTTCCCTTCGGGCTGTCCTCTCCCTGAGAGTCTCTACCAAATGTCTAGCAGTGGTAGCAGCCGTACTATGACAGCAAGGGCACTTCGTCTTCCCATATCTAGATGACTGGTTTATCAAAGGACCCTCCAGAGATGCCCTCCTGTCCTGCCTGCGGGCCACTCTTCAGCTATCCAGTCCAAAAATCAGGACTTTCGACACCCTTATAGAAGTCACTCCCGCCCTTTGCAGTGCCCTACAGTGGTGGACTCTTCATCACCACCTCAGTCCAGGGGTCCCTTTCCAATCTCCTCCAACACAAATCCTAACTACAGGCGCTTCCAGTCATGGGTGAGGAGCCCATCTTGGCCCCTGTCAGACCCAAGGTCAATGGGACCCTGTCATGGCCTCTCTCCATATCAGTCTTCTGGAGATGAGGGCTGTTCACTCTCCCTTACTTCATGCCAGGCCCTGTCCTGATCCAGACAGACAACACCTCTGTGGTGTACTACCTCAACAAACAAGGGGGGACCAGATCCCTTAAGTCTGCAAAGAAACCACTCAAGTATGGGACACGGCCCTACAACTGAATTTCACACTGACAGCCGTCCATCTACTAGGTTGTCACGGTACTTTGGTGGACTCCCTCAGTCGCCACTCTTGGAATCACGAGTGGACTCTGCATCATGACGTCCTGTACACCATCTTTCAGGCCTGGGGTACCCTAAGGTTAGATCTCTTTGCCTCCCTGGAGAACCATCACCTCCCCATATACTATTCCGTTATCCCGAACAAAAGGGACAATCTACACATGCCCTGTCCCAAAACTGGACAGGACTGTTCTTACATGCTTCTTGCCCCCGTACCCCTCAGTCAAAGGACCTTGCTGAAATTGCAGCTACAGCCAGCCTCAATGGTCCTCATTGCCCCACTCTAGCCTTGTCAAATTTAGTTTCCTCTACAACTACTGCTGGAAGTGGCTGACCCAGTACCACTGCCCCTCCGCCCGGACCTGTTGACTCAACACCAAGGGATTCTGTTCCACCCCAGTCTGAGGTTTCTGCACCTTCTCGCTTGGCTCCTAAGGATGCTTTTATAGCTCGCCTCAGTGTCTCCTCATCAGTGGCAGATATACTGTTTGCATCCCTCAAACCATCCACCAGACAGAGCTATAACTCCAAATGGACACGATTTGCCTTTTGGGCAAACTCCAAAATCCTTGAACCCTTTCTCGTGCCCTTTAATGGATGTCCTCGACTACCTGTCCTCTCTCGCCTCTACAGGCGTGAGCTACTCCTCTATTAAAGTCCTCTTTGCTTCCATATCTGCCTTCCATGAACTTTTGGAAGGTAAACTACTCTCTCAACACCATCTAGCAAAAATGTTTTTTTTTTGTTTTTTTTTTAACTTTGATTAATATTTTATCAATAACAGACATACAGTCGCATTTACTAACTTTGGATATAGCACAATTACATTTGTAACCGAGAGGGCGCCACTCCTCTTAATACAATCTAGTAGTCCATCCAAAATTAAAAGATACGTCATGTGGGGGTAATCCTGACATGAGATCCGTAAGAAATATCAAATAAATCAAAAACTGTGTAATGAATCCAGGACCAGCATGGTATTGTTCCAGATGTCTCAGTAAATTTTACAGTCCTTATACCTTCATCCCCCCATGGGGGCAGAAGAGATCCACCATGCTATTTCAAAAGTAAAAGCACTATAAAGTGTAAAAACGCTAATTGCTAGAAAAACTACAACCCCCCCCCTGAGTACAACCTTATTCAGGAACTTTACACTTTATCTTAACTTAACAAACTACTATGTGCATCATCTTAAACAATAAAACTTAACAAGCGCTAAAAAAATGAGTAATGTAGTTGTCTCATCTTAATCATTAAGTTAGGCACTTCAGAATTTAAACTAGAAATGCCAAGACTGTTTTAAGAAGGAGGCATATGAATATTGTCAATCACTCCCCAAAGTTTAGTTAAAAGATTTAATGTCTGAGCCATACAGTCAGTAGCAAAGACAAGACTGCATGGTCAGACCACAGAATTATACTTCCTCTACATACAAAGGTAGAAAAAAACTGTAGTTCAGCCCAGGCTAAACTAAGGCTCAAGTGTCTTCTTCATGGGGTGAGGACTCTTCTCTGGGCTTAGTCACATTCTTTTGACACCATTTTAAAGCGTCGGAGGGATAAGAAAAGAGAAAAACCTTTCCTCGGTGGGCTATCCTTAGCCGCTCAGGGAATACCTTTCCATGCGGTACTCCAGCCTCTTGGAGCATTGCATGGGCCCCTTCAAACTTTTTACACTTCTGTCGGGTGGCATACCCGATATCTGGGAACTTCCGAATCCACTGGCCATCAAATAAAAGCATTCGCTTCTACCGAGCCATTGCCAGAAGATGGTCCTGGGATCCCACCTCGTCAGTTACTACAACAACAGTTCGTGGAGCCTCAGGATTGTCTGGACGGCCCCTTGGGGTAACTCAGTAAGCCTTCTGAAACCTTTGAGCCTTAGGAGCCACCTCTTCACCAAGCTGTTACAGTATCCAATCTAGTAAAAATAACAGGTGGTCTCCCTTAGCACGCTCCAGCAGACCCAAGAAGCATAAGTTTGCAGCTCGAGCTTGGTTCTCCAAGGTCTCCAATCTGGATTTCAGGTGCCCATTTTCTTTAATTATGAAAGTCACTGCCCCATTGCTGTGTCAGCTCTCTTGGTGGCCTCAGATGTAGCTAGGTTTACCGATTCCATCGAGGACTTGATACCAGCAACCCTGTTAGTTAAATTATTACATTTATCAGTGAGTCCCGCCACCATAGAGATCAGGCTGTTGATTTTTACTCCGTGAGACTGCAAGGTTTCTTCTCCCTTGTCGGTTCCCTCCTGGTCGCGGCCCTGTGTCAACCACGTGGTCGGAGCTCTGGTAAAGGTCTTTGATTTAACCCCATCTCCTGACGCCTTATCCTTTTTAGGATTTCCCATTTTAGCGAGCAACTTCTGAAGCACACTGCTACATAAAATAAAGTTGTTTAGTTCCCGAAAAAGCAAGTTTAAAACTATATTGGCCCCAAAGAAATGCAGAGCTCTATTGAGATGCAGCCATTTTGCTCAGGCTCCACAGCGCCCCCAGCAAAAATGTTTTTAAGAGGTATGTTACACCTCAAACCCCCTATCAAGAGACCCGTTCATCCATGGGACCCAAACTTTATACTAGAGGAAATGACCCTTGCTCCCTTTGAGCCAGCAGCTTCCTGCAACCTCCATTTCCTAGCTTGGAAGACACACTTTTTAGTAGCCATTACTTCAGCTCAGCATATGTCAGAGCTGCAAGCGCTACTGTGTAGAGAACCATACCTGGTTTTCCACAAGGACAGGGTCTCCCTATGCACCAACCCATCCTTCTTTCCCAAGGTGGTGTCAGAGTGTACTCTAAACCAGTCAATCAAATTCATAAATCATGAATCAAAATCATAAGGAGGCAGTATAGCGCAGTGGTCTAAGGCTCTGAGCTGCAAATTTGGTGACATCCAGCAGACCAGACCTGGGTTTGAATCCCACAGTTTCCACCTGCATACTGTGTGACCCTGAGCAAGTCACTTAACCTCCTTGTGCTCCCAGGTCGCTCCTGTAAAAAAGCTTTCAGCTTAGTATGCTATACCTGGTTAAACAACTAAATAAAAAAAAAAAAAAAAATTTACCTGTCCTCTTTCCTGAGTACGACAATCCAGGGGAGTCCCTGCTGCACACCCTGAATGTTCACTGCATTCTCTGATAACACACGTCATGCACCAAGTCTTCCAGACGGACATCCCAACTTTTTATGTCTTTTGCCTGATCCAAAGAGGGCCTCCCTGTTACTAAACAAACCCTCTCTAACTGGTTAGCTCACTGTATAACATTCTTTTATAACAAATGCAGTAAAACACTACCTGGAGCTGTCCACGCACACTCCACCAGAGCTATGGCTGCTACAGCGGCTTGCTTTAAAGGGGTGTCTATCACTGACATCTGCAATGCCGCTGCATGGTCCAAAATACATGCCTTCACGAAGCATTATAACCTGAACTTTGCTTCTAGACGCCGGACCACTTTCGGACACGCTGTCTCACAAGGTCTCCTGTCCTTAGGTTTCCACCCATCATTTCCTTACTGCTTGGGAATCATCCCAAGAGTATTACCTGCTGCAAGAGATACCCTCGAAGAAGATAGTACAGTTGCGTACTTAACATAACAGTAGATCTTCGAGAGGATCTTTTGCAGCAGGTACGATCTCTCCTCCTCCGCCCTCTAGAAGAGCAATCTTATTTCCAAATAATAAAAAAAAAAAAACGAGATACCTAGTTGCTTCTCGGTTTCCCTCAGTTCTCGCTCCGTGAGCTGAAGCTAGCAGGGAACTGAGGATGCCTGGGGCCGCCCACACCTTTATAGTCGCTCAGTTGATGAGGTCATTTGTGTGGGCGTCCCCTAGGCAAACACTGCTGATGAGAAGCTGCCGTGCACAGGAGTACCCTCTGGCAAGGACCCAAGAGTATTACCTGCTACAAGAGATCCTCTCAAAGATCTACTGTTACAGTAAGTACACAACTGCACTTTCCGCTGGCCAGGCTCCATATGCGTACCTTGCAGTGAATCCTCAGAGTGCAGTGGGACCAGCGGTTGGACAAGCTGGACCAGCTGATCTTAGTCTCCTCTCCAGTAGTCAAGGCACTCCAGTTGTGGATGGGTCCCCCACCCCCAATCTTCTACAAGGGGTTCCATTCCAGATTTCCTCCCCGACTCCGATCCTAACCACAGATGCGTCGGGTCTGGGCTGGGGAGCCCACCTGGGTCCCTTCCAGACTCAGGGGTCCTGGTCCCAGTGGGAAGCTGTCCTCCATATCAATGTCCTGTAAATGAGAGCAGTGCTCTATGCCATGCTGGCCTTCCAGAACCACTTAGTCCCAGGCCAGTTATTGGTACAGTCAGACAACCAGAGTGTTGTCTACTATGTCAACAAGCAGGGCGGCACTCATTCCTACCCCCTATTCAGGGAAGCAATGATAGTGTGGTATTGGGCACTAGACCACGATCTGACACTCTCGGCAGTCCACGTCCCAGGCATCCTAAACATTCTGGCGGACAGTCTCAGCTGGACTCAGTCCAACATGTACGATTGGAACTTCTCTCATCTGTCACAGAAGATCTGCTCAACAGATGGGTTCGTCCAAAGTTGGACCTTTTTACATCCCCACACAACGCAAAACTGCCCAATTTTTGCTCGCAAGATCCAGGGCCTGGAGTTTTCTGGTGAGATGCATTGTCCCTGTCTCTGAGCGGGAGATTCCTGTATGTATTTCCTGTGTTTCCTCTGATACAGAGGGTACTGGTCAAGCTGCAAATGGAGGGAGCCATGATACTCGTAGCCCCATTCTGGCCTTGCCAGATGTGGTTCTCTCTTTTTCAGCAGCTGGCGGAGGAACCTCTGGTCCCTCTGCCCCTTTGCAGGAATCTTCTGACCCAGGATCACAGTACTCTGGTCCATCCCAAGCTCAGATCCCTCCATCTGCATTTGTGGCTCCTGAAAATGTAGCCATTGCCATATCTGGAGTCTCAGACAGGGTGGAAGACATTTTGGTTGCTGCTCACAAGCCTTCTACTTGTGCCACCTGTGCCATGAAGTTGAAGCAGTTTGCCATTTGGGTCACCAAATGCTCCCTAGACCCTTTTACCTGCCCAGTAAGGCATATCCTGGACTACCTGATTTCTTTGTCTGACTCAGTCCTTCAGTATTCTACCACTAAGGTCCACCTTCCAGCCATATCTGCATTCCATGAGCCTGTGGGTGTCCGTGCAGTTGCTCAGTTGGATGTTTCCCGTACCTTTCTGCAGGGCATCCTTCATCTGAAACCCCCAATCCGTTCCCCCATCCCGGCTTGGGACTTAAATTTTATTTTGGAAAAGTTAACCCTGTCTCCTTTTGAACCTATCACGATTTGCGATTTGCATTCTCTGCCGTGGAAATGCTCTTTTTAGTTGCAATTACTTCTGCTTGAAGAAATTCAGAGCTTCAGGCCCTCTGGTATGAGGAGCCCTATTTGATTTTTCACAGAAACAGGGTGTCTTTACGCACAAATCCCAAGTTTTTGCCTAAGGTGGTTTCTGAATTTACACTCAATCAGTCTATACACCTTCCTGTCTATTTTCCAGAGCATGCCAATCCAAGGGAAGCACTGCACAGTACACTAGATGTGCACAGATCTTTGAAATATTACGTGCTTAGGACTAAGGAATCTAGAAAGTCCAAGCAGTTATTTGTTTCTTTCGCCCCAGGCAGAGAGGGCGTTGCAGTTTCTAAGCAGTGTTTATCCAGATGGTTAGCAAATTGCATTGTGTTTTGCCATAATAAGCATGGCACGGAGTTGCCTGTTTCTGTCAAAACTCATTCCTCCAGAGGCATGGCTACCTCTGTGGCTTGTTTCAAAGGGGTCTCAGCAGCTGACACGTGTGCTGCTGCCACCTGGAATACAGTTCACACTTTCACCAACCATTACAGTCTGGACATTGCTTCTAGAGCCCATGCAGGTTTCAGCAGGGCTGTTCTGCAAGGAGTCCTGTCTTAAGTTTATGGCGTTCCTTGACAAATTCAGTTTTCAAGGCCTTCTGTCTTAAGTTTAGGAAAGTCCTTTGACTGCGTAGGTTGGTTCAATCTCCTGTCACGTTTATGGAGATCCATCCACCCAGATTGTCTGTTGACACTTGTCACTGCTTGGGACGCGTTCCTACAGTGTTATCTGATGACTGAGATACCCCCGAAGAAGATAGAACAGTTACGTAAGAACTTACCGTAACAGTAGATCTTATCTGTGTCAGTCTTCACCATTCACCACTAGTGGGTTATAGCGCCGACTAGGACCCGGTAGGGAGACTTTTTTTCTATGGAGTAGAGTCATTTGGGTCTGGCGCCGCCCTTGTGGCGCTCGTGGGTTGGCCGTTATCTGTCATCGACTCCACTGCAGCCCCAGTTATTCTCCCACCATCGAGTGAAGACTGAAGACCTCGTGTGGAGACTGTGTTCAAGTTGCGTTTTGCAGCCTAGTTCGTCAGCCTGCTTAGGTGTTGCCTCGGTTCCGTTCACCCTGCTCGACGTCGCTTCTGGCCGGTGAGATCTTTCCTTTTTCTTTAAAGTGGTGTTGATTACTGTTTTTGTATTTATTTACTGAACGGTCATATCTCGTCATGGGGCAAAACCGTAGAAAAGGGGTTATCTCCTATTTATCGGCTGCCCCTTCGGCCACCTCTATTCCATGACGGACCAGCATGACCGCTGCCTTTCCTGCCTCTGCCCAGGCCACGACATGGACAGCTGCGACGCTTGTTTTTCCATGGACCATGAGTTGTCGAAAAACACGCATTTAAAGTCGGACATGCTCCAGCGACTTTTGGGGGATGAGCGTGCTGTCAGCGGGCAAAGGCACAGATTCTCTGCCCTTCCTCCAGGTCCCTTCCCGGTCCTATATGGCCTGTGGAGGAGGGAGGCCCTGCATCTCTTAGCCTTGCTGTGGCGGAGGTTTCTTCCATGGTGCAGGAGGCCCAGTCTGTCCTCTCGGGGGACAGTCGGGAGGCACTGTTTTGGCAGTCACTTCTTCGGAGGTGAAGGCTCCCTTGGTGTCGTGTTCTGGGCCCTCTGGACTGGCACCATCCTTGGTGCCGTCTGGCGGCTCCGCTCTTGGTCCTGGTGCCATTCATGGTACCTCGGTCGGCGCTGGGCCGTCTCTCGGTGCCGCTGTTGCTTCTGGTGTCGATCGTGGCGTTGGGGATGGTGCGTTGGTGGTTTCTGGGCCTGTCGCTGGTTCTCGTGCTGTGCGCGGCGCTGGAACTGGAGCCGGCACCGCCCCTGACTCTGGCGCCGCTCATGGCACTGGGGATGGGGTGGCACCGACCTGTGCGGAACTGCGTTTGGGGCTGTACCCGACTATGGTGCTGCTCACGGCGGTGGGGGGGGGGTGTTGGCGTGGGGCCATGCTTGGCTTTGGTGTCACTCACGGTGCCAGGGGAAGCGCCGCGCTACGGGCTGCGCCCAACTCCGGTGCTGCTCGCTGTGCTGGGGTGGGCATCGGGCGCGGGGCCGTGCTTCGCACTGGTGCCATTTGCAGTGCTGGGCTGGAAAGTGGTCCCTGTGGCCACTGCCGTACAATATGGGGCCACTGTCACTTCTGCTCCTCCAGTTGAGGCACCCCCTTCCCTGGTGTGTTTGGACAGTCCAAGTTTGGGACACCCCGGGGCATGCCAGGAAGGGTAGGATACTGCTCCCTGGGTGGACTCCTTGGAGACCGCCCAGAGTTGCCAGCTGCCTAGGCTGGTGGCTACGAGGACAAGGTCTCTCTCTGATCTCTGAAGGGTTGAGGTAGGGTAAAGACCACTGAGCCCAGCCGAGTACTGGGAGGAGTCGCAGTGATCCTCGCCTCTTCCTGGACGAGTCCTCGAGAGGGACTTTAACTCTGAGGTCAGGGCCATCCTTTTGGACTCTCACGGTCCCGGTTACCTCACGGGGGGATTTCTTCCTTTGGGCACAACTCTGACCATTCCGATCCGGTTAAACGGCTGTTAGCTGCTGGGACCTTCGGATCTCTGTCCCTGTGAAGGGTTTTCTGTTGGCCCTCCTGCCCTGACAGAGACCATTCTCCTGCTGCTAGGAGCTTGTCCCCCGAGCCTCTGTCTCCATCCCCAGCTATCCCAGGTATTCCCAGTCCTAGGGGACCTCTTAACTGGGAGCAGTTCAGAGGTCCCGCTGCACATTTCCCCACCTACCTCCATGCCCTGGACCAGCAGGTGTTCCACCATGCTCCCGTGCAGCCGGACCCTGAACCTTGGAGCTCGCCTTCATCTTCTTCCTTCACGGAGGGAGAGGAACCATCTGTCCACATCTCCCCAGCTTCTTCTCTCCTCTTAGCAGCGCTTCCTCGTGAGGATGTTGGACGAGCTCCATCTTACCCCAATCTCGGTTAGCAATCCTGACCATGTGACGCACCCCTTCTAGACAAGTACAGTGCAGCCCACCTGGTGGTTCCCGCCTGGCCTCTTCCTTTCTAGGAATCGTCACATCGGCTCTGGCTACATCCCTTCTCTACTGTTCCAGCCCCAAGGGACCTATGCCAGTGGTTTTGAGCTCCCCCCCAGGTCTCCAGGTTTCTGCCTCATCCTCTTGAGTTTGACCTCCTTGACACCCCTCTGGGCCTCGCGCCCCTTACCGTGATCGTCCCCCGGACTCTGACTCTGTGGACTTCGATTTCTGGCGGAGAAGAGTTTTCTGCTCGGCATGGATCTCCCTGTCTATTGCAGCACATCAGGTCCACTATGCAGCCTACGATAGGCTCTTATGGTCCAGGCTAGGACAGAGCCTAGCCTCAATGCCTGATATGGAGGAAACCAGGCTAGCCATTGCCTGGAGCTAGCAAGGCACCAAGCAAGGGCATCTTATGACACCAGTGAGGTGGCATCCAAAGTGGTAGGGACAGCGATCTGCCTTAGGCGGACGGCATGGCTTCACCTATCCCGGTTATCACCCCTGGCCCGGCATAGGGTGCTCTACCCCACATACTGGGGAACCCATCTTTTCTCCCGTAGGGTGAGATGGTGACTTTTGGGGCACCTTTCCTCCCCCACTGGGGGCTTCCCGTCTCACCCAGACCAGTCTCAGTCCTCCCTAGGCCTGTAAGGGTTCTCTCTCCTCCTGTGTCTAACCCACTGGAGGCTAAGGGACCTAGTCCCTTGGGATAATTCAGGGCCCCCTTCAGGGGGCTCGGTAATTACCCACTAGTGATGAATGGTAAAGATTGACACAGATAAGATATGAAAATTACATACCTACCGTAATTGTTGATCTTTATGTGTATCTTCACCATTCATCACTAAATCCCACCCTCCTTCCCCCTAGGGCCTCAGTCTCTGGGCTTCCTCCTCCCCCTGTGTGTCTTTCTGCTTTTCTCCTTGCTCTCCTCCCCCTGGAGACACACAGGGATTCCTTATCTCTTTCTTCTCCCTCAATTCTTTGGGAGTAAGTGGAGTGCTGGGGGCGCCTCCCCCCCCCTCTCTGTTTTTATTTATGAACTCATATTTTAAGTCCATATTCTTAATGCCCTCATGGCAGTTTCATTTTTTCCCTATTGAGGCAGAGGGAGGAGTTTGAGACACACCCCCATCCTGCCCCCCCTTAAGGTTGGACCTTCTAGGCCCATGCTGCTTAAACATTTTAGAACTTGCCTTCTGGCAGCTGAACCTTGACAGCCCAGTTTTGAGCTATTGTTATTGCTAAAATCCTAAGATGCAGGACCGTTTCTGGGGGTGTGGTCCCCCCCATCCTCCCCTTATCCATCCCTTCTGCTTCTCCTTCCAAAGATTGGGGCCTCCTTCCCTTTACCCAGTTTCCCATTCTGTTTCTCTCTCCTCTGTCATTTATTTCTCCTTTTAGTTTATTATTCCTTTCCTTTTGTCTATCCCTTGGGCTCTTTTGCCCTATCCCACCCTCCCTTTCCTTACACTCTCCAGTGTTTCAGAACTGGGGCTGGGGCGGAATCGACGACAGATAACAGACAACCCACGAATGCCACGTGGAATGTCTGCCTCAAGGGTGGTGCCGGCCCTGCGTAGACTCCGCCCATAGAAAAAAAAGAAAAAGTGTCCTGCGGGGTCCTAGCTCTGGTGCTATAACCCACTAGTGATGAATGGCGAAGATGCACAGAAAGATCAACAGTTACAGTGGGTACGTAGTTTTCATATCTTTGAGGGGATCTCAGTCATCAGGTCTATTCCCTCCCACCATTCCCCTCTTTGGGACTACCAATCAGGACCTGGCTGTCTGCTGTTTCCATCTTTCATTTGAGAGCTTGGTCCCTCACTCTCCTTGGTTCCCAAGGCACTAGCATTGTTCCCTTGTTTCCAGTGGAAAGCACTGAGGAGGGCGCAGGCCTGCCTGCACCTATATAGGGGTTGGCGACATCAACTGACGGCGGCGTGGGTGGGCCCAGTTGTACTGCTGAGAATTCTTTGTGTGGATTCCCCATCTTCGACAGCTAAGTTCCTACGGAGTTGTATCCCCTCAGAGATCTACTGTTGCGGTAAGTTCTTCTGTAACTCTTCTTTACCTTTTTTGTACGCAGAGTAACTGACATTCTGTTCTGAACAGCCTCAGCTGCACTGTGTACAGGCTGTAACTGCCGTTTCTTTAGAAATGAGCTATTATGTAACATACAGCTAGTAAAGTCTTCAGTATTTATTATGTAAAAAGGCACCTACCCAGGTAAAATTACCACTACCTAATCTGTCACAGATACCCAAGGAATTAATCAGTATGAACGGTATGGCCTAGAGGTTAGACTAACGAGCTGTGAACAAGCTTGGTACATCCAGCAGACCAGACCTTGGTTTGATTCTCACAACCTCCTTTTGCATACTGTGTGACTCTGAGCAAGTCACTTAACTGCCCAGTGCTCCCAGGTCGCCCCTGAAAACAGGCATGTGTGCCATACCTGGTTACCAAAGACTAAAATAAAAATTAAAAATGAACTGCAACACATCCTGACCACAGCTTGAGTCAGGAGTCTGTGACATCAGCACAGCTCTGCAAATGTGTGGCTAAGAGAAAACAAAAAACAAACAAAACAAGCATTTATCAATGCCGAATGTTGCTTGCTTCTATGTGCTGTTTAGGTATTTGGAAGTCATTGGAGTGCAAATATTGAAAATTCGCGAACTTACGAGTGTGCATAGGAACTGTGCAACGCCCACTCGTAAAACAGTCATTTTTAGGAATTTTTTCACCAAATTTTCAACACAGCCATTTTAAGACCTCTGCTCATGAACAGTGTCACTGTGATTTTCTTGATGTGTCCCATACATTGATTTTGCACATCGACTGCGCCATTGTGCGCTACACAGGCGGAAACACGTTTTGGGCAGGATGTGAAAAATTACACCTATACTGCTCATAGGGAGGTGTGATAAAATGGCAATGTTGAAAATCTGGAGTGAAAATATTGAAAATTCGCAAACTTACGAGCATGCGTAGGAACTGCGCAACGCACGCTTGTAAAACAGTCATTTTAAGGAATTTTTCCACCATATTTTCAAAATAGGCTTTTTGAGAGCCCACCTTATGAACACTGGCAGTGTCGTTTCGTTAATCGTTCCGGAAAGGTGATTTCGCGCAGTGACTGCGAAATCACCCTTCGGGCCAGAATAACGCCATGACAGTGACAGCATTCATGAGAAGGGGTCCCAAAAACCCCATGGTGAAAATTTGGCGCAAAAATTCCAAAAAATGCCTGAGATATGAAATAAAGTTGAAAAAACCCTATCTATTCCATTATCCAGCTTACCGGCATTTCCTCAGTTCGCGGTTGGCTTTGAAGAGTGCAGACGTGTTCACGGTCCACCGATGATCGTCGCGCCGCGCTCCGGAGGTAAGTATGGGGTGAGGGGGGTGTGGGAGGGGCAGGGTGCGCATGGGTGGGTGCAGGTTGTGGAGGCAGGGAGACTACAGAAATTTGCTTCGCCAGTTTTTTTTGTTTTTTTTTTTTATGAAGACTACTTGACGGCTTGCCACGCTGGGTGGGCTCAGCGTGGCAGCAGGAAAAGCTGTTTGGGGGACTTGGAGCGACGGGGATTGGGCACCCCTGGCCGGCTAAAACAAGATTTGCCACACTGGGGTGGGCTCTCAGCATGGCACGGAAAGCTTTGGGAGGCGCGTAGCTTTGGAGCCGACGGGATTGGGCACCCCGTCGGCTATAACAGTTTTTTCCACGCTGGGGTGGGCTTCCAGTGTGGCACCTGGACTGCTGTTGAAGTGGAGCCGACAGGGGATTGGGCACCCCGTCTGACCCCTTGTGTGTCGCGTGGGGGAGCATAAGCCACGCCAATATCGTCTACCTTGCGTGGAGAGCTCTGCTCACTGAGCGGCGCTCTCCCTTTGAACTGTATGCCACTGCATTTTCAGCTTGTCATAGACAGCTGCAGCAGTGATTGGGGAACTGGGGCCGCACCTGCAGACGCACTGACTGCATTGGAAGACGGGCTGACACACCTCCGAAAACTCGGATGATGGCACTATGTTTCTTGCACATGCGTGCAAGCAGCATAAAAAACAGCTCCTGTTTTATGGATGAACTCAAGCTCTCAAACTGTCAGTTTGATAATAAAATAGCTTAGACACCATCAAACACACACAAAAAAAGGAAGCTGAAAATACCATTTTCTATCTCTTTTAAATACCATTATCAGACTCACCTGTAACAGTAGATCTTCTACGGAATGGTCTCTTGCAGTAATTCAATACTTCTGGGAAGTTCCAGCAGAGGGTGCTGTCACACGGCAGCTTCTTCTAGCAGTCTTTTACCAGGGACCGCCCTCCCATGACATCATCTCCTTCAACTCCTTGCTCCCTATATAAATGTGGGTGGTCCCTGGTATCCTCTGTTCATTTTCCCGCTGTCTTCAGCTAGCTCAATCTTCTGTGTAGCAGTCATAGATGAGGATCTGAATCAGATGAATGTCCAAGAAAGAATCTCCAAGCAAGCAAGCTTTATTTTGTTCCTGCACTTGTGGCAGTAAGATTTACAGATTTGATAACCATTTATATTGCGTTAGGTGTCTGGGACCCACCCACGACACCACCTTCTGTACTTTGTCAGGAATTTAATTTAGCAACCCGTCAACGACGGTTGCAGCAAATCTACAATTTACTTATGGAACAGAGAGATTCTCTGTTGGAGACCGAGGGGGCTCGTTCCAAGGGCACCCCCACCTCAGGGTCTCGTTCTCGGCAGAAGGAGAAGGACAAACCGTCCTCACACTCCCTGCTGCGCCACATGTCGACAATGACTTCTTCCACATGTCCACCATCGACGGAGCATTCATTTGTGCCTTCCTCATTGACGGGAGCTCTTCTCTTGTCGATAGGGCTTGTTCAGATGCTCAGAACAGTTCAAAACACTGTTCAGCTGTTGACGACAGCTTCCATTTCTTTGACGACCACTGTATTTTCTGCAGCCAAGCAAACGGGGCTGCTCCATCGACGGAAGCTCCTTTCCAGTTGATGACTTTCTCTCAGCACAGTGCCAATGTTTCTCCTGGCTTGTTGTCAATGACAGGAGTTCATAGGGGCAAACCAACATCGTTTGCCCTCCTTCACACACCCCCAACCTTCTCAGGTGCCGTCCTACCTGGGTGCTGCTGATTTAAAGACCCTGGTCTGTATTTTCCAGGGGCACATCCAGCTACCTCCAACCGGCTGGTGCCCTCTCTCACACCTATTATTTCAGACAGCCAGCCTCAGCAGGTGAATATCCCACCATCTCAGGTGCCTGATATTGAAGGGATTGTACATGCAGTACTACAGTCTGTGGGCTACAGCCAGTCTCTTTCTCTGACTCCGGCTCATCCTCCTCAGTGTTCTCCTTCCCCTCCACCTAAAAGGCTTCATACTGACCAGGATGTTCCGCCCTGGTCTCTCCCACCTCCTCTGTTAGAAGATTATTTGTCGGAGGAACTCGACTTGGTGGGGGACCTCAGAGAGGATATTTATGAAGGGGGCTTCTCGAATTTCGACCTTCCAGACCCTGATTCTCCGTTTTCTGTGGTCTCTTTTCTGGATGAGAATTTGCCAGCTCCCTTGGCTGTCTCCCCTCCAGATGACCCCTCTTTCAACGAAGTGATGATACAAATCCAGAAACTGATGGGGTTTTCCACCACGGAACAGGATAAACAACGTAAAGACATGGCTGACTACCTCGAGTTATCCAAGGAGCCTGTCATGGTCATTCCTCTATTGATACCTACATATCAAAATGCCATGTCTGACGCATGGCGCCAGCCATCGGCCATTACGGCGGTTCCGTGTAAGGCTGACCGGCTGTACCAGGCTCCTTTGGACCGTCCATATTTGTCCGCTGTTCCTACAGCTGACTCTGTGGTCATCACGGCCACTCATGATCGCACTAAAAATCCTAAACATATGAGCTCTTTGCCTCCGGATAAAGACTCTCGGAGACTGGATTACCTGGGCAAGAAGGGCTTTGCCTCTGGCACCATGAACATAAGGATCTTAAACTATATGGGCCACATAGTTAAATACCAACGCACCTTGGGTGCTTCAGCTATAGACATCCTTAATAAACTACTTCCTTCTCCAGAGAAGGAGCGATTGCTCCAAATCATGGCAACCATTACTTCAGTGTCTCACCAACTTCTCAGGTCAGGCTAGGACGTGGTTGATACTTCCACTAGTTTATCCGCCACTGGTATCACCATGCACCACCATGCCTGGCTTCGGGTATCTGGCCTGGCACCAGATGGCCAGCATAAAGTAGTCAATGCACCATTCTGTGGCGACAGACGTTTTGGCCCTGGAACCCAAATCCTTTTGGACGACCTCCAGGCCTCTGGGCAAACCCTCCATACGGTCCAGGGCATGTACCATATGCCACGGACCTAATCCTCATACTGTAATAAGAGAGGCAACCGTGTCAAGTACTCTAACCAGGGTAGTTTTCAAAATACAAGAGGCAATTCAACCGCAATGCGTCCCTCCCGTGCCTGTCCCTCAGGTGGGGCTGGCACCTCCAGTTCTCAGTGGCTTCCTAGGGCTCTCCCCTTTCCTCCTCACCCAAGCCTTGGAGGTGGTAGGGGGTCATTTTGCCTTTTATTTGGAGGCTTGGCAACAAATAACGACAGACGCATGGGTACGCCAGATTATTTAAACTGGTCATACACTAGAACTAATTTCTTTACCACCTCTGCTTCCTCCTCGGATGCTTCATTATCCTTAGAAACACCAACCTATACTCCAGGAGGAACTTATGGCCCTCTTAACCAAGCAGACTGTTGTTCCGGTTCCATTGTTTCAACAACAAGGATTTTATTCTCACTTCTTTCTGGTACCCAAGAGAACTGGAGACCACAGATCAATACTGGATTTAAGAAACCTAAATCTGTACATCCAGTACAAACATTTTCGGATGGTTACCTTAACATGCATCGTGCCTCTCCTGCAACAATGAGATTGGATATGCGCCCTGGATATGAAGGTTGCATATTTTCATATCCCCATTCATCCAGCCCATCAAAAATATCTGCGCTTCCACCTGCTGGGCCAAAATTACCAATCTCAGGCTGTGCCCTCCGGCCTTTCTTCAGCCCCACGGGTTTTTACCAAATGCTTAGCTGTGGTTGCAGGGGTATTGAGAAAAAAGGGTCATTTCATCTTCCCCTGTTTAGACGATTGGCTGATAAAAACAGATACCAGGGAACATCTGCTGTCCTCCCTCTCGGAGACCCTCCAGTTGTTCCACGATCTTGGGATTACGGTAAACTGACCCAAGTCCCCAAGTCCAGCCCTTGTCTTACCCAATCGCTCCACTATATAGGGGCTGTAATGGACCCGAGCGTCGCCAAGGCCTATCTGCCTCCTGCTTGTCAGGATACCCTGATTGGCCTGGCCTTTCAGATTTGATCACAAAAGACAGTCACTGCCAGACTCATGTTGCACCTCCTAGGGCACATGGCAGCGGTCATACAGACCATGAAATTTGCACACCTTCAGATGCGTCCCATCCAATGGATCGTACAGGATCAGTGGTGCTAGAAAATGGGGCAATTCGAAGACCCCATCAGGGTGACCCCAGCCCTCAAGTCTGCCCTCACCTGGTGGACGCTCCGCTCCAATCTCAATTGGGGCATGCCCTTCTGCAACTCTTCTCCTTACCACATTCTAACAACAGATGCCTCTCTAGAAGGTTGGGGTGCCCATCTCTGTCTGTGTTGGACCCAGGACACATGGCCCTTGGGCCACAGTCACCGTCATATCAATCTTCTGGAAATGGACACAGTCCTTCTGGCGCTGCGCACTTTCAGTCCTTACTTGACCCCAGGTCACCTACTGATTCAGTCAGACAACATGACTGTAGTCTTGTACCTTAACAAACAAGGAGGGACGCGCTCTCGCTCCCTTTGTATGGAATTGATCGCGGTGTGGCGCAAAGCAACCAAACAAAAACTGACACTCAGGGCCGTCCATCTACCTGGCCGTCACAACCAGTTAGCGGACCTCTTAAGTCGCCAGTCCTCGGCTCACGAGTGGACACTGCTTGACTCGATCCTTCAGGATCTCTCATCTCTGGGGCACTCCACAAATAGATCTATTTGCATCCCAAGACAACCACAGGCTCCTCAGATACTTCTCCATTATCCCAAACAAAAAGGGAAGCTCTATAGATGCCTGTCCCAACCCTGGACAGGACTCTTCTTATATGACTTCCCCCCTACTCCCTCTCCTTCTCCATACATTAATTAAACTACAGATGGAGCCTGCCATGATGATTCTCATAGTTCCTCTGTGGCCTCGTCAAGCATGGTTTCCATTTCATCAACAGCTGTCGATTGCGGACCCAGTTCCGTTGCCGTTCATGCTGTACCTCTTGATGCAATGCCAAGGCTCTCTCCTGCATCCCAATCTGAAGACCCTCTGTCATTATGCCTGGCTCCTGAAGACAACTTCATAAACAGATTACAAGTGTCTTCTCAGGTGGCTGATATTCTGCTTGCTGCTCGGAA
Source organism: Neoceratodus forsteri (assembly GCA_016271365.2). Classification (NCBI taxonomy): domain Eukaryota; kingdom Metazoa; phylum Chordata; order Ceratodontiformes; family Ceratodontidae; genus Neoceratodus; species Neoceratodus forsteri. Next base: position 1,414,441,188 of record CM028129.1, read on the forward strand.
GTGGGCTACCAGAAATACAATTCTAAATGGAAACGTTTCTCCATTTGGTCAGCCTCTCAATCCCTGGACCCTTATTGTTGCCCTCTCACGAAGATCCTGGACTATTTGGCCTCCTTGTCATTGGAGGGCCTTAGCTATTCTTCTGTCAGAGTCTACTTGGCTGCCATCTTTGCCTTCCACGAACCATTGGATGGCAGATGTCTGTTTAAACATCACCTAGCCAAGATGTTTTTGTAAGGCATAGTACATCTGAAGCCTCCTATTCACCATCCCATTTCCCCATGGGACTTGAATTTCTTGATTGAAAAATTAACAGTGGACCCTTTTGAACTGACTGCCACTTGTGCCCTTCATTTTATCTCCTGGAAAATGCTATTCCTTGTGGCCATCACTTCTGCTCAAATCTCAGAGCTTCATGCCCTTATGTGCAGGGAATCTTATCTTATCTTTCATAAGGACAGAGTGGTGCTTCGCACTAACCTTTCCTTTCTGACTAAAGTGGTTTCAGAACAAACTTTGAATCAATCCTTGGAATTACCATTTTTTTTACCCTGAGTACTCCAATCCTGGTGAACATATTTTACCTGCTATGGATGTGCATCGCATCCTCTGTTACTATACTGATCGGACAAAGTCCTTTCACAAAACCTCACAACTGTTTGTCACCATTGCTCCAGGTTGTGAGGGCCTTCCGGTTGCCAAACGTACCCTCTCTTGCTGGCTCGACCATTACATTACATTTTGTTACAAAAAATACAATGAGCCCTTACCGAGCCATGTCCAAGCCCATTCCACTAGAACCATGGCAGCCACAGCAGCTTGTTTCAAGGGTGTCTCTATTACAGATGTATGCAATGCAGCCACCTGGTCTACCATCCATACCTTTACCAGGCATTACAATCTGGATGTTGCCTTGAGACGCAGAACGGCCTTTGGCCGAGCTGTCCTAGGGCATCCATTCATCATTTTCCTCCCACATGGAAATAACTGGTGGGAACTCTCCTAGAAGTAATGACCTACTGCAAGAGACCATTCTGTAGAAGATAGTGTGGTTACGTAAGAAGTTATCGTAACAGTAGATCTTCGAGGAATGTCTCTTGCAATAGGCCTGATCCCGCCTTCCGTCCCCCTACCTTCTCTAACAGAGAAATTTCTGATCCAAGGACTTAGGATTGGGACTCACTGGTACCTCGGTTTCTTGGTCCTCATCTTTGCGAGCTGAATCTGACAGGGGAACAGAGGATACCAGAGACCACCCACGTTTATATAGGGAGCAAGGAGATGATGTCATGGGAGGGTGGTCCCTGATAAAAGACTGCTAGAAGAAGCTGCTGTGTGGCAGCACCCTGTGCTGAAACCTCCCAGAAGCAAAGACTTACTGCAAGAGACATTCCTGAAAGATCTACTGTTATGGTAAGATCTTACATAACCGCACTTTCTAGGACTGGTATATGATGTTCATCCACACAAACCCACTCGACCTCCCCAGGCTCAGGTGCACAGCATTGCTTCCAGCAGGCTAAGATCTGGCATCTGGGGCAGAGCCAAGCATTTTATCACCTGGGTGGGTAGGAGGAGTCATCTTGAAGACGTTCCGGCAGGAATTAAAGGCGAAATGCATCTACCCAGACAATGTGGATGAACATCATATACTACTCCTAGAACTACTGTTACAGATGAGTAACCTGTGTTTACTGTCCTTTAAGAACTGTGGTTAACACACAGAGTGCAGCAGCTGCTACACGAATATCCGAGTAGGGCTTTTAGCAGTGAAATAAATGTTTTTAATATCTGTTACTTCTGTTATTTTATTGGAAAAGGATTATGGCAACTGTCCTACCGGCAGACACGCCCGCGGCCATCTCATGCATACCAGGCATCTTCTTGCTCGTGGTTTATGCTAATGAATGTTTCCAACTCTGCTATTAGTTGGTAGCACTCATTAGCAAAACCTGCATGCTGGAAGCTGCCTGGTGTGTAAGATAATGGCCACGGATGTGTATGCTGACAGGACAGTTCCCACAGTCCTTTTCAATAGAACCGGGTCGCCTGGGGTGGTTGTTGGTGCTGGGCAAATGTCGGGCCTTTGGCTTGATGGTGCCCAGCTTGCGCCTTAGATCGGGTGCGAAAGCTGGCGTTATTTTAACTATGGTTTGACCCTGAAGCCTCAGGTGTCAGCTGTGGTCAAATCCTTATTTTTCCACCTGAGGAATATTGCCTGGGTGAAACACCTGATTCCCCCCAGGTGACCTTCCAACATTGGTCCACGCGTTCATTACTACCCGTCTTGACTACTGCAATTCCTTCTACCTAGGGCTGTCAGGGATTGATATCCGCCGCTTTCAGCTGGTGCAGAATGCTGCGGCCAGGTTGTTGACTGGTACCTCTAGGTCCAGTCATATTACACCTGTCCTGCACGAACTGCACTGGCTGCCAGTTCAGTGGCGGATCACCTGTAAGGTAGGCTTGCTTACTTTTAAAGCCTTACATGGACAGGGACCCGACTACCTTAAAGATCTCCTGACTTCCTCCTTCCCCAATCGTCCACTCCAATCCGCCGATGAGGGATTGCTGGAGATTCCCAGGGTTCGTCTAAAAACATCTGGCACTCGTGCTTTTTCATTTGTAGCACCGACCCTGTGGAATTCTCTACCTCGTTGGTTAAGAGAATGCCTGACCATCAGCAGTTTCAAAACAATGTTAGAAACACATTTATTTTCATTGGCCTTCCCGGACTAATTGACTTGGATTATAATGATCTGATCTTCAAAATTTGTATATTGTCTATTTTTATTGTATTTTATTGTATTTATAATTTGTACAGTGCCTTGGTTTTGAAAGGCACTATAGAAATAAAGAATGATTGATTGAATAGTATAACAGAAATAACTTATTTAAAAAAATATATTTTATTACTAAAAGTCCTAATCGGGTGTTTCTGCAGTAACTGCTGCACCTTATCGTTTTCCTTTATCAACTGGAATCTGCCCAGATATCCTATAATCTTATCCTTGATACTTGTTTCCAGTATTTTACCCACAAATAAGCTTAGGCTCACTGGCCTGTAGTTACTTATGACACTTCTGCCTTCTTTTTTAAATAGAGGAGTCACATTTGCCCTCCTCCAATCCCTGGGCAGCTCTATACTTTACAGTGACTTCTGAAAAAGCATTACCAGATTATCAACGTTTACATCCTTTAGCTCCTTAATTACCCTTAGATAACAAACCATCTGCCATTCCTTATGATTCATTCGGCTTACTTAGCTGAACAGCAGCTAAACTAACGGCAATATCTGTTGTGCTGCAAAAGTCTTTTGCCAACCCTTTTAAATGTCTAAGTGTCTGGGTTAGAACAAATAAATGCACCAAATGTATAGTAATTTGTATTTTGTTGGATTCATACAATAGCTCAGAATCCAGTCTTGCCACTGTAAACACTGCTCAGCAGTACTTACAGTGGAAAGACTGGACTCTTAGCTGTAATATGAATCCAACAAAATATAAAGAACCATATACATATGGTGAGTGGGTCTATTTGTCCTAACCCAGACGCATTTGTTGGACTGTTAGGATCAGACTCCTCCAATTTTTTTCCTTTTTTTTTGAAGGGGCCCACCTGGGAAGTAGCATTGCCCTTAAATAATATAATCGAGATGTGGCAAGTCTTCCAACACTTCTATAGGGAATACTGAGGTGAAATATCCATTTAACCTTTTTCTGTCAAGGCCATCCACTGATATTGTTCCCTTCCCAGGTTCTCTGCTTAACAGTCCCACAATGTCCTTACTTGTTCTCTTTTCTGTACTATAACTAACTACAGAATTTATTATCCTTGACATCTCGTTCCACGCCACTCTCAAATTGTTTTGCTAATCTGATGAATGTTTTACCATTTCGTCCTGCTTGTTTATATCTTGCCCAATTTTCCAAGGTATTTTTCCCTCTCTGCCTTTTCTTTTTATTCCTGTACAAGTTTTGTGATAGTCCCATCCATCCAGACAGGACATTTCCTTGTTTTTATCCCTTTGCTCCTTTTTAGTACACAGAGATCCACTGCATTATTATCTCCTTGAAAGAGTTCAACATCTCCTCTGTCCGGCCCCTTTTCTTGGTCCCATTATGTAAAGGTTCTCATTTCATCTTTTGAAGTTGTGTTTTAGTTTTTGTTCTAGCTTCCAGTTTAGCCCTTATTATTTTCAGTTTTTATGGCATTGTAAGTTACAATGCAGCTACAATAAAATCAATAAAAGGAGCCACTGTATATTGTTGTGATCAGTTTTACAAAGTCACGAATAGACATATACTATTTTCAATATAAGAACCAAAAATATAGCCTTCTGTTGGTAATTGTACAGAGAGAAGTGCATTAAGCTTTGGAAATGCGAATATGTGAAAGCAGGAAAGAAAAAAGTTCAGCATTGCCTCAGTTGGTAGCATCCTTGCATTCTTTGCTAGGAAGTTGTGGGATCAAATTGCACACCGAGGACTTTGGCCTCCTATCCAGTGATAACACTGCAGTGTAGTAGTGGGTATGTCCCTGTCAGTGGTTCAGTAGGTGGTGGTGGTGGTGATAGTAGTATTAGTAGTATAGTGGATTGTGTATGAGCACTCATACACAAGAAGGCTATTTTCTGATTGAGTGGTTTCCATGGTGACAAGATACCTCAAGAGAGCAGCTTGAGAGATCTCATTACTACGGAGACCACGAGATCAGAAAATAGCCTTGTCTCTATATGAGTTGATCATACACAAAGTGTATGGGCACTCATTACTGAGAAACAATGTCCTCCAAATAACTTTTAAGAACCTCACAGTGGTACATTGACTCCGGTGCCAGCAACATCCGTGTCATCTCTCACCACCACTGCCCCTTCATCACACATGCCCGACTACATTCGATGTTGTAGTGCTGCACTAGTGACATACTCAGTGCAGCATAACAACTTTGTAACGTAGTCGGCACAGCACAACAACGTTGTTCCAGGCATGGATTTCCATGTGGAACAGAGTCCTACCATACACTATAAAATTATTTATATATTATTTTATTTGAATTTTGATGACCAGGTAGGCCCACTGAGATACTTGTATCCCTTTTTCAGGGGCAACCCAGGGAAATACAATTCCAGTAACACAGGATTTGCTGTGAAACCGGATGAGAATTACTGAGAACAATAAATTCTAAACTAACGACTGCTGACAGACAGTTCAACAGACCTACGGGCAATTCTTACAACAACTAGAATAGGCAATTACAAAATAATAAGCGAGATCTAACATACATACATACATATAGAATAATATCATGGACTAGTTAACTAGAGTTGTAAAAGAAGTGCTTACAGTGGGACATGTCAAATATTATAAACAAGCATAAGGCTCAGTTGAACCAAAGGTTCATTTGCAGTGAGGTCCCATAGCATTTCAAGACATAAAAGACATACTTGTAACAGAGAATACAGAGCATCATAACATAATAATTACAGAAAGGTATGTACAGTACACTGCCTCTGGGACCAGAAGATCAGAACATCCTGGGTCCTAGTCTCATGCCAGGAATTTGGGCTAATTCCTACCATTAACACCATAGTGCAGCACTGCGGGGATTCTGCGCTGTTGAGGTGCCATCTTTCAGATGAGACTTTAAGTTGAGGTCCCTGCCCATGTCTGGTGGCTGTCCAGATGAAAGTTAATGATCCCATGGCACTTCTCATCAGAAATGCAGTTTTTCCAGGCATCCTGACCAATTTTATTTTGTCAATAAAACCAGTCCATGTAACCCACCCGCAGGACACACCTGGAAAACAGCTGTTCATCTCATTGTGCTTTTTCACATAAACAAAAAAAAATTTATATATAAACAAATGGGGTCTTTCAGCCCTAGCAGTGGTGTTAGTCTTTGGATGACACATAGCAAGATCCTTTCTGCCCATTACTGACTGTTGTCCAGGTAGTGGTAAAATATCCCATGGCACAAGATTACAAGAAGCATGCAGTCGTCCTGGCTGGCTGACATTCCCCTGTGTATAAAATGGCTCTAATGGAAATGTCACTGTGTGTGTACTGTTTATTTCCTAATGACTACATATGGTTCCTTCACTGCCAATATCTAACTTACTGCTTGAGAAAGTGCTTGGGGAAAAGTGCACTCAGCAAAAAACAAAAATTTTTTCATTCATACTTCTATAGAATTCAGAAAAAAATTAAGGAAGTGCTCTGGATCAGTTGGAATGTTCTTTTCCATCTGCATGAGACATTCTTACACTGTGAAGAATGTCTCAAACACAGTTGCCCTGGATATGGGCTCTTGGATAGTGAGCGACTTAGGCAATAGCAGACAGTATAGTAGGAAGAGTCAGATTCCTGGGTGGGTCGGGCACCCAGGTGAAGCCGAGTGCTTCCACCACCCCAGGAGTGATGTTATTACACGATAACACACACCTTTGAGTGCCTTATTGCAACTATACAATGGCTCGATGTTATACAAAATAAAATAAAAACATTTTTAGTAGATTTTTAGTGTGGCAATATATCTTTGTTTCTTAAGAGAAAAGCAAACAATGCAAATCCTGTGGCAACAAATCAATACAGTGATGTTATTGTGTAATAACATCACTGTTTCAGGCACACACTGACCAATCAGAATACAGGAAATTTTCTTGCCATTGTATAATATAATATTGATCAACATTAATAATATTGCTGTGGAGACCACTGTTAGAGTTGTAAAAGTGGTCGCACTTACATTCTTAGGCTATCAGAACTGCTCAACTTAGGTTCATGGTTCTCATACCGTAAGACAACTGTGTGAGTTCACAGGAGTATTAACGTACAAGAGAGAAGATATTGAGAATCCATTGTAGAACTGCTTTCTTTTCAAACTAATAATCAGTGTTTCTCCTATAGGAGTAACGGCAGTATAGTGTGGTTTTACTAATCAGTAGAGGGTGCATGTGAATTTCCTGACCTTTCTGAATCTTCTTAGCTTGGGGTTTCAAGGGCATCTTAATTGCACATCTCATGGTATTGCATATATTTAGACAGCTCTTGTTTAGAATAATATGAGGGTTTAGGGCTGCATGCTGTTAGATTTTTGTGGCCTAACGGCAAAAGCACAACAATTTAAGACCAGTGTACAGATAAATGTGCAGATGGGCAAGAACCACCCCCAAAGTATCTACCAACCTGTGCACCACTGGGTCATCAGATGTTTTCAAGACTTTGTAACGTACTAATGTACGACGACGCCAGCAGAATAAAGCCATTAGGTCTATCAAGTGTGCTCATGTTGCAGGGTCCTCAGCATCACCTACTAACCCTATCCCCCTCGCCAATCCACTTTTCCCCTCCATCCGCCCTCTCTCTTAACCCTTATTTCCCCCTTAACACTATCCAAGCCTCTCTGGAAACTGCCCACCATTTTCAATGAAACCACCTCCTCAGGAAGCCGGTTCCAACCCAACACCATCCTCTCCGAGAAGAAGTGCCTCCTAGCCTCTCTCCTAACCCCTCCCCCCCAAACTTGAGACTGTCCCCTGGTGTTTCGGCTCCCACTAAGCTTGAAGAGACCCTCCTTGCCCACCCTGTTTATTCCTTTCAAATAGTTGATGGTCTCCGTTATCTCCTGTTCTCTCAGGAGTACATTTTCAGTGCCTTGATCCTTGCATGTCCTACTTTGCTGGCCCATGATCATCTTAGTTGCCCTTCTTTGGACAGTCTCCAGCAGGTTTGTGCCCTTTTTTAAGGTATGAGCACCAGTACTGTACACTGAACTCCAGTTGTGGCCTTACTAATGACCTGTACAAGGGCAGTATTACCTCCTCCCACCTGCTGCTGATCCCACTGGCAATGCAGCCCAGTATTTTATTTGGCTTTGCTGCTGCTTTCCTATATTGTATGGAGTGTTTCAGGTCACTAGTGATCATCACTCCCAGGTCCTTCTCCTCCTCTGATGCAGATACCCAGACCCATCTCATTCTGTATTCAGTCCTCGGGTTCTTGTCTCCAGTGTGCATAACCGTGCATTTCTTTGCATCATAGCCAAGTTGCCAAACCCTGGACCATCTCGCTAGCTTTTCCAGATCTTTCCTTAGGTCTTATATACTTCTCTGCTGTGTCCACCGTCCCACAGAGCTTGGTGTCATCCGCGAATAGGCCAGTTTTGCCCCTAATATCATCCCTGTTGTCGTTCATTAAGAACAGCAATGGTCCGAGTACCAAGTCCTGTTGGACCCCATTGGTGATCTCCCTGTTGCTGGAGAGCTCACCTTCCATCACCATGCTCTGGGTCCTGCCCCTCGGGTAGTTTTCCACCCACCTGGTCATCTTCTCACCAGCCCCTAAATCCACAAACTTCCTGATCAACCTCTTGTGGGTTACAGAGTCAAACACCTTGCTGAAGTCCAAGTAAAAGATGTCCAACCGCATTGCCCTTGTCCACTACTTTAGTGACCCAGTCAAAGAAGTTAATCAGATTTGTTTGACACAGCCTCCCCCATAAACTCACATTGCCTCTCATTTTGGAAACCATTCTCATACAGATCCTGTACTAACGTTTCCTTAAGTATGGTATCCATGAGCTTGCACATGATTGAGGTCAGACTGATTGGTCTGTTGTTCACTGGGTGTTACTTAGGACCATGTTGGCTGGGCATCTATTAGCCACGTGCTGCCCCAGTTGTGAAATAAACTGCAAAAAACCCTGAAAATACATCACCCCATAAGCCTAGCAGCTTTCAAAACATTGTACTTTCGTCATTTTAAGGAAACTTGTGCTTGCTTCCCCTGACTTTAGGGATCCCTATCTCCAATGAGCTCCCCGTATCTGCCACCTCTTGATCCCAGGGCTCCTCCTGTTCTTAGGTTCCACTTATTGTACACATTTGATCTTCCTGGACATGAAGTCTCCACCACTCATTCACACTGATGGGATCTACGCTGGAGGCGCTAGGACCCAGTGGGAGCAAACTTTTTTGCAAGAGGGCCGGCGCCAGAGATGGAGCCGTGAGGAGTGGCACCACGAGCCTCAGCTCATGCGGCAATGACTATTTTGGTGTCGACCCTCCAACTGCCTCAGTTCCTTTTTTCCCCGCCGTTGAGTGCGCTTCAGTGACAACGTCTCTCGCCCTCCGGGAGTTAAACTTCAAACTAGCAGCATAGTTTTCAGTTTATTGTTTTTTAATCTGTCTCAAAATAAGTACTGCTTACTTTTAACTTACTTATTAAGAAAAAGAAGTCTTCAACCCTCCATCGACGGAGTCGATCATGAAACAGGTCAGGTAGCGGTGGGAGACTTCAGATGAAAACTATTCAGTCAGCCGGGCTGTGTCCATTCACGCCTTCCGGAGGTGTGGGTCTGACAACGGACGGTCCGGTGCTCTGATGGGTGGTCCTCTCAAAGCATAAAAAGAAAATGGTCGATTTCTGCACTGTTCGCCTCGAGCTTTTCTTCGCCCACAGGTCAAAAAAAAGAAGGCATCACTCGAGGTCACCTTCTGGTATGTCTGCGCGTCGATGGTTGGTCATTGGGGCCAGGTGCCGGTCTCCTCCCCAGAGTCGCTGGTTTATGTCTCCGGTGATCAACCTCTTTGACAGCCCTTCCCACCTTTTGAAAGGACTTCCGATGAGCAGTTTCATCAGTGGGCTGCTCTTATGAAGCAGTGGGCTCGGAGGTTGGTCCAGCTGCCTGGCCAAGTCACTCCGAGGCCCTCGGACCTTTTGAGGGAGCGGGTAGGGCGGTTGGACCTTCTTAGTCATGTGGTGCCATCTTTGGTGCCGTCGACTCCGTGCTCAGGTGTTTTCCCTCCTCACATGGCTGCGGCGCAGGGGGCCACACCAATGCCTCTATCTCCTGGTATTTCTCCTCCTTCTTTTTCTTCAAATCGATGATTTTCGGGGCCCTGAATTGCTTTCAGCAGCGTCAGGGATGCTCTCGGCATTGATGGGTCCGATGCCTGCGTCGGCCATCGGGTTGTTGGCGCCATCCTGGCATGGGCGGTCTCTTGGCACTGTCTTCAGCACCGTGGGCTCTGTCGGCGCCATCTGCGGCACCGCGGGCGGCTTCGGCACTGTGGTCTCTTCGGTGCCGAGGCTTGGTGCTGCGCCGTCCAGCCTTCAGGGGTTGTCGACTCCGATTCCTTTCTCTTCTTCTTTTCCTGCTGATTTTCACTCCTTTCCTGTCCATGCAGTCCCTCCTGGGCTGTCAGGAGATGATATTGAGCCTGACCCAGATCTTCAACTGGGTGACGATGTTGTAGGAGCAGGGATCAGTCCTGCCGCAGAGCCTGTGGTTGAAGACCTGTCATTTAAGTCTCTGCTAAAAAAATTGAATTCTACTCTTTCTCTCCAGACTACAGATATTGATCCTGGAAAGTTTTTAAGACTCCAGTACCTAGATGTCCTGGAGATCCCTATGGATTTAACTCCTCCGGTACAACCATCCTTTGAGACTCTCTCTCAGATGGTATGGAATAATCCCGCTCTTATCCCTTTTGGGGCTACGTCCATAGACAGAAAGTATGCTCCTCCCAAGGATTGACCCATTTTGGCCTCCCAGGCCATTGCTGACCCCATTGTAGTCTTGGCAGAGAATGATAAGGGTCGTTCTCCCTGAGGCATCTGCAGCCCGACCTATAAACAAAGAATCTCGCAAGATAGACACCTTAGGTAAGGAGAGTCTTTGCTGCCTCCACCCTGGGTATGTGTATTGCCAGCTACCAGGGCTATTTCTCTCAATATAAGTATGTTCTTTGGCATGTGCTCAAACAGATGATGGACGCTCTGCCCAGGTTGGACATTAGTTCAGAGATACTTCAAACCATAACCAGGGGGCATTTGCACCCGTTGCCAGTCCTGGATACGTACTTCGGGCTTCACGAATGATGCCCAACAGCAGGTCATGGCGTTACCCCTTGACGGTATGTATCTGTTCGGACCTCAAGTAGAGCAAGCTCTAGAGGCCACACAAAAGACTAGGTCTACCATTAAAACGTCTTGACCCACTCCCACCCCTCCGGGGCTGTGTGTGTCAACAAGCATCAATTGCACAACTGTCAGTCCTTTCGGGGCAAGGGCAGGGGAGGTTTTAACAAAAACCAAAACCCCCAGCCTCAAAAGAAAATGCAGCAGAAGGCACAAGATCCTAAAGCGCCCAGTGCCACCTTCTGAGTTTCTGGCCCAGGTTCCACCTCAGCTGTCCGAGGGGGGCTCTTCCTCAGCGATGGAGGATGTCTGACTCAGTTCTACAACCAGTGGAAATCCATAACATGAGACAAATGGGTCCTCTGGATAATCCACGAGGGGTACTTCCTCAACCTTTCAGAAGCCCCTCTGGATCATTCCCCCAAGCGACAGCCCAGGCTGTCAACAATACAGTCAGACCTTCTTTCCTCCGAGGTACAAGGCCTTCTGAACAACAGGGCAGTAGAAATAGTTCCACTGGATCAATGAAACACAGGTTTCTACTCCCGTTACTTCCTGGTCCTGAAGAAAACAGGTAACATGCGCCCCATTCTGGACCTCAAAGTTAAACAAGTTTCTTCTCAAAGAAAAGTTCAAGATGATATCACTAGGAACCCTGTTACCCTTGCTTCATCAACATGATTGGCTAGCTTCCCTGGACATGCAGGATGCCTGCCAACATACTCCTATACACCCGAAGCACCACAAATGCCTAAGATTTGTGGCGCTGGGTCAACATCATCAGTTGAGTCCTGCCCTTTGGGCTATCCTCGGTGCCACGAGTTTTTACAAAGTGTTGTGCAATTCTCGCAGCGCATCTCAGAAAAATTGGAATACAAGTGTTCCATATCTGGACGACTGGTTCCTAGCAAATCCCTACAGACGAGGAACTCTGGACGCCATAGCAACGGCTTCAGACTCTCTCACGTCCATGGAAGTCCTGCTGAATCTCAAGAAATCACAGTTGCAGCCCTCCAAGAAGCTCCTCTTTGTAGGAACTCTTCTGGAAACCTCCTGTGCGAAAGCTTTTCTTCCATAGCACAGAAGGAGCGATATCCTACAGATGGCTCGGTGCATCAGAGAGATCAACTCAGTTCGGGCTATCTCGCTGCAATGGATGCTGGGTCTCATGGCATCCTCGGTGTTCACTGTACCCTTAGCACGCCTCCACGTGAGAACCTCCCAATAGATGCTCAGTACTCAGTGGTCCCCAACCACTCACCCTCAGTCTTTTCTCATCAAGGTGACAGAACCTCTGAAGAAGTCACTCACCTGGTGGTCGCAGGACGAAAACCTTCTGGAAGCGTATCCCTTTGCTCCTCTGGATCATCAGATTTCCATTACCACGGATGCGTCCCTGATGGGGTGGGGAGCTCAGTGTCAGAATCTCCACACCCAAGGTACGTGGACTCTGGTCGAGTCCCAGCTTCACGTAAACATCCTGGAAATGAGAGCCGTCCTCTATGCAGTCCTGTCTTTGAAGGACATTCTCTGTTACAAGGATATTCTCCTTCAAACGGACAACAAAGCAGTGATGTATTACCTCAACAAGCAGGGTGGTGCACACTCTTACCCTTTATACAGGGAAGCAGTGAGAGTGTGGGAATGGTGCCTAGAGCACAAGGCTCTAATTCAGGTAGTTTACCTGCCAGGAGTGCAGAACGAACTGGCAGACCGTCTCAGCAGAACGGAGACAGATTCACACGAGTGGTGTCTCGACTCAACCATAGTTCAATCACTATTCGCAGAGTGGGGAACTCCAGACTTGGACCTTTTTGCTTCCCCGCTCAACACAAAACTGCCTCTCTTCTGCTTCAGAAATCCAGGGCCTGGCATTTTCTGTCAGGATGCGTTCAGGCTGCAGTGGACAAAACGCTGTCTATATGCCTTTCCTCCTCTTCCGCTAATTCAGAGGATACTTCTCAAATTCGAGTCTCAGGGGACAAAATGATCCTCATTGCTCCCTTTTGGCTTCGACAGATATGGCTTCCGCTACTCAGCGCTATGTCGGAAACACCTCCAAAGGCACTTCCCCTTCAGACGAACCTCCTGATCCAGGGTCCCATGGTCCATCCCAATCTGAGGTCGCTTCACCTTCACACGTGGCTCCTGAAGAGATAGAGGTGAACAGGTTCAATCAATCAATCAAATCTTTATTTATTCAGGCGATCATCATTGAGCAAGGCTCATTTACAAGATGGACCTGATAAGGTCAAGGTTCGAGTTGGTGCACAGCAATTACATCACATACTATTCAGTGTTCAGGTTCAGTGTCTCTTGGAGAGTTTCAGGTATTCTTTTGGCCACGCGCAAGCCAGCCACCAGAAAAATCTACACAGCCAAATAGAAGCGTTTTTCTCTGTGGTGCGCAAAATCCTCTTTGAATCCTTTTTCCTACCTGTAGTTAAGAGGTTTCTTAAGGGTATTCTGCATACCAGACCTCCTAACAGATGTCCAGTCACAGCCTGGGACATTAATCTTGTGCTAGACATGCTCACTCGAAAGCCCTTCGAGCCTCTAGCTACCTGTGAGCTGAAGTTCCTCACCTGGAAAACGGCCTTCCTGATGGCCATCACCTCGGCCCGCAGGATCTCTGAAATACATGCTTTGGTCACAGACAGTACACTGTATTTCATAAGGACAAAGTAGTTCTTAGGACCCATCCTAAGGTTGTCTCAGAATTCCATCTAAACCAACCTCTAGTCCTACCTACTTACTTTGCGAACTTCCAAAATGAAGGCGAACATTCCCTTCATTCTTTAGATGTTAAAAGAGCACTGCATTTCTATTTGGATAGAATAAAAGAGATTTGCAAAGCTCAACAACTGTTTGTTTCTTTCAGTGAGACCTGGCTGGGTCAGCCTGTCGCTATCAGATGCATTTCGACATGGCTGGTGGCATGCCTTCGCCACTGTTATTCTGTGGCACAGGTTAAGCTGGAGGGCAGAGTGTATGCTCACTCTACTAGAGCAGTTGCAGCATCCCTGGCAGAAATCCGCAATGTGCCCATTGCAGACATTTGCAATGTGGCTGCCTGGAGCTCAGTGCATACTTTCATCAAGCACTATGCCCTGGATGTCCATGCCAGGCGACATCTTTCATTTGGCAGGACTATCCTTAACGGACTTCTGTCCTTAATTTGTGAGCTCTTGGTTTCTTCTGCCGCCCTTTCGGGGAATTATTAGCTCGGTACTCTCCCATTAGTGTGAATGAGTGATGGAGACTTTATGTCCAGGAAGATATGGAAATTACGTACCTACTGTAATTCTTGATCTTCTTGGACGGAGTCTCCACTGCTCATTCACAAGCCCACCGACCATTCCCCCGAGCTCACCTCTCTGTTGCCGGTCTTCACTCCCTCAGTGTTTAGGCTGTGAAGACTTCTTTGTTAACCCTTCTGATACGGGTATTCGGACTATCTTATGTCCATTTTTTGTTAGGCTAATCCTTCTAGGTTAGTTATGCTGCACCTCCCTCTGAAAAAAAGGTACTGAGGCGGTTGGAGGGTCAACGCCAAGATAGTCATTGCCGCACAAGCCGAGGCTCGCGGTGCTGCTCCTCGCAGCTCCATTTCTGGCACCGGCCCTCTTGCAAAAGGTTTGCTCCCGCTGGGTCCTAGCGCCCCCGGCATAGATCCCCTCAGTGTGAATGAGTGGTGGAGACTCCGTCCAAGAAAATCAAGAATTACAGTAGGTACTTAATTTCCATTTCCATGCTCACTACCTCTACCTCTGAATTTACAACCTGTCACTGTCTACCTTCAACTACCTCCTGCCCTCGACGTACCGTTACCTCTGTTAGTTCAGTCCACACAACTATGCATTGTGGCCCTGTGACTCTTCTCTGTTACCCCTCCCAATCTCCCTCTCCCCTTCCCCCACTTCTCTCCCTTCCCCTGCACTTAGTTCTTTCTTTTTCTATGTTCCTTGGGAGAGCCGGATGGTACATCCTGTACTTGTCCCTTCTGCAACTCTGTTTGCTTTGTATATATGTATCACTGTTTGATTTGCAGGTATTTGCAATGCTGCCTTTGTACACTTTGACTGATTGCTTTGAATTTGGTGTTGTATATTGTCCTGTACTTACTTTTTGCATCTGTTTTGCTTATACCTTTTGCTGTACATTACACTGCCTTGTAACTGTTGTTTTTATCTGTTCTCCTTGTACTATACACCCCAGGTCCACCTCGAAAATGAGCCTTGCTCAATGGTGTTCAACTGGTTAAATAAAGATTATGATTGTTTGATTGATGTTTGTGGAGGGGCATCCTCCAGTCCTGTGGTACCACGCCCAGCTTCATTGAACTGTTGAACAGATCAGCCAAGGGATCCACAGGTTCCTTTGCCAGCTTCCTCAGCACCCTTGGGTGTATACCGTTTGGGTCTGAGGATTTATCTACCCTCAATGCAAGCAATCATGTCCTCACCCTGTCCACCTCTGTTAAAACATTTGTACACCTTCACCCACCTTGCTCCTCTCCCTCCCCTTAGTGGCACCAGTCCGTATATGTCCCTGGAGAAGATGAAACAGAACTACTCATTTAGTACCTCTGCTTTGCCACCATTCTCCTCCACCCACCTGTCCCCTTTTCTGAACCTAGCAGTCCCATCCTTCTTGCCCCTTTTCTCACTAATATAGTGAAAAAAGGCCTTTTCTCACTAATATAGAGAAAGAAGGCTTTTCCCCCTTTTTAATTCCCTCAGCTGTCTGCAGTTCCTTCTGAGCCTCAGCTCGCCAGACTACTTTACGTGCTATGCTAGCCATCTTCAAGTTTTCCTCCTTGTCTTTCTCCATCTTGGTTCTCCTGAATTTCTTGGCGGCTGGCCTCTTACCCTTTGCTGCCAAGGTGACATTGG
Organism: Neoceratodus forsteri; assembly: GCA_016271365.2. NCBI lineage: Eukaryota > Metazoa > Chordata > Ceratodontiformes > Ceratodontidae > Neoceratodus > Neoceratodus forsteri. The sequence goes on from CM028129.1 coordinate 1,414,457,005, forward strand.
GCTAAACAAGCTGTGTGCTTTGGCCCTAGAGTTCTTCCCTTTGAGCCTAACACACTCCCGTGTGCCAGCCATTATTCCCTCTTTGACGATAGACCACGTTTGTTCCACCACCATATCTTCTCGGATGTTTGCCAAGTGACTCCTTGGGAACTCGCCCATCTTTCTGAAGTCCACCTTTTTAAAATCCAGGACCATAGTCTTAGTAGGGGCCTTTCCCTGCCCCTGTCCAACCAAAACCACACTGTGTGATGTCACTCCCACCCAGGGGTTCCTTGAGCTTTATATCCTGGATGTGGTCCCCATTTGTCAGCACTAGGGCAAGGATTGCCCCCTCCTTGTTGGGCTCTGTTATGCCCTGTGTCAGGAACTCACACTGCAGCGCACGTAGGATCACCTGACTCCTGGTGCAGGTCATGGCTGGTATCCTCCAAATCCGCCTTGGGCAGGTTGAAGTCTCCCACTGTTACCACTCATCCGTTCTATGCAGCAGTCAGTATTTGCATGTTCAGTTCCCTGTCTCTTTCCTCCTCCTCCTGGTTGGGTGATCTGTAAACCACCTCCACCCTCACCTTCCTTCCTCTATTAGAGAGTAACTGAATCCACATTGGTTCCGCCTTCCCGTCTTCTGTCTCCTCCTTCACGTATCAAATAAAAGCAAAGAGAAGCACTGCAGCACATTTTACCACTAATGCCAGTCTTTAAGTAATTTCAAAAGTCTTAGGTCTTGCTGATTTTATTTGAGTGAGATGGCTAAGCTTGGTGTCACCTGTGGGCAACTCCAGCAGCTGAGACGCAGGTCTCCCTGTTTAATATCATTATTCTCGAAACAAAACCAAAACCAGCAAAAAAAAAAAAAAAGATATTTTGTTGCAAGAACCTAGGTTCCTGTTGTGAGTAAGTGATACAGTATTTCCCATTTATGTTTAGTTTGTAGCAATATCACTGCTTAGGAGACAAGGCCTACAGTAAATCAACATTATCATTAAACCCTTGGGTCGTGGTTAATTTTGTCACACTATTTAAAGGATATATACGTTTCTTATTTTATCCCCCCAAAAAAAATCTCCCTTGAAAAACAAACAATGTTGTCATTTTCCAGGGCCTGGTGACAGGCATAGGTTAGCTGTACCTACTCTTCTTGTTTCTTAATCACTTTCTTGAGAAAGTGTTAACCTGTGTGAGGTACCCAGGAGGCCCTGTTTGAACTTGGTGTTTTATGTTTTTTTTTTTTTGTTTATTTGTTTTTTAGAAGAGTGCTCTTAGATCTTTCCTACTGTGTTGTCCTGTAATGGTGTCAGGCTTGGCCACTTGATTCAACATGAATCCATGGGACCAAAGACTCCACGAGCAGATGAGCTAAGTTTATGAAGAATAAAGCCATGACAGAGAAACACAGGTGATGATCACCATGTTCTCATACACGTAGAGATGTGTGCAACTCATGTTAGAATACCATGATTCACATACATCTCTACTATGGTAGAGTACAGAGAATGTACTCGCTTTCCTCCTTCCATCTGCTGATCCCACTCCTGCCCAGGTTATCTATTGTAATATACTGTATATATTCTAAAATTAGCAAAAATGCAGGTGCACCAACCATCTTTTAAAGTCAAGGTGGGGACAAATCAGGTAGCCAATGGCTACTAAAAAAATTTAATTGACTACCAGATTTTGAAAGTTACTAGTCAGCTGCCTACCTGCCCACAAGGTGATTTTTGAGCCCCTAAAAATGATGGCCACTAAAAATGTTGATTTGGCTACCAGATTTGAAAGCTAGTGGCCAAATTGACCTCTAGCTCAGAGACTAACTTGTCCCACCCTTTTTCATTTTCATTTTTATTTTGTTAACCAGGTGAGTACACGGGGCCAAAGGTCTTTTTACAGGCACAATCCGGCTCAAAGTCCATGAAGTGAAGGCGCATACTGCAGATTTTTGTGAGAATATAAGCTTCTTTAGTTGCACTGCAAAAAGTGAAATTGCTACAGACAGTGTGGATTAAGAATCAGAAGATCAAGGAACCACAAAAGATGCAGACCAGCACCTACTTCCTTCCATTTTGCACCAAACCACATAGCGCTTCTTCAGAGGCTCACATTTTCTTTCAATATATATTTTTTACAGATATTTAGGCTTTGTTCGTGGCCCATCTGTGCTGTTAATGCCACCCACAACCGTTTACAAGTGCTTCTGCATCCTAATTTTGCCACCTTTACCTGCCATGTCTTTACAGTTGTCAGAAGTGCTGTTAGGATGCAGAAGCACTTGGAAACATGAGTGGCAGCAAAGATCTGCTGTGAGACAGCCCAAAGATTTATGAAATCTACTCAGAAATTTACTACATTTACCTGGTCTAGGGAGGTATCCACAGATAGGAGGAGAGATTGGGATGGGGTACTTGAGGATTTTGTATCCTCTATGATTTCAGGAAAGAGTATTGTAATGCCCCCCCCCCAAAAAAAAACACCACACTACATGGGGGGGGGGGGATGTAGTGGGAACATTCCTGCTTTCCTTGAAGTGTGCTGAAACTTGTGCCATAAGCAGCATTTTCAGCTGTTTACCTGCTTACTATTTCAAGGGACAGTGTATTACACTGCTGCCTCTTGGAGACTGGGGTTCACTTGCAAGACCCTGCAGTGCTACACAGAGCACATTTGGGCCAGATGCATTGTAGAGGAGAAGCACTAGGCATTTGCATTTTTGCCTGCCAGTAAATCACTGATCGGAGTTGACTGCAATGGTGCTCACCTGCCAAGCTGCTGCTGTTTTTTGATACCATTACCTCAGTTCAGCTCCTTCCCACTGTAGAAGATTTATGTTCAAGAACTGTTGTGTCAGACAGCTCCCTCTGTGACCAGAATATTAGATTAATGCTGCTGTCACACCTCCTGTCTCCTTCATCACTTTGAGAATATCTTGTACTGGCAAGATCCAGCAGCACATATTGGGATGCAGAATAAAGCTTGACCATCTTCAGTTAGCAAAGCATAACTTTTCTGAGTCTGTGTCATTTTAACAGTATATAGTTTTTCTGATTTAGTCTGGAGGGTAGTCTTCGAGTGTGTGCCCCACAAATGAAGTTGGTACCACAGAGGAGTCTAATGCATTGCAGCCTTTTACCAAGATTTTATTTTGTAGTAAAACGTACTTCTAAGTGAATTTGTCAAATTTGAGAACTTTGAAAATTGTGCTATTTTACTATTAGTCTATACTTTGTATACTGTCTGCATGTCTGTTCCCTATCATTCACACTACTAGATTAGTTTATATGGAAACCAGGGCCTTCGTCCCATTCACATCTGCTGATCAATCCTTTTGCTGAAGTCTTTATCCCATGTATGTGACATTGTGGTTTCTGGTTGTGGGAATGCTTATGATGTAACAAACAGGAGAGTGACTTCTTCAAAGGATTAAACAGCAGAAGATTAAGTAGTGGGCAAGCATCCTTCTTCCGTTAGGGTTAACCTAATAATGAAGAAAAGAAGGAAGCAGAAAATGTATAAAATATAATCTGAATTGTCTGAATAGGATGTTTTCCAAAATGTTCCCCAAAGCGAGAAACTTGCCTTATCACTGGTTTGGAGGGCAGTCAGGTAGTTTCATAAGAATAACCCAAACGTTGCTAATCGCTTGTGTTCTTTCAGCCCCCAGAAGTATTAACCAAGCCTGCAGTAGTCCCTGTACCTGCTCCCAAACCAACCCCTCAAATCCATCTTGAACCAGAGAAAACAACCTACAGGTAGGAACACATTTTACTCTTGAACATATATTATTTTCTGAGAAGTCCACATAATGTGACATTACTGATAGTCTAATTAGAAAATATATTAACCAAGGGCACCGTGTGACTAACAAGGCTCTTGCTAGTCACCCGGTGCCCTTGGTTAATCTCAAAATGACCGTTACGATATATAAAAACGTTGTAAAAGTTGCCCCCCCATAGACTTTAATGGTGTGCATGCCCATGCTCTCTCTGGTCACATGTCGTTACATGCCTGAGCGCAGGGGCGGATCTTGGGCAGCTCCCAAGACTGTAAAGTGGAAGGGTTCGGCTGGGGACAAATTTCCGATCCCTTCCACTTGTAAATATGACAACAGATTTGGTCAGATATATCCAGTTGGTGTGTCGCAGAAGCAGGGCACCACAATATGTGGTTCAGTCCATTAACTTAGTGAATCTCTTTAAATGTAACACATGTCTAAATTGAATCTTCCACTGCTGCAGTCCTGCTCTGATGGGATTCTAGGATTTGTAGTTATAGAAAATGTTAACAAGTCCACAGAAGCAATTTGATACAATCTACTATACTGCAGTAAACAATAAGTAAAAAAAAATGTTTTTGCACACAAGTGCAAATTGAGACCAGCCCCACACCAAGTATTGACTGTTCCCCTTTAAATTTTATCCCATGCCTGCTTTCCCCAGATCACACAAGTTCATGGAGTTCTTTAGCTGGAGAGAGGCTAGAGTGCAGACTGACGCTGGCTCAGTTGAAGCCACTCGTCTGCCATATTACCAGAGGATTGAGGTGCCAGCAGACACAGTAGTAGGAACTCTTCTTAAAACTTAGGTAGCATCACCAGCACACCGTTCTGACAGCAATCCAAGTAATGCACTGTGATCCATTTCGGTAAGAAGCACAGAAATGATGGGAGGCGCACATTGTGACAAAAACAAGGTATGCTCATTTTTCCTTTGCTAGTATAAGCAGCGCCTTACTTGGGTTGCTGTCAGAACAGTATGTTGGTGCCACTACCTAAGTTTCAAGGAGGGTTCCTACTGTCTGCTGGCTCGTCAATCCTCCGGTAACATGGCGGACACGCGGCTTCAATGGAGCCAGCATCAGTCTGCACTCCAGCCTCTCTCCATCTATAGAACTCTATGCACAACCTCTGACTCTGTGCTTTTCCTTGCCAGAATTTCTCAATAAATAGGGTTAATAGGCTGTTATTAATCCATTATGGGCTAAATGAACTTCCCAATAAGGGGATTACTGTGTTACCTGGCAACGTGTTCTATTTGTATCAAATGTCACTAACTGAAGCATGCTAAATATTTAACACTTTACATTTAGTGTAAAAGATCTTAATTATAATTTAATTGGCTGCCTGCTTAGAATCAAGTAGAGAAGCACAAGGTAAACCCCTGAAGGGCAGCATCTGCAAATGGCTTCTTTGGAAATCATTTGCACATGTCTATCAACAGACTTGCTGTTAATTGCAAATGTAAATGCACAAAGTGCTTTGTCTGTATTGCCTTAAAACTCCGTTTCTTTTGTAATGAACCCTCAAAGTGTAACTTGCTTGAACTGTGTTTAACTGATGTTGCAGCTGTCTCCCAGGACCTTGTGAACGAGATGCTGCTGCTTCTCAATGGGCTTGTTCTGGGGAGCAGAATTTGAATTAATACTGTAATATAGAAGCAGGTTTAGATTATTCTGGCAGGTTGTTCGAATATGTATCTAAGTAGCAGTGGAGTAGTAGAGAAAATAGTCGGACCACTGTGTTGCTTACTACACTACTACACTGGTGCATTAAGTTGCAAAACTGCTAGTTTGAACTGCTGGAATTTTCCTAACCCAATTGTTCCACCACTGCCGCTCTCCTGTGCTTGCTTCTACTCAATTCTTTGGCAGGCCCCAGGGTTTTGGGTGAATACCAATGTTTGCAGTCCCAACGTGAAGGAACCGAGAGAGGAGTAATTAAGTAAATATTTATTTCTATAAGGCGCCCTTCCAAAGCTCAGGGCGCCTTTACAATATCCTTCATACAATATTAAAAGTCATAATTATGAACAACATTTAAATTCAAAACACAATTCAAGTCACTAAAAATGCTTGGTTAAAAAGGAAGGTCTTTAAAGCTTTTTTAAAGCTCTCCACAGTCAGGCTATTAGTATCTGGTAAGATAGAGAATTCCACAGGGTAGGGGCCATAAAGGCAAATGTTCTTCCACCAGCTGTTTTTAAGGTTACCCTGGGAATCTCCAGCAATCCCTCACCAGAGGATCGGAGGGAGCGGGAAGGACAGTAAGAAATCAGGAGTTCTTTCAGGTAGCGAGGTCCCAAACCTAACTGAGTAACTGAGACATTGACGTGGGGCCTTCAACTGGTATCATTCACCAGTCAGGGAATTTTTCACTTTTAGTCCCACCTGTACCCACTTCACTGAGCCAGTCTGATATCCTATGCCAGCACCAGTTCCCTGGAGGCTCCCCCAGAGCCTGTGAATGCTGCCTCCACAGTGTTTTCAAGGCTCCTTTATCTCTCGTAGCCCAGGTTGAGGGAATCGGGCCCACTCTGGGTCTCCCACACTGCAACGCAGCATGCTCCGCCAGCACCACTGGGCTGCAGCAAGTTTTTGCATCTCAGCATTTACAGAAAGGTGACTGTTGCTTGCAGCACAAGAGCAACAACTCAGAATTCAGCCTTTATGAGCCAATAACAACTTCAGTTGGGCACTGGCAGGACTGTGTTAGTAAGATTGCAGTGTCATTGCTCTCCCCCCGCCTCCCCCAATACATTTTCCTTGCCTTTTCTTCACCCAGGTCCTTGGGCATCTCCCCTAGCCCCATCAGCAACCTGTCTTAGGGACTTTCAGATTAACCACCCAGGTGGCCTGCCCTGTAGGGTCATGTGGTGCCTGCGGGAAATACAGAGCAAGCTGAGGGATATTTTTCCTCTAGTTGTTTCCAGGGCATTACGCATGTAATGACATGCATGCACACAGATGTTCCATGTCTGTGTATGCCCTCCCCACTCAACTGTCCCCCTCCATTACTGTCACCCAGCCTCTGCTAGATGGCATGGCAGGCAAGTGGCGGGACCCAGGAATCCCCTACCCCAAGGGAGGAAAGCTGTTGGACGCTCAAATATTTCCCTTCTCCCAGCTGGCTTCTGAGTGTACCTGGTCCGTTCTCAAACCCAGCTGAAAACAGACCCTGAAGGTGTGTGTGGCAAAACCAGAAAAAAGGTGAATTACCCAGTTGTGTTCCCTCCAAGGGATAGCAGCTCAGTGGGAGGTGACCTGTTTGCAGCTATAATGCAAAGCTATAGAAATAGTAGGTATCCGTAGCACTGCACATCAGGAAGTTTAGTAACTATTTGCAGAAAATCCTGACAGGGTTCTGGAAATTGTAGGTCTTACTTTGAGAGGGCTCTTGCAGTTGGTAATCACCTTGAGGACTAAGCCACCAGGCGCTAGGACTACATGAAAAATTTTAGCTAGCAATGCTGGTGGGGGACCACCCCTGACATCACATGACTGGCGTCAGCGTGACACTACGTAAGGGGTGGTCCCCATGCCCACCTTACAGTTCTTTCCCGCTGTCGCCTGCACACATCAGACCTCGTAGAGAACGTTGCTTTAGGTGACCGCCTTTTTTGGATGAGTATTCCACAACATTTCTATAATTTTTGTCACAAATGTTTCATTTTACCACTTCTCCTTTGTCCCCGTCTCAGGAGATTTTTTCTCACCAGCCACGGCTCCCTCGCATTGGCAGCGTTTTCTCTTTCTGCCTTGGACCTGCGCTTTTTCCTGGGACTCTGTGGCCTACCAGTTTTTCCTAGGCCACGTGGGCTTGTTGTCAGTTTCCCCGGACAGCCTCCATAGAGAGGGAGCAGCAGCGGAGGTGGGCCTCATCAACACTGAGGGAAGGTTCTTTGGGCGTCCTCCAGCAGGAGGGTCAACGGGACATGGAGAAACTTAGGGATGGGGACTGGTCTCCTTTGCACCCGTGGTGCCCCCCGGAATGTGGGCATGGAGAGACCTTCCTCTTGTCTGGGAGGTGCCCCTCAGGACCAGCGCACTCCCCTGCGCTTGGGTCCACCACCTGGGTCAGCCCTGGTTCAGGGGGAATCTCCGGTTCTCCGGGGACTCTTGTCACTCTTAGGCTCTTCCTCCCCTTTCAGGCCCAATCTCTGTGGCAAGGCTGGTAAGTCGCTCACTGGCCCTGCCGGTGGGTGCTCAGCCCCGGCTGGTAAGTCGCTTGCCAGCTCCTCCGGCGACCACCCAGCGTCTGCTGATAAGTCACTCACCGACCCTCCTGGCGACCGCCCAGCCTTGGCTGATATGTCGCTTGCCAGCCCCTCCAGCACGCGCCCTGCCCTAGCTGGTAGGTAGCTTGCCGGCCCTCCGTGACCACCCAGCCTTAGCTGGTAAGTCACCGCCGGCTCCTCTGGCGACTGCCCAGCCCTGGCTGTTAAGTCACTTGCTGGCCCCGCCAGCAACCGGCCAGCTCTTTCAGATAAGTTGCTCTCCAGCTTCCCTGGCAAGTGCCCAGTTCCGGTGGTGAGTCACTCGCTGTCCCTCCAGCAAGTGCCCAGCACTGGCTGAGCTGTCGTTCACCGGCTCTGACGGCGACCACTCAGCCCAGGTTGATAAACTGCTCGCAGGAGTTGCTTGCGAGTGCTGAGCCACGGAGCTTTTGTCAGGCCCCCACATCTGGCCTGACATCGGTCCTCTGGATCTGCGCCTGCTGCCGCTTCAGACACAGCCACCCGGTCAGTGTGTAGCCCCTCCTGGGAGTCCTCCCTTCCTGCCCTTTCGGCGGAGTCACCAAATTCCGCTGTGCTGTGGGTGCTGATGGAGGGGAGGACTGCCCCCGGTTTTCCCAAACCCCGCGCTGGTTCGCCTTTCCCAGTTCTCTTCCTGGGCTCTCCGTCCCTGTGCCCAGACCTCCGTCTGGGCCCTTTACTCCCACCAGATGTCTGTGGGTTCTTCGGGGTGGATGCTGGACCTTTCCTCCTAAAATCCATCAAGTCTGGCTGTGTCAGGCCCTCAAAATCCACCGGGGCCTCTGTCAGACTTTCAGGCCCTGTCGTCAGAGCCTTTGTCAGGTCCTCTGGTGCAAGGTTTTCCCACGTCTGGCTCCCCCCCCTTTTGGGTCCCACTGGCAGAGTTCCCGACACCCGGGTTTCTAACGTCGGCCCACCCAACGCCGTGTTTTCTCTCTCCTTCATTGGTTTACCCGGCCCCAGGTCTCCAACCACCAGGGTTTCTGATAGTGGGTCACCTTTCTCCAGGTTTTCCAACGTCAGCCTTCCCAACGCAAGATCTTGCATCTCCACCTTCCCAGCCACAGGGAGGTTGGCCACCCATGTTTCAGTTTTGGTGGAACTAGACTGGCAGGCTGTACAGTCTAGTGGATTCCAGGCACCGATCCACAGTTATTATTTCACCTGGATCAGGGGCCTTCCTAGTCAGCGCTGTTCTCCTTTTATGCTGGTCGGTCAGGTTTCCTCCTTGGATGCACGACTCGGGTTGGGAGGTCTGGCACCAGCTGCACCAGGTTTGAGTGACTCCTCTGCTTGGATCTGGAGATGGGGCCTCTAATTCTTCGCTGGTCTCTGTCTCCAATCTGGGAACTCCTTGTCAGACTTGGAGCCCCGTACCTGGTGACCCACTTGGTGGTCTACTGACATTCGTCCTGGGCCTGCTCAGAACCGAATTCAGTTCCTACCTCATTCGGAGCCGTTGGCATGGCAGAGATCTCGTGCCATCATACCCTCGGGACCACATCTGTTGAAGCTAAGACTTCTTTCAGGAGCACGGTGGTTGCGGTCTGCTTCTGCAGTCAGCCAGGATTACGGTTTCCAGGTCTGACACAGGAGGTCCCCTTGTCCATACAGGACGCTCCCTTCAGGGGCGTGATTCTGTTTGGAGGTGATGTGGAGGACATCACTACCGGCTTGCATACTAGGGGTCAGGGCTTGTGTCCGGTGAGCACGATACTTCGCTCTGGACACAGGCTGGAGGAGTCCTTTTGTCGCTCTTGGTGACATCAGGCCAGGCTGTGACCCACCAGACATCAGCTCACTTGTTGGTCAACCCCAAGGGCAGACACTCCCCTGGCTAAAGCCTACTGTTCCTCCAGAGAAACAGCTCCAGATCCTCCTGCAGCTCCCGTCTCACAGCTTTGGCCCCTGCCTCTGCCGCTAGATCAGGGGAAATGACTCAGGGACAGATTCATCAACCACCTGTCAGGCTGGCAGATGATCACGACTGACTCTTTGGTCCTTTAGCTAGTCACTTAAGGCTGCTCTAGACGCTCCTGGAGGGTTCATCTAGAGACACCCTCCAGGTCTGTCTCTCTCCCCAAGATATCACTTTCTCCTTAGAGAGGCAGGGATCAGGGCTCTTCTGGGAAAGTCAACAATAGGATCCATCCCTGTTTATCAAGAGGACAATGGCTTTTACAGCCCCATCGAGGGACAGCCTCCTGGTCTCCCTGTCCAAGACCATGGAATGACTTCCCCAGGTGGGCATTAAGGTGTATTAACTCCAGTGTCCCCTCACCCTGTCCCAGTGCTTCCATTGCATTGGTGCTGGTGCTGGACATGCTTCAGGGTCGAGTATTTCTCCCATCCCTTGAGGGATAGTCTGCTTGCCTACCTGTGAACAACCCTGGCTTTTTTTTCACCAGGTGGGTATCACTCTGGATTACCCCAAGTCTCGCCTTACCCCTTTCCAGCGCCTCCTGGACACAGTTCAGAGCAAGGTTTTTGTCTTGTTGTGTAGAGCGGAAACCTCGCCACAGCAGGCCAAACAGGTGGCATCCAGTCATGGACTTTGGCCAGTCGGTTTTTTACACCTCATGGGTCTGACGGCAGAGGCTTTCTCCTCTGTACCGGCTCCACATGCAGATCACACAGTGGACACTGTGAGTCCAGTGAGACCAGAGGTTCAACAGCCTGGATCACAAAGTCCCTGTGCCCAGTTCCATGTGACAGGATCTCTTACATCTCTCCCAGGGGGTTCCTTTTTAGCCTACCCCTCTGGTCTAGACCCTGACCACGGATGCTCCTAGCCAGGACTGGGGCATTCCTCTGGGGGATTGCAGCACCCAGGGATCCTGGTCTCAGCGGGACCTTTCCCTGCACTTAATAGTGCAGGAGATGCGTACTGTGCTGTCCGCCCCACCGGCCTTCCAGCCCTTTCTCCTCCCAGATCCACTTCTTGTCCAGATGGACAGTATGTGCAGGGTGTGGTACCTGAACATACAGGGAGATGCGCAGTCGTATCCTCTGTGCAGGGAAGTGATATGCGTTTGGTACTGGGTAGTCCTGCATGATCTCCAGCTGACAGCAGTGCATGTCCCAGGAGTCCACAACGTTCTAGCAGACCGACTGTGCCACACTCGGGCAAGAACACATGCGTGGATACGGTTGCAGTCAGTGGGTGAAGGCATCTTTGATCTGTGGGGTCGCCCAGACTTAGATCTGTTCACCTCCCCATATAACGCAAAGCTGCCCAGTTTCTGCTCATGCGTTCCCGGGCATGGTGTTTTCTGGTGAGACACTCTGTCTCTTTGTTGGACAGGGAGGTTCCTCTGCACCTTACCTCTGTTCTCACCATTACAGAGGGTTCTACTGAAACTGCAGGCAGAAAGGGCCCACATGATTCTGGTAGCCCCTTACTGTCCTCGGCAAATTTGGCTTCATCTGTTCCAGGAATTGGCCGTAGAACCTATGGTTCCCCTCCCCCTCTGTCTGGACCTTCTGACTCAGGAGCAGGGCAGGCTGGTCCATCTGGGCCTAAAATCCCATTACCTTCCCATGGGGCACCTTCAGTCATAGCTGCTTCACACTTTGGGTTCTCTGCCAGAGTTGCGTAGGTTCTTGTGAAGACCAAAAGGCATTCCACACGAACTGCCTATGCGATAAAATGGATAAGGTTTTCCATTTGGGTATCCTCTGTCGGTTGGGACCCCTTTTTCCTGCCCTATTCCTTAGGTCATGGGGTACCTGCTTCACCTCTCAGACCTTGGGCTAAGCTACTTCTTGCTCAAGGTCCGTTTGTTGGCCTTTTCTGCCTACCACGTTCCAGTGGATGGCAAAACCCTGACACAGTTGGAGGTTCCCACACCTTTTCTGAAAGAAATTCTCTGCTTGAAACTCAGGGTTCAGAACCCCTGTTCCACCGTGGGTCCTGAGCTTCTTTCTTGAGAAACTCACTGTGCCTCCCTTTGAACCAGCTGCGAGTGGCAACTTGCACTATCTTTCCTGGAAAGCACTCTTTTTTGGTTGCCTTTACTTCTGCTCAAAGGATTTATGAGCTTCAGGCCCTGATGTATTGGGAGCCATATTTGATTTTACACAGAGACCAGGTGACTCTGCATGTACTAATCCTAAGTTTCTACCAAAGGTGGTTTCTGAGTTTACTTTGAATCAGACCATACACTTGCCAGTGTAGTACCCAGAGCATTCCAATCAAGGAGAAGCAATCCTGTACTCTCTTTGATGTGCACCGATTTTTGAGTTACTACACAAATTGAATGAAGTCAGTCCGACAAACTTATCAGTTGTTTGTTTCCTTTGCACCCAAAAGAGAGGGCATCACAGTTTGGAAACTGTTTGTCCATATGGTTGACAAACTGCATTTTGTTTTATCAGTATAACAAACCCCTTCCTGGAGAAGTCAAGGGACACTCAGCAAGGGGCATGGCTGTATCTACTGCTTGTTTTAGAAAGGTTTCTGCCACAGACATTTGTTCAGTGGCTACTTCCAGCTCTGTCTACACTTTCGTCAAACACTATAGTCTGGACATTGCCTCTAGACGCAGGGCTGACTTTGGACTAGCTGTCCTTCAGAGTCTTCTTTCTTGAATCCCTGCCTACTGCAGACCTTTCCTGCCTCCCATATTTCAGACCTTGTCTGTTCCCTTTAACTGCTTGGGATTTAGTCCTCAAGGTGATTATCTACTACAAGAGCCCTCTCGAAGTAAGATAGTACAGTTATGTAAGAACTTAAACATTACAGTAGATCTTCAAGAGAGGCTTTTGTTCATTAGACTCTTCTAATCCTAGAGCCTCTAAGCAAACTCCGGCACAAAAATTCTTCAGGAGATTTATTAAAGAAGTAGGATGGACAGATGTATGGAGACATCTGCATCCCCGAACCAGGAACTATACACATTATTCATCGGTACACCGGACATACTCCCATATAGACCAAACTTATACACAGACTGAATTCCTGGACCGACTGGGGGACGCTGAAATAGGTGACGTCTCCCTCTTGGACCACGCACCGGTATGCACGACTTGGGAAATGGGGCTTCAACCTAAGAACACGCGTTGGAGGCTTAACCCCTACTACTTGCGTTCCGAACATTTTAGGGAGTTCATCTCGGATAAATTAACCGAGATACTTGAATTCAACCCCTCTGCAGATACTACTGCTGCAATTCATTGGGATACTATTAAAGCTGTCCTTAGAGGTCATATCATACAACACACTGCAGAACTGAACCGGCGAAGAAAGGAATGCAAAACTATCCTAGAGGAGAACCTGCATTTTCTTCAAATGGCACATAAGAGTGGAGACACCACGGTGTTACCCTGGCTTCGGGAAGTGAAAGCTGAACTGGACCGGCTGGCCCTTCAACAGACCGAGTTAGCATTAACATTCCTGAGGCAGAGACACTATGAGGTGGGACCTCGAGCCACGAGATTGTTGGCATATCAGGTTCGGAGGCAAAGGAAAGCCTCAACAATTACATCACTTAAACACCCAATCGGGGGGCAGTCGCTAACTAAACTACATGAAATAGCAGAGGCATTTGCAAAGTATTACTCCAACCTCTACACTCCTGAGGACTCTCCCACAAAGCATCAAATTACGGAGTACCTGAAGGGGATAACACTACCTCGGCTTAATATAGGCCAAGGAGAAACCTTGACCTCCAGTATAACCGAACAAGAGATAGCAGAAGCGATTTCCATGGCAAAAACATTAAAATCCCCAGGACCAGATGGCTATGGGAGTGAATTCTATGGAGTTATGAGACAACAAATATCTACCCATCTCCTGACTCTATATAATTCTATTCTCGAGGGTGACCCACCACCTCCATCATGGGCACTGGCAACAATCTCTGTAATCTCGAAACTGGGGAAGAACACCCAGCACTGTAGCTCATATAGACCTATCTCAGTACCAAACTCAGACTATAAGATGTTCATGCACATAATAGCACGCCGCTTAGATCAGATAATGCCCATGTTGATAGATCAAAACCAGACAGGCTTTGTAAGAATGCGTTCCACAACGGACAACATCAAGCGTACATTACACATTACACATAAGATGTGTATTAGCAACGATCCATATGTCCTCATCAGCCTTGATGCTGAGAAGGCATTCAACAGAGTAGCGTGACCCTTTCTATATAAGGTCCTAGATAAACTGGGTATCCCCGACAGATTAATTGGGGTTCTACAAAACATTTATTCATCCCCTCAGGCTTGCGTTAAAGTAGGAGGCCATCACTCTAACTACTTTCCGCTTAAAAGGGGAACCAGACAAGGCTGTCCATTGTCACCTCTTTTGTTTGCGGCATTTATAGAATCTTTAGCACAATACATTAGGGAAGCTGAAAACATCACTGGAGTGAACATGGGGGACGCGGAGCATCGTATATCGTTGTACGCTGACGATGTCTTATTATATCTTTCGGACCCTGAGCAAACCCTCAGTTGTAAGGCTACTTTTGACCAATTTAGTCAGGTTTCTGTTACAAGCTGAATTTATCAAAACGGAAATCCTCGCAGATTCCACTATTCCTCAGCACATATAAACTCCATCTTCCCATGCAACTGGAATTTAACAAAACTAAAGTACCTGGGGATATCTATCTCCCAGAAGTATGAGGAATTCTTCAAAAATAACTGAGCCCTTTACAACCCAGCTCAAAGCGGACTTGGGGGCTTGGGCCACACTGCCACTCACTCTAAGCCGTAGGATAGAATTAATAAGAATGGTTATTCTACCAAGAGCCTTGTACTTATTCCGGAATGTCCCGATAGTCATAGCTAAGAAAACCTTCGTGGAATGGAACCGCCTTATTTCTAAATTTATTTGGGCGGGCGGAAGACCCCGAGTCCGATTGAAGATACTTAGCCTTCCGCGTGGTGATGGAGGTCTCGCATTACCAGATCTACAACTATACTACCAGGCGGCAATGATGACTCATATTATGGCGAGACAAAATAAGTCGGGCGAGCCACACTGGTTACAAATAGAACAAGCCCTCTACCCAAATAAAGATTACTTTCAGAACTTATATAATTCCAGCCCTAGGCTAGTTCCTCAGTCCCCATCAGACCCTTGGCTCAGTGCTTGTTGTAAGGCTTGGCAGTTAATAAAACGATCTCAGTCATTGGCCCTGTTTTTGGCACTGATTTGCCCACTAGCAAATTTGCCGGACTTCCCCCCAAAATAGACTGGACCACGGCTTCCAGGCCTGGGAGAGGTATGGGCTGAGATATATTACGCAGATAATGACACATGGGGAGTTGTGGCCCTTCAGTGAAGTGCAAAAAAGATATAATATTCAATAGGATTTTATAGATTTCTGCAACTAAGACACTACAGTCGAGAACTCCTGAGGTATCCCATAATCCGGAGTGTTACCCCGTTTTGTTGGAGGTGCAATCCCGACTGAGCGTGGGTGCAGAGAGACCTCGTCTTTCCCATTATTATAAAGCCCTTAACATTCGGGAACGACATACACAGGGCACATATGCGCCAATGGCGAGGAAGAACTTGGCTCTCCCTTCACTCAGGATGATCATGCAGAGCTCAAGCACGCCTCTAGGGTTACAAGCTCGCATCAATGGTGGGAATTTGCATGGAAGAATCTAACGAGATACTTCAGAACACCAGCAGTGACTTGTCACTACTCTCCGTCAGCCTCGGCAAAGTGTTGGAGACAATGTGGAGAGACCAGAGCTACACACACACACACATATGTGGGCCTGCCAGGCCCTCCAACCTTTCTTGGGCCAACTACAAGAACACTTGGGAGAAATATTTGACCCCCAAATACAACTGACCAGGGAATTGTTTCTCTTTCTGGACACCCCAAGGGAATATAAGAACCCAAACACTAGATACCTCCTACATTCATTAATAACAGCAGCCAAAAAGCGGTCACTAAGCATTGATTGACAGATAACATACCTCGATCCAGGAATGGTGGGGAATTACCAAACAGATCTATCAGATGGAACAAATTACTCACGGGCTGAATGAAATGAAAGAGAAATTCTCAGACAGGTGGTTCCGCTTGGCAATTATATATGATGCACATGATGGCACCTTTGTACCATAAGATGAAAATCTGAATAGGGGTAGGAAACCAAAGCCCTTGTTCGGAAGCAGCCATCTTCTTCGTTGGGGGGAGGTTCCTGTTCGGGTAAATGGTCATTGAAACTTTCCCAAGTTTATACCTACAGGACAACCAGTGGGAAAAGGGCTTTGGGAGGATGGGGTGGGCGGGTGCCTCTTGAGATATGTATTCCTCAGACTCGGGGGTCCTCTGGAAAAATGAAATGAAATAATGTTATGCTAGTAATGAGCTGACTTCCTCTGAATAATTACTTGTTCTGAACTATAAATGCTGTCTATCAGGTAACACACAAATCAATTTATTGTATACCAGCAATCCTGTCAATGTTTGTATGTATCTATGTCTGTATGTCAAAATAAGTTGGAAATTTTAATAAAAATGAGATTTCTAAAAAAAAAAAAAAAAGAGGCTTTTGCAGTAGGTAACCTCTTTCCCTTCCACCTTCCTCCTACTTCTGCTGCTTCTTTCTAGCCTATTTTTGGATCCAGGAGCCCACTCCTTTTCTCCTGTCATACCTTTTTTGATGTCTGGTGGGACAACTTGAAGGTGGGCATGGGAACCACCCTTTATATAGCGTCACGCTGACACCAGTCACGTGATGTTTGGGGGGGGGCGGTCCCCCCCCCCAGACATTGCTAGCTTAAGATCTTACTTCGAGAGGGCTCTTGCAGTAGGTAATTACATATAGGACTGACGCCGCGGCGGCAGGACCCTCACAGAAAAATTCTAGTTAGCAGTCCCTGGCGAGGAACCGCCCCGTCAGGTGACCCGGCGTCCTCTGACCAGTATAAAGGGAGGTGGTCCCCGGACGCCCGCCTTCAGTTCTCCGCGTTAGCTCATTGCAGCTCCTCGGCGGTAAAGTTCGTGCTTCGCCAGCCCTGCCTTTCGTCGGTTTTCATCAAAATTAGTTATTCTTTTGTTCAACGTCAGGTATATCGTCGGTGTATGTCGTCCCCTACACCCTCCGAGCACAAAAGCAAGTGCGACTCGTGCGGCGCCCAACTGCCACACAAGGACAGCCATTCCCAGTGCCTCTTCTGCCAAGGCCCCGATCACCCGGTCAACAAGTGTCAGCATTGCCTCAACTTCAACGCAGCTACCCGTAAACGGCGCCAACAGTCCCTGGAAGCCCATCTCCTCAAGAAAAAGATGTCTTCGATGGAGAAAGAGTTGAAAAAGTTGAGACAGGCGTCCACTTCCCCCGAGGGACATCAGAAAAAGGACAAGGAGAGGCACCGGAGAAGTCCTCCTCTACTGCGCCCCGCCAGACGCTGCCCAGGTAACGCCTCCCCAGGGGACTGCTCGCAGCTCCAAGGTTTTGGAGGAGGCGTCGGCCTGCCCGTCTGGCTCGCACTTGGGCCTTGCGGGTGAAAGGAGGCATCCGTCCCCGGTTCGGCCACAGGCTTGCGGCCTACTGGTGTGGGCGGCTCCACTAAGCCGGACGTCGGCTCCTCCGATGTCTGTCTGCATGGAGAGGGTCAATAAGACGCCCGACTCTTCAGGGTGGCAAACGACCACTTCCCCCCCCGGACTGGACCGATCCTCCCCTCGGCCCGCCTCCGGTGAGGGATCCTGTAAGATGGACGCTGGCTCCTCCGACGCCCACCGGAACTTGCCTTTGAGCCGTGACGCGGCTGCTCCGACGCGGCGCCGGGCGACTGGAACAGACAACGGACTCCCCCATGTCTGTCGCACTCCAGTTCCCGCAGCTTCGCTGCCATCTGTGGAGCCTGAGTCACCCCAGCCTGACTCGGGATTTCTCCTCCATCCCTGGGCGATGCGGGATCTTCTCCTCCGTCAGACCCTCCTCGATGGAACCGGATCTGGCGTCGGATCCCCGGACGCCGGCCCTCCGAGCGCCAGTCCCTCCGCCGAAGGATACCCCCTTCCGTTGGCCTCTGTCCTCCGGGCCCTTAATGCGACCCGCCCATGAGGCCCGACGGCCGCCTGCTCTGGCAGCTCCCCGGTACCCGTCATTCCCACCGGGACCACAGTATCCAGCGCTGCAGTACCCGACGCGATACTACGACGCCGGGCTTCCCACAGCCGGGTTTTGACACTTGCCTTACGAGTACAACCCATATGCCTTTCCCCCTCCTCCTGCACCGCCCCCACGGCCACCGGTGGATCTGCAGGAGACTCTGGCCTCTTGGTGGGCCGAGGCCAAGGCTCAACTCACCAAGGAGGTAGAGAGCCACCTTACGACGATGGTGCCGCCACCGCCCCATACGTCCGAGGCGGCACACTCCCTCACCACCTCCAGACTCCAGGGCTCTTCCCTCTGGATCCCGAGAGGGGCAGGACACGCGTTCCCGGGTACCACCTAAGGAACCCGTTCCTCCCCCTAGTCGTGTCAGGGAGTCTTTTTCTTCTTCTGCTTCTTCTTCTTTCCTCTTTGACTCCTCGGACTCTTCCACGTATGCTCCAAGAGAAACGACGAGCCCCGCTCTCCGTCTAAGCCCCGGCCAAGGACCCCTCCGAAGTCTCCTCTGGAGGACCCTTCCTTCACGGAGTTGCTTAGAAAAATCCAGCAAGTTCACCAGTGGCGCTCCTTGGAACCAGACCCTCAGCGGGTTAAACTCGCCGAGCATCTGGACCTGCCCGTGACAGCTCCAGCCTTAGTGCCACCCTGGATAGAGCCTCATGCCCACCTTGTTTCCACAATTTGGAAACAACCGTCGGCATTAGCCCCACTTCCCAGGAAGTCTAACAGGCTATACCAGGCTCCTGAGGGTGTAGATTGTCTAAACTCTCACCCTCGTGCCGACTCGGTCGTGATTAAGCGCCGCTCATGGCCGATTGGCATCAAGCATCTGTTTCGTCTCCTCCGGATAAGGAGTCTCGCCTTCTGGACCAGTATGGAAGAAAGATCTACACCTCTTCCACACTGGGAATTCGGGCCCTGAATTGTGTCGCCCACATGGGGGATTACCAGAAGGCTATCCTTACCCAGGTGGAATCCAAGCTGGACTCCTTGCCTGACTCCCAGGTCAAACAGGAGTTAGCCAACCTCGTCCGTTCTGCTCGTTCGGCCAGTCACCACATTTTGTGGATGTCATACGATGCAGTGGACACAGCCGGACGGAGCTCCGCTTTCGCCGTGGGACTACGGTGTCATGCCTGGCTCCGCGTGTCAGGTTTGGTCCCGGAGGTGCAATCCGCTATTCAGGAAGCACCTTTTCGGGGGTCAGTGCTTTTCAGGGGAGATGTCAAGGACATCATCACCAATTTGCAGGAGAAGGGGACGGCTCGGAAATCCGTGGATTCCATGTACCATCCCCATCAACAGCAGCGCCGTCCCTTTTGCAGACGGATTCAGCCAAAAGCGAAACCACAGGGAAGATGGGACCCCGCAGCTGCCAAGCCCCCCCACCGCCCAAAAAAGCAGCGGTTGCTTCGGCTGCGGCGCTGCCCCACACCACCTGACTTTCCTTCCCCGCCTCTGGACTTTCCAGAGGAACCGGTAGAAGGGAGGTTCTCCCTCCACCTTCCGGGGTGGGAGAGGATAACTACGGATTCTTGGGTGCTCCAACTCATAGCGGAAGGGCACTCCATAGAGTTTCTTCAGAAACCACCCCGCCACCCACCTCTGAGGTCAACCTATTCAAGGGAACACCTTCCTTTGGTCTGGGAAGAAATCTTGGCTCTTCTTTAGAAGCAAGCGATAGAACCCATTCCCCTGCATCTTCAGGGAACGGGTGGCTTGATTCACTAACTTGTTTCTGATGCATCTGTCAGGGCTACTGTCTCTGGCATATGCCATCAGAAATGGTCCTGGCTTTGCGTAGCTCAGTTTACTTCTGACATACAATAGGCTGTACTGAATGACCCTTTTAGAGGACCTAGACTGTTTGAGAGTGATGTTGAAATGCTCTATGTGAGTGTCAGTCCTGCAGAATGACTTTAAAATCACTCAAATTTCTGACCCCTCAACCTGCCAGGGGGGTGTGGTAGGGGCTTGTTTCGCAGACCTGCTGCCCATGGTGGTCATGCTTCCTGTCAGCAGCCCCATGCACAGAATTGTGGTGGTATTTTCCAGTCTCCCCACCCCCCAGTGCCCATGCAAAGGCACACGGAGGCATTGGTCAGAACAGCACCCCAGCTGCCCCAGCACCTACTACCCACTTCTCCCCCTCCAGTGTTCCATCCCCTCACATGCACCCCTGGAGGTATCTCCCTTCATGTGCCATAGTGGAGGGAGATCACAACAGATGAGTGGGTCCTGGGAATAGTGAAAAGGGACATGCTCTGGAGTTGCTGTTTACCCCTCCACTTCACCCTCCACCTCCTTGTCATTATCCTCCAGGACACTTGTCCCATGTGCTAGAGGAGATTCAGTTGATTGTACACAAGCGGGCTATCAAACCCGTTCCACCCCTAGAAAGAACCAAAGTATTCTTTTCCAGATACTGCATTTGCTGTTTCCCAAGGGGACAGGACATAGAAATATAGAATTTGATGGTAGATAAGGACCGTTGGCCCACCTAGTCTGCCCATTTCCGTACCTAATGGATAAGCTGCAGATCCTAGTTAACCAACAGCCTACTTCCTCCTACCCCCCAACTAGAATTGCCTTATGTCTGTCCCATGCATTCTTGAATTCCCCCACTGTTTTTGACTCCACTACTTCCTCAGGAAGGCAGTTCCATGTATCCACAACCCTCTCAGTGAAAAAATACTTCCTCACATTACCTCTGAACCGTCCCTCCCTCTATCTTCAAATTGTGCCCCCTTGTTCTTGCTCGTCTCTTTTTCTGAAAGATGCTACCCTCTTGGACTTTATTGATTCCTTTGAGGTACTCAAAAGTTTCAATCATGTCCCCCCTCTCCCTCCTTTCCTCGAGGGTATACATATTAAGCGCCTTTAATCTCTTTTCATATATCTTCTGGTGCAGAACCTGCACCATTTTAGTTGCCCTCCTCTGGACAGCTTCCGTCCTATGTCGTTGTGGAGATGGGGTCTCCAGAACTGCACGCAGTACTCCAGATGGGGTCTCACCAACTGTCTGTACGGAGGGATAACAACTTCCTGTTTTCTACTGGTGATGCCACTCCCTATTCATCCCAGTATCCCTCCAGCCCTCCTTATTGCCTTCTCACATTGCTTGCCCACCTTTTGGTCATCTGATATGACTACCCCCAGGTCCCTTTCCATTTTTGTTGTTGTTAGTATCCCCCCCTCCCAATTGTGTACTCTTCCCTTGGGTTTTTGTTTCCCAGGTGCATTACTTTGCACTTCTTTGCATTGAATTTAAGCTGCCATGCATTTGACCATTCCTCTAACCTTGCCAAGTCCCTTCTCATCCTTTCCACTCTACTATCTGTATAGACTCTGTTGCAGATCTTTGTGTCATCTGCAAAGAGACATACTTTTCCTTCCAGTCTCTCTGCAATGTCACTTATAAAGACACTGAAGAGTACCAGTTCCAGTACTGAACCCTGCGGTACTCTGCTAGTAACCCCCTCTTTCTTCAGAGTGGACTCCATTTACTGTTACCCTCTGTGTCCCGTTGTCCAGCCAATTTTTTACCCAGGCTACCACCTTGGGACCCACTCCAAGGCTGGCTAAGTTGTATATTAATCTTTTGTGTGGGACTGTGTCAAATGCCTTGCTAAGTCTAGGTAGGCCATGTCCACAGCCCCTCCCTGGTTTACTACTTTGATCACTAAGTCAAAGAAATCTATTAGATTCGACCTTCCCACTGTGAATCCATGCTGCCTTGGGTCCTGTGCCCCACTGGCCTCTAGGTACTCAACAGTTCTTTCCTTCGGAAGTGATTCAATCATTTTCCCTACCACTGAGGTCAAACTAACAGGTCTGTAGTTTCCTACCTCTGCCTTGCTCCCACTTTTGTGATGTGGAATCACATCCACCCTCCTCCAGTCCACAGGTACCACCCCATCCTCCCATGATTTGTTAAAGAGGCTAGTCATTGGTGTCATTAGTTCTACCCTTAGTTCTTTTAGAATTCTTGGGTGAATCCCGTCCGGCCCCATTTCTTTGTCCACCTTCAGTTTTAAGAGTTCTTTTCAGAACCCGTTCTTTTGTGAATGGACTGGTATTGACGCACCCCCATCCAGAGTGTTTCTATTGTTTGGTTTAGGTACCTCCTCCTCTTCTTTTGTGAATACGGAGCAGAAGTATTCATTCAGTATCCCTGCTTTTTTCACTGTCCCTCTGCCCACATTCTCTCCCCTTTATTAAGCCTCAGTATCCCTCCCTTGGTCTTTCTTCGCCCCCTAATGTACCTATAAAAGGTTTTATCCCGCTTCTTAACGGAGTTGACTGTCTTTTCCTCAGTTTGGGCCTTTGCTATTCTGACTGCCTTCTCTGCCTCCTTCTGCTTTAACTGGTATAGATCTTACTTCAAGAGGACTCTTGCAGTAGGTAATTACATATAGGACTGAAGCCAGCAGGCGTCAGGACCCCACGGAAAAATTTCTAGCTAGCAGCCTCTGGTGAGGACTGCTCCCCGTCAGGTGACCGGCGTCAGGCGCGTCAGTATAAGGGGCTGATCCCTCCGCCCTATCAGATCTTATCTGTGCAGTTTCACCATTCATCACTGTTGGGGTATCTGCCAGAGGTCAGGACCCGTGGGAGAACCTTTTTTTTTTTTTTAAATGTGAGGCGAATCGTTGTACTGCATTGGTGCTGCTTGCCCAGGAGCCAACGCCCTCACGTCGCGCTCGCGGGTTGACCGTTAGGCAGTGTCGACTCCACCTGTCTGCCAGTTCTTCGTCTCCCGCCATAGAGGTTACCTCGTGGAAGCTGTGAAGAGCCTAGGCCTGCTACCCAGTTCTCAATTTAATGAAATTTCCTTCGGTCAAAGTCCGACGGTTTTCCTGCCGGTTCTGTTTCTGCCATCACTTGACGTCGCCCGGTAAGATCTTTCCTTATTTTCATATTTCGCAACGTCAAGTCTATTTTTGGTGTTTTTTTCTCCGTAGGTCATGTCTCGGTTGGAGGGCAAGAAATCTAAGACGGGTCGGCCCCCCATGCGACGGTGCCCTTGTGGCCGAAAATATTCCGTTACCGACCAGCACGACCGGTGTCTCTCATGTCTTGGCCCACTTCATGACATGGATTCGTGTGACGCCTGTTTCTCCATGGACCGCCAGGTCATCGAGTAACGTGCTTGAAAAGTGGGGCGAGTTCCGCCGACTGGGGTCGGTGCACATGTCGGCCAAGCCACACCTCTCTCGGCCTTCCTCTGGGTCCCCTCCTGGTTCTATATGGACCGAGGAGGAGGGAGCCTCGGCTACTAGTAGCCTAGTCATTGCCGAGACTTCTTCCGCAATGCAGGATGCCCGTCCCACTCCTTCCGGGGGCCGGGCGGCAGGCGCCGCCATGGCATTCGCCCGTTCGGGGGTGAAGGCTTCCCCAGTGTCAGACCCACAGTTTGCTAGGTCCTCGGTCGGCGCCATTGTGGGCATCAGCGCCGACTTGTCACGTGCAGCCGTGGCCTCTGTCGGAGCCGTTCGCGGTGCCAGCGGCACCGTGGGAGATGCTACGGTGCCATCCTTTTCCATGTCTCACCTCGGCGCTGTCTTCAGCGCTGAGATTGAGCACGGTGTCATGTCCTCGGGGCTTGGAGCCATGGGGCCTTCAGACTCCTCAGTCAGCGCTGTTGTTGGTGCCGCCTCTGCCCTCGATGCCGTTCGCAGCACCGTGGGGCTGGGCGGCGCCGTCCTCAGCACCGAGGTCACTGTCAGTGCCTTTGTCGGAGCTGCCCCTGTCCTCGGCGCCGATGGTACCGTCTGGCGCCATCTCTGGCCTCGGTGCTGTTCGCGCACCGTGGGGCCGGGATGACCCACGACTGGTCCCTGCTCTGGAGCTCTTGTTCAAGGCGAGCCATGCCCCTCAGATTCCACTCACAGAGCTGTGGGGGGCGCTGGCAATGGTTCGGGCATAACCTCGGTTTCTGGGCCTGTTGGCAAGGATGGCAGTGGCCGCCCTCCTACGGTTTGGCACAGGGCCTCTGACTCTACCTCCTCGGAGGCGGAGTTGAGCTCTGAGTCAGACGCACAGTCTGACCCTTTGGGGTTGGCTGTTGAGGAGGGTAGCCCAATAGTCTCCTCGATAAGCCGGAGTCAGCCCCCTTCTGAGGTGGGATCGGCGGCTACCGAGACTAGGGTCAGGTGTGCTGACCAGTAAGCAGTGGTGCAGGCCACCGTAGTTCTGCAACCTGGTCTTGGTGGTTTCACTGACCCCTCAGTAGTGGTACCCCCACCAGTGGTGTGCCTAGATCACCCAACTTTGGGGCCGATCAGGGCATCTGCAGGAGGGGAGGGTACTGTGCCCTGGGTAGCCCCTACGGGAGCTGCCCAGAGATGCCAGCTACCGAGGCTGGCCCTCTTGAGGAGGAGGAGGAGGGCTCTTTTGGACTCCGAGGGGTCGAGGGGCTGCAATGGCATGTTGGCCTTTTTCGGGGCCCACTGGCCTGGGAGAAGCCGTGAGTACAGATCTCTGCTCTTCCTCCTTAGTCTCTTTGGAGAGTCCTTCTCTTGAGGTGGGGACCGTCCTTCTGGACCTGTACGTCCCCGGTCGCCTCACAGGGGGGGATTCTTCCGGGCGCAGCCAAAGCAGTACCGAAATGGTTGTTCAGCTGTCGGCTGTGGGGTCTTCCGGGGCACCTTCTTTGGTGGGTGCCCACGGTCCACTCCTTAGCCCAGGTGGAGGTCAGCCGACATCTCTTCTTGGCTCTGTCCCCATCCCTCTGCCACACTCTCCTACACTCCCAGGCATCCTTGGTCCTAGCAGGCCTCTCTCCTGGGAGCGGTTCAGAGCGGTAGCTGCTCGGTTCCCTGATTACGTTAGGGCGATGGACAGCCAGGTTTTTCAACCTCCCCCCCGTGCAGCCACCCACTGAACAGCCGGTGCCCTCCAGCTCCTCATCCCCCTCTTCTTGGGGAGAGGAAACTTCTGTCCACATCTCTCCAGCTGCTGATCTCGCTGAGTATCAGCGATTCCTCATGAGGATGTTGGAGGATTTGCACCTTACTCCTTCCACTACCAGCAATCCTCAGCACTCGGCGCACGCCTTTCTAGGCGATTTTGGCAAGGCCACCCTTGTGGTGCTGCCCTGGACTTCTCCCTTTCGGGAGGCATTGTTGCATTCCTGGCAGAGGCCCTTCTCTGGAGTTCCTGCCCCAAGGGACCTCAACCAGTGATATTGCACACCCCGGAAGTCTCCAGGTTCCACGCCTCATCCACAGTCTGGATTGACGCAGTTGGACACTCCTGATGGGCTTCACGCCCTTCACCGTGACCGACCCCCAGATCAAGACTCCTCGGATTTTGACTTCTGGGGTCAGAGGACTTTCTACTCGGCACGGTTACTTCTTTCTGTTTCTGCACATCAGGCCCACTGTGCAGCCTATGACAGGTTCTTGTGGTCTAGGCTGGGTCAGCTCCTAGCCTCATTGCCTGATACGGAGCAAACCAGACAAGCCATTGCACACTCTGCGCGTGGCCTGGAGCTAGCAAGGCACCAAGCGAGGGCACCCTGTGATGCCAACGAGGTAGCTACCAGGGTCGTAGGGACAGCGATCTGCACTAGGCGGACGACATGGCTGCGTCTTTCCCGGTTGTCACCCTTGGCCTGGCGTAGGGTGATTAACTCTGCCCATCAGGGAACCTATCTCTTCTCCTGTAGAGCGAGACGGTGCTTGTTGGGGCAACTTCCTTCCCCTTCCAGAGGGACTCTGTCTCACTCTCCCCACTCTCGGGCCTTTCCAGGCCCTGAAGTTTCCCCCCCTTAGTGTGTCATCCACTGAGGGCTAAGGGATTTTATCCCTTAGGCTGTAAAAGAAAACCCCCTTGGGGGGCTCGGTACTCACCCAACAGTGATGAATGGTGAAGATTGACACAGATAAGAATTGAAAATTACGTACCTACTATAATTATGATCTTTCTATGTATCTTCACCATTCATCACTATCCCACCCTCCATCCCCCCTGCGGCCTCAGTCTCTGGGTCTCCCTCTCCTTCCTTAGGAGTGGAGTAAAACAGGACACACAGGGGGATAACATTCGGGGAGAGTGGACAGCAAGGGGGGGGCACTCCTTCCCCCGTGCTTTGGCTGCACCCCTGTGGGGTGGGAGTTGTCAGTTGCCCTCCTTTCTGTCCTCCCCGCCTGCTCCCGTCCAACCTATTTCTCCTTATTTAAAAAAACAAAAAAAAAAAAAGGCTTTTCCTTTCTTTCACCAATAATCTCTCCTGAGAAGGAGTTTATTCTCTGTACCCTGTCCTTCTTCCAGAATAGCCGACTCTGCTTATCTGGAGTGTTTGCCAGCTATTCTGTGCCTTGAATTCTGGCAGAAAGCCTTTGGCTACTCCTTGCAGTTTCTATACAATCTGGAGACTGACCAGGCTCTGGGATGTACTAACCTTCTCACCTCTCTTCCTAAATTCTTTACCCATCCTACCTCCCTCCCTCTTCCTTTCCAGAGATTGGGGCCCCTCCCAATCACTTTAGTTTCCGACACTCTCTCTCCCTCTTTGTCCTCTCAGTCGTTATTTCTCCTTTTGGTTCATATATCTTTCCCTTTTTCTGTCCCTTGGACTTCCTTGTACCACCTTCCACTCCCTTCCTCTTACCTCTCCGGCGACTCAGAACTGGCAGGTAGGCAGAGTCAACACTGCCTAATGGCCAGTCCGCGAGCGCCACGCAGTGCGTCGGCCTTGAGGGCGGCACCGATGGTACGTCGACTCCGCCTATCTTCAAAAAAAAAAAAGACTCTGGAGTCCTGACGTCCGGCACATACCCCAACAGTGATGAATGGTGAAGATACATAGAAGGATCATAATTACGGTAGGTACGTAATTTTCATTTCTGTGCTGCCGTTTGCTTTCGACAGCGCCTTGTGGTTAAGTTTCACTGCTCGTCAGTCAGTCGTCGCAGGTAGTTATACCATCGTTTTTTTTCTTCGATTTCGATTATTTTCATCAGGATTTTCTTACCTGCCGTGTATGTCGTCCCCTACCACGTCCGAGCACAAGAACAAGTGCAGCTCGTGCGGCGCCCAACTCCCGCACAAGGACGGCCATTCTCAGTGCCTCATCTGCCTAGGTCCTGACCACCCCATGGATTCTTGTCAACACTGCCTGAAGTTCAACGCGGCCTCCTGCAAAAGAAGGCAGCAGTCCCTGGAGGCTTACATACTAAAGAAGATGTTCTCCATGGAAAAGGAGCTACAGTGCCTTCAGAAAGTATTCCCCCCCCCCCCTTGGATTTTGTCACATTTTGTGATGTTGCAAACTCAAATTAAAATACATTTATATGGGATTTTTTTGTCACGTAGCTACACAAATTACTCTATAATGTCAGTGTGGAATGAAACTTCTGGAATTTTTTTGTACATGTAATTTAAAATAAAAACCTGAAATGTCTTAATTTGATAAGTATTCACCATGCATCCAATTTCCTTGTGAGATCACTCTAAAACTTGAATGGAGTCTACCTGTGGTCAGTTCAAATGGTTGACATGATTTCAGAGGAAATACACCTGTCTATATAAGGTCCCACTGTTGACAGTGCATGTCAGAGCAGGAACTCTACCATGAAGACCAAGGAGCTGTCCGTAGAACTTCGTGATAGAATTGTGAGGAGGTGTAGATCTGGGAAGGGGTATAAAAAACATTTCTAGGGTGTTGAAAGTTCCCAGGAGCACAGTCAAGTCCATCATTAGGAAATGGAAAGATTACGGAACCACCCAGACTCTTCCTAGAGCAGGCCATCCCAAACTGAGCAACTGGCAAGAAGGACCTTGGTCAGGGAAGTGACCAAGAACCCAATGACCACCCTGACAGAACTACAGAGTTCCATGGCTGTGATGGGAGAACCTGTCCAGAGGACAACAATCTCTGCAGCACTTACAGATTTAGCCTCTGTGGGAGGTGGCTAGAGCGGAAGCCACTCCTGAAAAGGCCACATAATGGCATGCCTGGGTTTGCAAGAAGGCACGTGGCATACTCTGAGACCATGTGGCAAAGATTCTCTGGTCTGATGAAAAAAAAATTGAACTCTTTGGCCTGAATGCAAAGCGCTATGCCTGGCGCAAACCGAACACAGCTAATCACCCGTGTAACACCATCCCTACCATGAAGCATGGTGGTGGCAGCATCATGTTATGGGGATGTTTTTCAGCGGCAGGGACTGAAGCACTTGTCAGGATAGAGGGAACAATAAATGGAGCCAAATACAGGCACATCCTTGAGGAGAACCTGCATCAGTCTGCAATAGACCTTGGACTGGGGTGAAAATTTATGTTCCAACAGGACAACGACCCCAAGCATACAGCCAAAGCATCACTGGAGTGGCTTCAGAACAAGAAGGTGAATGTCCTTGAGTGGCCTAGCCAAAGCCCAGACTTGAATCCCATTGAGAATCTGTGAAAAGACTTAAAGATTGCGGTTCACCGACGCTCCCCATCCAACTTGACAGAGTTTGAGCAAATCTGCAAGGAAGAATGGTCGAAAAACCCCAAATCCAGATGTGCAAAGCTGATTCAGACCTATCCAAGAAGACTCAAAGCTGTAATTGCTGCCAAAGGCGCTTCTACAAAGTATTGACTCAGGGGGGTGAATACTTAAGTAAACAAGATTTTTCAGTTTTTAATGTTTCTTAAATTTTTGTTGCACAATAAAAATATTTTTACCCCTTTAAATTGTTGAGTATGCTGTGTGAATCAAGGGGGGAAAAAATAATTTAAATACATTAATTCTGGTAGTAACACAACAAAATGTGACAAAATCCAAGGGGGGTGAATACTTTCTGAAAGCACTATAAAAAAGCTCCGACAGTCTTCCACCTCCCCCCAGGGCCTTAAGAAGGAGAAGCACTGGGACCGGGACTCCTCATCCGTGGCTGCAGCAACTTCAGCTGGGGTCGCTGCCCTTCAGGTAATGTCCCCTCTGGGGGACCGTTCCTCGACGGCCGTCTTGGTGGTGTCTGAGACGGCATCGCTCCCCCCGGCTGGTTCGTGCTTGAGCCAGTCAGGAGCCTCCGGTGCAAAGGAGGCATCTGCTCCCAGTAAAGCCGCCCCTGCGCTACCTTCTGGTTTGAGCCTCTCTGGTAAGTCGGGCGTTGGCTCCTCCGACATCCGCCTGGAGACGACTGCTAAGTCGCTCGACCCTTTGGGGCAGCGCACGGTCGTCAAGCCACCCATCAAGGTCGCCTCCCTTGCGCGGCCTTCTT
The DNA here is from genome assembly GCA_016271365.2 of Neoceratodus forsteri. Lineage (NCBI taxonomy): Eukaryota > Metazoa > Chordata > Ceratodontiformes > Ceratodontidae > Neoceratodus > Neoceratodus forsteri. Next base: position 1,414,486,343 of record CM028129.1, read on the forward strand.
CGGGCGCTGGGTCCGATCAGTCGGACATCGGCTCCTCCAATGCCCGCCCAGATCTCGCCAGTCAGACGCCCTCTGGCCCGTCCGGCACTCGCTCGGCGAAGGAGCCTATGCCGGATCCTCTAATCTCATCCGGCACTGCCAGCTCCCCGCAGCCTTCGCCACTGCTGTCTGAAGCCCCTGCGTCTCCCCAGCTGGACCCGGAGGATCCCTCCGGCCATCCCCCTGATGCCGCTGAGGACTCTTAGGCACCTCCGTCAGGCCTTCCTCCCGTAGGTCCGGATGGCCTGACATCGGACCCTGGGACGCCGGCCCCATTCCCGGCCGATGTCCCCTTGCTTGACGTCACCCTGATGCTGGACGCGATGCCCCGCCAGGCCCCCTATTCCAGGCCCACCTGCGGGGCCTCTTCCAGGACCTTCTACTCTGGTAGAGCCCTTGGTGCCGGATCTTACGCCGTCTTATCCGACGCCGTCTTATCCGGCTCCGCAGTATCCGGCACCGCAGTACCCGGTGCCTCAGTACCTGACGCCAGACTTTCCACCATCGGGCTACTGACACTCTACCTACAGATACCCCCAGTATCTGTATCCCCCTCCTCCCCTGCCCCCTCAGCCGCCTGTGGATCTGAGGGAGACTCTGGCTTCTTGGTGGGCTGAGGCCAAGGCTCGGCTCACCAAGGAGGTGGAGAACCACCTCCCAACGATGGACCTGGTCCCGGATCCCCATCGCCTGGGGTGAGAGACCCCTTTCCCCCCCCCCCCAAAATCCAGAGACATTGCTACGGGGTCTAAGGCTGGGGGTGGCACCTTGCCCCTAGGGGCCGTGTTCCTCCCCTGAGTGGGGAGGGGTATTAGTCTCCTCCTTCGTCGGACTCATCGGATGACTCTGACAGCTTCAATCTGGATGACCCTCACACTTCTGACAAGCCCAGGCCCAGGACTCCTCCGAAGTCCCCTCCGGAGGATCCCTCATTTACAGAGTTGCTGAGAAAAATCCAGGCTCTTCATCAGTGGAAATCTCTGGAGCCGGATCCACAGAGGCAGAAGCTAGCTGCCCATTTGGATCTGCCTGAGGCCACTCCCACGTTAGTACCACCCTGGATCGAGCCTCACGCCTAACTTGTCTCCACTATCTGGAAACAACTGTCGGCTTTGGCCCCCCTTCCTCAGAAGGCAGATAGGCTGTTTCAGGCTCCCAAGGGGATTGACTTTCTTTCGTCACACCCCAAGGCTGATTCGGTCGTGATCGGCGCTGCTCACGGCCGTTCGGCTAACCCGAAACACCTGAGCTCGTCCCCACCCGATAAGGAATCCCGGCCTCTGGACCAGTACGGCAAGAAGGTCTTTTCTTCTTCTTCTTCCACTCTGAGTATCAGAGCCTTGAACTATGTGACTCACATGGGGGATTACCAGAAGGCTATCCTTAGCGAGGTGGAAGCCAAGTTGGACACCCTTCCTCAGTCCCAGACTAAACAGGAAGTGGCAGACCTAGTCCGCTCCACACGTTCGGCCAGTAGGCACATGCTACGCGCTACTTACGATGCAGTGGACGCTTCTGGACGAAGTTCGCTGTGAGTCTGTGGCGACATGCCTGGCTTCGGTTGTCAGGTTTGGCCTTGGAAGTACAATCTGCCATTCAGGACGCCCCCTTCCGAGGTTCGGTGTTGTTCGGGGGTGATGTCAAGGACATCATTGCCGGACTGAGAGAGAAGGGCACTGCTCTCAAGGAGGTCGACTCCATGTACAGAGCCCCTCAAGCACAGCGTCGTTCCTTTCACCGTCGCACACGGCCTAAAGTGAAACCACAAGGAAAGCGGGCCAACAAATGCCGGGCCCCTCCGGCTGCGAGACCCCACCCCACCCAAACGGGCTGCAGGAGCTCCAGCCGCGGCGCTGCTCCACAACTCCTGACTCCCTCCCTCTCCCACAGCCTCTGGTCAATCCAGAGGAACCAGTAGCCGGGAGATTCTCCCTTCATCTGCCAGGTTGGGAAAGGATCACTACTGATGCTTGGGTCCTCCAGCTGATAGCAGAGGGCCACCCCATAGAGTTTCTTCAGAACCCCCGGGTCGTCTTACTCCCCCAAACATCTTCTCAAGGTTCAGGAAGAAATCTCCTCCCTTCAGGCAATAGAACCCATCCTCCCCCTCTTCAGGGGACGGGTTTCTACTCCCATTTCTTCCTGGTCCCCAAGAAGACAGGAGACGTGAGGCCCATTCTGGACCTCAGCTCTCTAAATCTGTTCGTGGAGTACAAAAAGTTCAGGATGCTCGCCCTACAAAGTCTCCTGCCCCTCCTTCGGCCGGGACTGTGGCTGTGTACTCTGGACATGCAGGATGCGTACCTGCATATCCTTATCCACCCTTCCCACCGCAGATGCCTCCAATTTGCTTTCCAGGGGCACCACTACCAGTTCAAGGCCCTCCCATTTTGTCTTTCCTCAGCCCCCCGAGTATTCAACAAATGTCTGTTGGTGGTGGCGGCCCACCTGTGTACCCAGGGAGTGCAGGTTTTCCCGTACCTGGACGATTGACTCCTGTCGGCCCCATCCAGGGAGGAGCCCCTGCGTTCCCTTTGCCTTACCAGGCAGGTCTTTACCAGCCTGGGTATTACCATCAACCAGGCCAAATCCCGTTTGATCCCATCTCAATGCCTCCAGTTCATCGGGGCGATTCTGGACACAACCACCAGTATGGCCTTTCTACCCCCAGGTAGGGTGGCCACACTCCAGGCTCAGGCAAGCCTCTTGTCCTCTCACAGGCGGATTCCCGCCAGTTCGGTCCTTCGCCTCCTGGGGCTCGTGGCAGCTGCAATTCCGACAGTTCCGTACGCTCGGCTCCACTTGAGAATCTCTCAGTGGACTCTTCGGTCTCAGTGGGATCAACTAGTCGATGACTTGGACCAAGAGGTGCTAGCCTTGACCCCGATGATTCGGGATTTGCACTGGTGGTTGGTTCAGGAGAACCTTTGTCGGGGAGTTCCCTTCTGCATTCCTCCCCCTCTCAAACACTGACAACGGACGCCTCAGACGAAGGTTGGATAGCTCATCTGGGATCACAGTGCACCCAGGGCTCGTGGTCCATACTCGAGCAGACGCTTCACATCAACATGCTCGAGCTCAGAGCAGTGTTGTACGCTCTGCAAGCGTTACACCCCTTTCTGCTTCACGGTCACCTAGCTGTCGAGACCGACAATATGAGTGTGGTCTGGTACCTCAAGAAATGGGAGGGGGGACTCATTCCTACTCTCTTTGTCGGGAAGCGATGCGGGTCTGGGAATGGGCGACCCTTCACAATCTTCATCTCATGGCGGTCCAAGTCCCGGGGGTAGAGAATTCATTGGCAGATCGCTTGAACCGATCCTCGGCACAACCTCACAAGTGGGAATTGGACCAGGAAATAGTAGACGTCATCTTCCTACGTTAGGGAACCCCTCAGGTTAACCTGTTTGTGTCCCCACTAAACGCAAAACTACCCACCTTTTGCTCGCTTGCTCCAGGGCACAGGCGGCTCTGGAGGGACGCTCTGTCTCTCAACTGGAAGGGCAGATTTGTCTATGCTTTTCCCCCAGTTCCGTTGATTCCGAGGATCCTGCACAAGCTCAGCTCAGAAGAGGCCCATATGATTCTCATCGCTCCCTTCTGACCCAGGCAAGTTTGGTTCTCTCTTCTGCAAGAGTACTCAGAGGAGCCTCTGATTCCTTTTCCTTTTATGCGGCTTCTGTTGACCCAGGATTGGGGATCCCTGGTCTATCCAGACCTCAGGTCCCTTCAGCTGCATGCTTGGCTCCTACAGACGTAGCATAAGCCTGTTTTGGGGTTTCCCCTCAAGTGGCATAGATCTTGGTGGAGGCCAGGAAGCCATCCACTCTCTCCACCTCTGCCATGAAATGGAAACTGTTTCCCATCTCCTGCCCCGTCGAACAGCTACTGGACTACATGCATTATCTCTTCGACCTGGGTCTCAGTCATTCCTCTTTGAAGGTTCACATGGCGGCTCTGGCTGCTTATCATGTTCCCTTTGGGGACAGAACTTTCGCTCAGCTGGAGGTTGCGAAGACCTTTCTACAAGGGGTTCTTCATTTGAGACCCCCCATTCGGGTTCCTGCCCCTCCTTGGGATTTTGAATTTCATTCTTGAGAAGCTTACGCTGCCTCCCTTTGAGCCGGCAGCCTCAGCAGAACTTAAGTTCCTTTCATGGAAGGCTCTCTTCCTAGTGGCCATTACTTCCACTCGAAGAATTTCTGAGCTTCAGGTCTTGATGTGCAAAATTCCATATCTGATTTTCCATAAGGAACGTGTGGCTCTACGCACCAATCCTAAGTTTCTTCCTAAGGTGGTAGCGGAATCTATGTTGAACCAGTCCATTGAACTGCCTGCCTTTTTCACGCAGCACTCCAATCACAGCAAGTATCTTTTACATACCCTGGACGTTCACCAGATTCTGAGATACTACACCAACAGGACGAATGATCTCAGAAACACTGACCAACTATTTGTTTCTTTTGCCAGCAAAAGAGAAGGCAACGCTGTTTCCAAAGAATGTTTGTCCAAATGGTTGTCTCACTTTCTGCTATGACAAGTATCACAAGACCTTGCCGGGTCAGGTCAGGGGTCACTCCAACAGGGGTGTCGTGGCCTCTGCGGCCTGTTTCAAGACTGTGTCAGTGGCTGATATTTGCGCCGCCGCAACTTGGACTTCTGTCCATACCTTTATGAAACACTACAGTTTGGACATTGCCTCTCGCCGGAGAGCCGGCTTCGGGTTGGCTGTTCTGCAGGGACTTCTTTCTTAAGTCCTTCTCAGCCAGAGGATCCCCTGTGAGTAGTTTCCTCCTCCCGTGTGCTTCTCTTTGTTCCAGACTGCTTGGGACTCACTTCTGTATGTAATTACCTACTGCAAGAGCCCTCTCGAAGTAAGATAGTACAGTTATGTAAGAACTTACCATAACAGTAGATCTTTGAGAGAGGCTCTTGCAGTAGGTAATACCTTCCCGCCCTCCATCCCCCTAAGCTTTTTCAGCTCCATTCCCAGTGAGGGAAATACCTGCTTCTCTCTCGTCGCACCTTTTTTGGCCTTTGGTGGAAAGAACTGGAAGGCGGGCGTGAGGCCGCCCCTTTGTACCAGTGTCGCCTGGCGCGGTCACCTGACGTGGGGGCGGTCCCTCGCCAGAGACTGCTAGCTAGAAATTTTTCCGTGGGGTCCTCACACCTGCCGGCTTGAGTCCCATATGTAATTACCTACTGCAAGAGCCTCTCTCGAAGATCTACTGTTACTGTAAGTTCTTACGTAACTGTACTTTTTCTGTCCTGCTCCTTCTGTGTTTCCTTATTTCCTGAATGCTGTCCTTTTCTCCTTAACCTTCCCTGCCACCTCTTTTGAGAACCAGAGTGGCTTTTTCCTTTGTTTTGTTGATTTGCTTTCTACAAAGGCTTGTTACCTCTCTGATGGCAGTTTTGATTTTTCCCCATTGTTCTTCCACCCCTCCTCCTTGCTCATTTGCTAGTGCTTTTCTGAGGCACTCTCCCATTTTTCCAAAGTTGGCTGTCCTAAAGTCCAACACCCTTGCTTTTGTATGGCTTGACTCTACAGCTGTGTTTATTGTGAACCACACTATTTGGTGGTCGCTTGTTCCCAGATGGCTACCAAATTCTAAATCTGAGATCCTCTCTCCATCCCCATTTGAAAGTACCAGGTCTAAGATTGCTCCATCCCGAGTGGGTCCCAACATTAGCTGTCTGAGGTATTCCCCCTGTAGGGCATCGAGAATCACCCTGCTCTCAGATGTGGCTGCAGTAAAGGTGTTCCAGTTAACATCTGGCATATTCAGGTCCCCCATCAACAATATCTCTCCTTTTTCTGCCATTCTAAGGAGTACGTCTATCATTTCCTGTCCATTGCCTCCCCCTGAGACAGGGGTCTGTAAACAACCCCTGTGTGGATTATGGTGCCATTTCCTGTCTCCAGGGTGACCCACAGTGCCTCCTCCCTTCCCTGTTTACCCTTTAGTTCTGTTGCTTTGATTCCTTCCCTTATGTAGAGAGCTACTCCTCCTCCTCCTCTTTTACCCTCCTTGTCCCTCCTGTAGATTGTGTACCCTGGTATGTTGACATCCCAGTCATGATTCTCTGTATCCTGTGCTGGGCCTCAAAAACCTAAGCCTGTTCATCAAATACAAAAGGTTTTGATTGGTGTGTTTTCAGGTTGTGATCCCCCTGCTGCAAAAGGGAGATTGCCTATGTACCCTGGATATGAAGTATTCATACCTTCATTTCAAGATTCACAAATGCCACAGGCACTGCTGCTGCTTCTTGCTGGAAGGCATGAGTCTTGCCTGTTGGCTTATCCTTGGCACCGTGGGTATTATACAGTAGTATGGTGGATTGACCGCCAGAACCTATTACATTGTGTTCCATACTCGCCCCCCCCCAGACTCCCATGCAGATCTTCACAATGGATGCCTTGGGGGTCTGACTGGGGTGCCCATCTCAATTCCTGTCAGACCCAAGGGTCCTGGACAGATGTGGAGTTGGATCATAGGTATTATAGGTAGTATCCAAGCTTAAAATTGACTTTCATCCATGATGCTTGCTCAATTAATAAACCTGTGCTTTCTCGCTAAAGTATTTGTCTAATTTAGTTTTGAATTCGTTCATAGTTGAACTCCCCACTGCTTCCAAGGGTAGTTTATTTCAAACTGGTACAACTCTTTGGCTGAACCACTTCTGTCTCCTCACTAATTTACAGTTGCTGCCATTAAGTTGAAGTGGGTGTGCCCTTGTGTTATAGACCTGGTCCCTTAGTTTCAGCCCTAGAGTGTCCCAAAATATATTTTCTTCCAAGGCTTTGTATAACAGGCACGTCTTCTCTAGCTCTTCTGTACCCCAACGAATACAAATCCAAATTTCTCATCCTATTTTTATAATCTACACCTATTTGGTCCTTACCTGCTCTTATACGAACATACGAATGTGCCAGCAGAAACAGACCACCCGGTCTAAGTCTGCTCGAGTGTGCAGCCAACACCCCTAGTTTGCAGCTGCCCCACCGCCGCTACCCTTTGTCATCCCACTGCCACCCCTCACCCTCACTCTCCCCTGTCCCATGCCCTTTTGAAGCTGTTCACAGATTTACATACCACCACCCATTCTGGTAGGGTGTTCCATTTTGCTACTGCCCTCTCTGTGAAATAGCGTCTCCTCATTTCTTTCCTAAATCTTCCCCCCTCTATTCTTGGCCTGTGCCCCCTGGTGACCCTCCACCTCCTTAACTTAAAGACCTCATCTGCCCCATCCTTATTGATTCCCCTCAGATACTTGAATGTCTCTATCATGTTCCCCTTGTCCCTTCTATCCTCCAGGGTGTACATATTCTGGTCTACCAGCCTGCTGTCATAGTCTCTCCTCTCCATTCCACATATCATCTTAGTTGCCCTCCTCTGCACTCCCTCCAGTAGCATGATATCACACTTTAGGTATGGCCTCCAAAACTGCACAAAGTACTCTAAGTGCAGCCTTACCAGCAACCTGTAGAGGGGCAAGATTACCTCTCTTCACCTGGACGAAAGACCCTTCGCTATGCACCCCAGCATTTTGTTCGCTTTTGCAGCCGCTCTCCTGCACTGGGCAGTGTTGTTCATGGTCCCTGTTATCATTACCCCTAGGTCCTTCTCCTCCTCAGTGATCCCCAGCTTAACCCCCCAAGCCAGTATTCTCTCCTTGGGTTCTTCACCCCAAAGTGCATAACCTTACACTTCTTTGCATTGAACCCCAGCTGCCACCTCTCTGACCACTTCTCTAGCTTGCGTAGGTCCCCCTGCAACTGCTTCCATCCCTCCTCTCCATCCACCACTGCTTCGATTTTGGTGTCATCAGTGAACAGACTTACCTTGCTCACCACCCCATGTGCAATGTCTGATATGAAGAGCCCAAACAATACTAGCCCCAACATAGAGCCCTGTGGCACCCCACTCATCACCGGCCTTGGAGTTGAGAGCTCTCCTCTCACCACCACCCGCTGCAACCTGCCACTCAGCCAGCTTGTAATCCAGTTCATCATTTTTGCCCCTACTTCTACACCAGTTAGCTTCTCCCCAATCCGCCCATGAGGCACCGAATCAAAGGCCTTGCTGAAGTCCAAGTAAAGAACATCCACCGCTTGACCCTTATCCACGTCACCTGTCACCCAGTCATAATATTGTATGAGGTTGGTTTGTCGAGACTTCCCTGAAACAAACCCATGCTGCCTTACCTCCTGGAGGCCATTGTCCTCCAGGTATAACACCAGTCTTTCCTTTAGTATCGTTTCCATGAGTTTGCACACTATGGAGGTAAGACTTACCGGACGATAATTACCTGGTTCATCCCTTGGCCCGCTCTTGTGTAATGGTACTACATGTGCCATCCTTCAGTCCAGTGGCACACATTCTGACTCCAGTGAGGTGCTGTACACATTTGCCAGCGGCTCCGCCAACACCTCCGCCATCTCCCTCAGCACCCTGTGGTGGATACCATCCGGCCCTGGTGCCTTGTCACCCTTCAGTGCCCTCAGTCCCTCTAGGACTCTGCTTGCCTCAATTCTTCCATCTTTTGCCTCCTGTCCCCCTGTCCCCACCCTCCCAGCCCATGCTGGTAGAGGTCCCCCCTTTCTTCCATGAACACTGAGCAAAAGTATTCATTCAGTGCTTCTGCCTGCTCCTCCCCTTTCTGTCCACTCCCACCCCTTTTATCCTCACTGTTGTCTCCTTGCACTTCCTTTTCTCCCTGATATATCTGAAAAAGTCTTTCTCCCCCCATTAATTCCCTGTGCTAATCTCGGCTCCCTCTGGGCCTTGGCTTCTCTCACTTTTCTAGTCACTTCCCTGGACCATCTTGCATATTCCTCCCTGTCCACTTCCTTCCCTGTCCTCCTAAACCTCTGATGCACCACTCGTTTTGCCCTCACCACCTCCACAACCTCACTGTTCAACCAGCTTGGTTTTCTTGCTCTGCTTCTCTTACTCTGTGTCTTGGTGCAGGCCTCTGTTGCGTCCCTAACCCCCCATTTAATAATATCCCATTTCTGCTCCATGTCCATCTCCTGCCTTATGCCCTCCAGTTTCCGTTTCAGTACTTCCTGCATCCTCCCAAAGTCCACCCCCCTGAAGTTTACCACCTGAGTAACTGATTTCTCTGGCTCCCCGCACATCGTGATATTAAACCACACCGTTTGGTTGTTGCTGTCGGCTAGTGGGTCCTCTACCTTTATTTCCCTCACTGCCTCCCCATTCAGCAATACCAGCTCTAAAGTGTTCTTTGGCCTAGTAGGTACATTAACCAACTGTGTCAGGAGACCGTCCTGGATCGTGTCCAGGAGCACTTGCTCCCTAGCACTGGAGGTGACCAGAATCCTCCAGTCAACCCCCGGCAAGTTGAAATCCCCCACAATGACCACCTTCCCTTTTCTATATACCTTCTTGATTTGTCCCGCTAACTCCCTGTCGGGCTCCTCAGACTGGGACGGCGGCATGTATACTACCCCTTGAGTCTAGGAGCTGCAGCCAGATTGCCTCTGTTCTGCTTTCTTCTCCCTCGTCCCTTGTGCATTTCATCCTGTCCCTCACATAGACTTCTCTGTACTCTTTCTATCATGTCAATCTCAGTCTTTTTGTATGGAGACCAGACTTGGGCCCCATATTCCCGTATTGGCCTCACCAGTGATTTATACAGCGGAACCAGCACCTCTTTTTCTCTACTCGCAATATGCCTGATCATGCTATTTAATACCCTGTTACTACGTTGAACAATATTTTTACAGTGAGTTTTAAACTGTAAATATTCGGTTATAACTATACCCAGGTCTCTTTCTTCAGTTACCCTTTTCAGGATTGAGTTATTTAGGGTATATACATTAACTTGATTATTTTTACCCATTTGCAAGACTGTACACTTATCATGATTTAGATATAATTTATGTTTAATAGTCCATGCTTGTTAATGTCTTGGAGATGCTGGCTGTTCTGCTGGGTCTCCAGGCTTTCCAGGAGCACTTCATCCAAGGTCCCTTGCTGAGTCGGACAGACAGTGTCAGTGTCATGCACTATATAAACAAACAAGGGGCACTGTTATTCCTTGTGCAGTGAAGCAATTCGAGTGTGGTACTAGGTGATGTCTAACGGCCTTCAGCTATCAGCCATGTTTCTCCAAGGTGTCCGAAATGCCTTGGCAAACATGTTGAGCAGGTTGCAGTCTGTGGTGCTCAAATGGGAGCTGCCGACCTCCATGTTAAATTACCTCTTCACAAGATGCGGTCATCCAGAGTTGGACCTTTCTGGTCCCTACATAACTGTTCGCTCTTTCTAAGGCTTTTTTTTGACAAGATGCATTGCCTCTCTCTTGGAAAGGGAAGCTCTTATCTGTCTCAGTTTTCACCATTCATCACCTCTGGGTATAGCGGGCGGAGTCACGACCCCTTGGGAGCTTTCTTTGGGGGGAATGGGTGCGTCGGCTTCTTTCATCGATGCCTCGAGGGCTGGCGCATTACATGGTGCTTCGGGTTGAGCCATTAGGTGTCGATCGACTCCACTCTCCCGCCAGTTCTTCATTTCCCGCCATAGAGGTCGCACCTCATGGGTAGCTCTGCTGCGTGAGAGGCCTGCTGTCTGCATCAAAGCCTTGAGCTCTGTTTTCACTCGACGCCGAGTCCATCGACTCCGTAGTATTTCTATATTCGAATATTTCCTGTTGGTTCCGCTGTTCGCTTCACTTGACGTCGCCTGGTAAGACTGTTCCTTTTCTTTCATTTTGTGACGTCGAGTCTTGTTTGGTTGTTGTTTTTTCCGTAGGTCATGTCTCGGTCAGGGGCGCAAAAAAACTTTGAAGATGGGACAGTCCCCTATGCGTCGGTGCCCGTGCGACCGTAAGTACTCCGTCACTGACCAACATGACCGTTGCCTTGCGTGTCTTGGCCCGCTACACGACATGGATTCATGCGACGCCTGCTTCTCCATGGACCATCGTGTCATTGAAAAATGTACGTGGAAAGTTGGATGAACTCCGCCGACTTTCGGGGAACAGGCATATACTCGTCGGGCCGAGCCACGATCTCTCAGCCTTTCCTTGGAGTCCCTTCTTGGTTCTGTACGGACCGCGGAGGAGGGGGCTTCTGCTCCTAGGAGCCTCGTTGTTGCAGAAGCCTCTTCTGTGGTGCAGGAGGCCCAGTCTGTCCCCTTTGGGGGACGGCCGGGAGGCACCATATTGGCAATCGCCCCTTTGATGTGAAGGCTCCCCGGTGTCATTCCCTTGGGCTGGAAGGCCTGGGTTGGTGCCGTCCTCTATGCCATCTGTCGGCACCATCTTGGGCCTTGGTGCCATTCGCAGCACCGTAGGTCCCGATGGAGCCATCATCGATGCTGGTCCGTTGCTCGGCGCTGTCTCTGATGTGTGCCGATGGTGCTTACGGCACCGTGGGAGGCTCTGTGGTGCCGTCGTTGACTGTTTCTTGCTTCGGCGCCATTTGCGGCACTGTGGTTGAGCATGGTGCCGTGTCCAGCTCTGGTGCCGCTTGCCAAGGAAGGGCACGGCACTGTGGGGGTTTCCGATCTCGGCACTGTTTGCACCACCAAGAGTGCGGTCAGAATTGTCGGCGCTGTCTCTGGTCTCGGCGCCGTGGGTAGAGATGGCACCGTGACAGGCCCCGGCCCCGATAGTGCTGCCATCGGCACCGTGTCTTCTTCGTGCACCATTCGTGGTGCGGTTGAGGGTGCCGACTCTGGTACAGTCCCTCGAACTGGTGCCCCATTCAGTCGGAATGGCAGCAGGTGTCCACGTACCGTCTGGCACAGGACTTCGGTCTCCACCTCTTCAGAGCTGGAATCAGACTCTGAGTCAGATAGACAGTCTGACTCTCTGGAGTTGGCTGCTCACGTGGACACCTTGGTAGTGTCCTCGACAGATCAGAACCAGCCCCCATCTGATGAGCAGACAGTTGCTCCCGGGTCCAGGGTCAGGGGTGCTGACCAGCAAGCAGTGATGCAGGCCACCATTGCTCTGCAGCCTGGCCTCGGAGGGTTTTCTGATCCCTCAGTAGTGGTACCCCCTCAGGTGGTGTGCCTGTATTGCCCAACTTTGGGGCCGATCGGAGCACCCACAGGAGGGGATTGTGCTGCTCCCTGGATAGTACCTTCGGGGACTGACCAGTTTTGCTAGCTGTCTAGGCTGGCTTTTTCAAGGAGAATGGCTCTTTCGGATTCCGAGGGGTCGAGGGGTAGGGGTTCAACATGGTGACCCTTTTCTGGGACCCAGCCATGTTCCGGGAGGAGTCGTCGTGCGGATCTCTGCCCTTCCTTTTCGATTTCCTTGAGAGGGCCCTGTTCCTTGGAGGTAGGAGATTGTCCTTTTGGACTTTCACGGCCCCAGTCACCTCACGGGGGATTCTTCAGGACGCAGCCTAGGCAGTTCCAGTATGGTTGACCAGCTGTCGGCTGAACATTGATTTTCGGGCTCCCTCTTCCTTGGGACTCTAGGGTACCACTCTTGCCCAGACAGAGGGCAGTAGATTTGTTGTTGGCTCTGCCCCCACTCCTCTGCCACCTCCTCCAGCTCACCCAGGTATTCTTGGTCCAAGCGGCCCTCTCTCCTGGGAGCAGTTCAGAGCTGTGGCTGCTCAATTTTCCTCTTATGTTAGGGCACGGACAGGTAGGTTTTTCAACCTCCCCCTGAGCAGCCAGCCGCTGAACCTTTGAGGTCCTCCGATTCTTCATCCTCCTCTTCAGGAGGAGAGGAACCATCTGTCCACATCCCCCCACCTGCTGGTCTTGCAGAGTATCAGCGTTTCCTCGTGAAGATGATGGAGGAGCTGCATGTCACCCCACCCACTCAGCACAATCCGGAGCATCCGATGCAGCCTTTTAGGGCGATTTCAGTGCGGACACTCTTGTAGTGCCCCCCTGGCCTGCTGCCTTTTGGGAGGCGTTGATGCACTTCTGGCAGAGACCTTTTTCCGGAGTCCCAGTCCCTAGGGATCTCCGTCAGAGGTATTGCGCCCCCCCAGAGTCTCCAGGTAGCCTGCCTCATCCTAGCTCAGGACTGACGCAACTGGATACTCCCGATGGACTTCGCACCCTTCACCGTGACCGGCCCCCAGATGCAGACTCCTTGGATTTTGACTTCTGGGGTAGGAGGACTTTCTACTCGGCACGGTTACTTCTCTCTATATCTGCACATCAGGCCCATTACGCTACCTATGACAGGTTCCTGTGGTCCAGGCTAGGTCAACTCCTAGCCTCGATGCCTGATACAGAGGAAACCAGACAAGCCATTGCACACTCTGCACGTGGCTTGGAGCTAGCAAGGCACCAAACAAGGGCATCTTACGACACCAACGAGGTAGCTTCCAGGGTCGTAGGGACAGCGATCTGCACTAGGCGGACAGCATGTCTGCGTCTCTCCTGGTTGTCACCCATGGCCCAGCGTAGGGTGATTACCTTCGCTTACAAGAGAACCCACCTTTTCTCCCGTAGGGTGAGACGACGTCTGTCGGGGCAGCCTCCTACCCCCTCCGGAGGGTCCTTGTCTCACTCTTCCCACTCTCGGGCCACTCCAGACCCGTGAAGGTTCTCTCTCTTGGTGTGCCACCCACTGAGGGCTAAGGGACTTAGTCCTTTACGGTTACGGCCCCCTTCGGGGGGCTCGGCACTCACCCAGAGGTGATGAACGGTGAAGACTGACACAGATAAGATATGAAAATTATGTACCTACCATAATTCTGATCTTTCTGTGTATCTTCACCATTCATCCCAGTCCCACCCACCGTCCCCCCTGGGGCCTCAATCTTTGTCCCTTCCACCCCCTCTTTCCGTTGGTCAGGGGTTGGGTGACTTTGGGCACATAGGGTGATGTTTGTCTTTTAGGGGGAGAGTGGTCAGGAAAGGGGGCACTCCTTCCTCAGTGCCTCAGTCCCGCCCCTGTTGGGTGGGGGTTGATGGTTGCCCTCTCTTCTGTTCTCTCTCCCTCTGTCCCCATCATCTTTCCTTGATTTCTTTGTCCTTTGGACACAACCCTCAATTTAAGTTAAGAAACTAGTTTTCTTATACCAAAACGTGATTTTGAGGGGGGGTATTCCCTGTATCCTGTCTTTCTTCCAGAATAGCCGATTCTGCTTATGTTGGAGTTATTGCCAGTGATTATGTGCCTTGAATTCTGGCAGTTTAGCCTTCTGGCTACTCCTTCGCAGTTCCTATATGATCTGGAGATATGTCAAGGTTCCAGGGTATGCTTCTTCCTTCCCCCTCTCACATCCTTACCTCTCAAATTATTTACCCCTCTCTCCCTCCTCCTTTTCTACTTCCAGAGATTGGGGCCCCTCCCTATCACCTTAGTTTTTCCAGCTTTATTCTGTCCTCTGTCGCTTATTTCTCCTTTTAGTTGTATATCCTTTCCTTTATCTGTCCCTTGGACTCCCTTGTCCCACCCTCCCATTCTTCTTTCTCTACGGCGACTCAGAACTGGTGGGAGTGTGGAGTTGACAACACCTAACTGCCAACCCGCGAGCGCCATGCAGTGCGTCTGCCTCGAGGGCAGTGCCAGTGGTGCGTCAACTCCGCCCATCCAAAAAAAAAGAGCTCCCGTGAGGTCGTGACCTCCAGCCACTATACCCAAAGGTGATGAATGGTGAAGATGCACAGAAAGATCAGAATTATGGTAAGTACGTAATTTTCATTTCCTTTACGCTTTTCTTCTGATCCCTCTCATACAGAGGGGTATGCTTAAGCTGTGGGTGGAGCATACTACCCTAGTACTGGTGGCTCCCTAATGGCCTTGTCAGATTTGGTTTCTGCTTTTGCAGCATCTGGCAGTGGAGCCTCCTGTTTATCTCCCTCTTCATCAGGGTCTGCTGTTGCAGGCTCTGGGGTACCTGGTCCGTCTGGACCTGGAGTCTCTGTATCTGCATGCCTGACTCCTGCAGAGGTAGCCATTGCCCATTGTGGGGTTCCCCCCAGGTGGCTGATGTCTTACTTGTGTCTAGAAAGCCTTCTACAAGATTCACCTATTCTTTGAAATGGAAGAGCTTCTCTGTAAGGTGTGCTTCTTGTTCAGTGGACCCGTTTGTGTCCTGTGAATACTGTACTGGCCTACCTTCTGCCCTTATCTGACTGCAGTCTCCAGCACTCCTCCATTAAGGTGCACTTGGTTGCTATTTCAGTTTTCTGTGTCCCATTGATGGGCACACAGTGGCACAACCTAGTCATAAACCAGTTCCGTCTTGGAACCTGAATTTCATATTTGCTCTCTCTGAGCCTGCTGCAACCTGTGAGATGCATTTCCTTTAGTTGAAAATTCTATTTTTGGCTCTTGAATTTCAAAACTTCAGACTCTGATGCATGAACCTTCGTGTGTATTATGTGGAGCATACTAATAATGGTGAGGCTTTACTTCATACACTTGAGCCACATAGAACACCACATTTCTCTACTGATCACACCAAGGACTACAGAAAACCCTCTCAGCTCTTTCGTTTGTTGGCCCCTAGGAAAGAGAAAGCTCCTGTGTCTAAACAGTGCTTTTTCAAATGACTGGCTAACTGTACTGAATTTTGTTAATGGAAGTATGATAAGGAACTTCAGGTGTTGTGCATGGCCACTGTACACTCGGTGTGGCCACTTCAGTAGCTTACTTTTAGAGTGTTTCTGCAGCTGACATGTGCTGCTGCCACATGGAGCACTGTGCTTACTTGTTCTAAGCACTACACTCTAGACATTGTCTCTTGTGGACATGCTGACCTTGGTCTTGCGGTGTTGCACAGCCTTCTGATTGTATATCAGACTTTGCCATCCTCCCTGGGAACCTTGTGCATTGTTGGGGAATCACTCCAAAGATGTGGTCCAATGCATTAGATATCCTCGATGAAGACAGAACAGTTACTCTGTAGCAGCAGATCTTGGGGAGAAATTCGTCCATTGGGCCACAGCACACCCACCCTCCTTCCCCTTTGAGAGTTTCATCTGGCAGGTTTGTCCACTTCCTTGCTTGGAGGTGTCCATAAATGCCTTATGTATACTATATTTCCGGTACTGTGCCTCTCCTTGTGTACATGGTACTGGTCTGGCCTCCTGGTTCTTCACAGTAAGAGGCCCTCGGAGCTTATCTCTGGTGGGGAACTGAGGAGCAGTGGGCCCCTACAGTTATATAGGCACAAGCATTTCACGTTATCATTTATAGATAGCAAATGTTTCCGAGTGGTCCTGATACCAACAGCTTACAGTTCCAAAGGTGTAGCCCAATGAAGGAGATTCTCTCTCAAAGATCTGTTATGGTAACTGTTCTTTCTAGGGGAGTGGATATAGTTCACTGTCCACACATTGGCAGTTCCACTGAAAATGCTGATTCAGCAGAACATGTTCAAGCTCAAACTCCTCCCACCACCCAAGTGGTTTATCCTCTGGCTCCACCCTGTGATGTCTGATCTTTCTTTCCACTGGAAGAGTTCAGTCTCCTCTTTCACAGCTCTGCATGTTGTAGGGTACCAAGTGCACCATTAGTAATTTCTACATTTTTTCTATAGTTTCTAAGATATTTTTAAATTCCTCAGTTTGGTTCCAGCCTCAACAATGGAAGATAGAACACAAGGAAGTGATGCCTGCTCCTGGCTGCAAATTTTATGTCACGTGCTGCCAGAAAATGCTGCGATCTGACCCACACGTGTCTTGCCTCTACAGTTTGGGGCTACACATTATGTTTCAGGCTGTGGCCTGTGCCAGGTGATGCTCCCTTCCTCTCTGGAAAATAGCACCGCCCGGCTTCTTCTCAAATAGCAGATAGATTACAGAGAGGTTAAGCAAAGGGAGGGTAAATGAGTTGCTCAGGGTCACACAATAAGTAGCAGTGGTAGAATTCAGATCTAGATCTGCAACTCTGTTAACACTAAACCAAACTGCTTGTATGATAACCTTCCTCCTCAGTATGCCTTTGCTAGGCAGCCTTTTCAAACTGAGATATATAACTGGCCTGCTGCCACTCTTCCCTCATGCCATCCTGCCCACTTAAACCTTTTGGTACAAGCCCGAGAAGCATCTTCGTTTCTCCCACCTTCTCAATCACCGACACCTGATTGGGAATGGGCGTGATGGGCAGCAAGCTCAGTAGTAGTTTACCATTTTTTATGGGTAGGTCAGGTCTCCTCTTTCCCTAGCAGCCCACTGAGGAGTTCCACACTGTACACATGCATTTTTGTAGACAGTGTAAGCAACAGCAGTGACTCAATGATGAGATGGATGAGCTGCTATTGCTTACTGCTGTCTGCAAGAGTTGATGTGCACAGTGCAGAACACCCTATATGCATCAGGTGCTTTCGCTCTGCTCAACTACTGACATACAGACTAGTTTGTTAGGGTTGCTGCCCATCATACTTTTTGCATGATAACCTGGTTTTCAGGGTCCCTATCCAGTAATCCTGTTTTGCTCAGTGATAGTGAGGTTTTTGAATCATTTTAAGTTCTCACATACTCTTAAAACAGATTCTGTTTCATCATTCATTGTTTCAACTGCATATCCAGTTTAAAAACAAACTATGTTGTTAATATTGCCCTTTCTTGTCCCTTTTGGGCAGACTACATGGGCCAAGTGGTCCTTACTGCTGACAAATTCTGTGTTTTTTTTTTTTGTAACAGCAGTCCACGTGGGAGGTGTAACGTATGGCCATTAAGACAGTTACTTAACCTAATCTTTTCCACTTTGCATCTCGAGGAGGCAGGTTAAAAGAAACATTTTCCCACCAAGAAAAAAGCTCTGAGCTGTAGCACCCTATTACATCTTTCTCCTCCCCCAGCCCCAGTCAGTGTCATGATTAACCCCCCAGCTTAAGAAAAGTAATCAAGGGTCGGTCCGGTGGTGCTGAGGGTTGAGGCACTGGATGCCACACCTTGCTCCATACTGGCGACCTGGGTTTGGTTACGAACTTGGGCCACCAGGGGGTTGGCAGGGTAGAGAGGGATTGAGCACCCAATGGCAGCTCTCCCTCTCTGGGGAGGGTTCCAGGTCTGTCCCGCTGCTTTATCGCCTTCTCCTGAGTGAACCCAGGATTGGAGGTGTGGTTCAGGACACACAACGGGAGGGGCAGCATCAACCGAGAGCTTTGGGGAGGGGTTGCGTCTCAACATATGCCTCCCAATTGGCTCTCCTAGTGTGCCGGCGACTGCGGGGTAAAGGGTGCACCAAGAAGAGAGGAAAATGGAGCCTGTCACTCCTAGGTGACTGCCCTTCCAACACCGGACCACGTCACCAGCACTCACCAGGGCAGACTCCGCTGTGTCCCGACCACTCTGCTGTTGTTCGGGGGAGGATTAGGGAGGCCTTCCCTCACCCTGCCTGGGGGTATACCAGGTACCTAGGGATCTCCGAGCGGCCGGTCACTCTAGGAGCAGACTCCTGGGGCGCAAGGGAATGTTGAGAAGGATCGAGGGGTTCTGAACGAGTGAGGCGACGGTGCAAATAAGGAGGATAAAAATAAAGTTAAAAAAAAAAGAAAAATAATCAAGAAAACATCCCTTTCCTCCACATCACATTATAGCAAAATGCTGTCAAACAGAAATTTAAATACCATCAGCATGATGAGATGCTTGGGGAACTCTGGCAGCTGACACTATTAAAGAGCTAGTAGAAGCAAAAACAGCAGACAGGAAAATGTTACAGATTTTAAAAAGTAGTCGTAACTTTTTATTTCTGAAGTTTTTTTCTTTTCCCGTTTGCTCATACGAAAGTTTTCTGTGTGACAGTATTATGCTGGCTGTGTGGAACAGCAATCTGCCTGGCAGCTGACATATCTAGATCTTATCTGTGTCAGTCTTCACCATTGGGTACGTGGCTGGAGGTCATGACCCCAGGGGAGCCTTTTTTTTTTTTTTTTTAGGTAGGTGGAGCCAACGCACCATCGGCGCCACCCTCAAGGCCAACGCATTGTGTGGCGCTGCGGTTGGCTGTTAGTACTCGCTTCCACTCTGCCTGCCTGCCAGTTCTTTGTCTCCCACCGTAGAGGTCACCTCGTGGAAAGCCAGATCCGATTTAAGGCCTACCACCTACACACCTGTCGGTTCTAGTTGCCTTACTCAACGTCGCTGGTAAGATCTTTCCATATATTTTATTCTTGGCAGCGTAGAGTCTGATTTTGGTGTTTAATTCTTCGTAGGTCATATCTGGGTCGTCGGGTAAGAAAACTTTGAAGACGGGACGGCCCCGCCTCCCATGCGATGGTGCCCTTGTGGCCGTAAATTTTCCATCACCGACCAGCACAACCATTGCCTTACGTGTCTTGGCCCGCTTCACAACATGGATTTGTGCGATGCCTGTTTCTCCAAGGACCGCCGGGTCATCGAACAGTGCGCGTGGAAAGTGGGGCGAGCTCCGCCGACTTTCAGGGGTCAGGTGCGCACTCGTCGGGCCAAGCCACTTACTCTTGGCCTGTACTACGGGTCCCCTCCCAGTTCTACACGGACCGAGGAGGAGTGAGCCTCGACTACTAGTAGCCTGGTCGTTGCCGAGGCTCCTTCCGTGGTGCAGGAGGCCCGTCCCGCTCCTTTCGGGGGGCAGGCGGGAGGCGCCGCCACAGCAATCGCCCCTTTTGGGGTGAAGGCTCCTCCGGTGTCGGACCTGCGGTTCGCAAGGCCTGGGTCGGCGCCGTCCTCAATGCCGTCGGTCGACGCCGTTGCAGGCCTTTGTGCCATTTGTGTCGCCGTGGGCCCTGATGGAGCAGTCGTCAGCGCCGTGGCTGCTGTGCCAATACTGCTAGCGGTGCCATGGGAGTTTCTACGGCGCCATCTTTGTCTGCATCTCACCTCGGCGCCATGGTTGAGCACGGTGCCATGTCCTTGGGACTCGGTGCCATGGGTGCACCAGATTCCGCTGTCGGTGCCGTCGTCGGTGCCGCCTCTGCCCTCGGTGCCTTCAACGTCACCCGTGGAGCTGGGCGGTGCCATCCTCGGTGCCGATGGTACCGTCAGGGCTGTTGGCGCCGTCTCCACCCTCGGCTCCACTTGCGGCACTGTGGCTGGTCCCAACTCTGGAGCTGTGGTTCGGGCTGGGGCCGTGCCCTCTGTGGATTCCGCTCGCGGTGCTGTAGGGGGCACTGGCTCGGGCATGGTTTCACTTCCTGGCAACCCCTTTGGCAGGGATGGCACCGGGCGCCCTCCTACGGTCTGGCACAGGGCCTCGGCCTGTACCTCTTCGGAGGCGGAGTCAGGCTCTGAGTCAGACGAACAGTCTGACTCCTTGGGGTTGACTGTTGGGGTGGGCAGCCCTGTAGTATCCTCGACAAGCCGGAGTCAGCCCCCCTTCTGAGGTGGGGTCAGTGGCTGCCGAGACTGGGGTCAGGGGTGCTGATCAGCAGGCAGTGGTGCAGGCCACCATTGCTCTGCAGCCCAGTCTTGGTAGGTTCACTGATCCCTCAATAGTGGTACCCCCGCCTGTGGTGTGCCTGGATCGCCCAACTTTGGGGCCGATCAGAGCACTTACGGGAGGGGAGGGTACTGTGCCCTGGATAGCTCCTTCGGGTGCTGGCCAAGGGCTGTCAGCTACCTAGGCTGGCCCTCTTGAGGAGGAGGGCTCTTTCGGACTCTGAGGGGTCCAGGGGCATGGGATCTGCGCAGCGACCTTTCTCTGGGGCCCACCCGGGCTCTGGAAGAAGTCGTAGTGCGAATCTCCGCTCTTCCTCCTCGGTCTCTTTGAGGGAGCCCCATTCTTTTGAGGTAGGGGACAGTCCTTCTGGACCTGTACGGCCCCAGTTGCCTCACAGGGGGGATTCTTCCGTGCACAGCCAAGACAGTACCAAAATAGTTGTTCAGCTGTTGGCTGTGGAATCTTCCAGAGCACTTTCTTCTTTGGGTGCTCTTGGTCCGCTTCTTAGCCCAGGCGGAGGTCAGCCAACATCTCTTGTTGGCTCCATCCCCATCCCTCTGCCACATTCTCTTGCACTCCCAGGCATCCTTGGTCCTAGCGGGCCTCTCTCCTGGGAGCAGTTCAGGGCTGTGGCTGCTCGGTTCCCAGCTTATGTTAGGGCAATGGGCAGACAGGTTTTTCAACCTCCCCCCGAGCAGCCGCCCTCTGAGCAGTCGGTGCCCTCCAACCCTTCATCCCCCTCTTCTGGGTGAGAGGAACTTTCTGTCCACATCTCTCCAGCTGCTGATCTCGCTGAGTATTAGCGTTTCCTCGCGAGTATGTTGGAGGACTTGCACCTCACCCCTGCCACTATAAGCAATCCGGAGGACTCTGCGCATGCCTTTCTAGGCGAGTTCAGCGAGACCACCCTTGTGGTGCCTCCCTGGCCTGCTCCCTTTCGGGAGGCATCATTGCGCTTCTGGCAGAGACCCTTCTCTGGAGTTCCTGCCCCTAGGATCTCTGCCAGCAGTATTGCGCCCCGAGTCTCCAGGTTCCATGCCTCCTCCGCAGTCTGGATTGACGCAGTTGGACACTCCTGATGGGCTTTGTGCCCTTCACCGTGCCCGGCCCTCAGATCAAGATTCCTCGGATTTTGACTTCTGGGGTAGGAGGGCTTTCTACTTGGCACGGTTGTTGCTTTCCATTTCTGCAAATCAGGCCCAGTATGCAGCCTATGACAAGTTCTTGTGGTCCAGGCTAGGTCAACTCCT
The DNA here is from genome assembly GCA_016271365.2 of Neoceratodus forsteri. NCBI lineage: Eukaryota > Metazoa > Chordata > Ceratodontiformes > Ceratodontidae > Neoceratodus > Neoceratodus forsteri. Next base: position 1,414,507,954 of record CM028129.1, read on the forward strand.
AGCCTCATTGCCTGACACGGAGCAAACCACACTAGCCATTGCACTCTCTGCGCGTGGCCGGGTGCTAGCAAGGCACCAAGCGAGGGCATCCTGTGATGCTAACGAGGTAGCTACCAGGGTCATAGGGACAGTGATCTGCACTAGGCGGACGGCATGGCTGCGTCTTTCCCGGTTGTCACCCTTGGCCCGGCGTAGGGTGATTAACTCCGCTCACCAGAGAACCTGTCTCTTCTCCCATAGAGTGAGACAACGTTTGTCGGGGCAACTTCCTTTCCCCTCCGGGGGTCCCCGTCTCACTCTCCCCCACTCTCGGGCCTCTCCAGGCCCTGAAGATTCTCCCTCTTAGTGTGTCACCCACTGAGAGCTAAGGGACTTTGTCCGTTAGGGTGTAAAAGAAAATCCCCTTCGATGGGGGCTTGGCACTCACCCAGTGGTGATAAATGGTGAAGATTGACACAGATAAGATATGAAAATTACGTACCTGCTGTAATTCTGATCTTTCTTTGTATCTTCAGCATTCATTACAGCCCCACCCTCCATCCTCCTGGGGCCCCAGTCTCTGGGTCTTCTTCCCTGTCTTTGCTCATCCTCGCCCCCCTCCTTTCTTGTTAGGGGTGGGGTAAACAGGGGCACATCGGGGGACTATGTTCTGGGTAGAGCAGTCAGCATGGAGGGGCACTCCTTCTCTAGTGCATTTGCTCCACCCCCGTGGGGTGGGAGTTGGTAGTTGCCCTCCATTCTCTCCTCCTCCTCGTCCCGTCCATCTTATTTTTCTTCGTCCTTAGGACTATCCTTTATTACAAAAAAAAAACCCTCCTTTTTCACCAAAATCTTTCCTTGAGAGGGTGTTAATTCTCTGTGCCCTGTCCTTCTTTCAGAATAGCTGATTCTGCTTAGATGGAGTTATGCCAGCCATTCTGTGCCTTGAATTCTGGCAAGAAGCCTCTGGCTACTCCTTGCAGTTCCTGTACAATCTGGAGACGGACCAGGGCCTGGGATGTGTTAACCTTCTCCCCTCACTTCCTACCTTCTAAATTCTTTGTCCCACCCTACCTCCCTCCCTCCTCTATTTCCAGAGATTGGGGCCCCTCCCAATCCCTTTAGTTTCCGACTTCCTCTTTCTGTCCTCTCAGTCGTTATTTTTCCCTTTAGTTTTATATATTTTCCTTTTTCCTGTCCCTTGGACTTCCTTGTCCCACCTTCCACTCCCTTCCTCTTACCTCTCCGGCGACTCAGAACTGGCAGGCAGGTGGAGTCGACAGCGCCTAACAGCCAAGCCGCGAGCGCCACGCAATGTGTTGGCCTCGAGGGCGGTGCGAGCAAATGGCTGCTCCACCCACCTTAAAAAAAAAAAGCTCCTGTGGGGTCATGTGACCTCAGGCCATGTACCCAATGGTGTTGAATGGTGAAGACACACAGAAAGATCAGAATTATGGTAGGTACGTAATTTTCATTTCTTTTCCCCCCAATACATCATCAGTGCTGCTACATCACTGACTGCAACATCACAGTTGATTGACCTGGCAGCTACTGAGTGGCTGTTCCTGAGCAGCTGTGATGTCAGAGTCAATGAGATCACACTGCTGATGATGTATTGGGGGGAATAGAACTAAATATGTCTGCTGCCAGGCAGCACACTGTTACACAGATCATACCTACTAACATTAGATAAAAAAAATGTTCTAATTACCCAAAGGGAAAAGAAAAAGTACTTCAGATATAAAAGAAAATAGTTGAGTTCTTTTTAATGATGAATATTAATTTTAGACAGTACACTAGCTCTTTATGACCACTGGCAAAAAAACATGCTTAAGAAGAGGGAGGTAAGTGGGGACAAAATTATTGGAAACAAAATCACCACTGGAGCAGAATAACAGAAGGGCCTGCCTCAACCTATATCTGCTTGGCACTCCAAAGAACAGGTTCTCAATTTTCCATTTTTCAGCCATATTGTACTTCGTCCTGGAGTACACCAAAACAGGGGCAGCCGAAAATTGATAAGCCAGTGTTCTAGGAGTCGTGGTCACAGGAGGCACCACAGCAACTAAGAGGAGACTCTGGATAGGAGCTGGGGTATGGCACCATCAAAAGATGAGTGCAGTGGTAATAAACAGAGTTGACTGACGAAAAAAAGCTATTCCTGGTTCAGATAATTCCTGGTATCTAGCAGTCCCCTGTCCCCAACCTGCCATGTAGCCCAAAAGCCATATCCTGAAGTAGAAGGCAAATTAAGCGAAAAAGAGGGCTGTAGTGGGAGGCAGAAAAGGGGGCCCAAGAGCGGGTAATGTGGGGTTACCATCTGTGAGTGGTGGTGGGAGTGGTGCAGGGGAGCTGGTGATGACAGAGGGGGGCAGGTAAATCTGCATGGATGAGGGACAGGAGAACTGTCAGAAAGCAGGAGGGGAGTGAGTTTTTGGGGAAGGGGCAGAGAACTGAGGAAGGGCAGAGGATGGCTGTGGAGAAGAAGTAATAGGATGAAGAGAATGAGGCACTGATGGCAAAGACAGTGGTAGGGGAGTCAGTACTGGGGGTGGGCAGATAATGGAGGGAGGGGATGTATGGGGGGGCAAAGGTTATTGCCATATACAAAGGGAGGGGCAGGGGAGCTGGCAGTGGAAAGATGGGCCTGGGTGATGTATGTATTTTTATCTATGTCCCATATCAGGATAATGCATTAGAGCCATTTTGGTCCTGACCATAATTTGTTTAGATGGTCATCTAAAGCATGTGGGGTTCTGCTTTATTCTGGAACTTTTGATCTTTTCCGGGGGTATCTCAGTCATCAGGTCACACTGTAGGAACTTCACCGTCGGTGTGTGACAGGGTGGAATAGGATCCTGTCCCAGTTGTTATGGAAAGAGTTTGAATGCAGGGATCTGTTCTGTTCTTTCTTTTGCTGTCTCTTGTCTGTCTGGTTGCACAACCAAATTTTCCTGTGAAACCTAGGATTTGATCACCCCAACAGTCTTGCAGTTCTCTGCCTCTCACTGTCCATCAGTCTCTTTTTCGGTCTGTCTTTTTCTCCCTTGCATATCTGCTGATATAAAAATTTATGCAAATCATTGTATGGAAATGTAACTCATATTGGGATCCCTTTTGTTTAGAAACTGTATAGTGTTACTGTTGAAATGTATATAATTGTGGTTTGAGATTATTGCAAAAAGCCATTGGAAACTCAAGAGGTTACCTTAGTACAATTTTTAAGCCTTTTGCAAGAGTTGTGGAAAAGGGGCCTCAGCTCTGGGACACTGTGTTCTTGAATCACCTGCCTGAAACATACAAGAACACTTTGGAAGAAACAGGATACTTGTTAAGAATGGGGGTTGGAAGGACTTATAAGAGAGCTGAGCTGCAGTTGTAGGCGAGTTAGACACAGAGATTGAAGGAAAAACTCAGATGGACTTTTTCTGGTTATTTGGCCTTTGTAAATAGTTATACGGAAACAATATTATTTTTTTTATGTAACTGCTAGTTCAAATAAAACTCTTGTTGCGAATTTTACAACTGCTCCTGGTTTTCCTATGCTTCTTAACCTGATGGTGTCAACCTAAGTGGGATTTACGCTGTGCATACTCTAAGCCAGGAGTTTTGTGCGTGGGTACTGGACCTAGTACCAGGGAAGCATGAAGGAAGGTATGGAGTCTGCAGCAGCAAGTCCAGGAGTGGTTACCTGGAAAATGGCAGCCAAACTAACAGAGACAGAAGTCCAAGCTGAGATTTTACAGCCAGCACAACTTACACAGTTGTGTCCCTTGAATGATATCGAGGCATACCTGACAGCTTTTGAAAGAGTTGCCACAAACTGCCAATGGCCAAAGCAGCAATGGACAATCAGACTGGTACCCTACCTGACAGGAAAAGCCCAACTTGCTACAGCAATATGGACACTGAACAGTCAGAAAACTATGACCTGGTGAAAAGTGAAATCCTGAAAAGGTATGACATCTCAGGAGAGACCTACAGGCAGAGATTTTGATCTCTGAAGTACAACTCAGTCGACAGTCCTCGAGAAGCCTTCACCTGACTCTGAGAGCTCCTGATAAAATGGCTCCAACCAGAGGGCAAAACAGTCCCACAGATAGACACATTTGCCATGGAGCAATTAATCAACATCCTGCCTACAGACGTGCAGCTTTGGGTAAAGGAACACCGACCAGACAGTGGGGAAAAGGCTGTTTCTTTGGCCAAGGACTACCAAATGGCCAGACAGAGGCCACAGCAGCGAGGTAACAGCCAGGCACTGGTAAGACACTCTTTTTCCCATTTAAACTCCAAGCCTGATAAGAACTCTGGTGGGGGTAACAGGTCTGTGCCCAGAGTTGTTACTTGCTATAACTGTAATAAGCCAGGCCATATTGCAAGAAACTGCTGTATTAAGGAGAGTGACACTGGAGCAGATTTGTCCTTGGCAAATTGGAGCAAGTACTTAACAGATGTGAAGGTGGGGGACAAGACTGTAAAGGGACTCATTGATTCGGGAAGCTGACAGACCCTAGTGCATGTTGAAGTGCTGGGAAAACACTGTGCAAAAGGACCAGGTACTGGTGTCATCTGCATCCACGGGGACACTCAATACTATCCTACCCTACCACCCAAGTGACTCTGACCATTAAGGGTGTGTCGCACCAAATGACAGTGGGGGTAGTACCTAAGTTACCTGTATCTGTGATTATTGGAAATGACTTTCCAGGATTTATTGAGTTAATTAAGGTGGGAACAAATCCTGATGTTTCAGCAGCTGTGGTTACAAGAGCTCAGGCAAAGGAAATCTCAGATGGTGGGGACACTTTTCCTTTCAGTGATTTTGATTTGGACTTGTTTGAGCACAGCTCCAAGATCCGGAAATCCAGGAAAGAAAGAAAGAGGATACCTGAAGGAACTGTGGCTACAAATGACTGATGGACCTAAAGGGTTAAAATATGAAAATGCTGAAACTAAACTGATCACTGATTGTGAATATGAAAATGCTGAAACTAAACTGATCAGTGACTGTGATTTTCTTTCAGAACAAACTGACGAAGTTTCTCTCTAGGGTTATTTTAAGCCGCTGGGGGTGAAACCAAAACAGGTTGGACCAGTGTTTAAAAAATATAATGGGTTACTATACAGAGTTTGGGTTAAACCTCGGACACAGGAACAGACAGAGCAATTGGTTATACCTCAGAAGTATATAACAGAGTTGTTAAAGATAGCACATGCTAGTCCTATGGCTGGTCACTCAGGGAGGGATCGCACCCTTGCCAGATTGCTGTATTGATTTTACTGGCCTGGAATTCAGGAAGATGTTGCTACCTATTGTAATTCCTGTGCTGAGTTTCAGAAAGTAGCCCCAGTCACTAGAAAAGACAAGGTGCCCCTACCCTTGATAGATGTGCCTTTTGAGAGAATTGCAATGGATGTAGTTGGTACTTTAGACAAAAGTAAAAAGGGTAATAGATTTATCCTGGTAGTATGCGACTATGCTACTCAGTACTCAGAAGCAGTTCCAATGCGTACTGTCACAGCTTTGGAAGTGACAGCAGAACTTGCAAACATTTTCAGCAGAGTGGGCATACCTAAATAAATTATTACTGATCAGGGTGGTAATTTTGGTGCTGCATTACTTAAGGAGCTGTACAGACTACTAGGTATCACTGCCTTAAGAGCCTCCCCCTATCACCCTCAAACAGACGGTCTTGTTGAGTGTTTTAACCAAACCCTAAAACACATGTAAAAAAGGTTTGTAAAAGGGGAAGGGAAAGATTGGGACCAATACGTACTTGCCTTACCTACTTTTTGTTTACAGAGAAGTGCCACAGGCATCAACAGGGTTTTCACCATTTGACATGCTGTATGGTAGGCAGCCAAGAGGGCCTCTGGATGTGATAAAAGAAACGTGGGATGATAACCCCTCTCAGTTCAGCACCATGCTGTTTGGTTTACATTGTATGCCAGCTACAATCCAGCAGTACATTGATGTAATTTTATCACCTCACACTGGTTATTGTGCTATGTATCTGGATGATGTCGTGGTGTACAATCCAGACTGGAAAAGCCACCTGGAACACCTACGAGCAGTTATCCAAGCCATCAGAAATGCAGGTCTTTGGCTAACTAAATATCAGAAAGCCCCGGGACCTGATGGATATCCAGCGGAGTTCTATAGAACTTTCCGTAGACTGCTGACCCCGGCTCTCAGTGCAACCTATGTGGATATCCAAGGGGGGCAACCCCCCAACCCTCGTGGTGATATACAGAGATACTGGCCATTCCTAAACCTAGAAAGCACCCATCTTTGATGGCCTCCTACCGCCCGATTTCAAAACTTTATTGCGACTACAAATTATTTATGTCTGTACTTGTCCATAGGGTGGATATTTTGCTCCCTAATTTAACTGAGTGTGACCAAGTGGGTTTTATTATGAAACATCAGGCTCACGATGCGGTTTGATGGGTTTTATTGCTGATAGAGTATGCTTCCCATAGACAGATACCACTAGTCCTTCTCGGCCTTGATGCTGAGAAGGCATTTGATAGGGTGTCTTGGCCCTATCTGTGGGCCACTCTGAAACGTTTTGCATTCCCAGATAAATTTATTTCTCAAATACAAGCCATGTACCAAGTGCCCTTAACTTACCTTAAACTTGATGGCATGCTCTCCTCACCATTTGTCTTAACCACAGGCACCCGACAAGGATGACCATTATCCCCTTTATTATTCACCCTCTATTTAAAACCTTTAGCTGCTAATATCAGGGTTCAGGCTCATATAGAGGGAATCCCAATGGGGGGAGATCCCATAAATTAACACTTTTTGCTGATGATGTTCTACTGACTTACCTCCCCAGAAACATCTGTTCCGGCGGTTTGGAAACAGCTAGACACATTTAGTAAACTATCTGGTTATAAGGTAAACGGCACTAAAACAGAGGTCTCAACATATTCCTTTCGGCCCTCCAGAATTTTGAAAGCTTGTTTCCCGTTCCGCTGGAATAGGGTGGAGATGAGATATTTAGGTATTAAAATACCATATAAGATGCTGCACCTCGAATTGATGAATTTTGAACCTGTCACTCAGCAAATTACTTCAGATTTTTCAAACAACATGAAGTCTTGCTATATTATAGACATTAGCAGTTTGATCCAGCTCTAGAACTGCCCCGGAGTGAAATGGTTAAAACCATTCCAAAATAGAATTTTGGCACGAGAGCAGCTCTATCTGTGTCATTTCAAACTTGAACTGTCAGATTCTTTACTCCGCCTTAGTGAACAGTCGCTCCGGAGATTTCTCCTTCTCGGTTCATTTCTCGGTTTAAATGTGTTTTTCTCGGTTGGATTTAACCGAGAATAGTTTTATTTTAACCGCAAAACCGCTCGGGTTCAAGCGCTATCTGTGGTAACCATAAGTAAATGAAGGTTTTGTCTGTGTGGAACTTGTAAGTTATCGGTTCGGTTTTGAACCGATCAGTGGGTTTAAAACTCATTTAAAACTAAAAGTTACTATTTTAGAGTGCGGTTCGGTTCTTATCAGTTCTAAAAAACGGATTTATTATGTTTTTTTCCAATACCCGTGACACGGTTAGGAACCGATAAGGGTGTCTTGCCTGGCACTGCCGTTAAAAGGGCAAGTTTTTGGTTAGGCTGGCATTATGTCTGAGAAACCCAAAAGAAAAACCGGGCCCACTGGGTTTCAACACTGTGATGTTTGTGGGGAAGTCTTTGCCAAGGCTGACCCACACACCGCATGTGTTTATTGTCTGGGGTTTGACCACCTCCAGTCAGACTGCCAGGTATGTAAGAATTTCCCTGCAGCCACCCTGGAAAAAAGATTGGGCAGGCTCAGGGAACGAGAGGCCAAAAAGTCAGCTGACCCGGATGGCCAGCCCGGTTCGGTGCCAACCGAACCAGAGGGAGTGCCCTCTGACCAGGGCCAGACTTCCTCGGCCAAAAGAAAAGCTGGTTCTGAGGAACCAATTCCAGTAAAGAAAACAAGAAAATCAGCAGGTCTGGAGTCCAAAATTCCTTCTCCAACTGCTGCAGAGATAGCAAAAGCCATACAAATTGTCCAGTCATTGTCTCAGGGTCCGTCCGAACCACCACTGTCTGGTAAAAGGTCGGTTCGTCCGGTCCCAGTGGTTCAGGATTATGATATTGAGGAATTTTATGAACCAGAGGAGGGGGAGGAGGATTATGAACAGTATAAATGTGGCTGGGAAGGTCTGGGTGTGCCCATTGAACCGACATCTCCCAGACAGACCTTTAGAATCTCCCCATGCTGTCTGAGTCCCCATCTCATTTTATGTTTTATAAAAAGTTGCTGAAACCCTCCAGCTTCCTTTAGAAGAGGCTGTGGATGAGCAAGAGGAGCCTGATTTTGTAGAAATGATGGATATTCCAGAGTCTAGGAGATTGTCTATTCCTTTACATAAGTCTTTTAGGAAACAAACAATTAAAATTTTAAAAGCTCCTAATTCTGTGCCTCCTGTAGATAAAAGATGGACAGAAGGTATACATTGTCAGGCCCTGATACAGAATTCCTTTCTCAGCAATGCAGTCATGTTAGTAGTTCAGGCTGCTGCCTGTGATAAAGCTAATATTCCTTGGCTTCACATCCTCCTGACAAGGATTCCAGGAAGATTGATGCCATGGCAAAAAAGTATATGGCAGCCTCTCTGGGACTCAGGCAAGCAAATTATATGGCTTATGTAGCTAGGTATCAGAAATCTAGATGGGATACTGTTATGCAGTTGGCCAAGCAGGCCCATGGCCAGCTGGCTAGTGAACTAGAACAGGTGGCTGCTGATGGCATTGAAGCCTCTAAGGTTCAGTTTCATGCTGCTGTGATGTTAATGATGTTTCCTCTAGGGTCATGGCCATTCTGTAGCTTTTAGTAGGTTGGCCTGGCTCAGGTGTACTAGTTTGTCACAGGATACCCAGACTAAGGCTATGGATTTTCCTGTGGTGGGAAATTCTCTGTTTGGAGAGCAGACAGAGAATTACATGAAGAAGATGGATGAATATAGGACTACTTACAAGGTGCCCAGGCTAAGAGCGGCAAGCCACTCCTCAAGGCATGCCCAGGGTGAGGGTGGGCCTTTTCACAGGCCTTTCTACCAGACTCAGGCCTCCTCTGCCTATGCTCAGAGGGGCTTCTTCAGAGGCAGGGCAGACGAGGTGGGCAGACCTGCTCCCACCCCCAGTCTAAAGCTCTCATGGAAACAGGCACCCTGATGGGGTGCCCAGGGCCTCGATTCTCCTGTACCAGTGGGGACAGGCTGGCTTACTTCAGTCAGAATTGGGCTTCTTTAACCTCAGACAAGTGGGTTCTGGAAGTAGTAAGCCAGGGTCTGGTTCTGGCTTCAAAAGTTTCCCAAGTTGAGAAGCAGACTTTTTCTACCTGCAAGTGCTTCAGAGACCCTCGCTCTGGAAACAGAGGTCTCATCCCTGTTAGCTCTCAGAGCAGTAGAAAGGGTTCCTCCCCTGCATCAGGGCAGGGGTCTGTATTCCAGATACTTCCTTACCCCAAAAAAGACAGGAGAATGGCGGCCCATTTTAGATCTCAGATATCTGAACAAGCATCTTTTGAAACCAAAGTTCAAAATGGTAACTCTGGCAATGATTTTACCTTCCCTAAGGCCAGGGGACTGGCTAGCTCCCTGGACCTCAAGGATGCCTATTTCCATGTCTAATCAGAAGATCCCATCGAAAGTACCTCAGATTCGAACTGCCCTCAGGTCATTACCAGTTCAGAGCCACCCTGCCTTGCTCCTCTGCTCCAAGGGTATTCACAAAGTGTCTAGCAGTGGCAGTGGCCCACTTAAGGAGGCAGAGGATTGCTGTTTTTCCTATCTAGACGACTGGCTCATTGTAGACCAGTCCCCAGAACAGGTAAAATCTCACCTGCAGGTCACCCAGCAGCTTCTCACCTCCCTGGGTTTTCTAGCAAACCTACCAAAGTCGGTTCTGGAACCAGTCCAGGTACTTACCTTTATAGGGCAGAATTGGACACAAGCTAGCCAGAGCCTTTCTTCCCCAGAAAGGGTAAGGAATTTAGTGGCTCTGGCCTCTTTCTTCACTCTGCAGGTCTCTCAACCAGCAAGACACTTTCTGCAGCTCCTGGGGCACATGGCTGCATCCACAGCTGTTGTGCAGGGAGCCAGATTTCAGATGAGAGACATTCAGTTTCACTTGAGAACCTTTTGGTCTCAGAGAAGAGACCCCTTTCCAAGTTGGTCCCAGTGACTCAACCTTGATCCTAGCTCTCCAGTGGTAGCAGGATCAGAGCACTTAAGAGCGGGGTCCTCTCATTTCCCTTTCTCACGACTTGACTCTCACTACAGATGCTTCCTTCTGGGTTGGGAGCCCACATGGGCGACCTTTCCACTCAGGGAGTTTGGTCCCCCAGGAATCTCTGCTCCACATCAATTTGCTGGAACTCAGAGCTGTCTTTTTAGCTCTTCAAGCTTTTCTGGATCTGTCCATGACAAGGTGATACAAGTCAGAACAGACAACACCACAACAATGTGGTACATCAACAAACAGGGGGGCACTCGGTCTTCGGCCTTGTGCACCGAGGCAATGAAGTTGTGGTCTCTGGCCTATTCCCTGAACACTTCCCCCATAGCAGTTCATCTTCCAGGGAAGAACAATGTCCTATCGGATGCCCTCAGCAGGATTTCCCAGGGCCATCACGAATGGTCCCTGGATCCTCAAGTGCTGGGGATAGTTTTTGCCAGGTGGGGCATCCCTCAGATAGATCTTTTTGTAGCCCCAGACAATCACAGAATTCCTCTGTTCTGTTGCAGGCCTCCAGTGCTGGGCTCAGTTCCCCTGGATGCCCTTCTTCTGGATTGGGAGGAAGTTCCTTCTATGCTTCCTCTCCCTCCTATTCAAAGTAGTAGTCAAAATCAGATCTCAGGCCTTGCAGGGTGATTCTGATTGCCCGGATTGGGCCAGGCAGCCCTGGTACCCACTCCTTCTGTCTCTGACAGTCCATCTTCCCTGTGCCTCCCCAGGAATCACAATCTATTGACTTGTGCCCAGGGAAGGGTTTGGTATCCGGACCTCAAATCCCTCAACCTCAAGGCCTGGCTCTTGAGGAGTTAGAGTTTGCTGATTTACACCTCTCTCAGGGTGTTCTTGAGATCCTAAAGGCTTCCAAAGCCTTCCACTAGGGCTACTTATAGTTCTAAATGGAAAAGGTTTTCCATTTGGTGTGCTGGGAAAAATATTTCCCCAGAATCTGCTGAATTGCCCATTTTGTTAGATTACATGGTACATCTTAATTCCTTGGTCTCAGACCAGCTACCCTGAGAGTTCATTTTAGCTGTGTCTGCTTTTGTGTCAGCAGGAAAGTCATCCCTCTTTCCTGTCATCCTGTGTTTTCCAAGTTTTTAAGGATTACTCCATACTAATCCTCCCTTTCGGAACCGCCCTGCTTGGGACCTTAGTGTTTGCATTGCCCAGTTAATGCAACCCCTTTTGAACCTCTGTCTTCTGCAGAGCTTAAGTACCTAACTTGGAAAACTGTTTTTCTAGTGGCTATCACTTCTGCCAGACGCATAAGTGAATTGCAAGCCTTGTCAGTGGAGACTAACTTTATTTCTTTCCACAGGGATAAGGTAGTCCTTAGGACTAATAGGAAGTTTTGCCTAAGGTGGTTTCAGATTTCCATCTTAATCAATCTATCTCCTTCCAGTATTTTTCACTGATCACTCCTCTTCGGTGAGAGGAGGTTGCACAGCCTGGATGTTAAGAGAGCTCTTAGTTATTATATAGAGCTGCACTAAAGGTCACAGGTCAATCCTCCAACTTTTTCTTACCTATGGTGAAGTTGGGAAAGGCAAACCTGCCACTAAGAGATCAATAGCCAGGTGGTTTGTCTCTTGTATCCAATTTTGTTATCAGAAGTGGGCAGAGCCCCCTTGGTTTGAGGGCTCATTCTACCAGGGTACAGCTGCGCTCTAGCTGCTGCCAGAGATATCCCTTTATTAGAGATTTGCCAGGCTGCTACTTGGAAACGGTACACACTTTTACTAAGCATTACTCCCTGGATGTCCAGGCCAGGAGAGATGCTTTAGCTCACAGCTGTTCTTCAGAGCCTATTCCTAAGTAGGTTCTGCCCTCCTCCATGGAGGTACTGCTGTGTATTTCTGTTATTGTCTATAATATAGCAAGACTTCATGTTGTTTGAAGAAAAATTACTCACCTTAGTAATGTTGTTTCTTCTAATGGAGTCTTGCTATATTATAGACCTCCGCAACCCTCTCAGAACCTCTACTTGGTAGGGTGCGGACAACTTAGTGTGGGCACTACTTATGTCCTGTTAGCATTTTGTCCCCTTTGGGACTTTGGGGTGTGTATGTGTACGTGTGTGTGTGTTTTATTATACTTATGTTCCATTTTCATATTATTAGAATGGTGTTAGTATTTCTGGTCCCCTGACTTGAGTCTTGGGTGTTGGGACCATCAATGGTTGTTATTATTTAGGTAGCCATTTGGCTAGTGTAGGTTACAGCTTCCACACAGACCTTAGTGAGTTTGGCTCGTAAAGATCTGACAGTTCAAGTTTGAAATGACACAGATAGAGCTGCTCTCGTGCCAAAATTCTATTTTGGAATGGTTTTAACCATTTCACTCCGGGGCAGTTCTAGAGCTGGATCAAACTGCTAATGTCTATAATATAGCAAGACTCCATTAGAAGAAACAACATTACTAAGGTGAGTAATTTTTTCATCTAGGTGGACCCTACTCCCCATGGGGTTCCTTTTCCGAGTTGAAACTGTACAATAGAATATTTTACCTCTTTTACTTTTTTTTCTGTAAACTCTCCCTATACTCCCCTCGAACACTGACTTTCAAACGTGGGACAAATTGGTTTCTCGGTTTGTCTGGGGAGGGTAAAGCCACGAGTGAAATACTCTAAGGTACAACTTCCTACGGCGCAAGGGGAGGATTAACCTCCCAAACATGCAACAATACGCCCAAGCGGCCCAAGTCCGTATAGCCCTGTTACACACAGCTACTCAGTATGTAGCTCACTGGAAAGACATTGAGGTCACCCTTAATGGCTTGGAGAGTTTTCCTTCTTTTTTCTTGGGGGATCCGCCAGCATGTATACCCCTCACAAGATTTATAGGTTTTATTTCGGAATTTTTTAAATGCTGGCTGCAGGTGTGGCGATCCCTGTTGTCCCCTCAAGAGAGACTGTACTTTTCAGTGGTTCCGATCCAACAATGGGAAAAGTACAACTTCCATTATACCTTTCAGTTGGTGGGACCCCTGGGTATCTGCTCTTACAAGCAGAGTATAAACTTCCCAATAATCAATACAAAACATGTGTGACCCTTAGAGGTAAATTATTACCATTTGAGGAGACCCTATCGGGGTGGCTGAATCCCCCTCTAGCTTGATTCAACTGGTGATGCACCATTTACGGGGACAAATACAGGGGCATGTCATTAGCGGCCTTTATCTAGCTCTGCGGTCTTATGGTAAAGATTCATTGGACTGTCTTAGAATTCGCTGGTCTGAGGAACTGGGAATAGAACTAGAAGAAGCTCAGTGGCAAAATTCAGCTTCACTATATTCTAGAGTATCCTCTAATATATATTGGCAGGAATATGCGTGGAAATCCAGAATTAGGTTTTTTTTAGAACTCCAGGTATAACTTTAAAATTCAGAGGGCAGGGATTTGGGGCCTGCTGGAGGGAATGTGTCCATGTGGGGGCAGGGATTGGGCATATCTTATGGTCATGCCCATACCTATTAGGATACTGGCAAGGGATCATAACTGAATTAAATGGTATATATGGGAGACCAGAGATACTCACCTCGACCTTCATTTTGACAGCCATGCCACCTAGTGGACCTAAGGTCCAGGGGACGCTTTACAAAATGTTAACCTTACTGATCTTGGCAGCCAAAAAGGTCATCACAAGACTTTGGCTCTCCACTCAGATCCCGGCTAAGGAGTCTTGGAGAAGATTAACTTATGAAATATTTAATTTGGAAAGGGTTTCAGCCAAAATGACCAGAGTTCCCAGTTTTGATAATCGTTGGAAACAGTGGACTCTTTATCAATTAGAACACCATCCAGATTTTGTACCATGAAAGTACAAGATAACCCCCACATTATTTTGGGGTCCCAAAAGGTGGAGACGACGGGGGTGGGGGGGTGGAACCATAATGAGCTGAGTATACATATGGGCCTGGCCAAAATGGGAGTATTAATTATGTGCCTTGATTTTATAGATGGCTCCTCTCCCTGCAGCTATAAGAATATTTATAATGCTGTTAGCTGTTCACTGTGGACCTGGCTAATATATCTTTGTCATTGCCCTGTTCAGTATATGCTGACTCTGAATATATCTCTGAATTGCCTGTTGCACCATTTTGCAATCTTGAAAATAATAAAAATTAATAAAAAAAAAAAAGGCAGGTCTGACTATTAATCCTACCAAATGTGCATTGGGCATGCAGGAAACCAGATATTTGGGCTGTGTGTTGGAAAATGGAGAAGTTAAGCCATAGGTTTCTAAAATAGAAGCTGTAGCTAACAGTCCTGTTCCTAAACCAAACATACATGTCAGGTCATTTTTAGGGCTGGCTGGTTATAGGAGATTTGTTCCCAACTTTGCTGAGTTAGCTACTCCCCTCACTGAACTAACAAAAAAAAAACGGTACCCAAGTAATATGAAATGGACCCCAGAGCGTGATGAAGCTTTTCAAGCCATTAAGGCTGCATTATGTTCAACCCCCGTTTTAAGAAGCCCAGACTTTGAGAAACAATTCTTGTTACAAACAGATGCATCAGAGGTATGCCTAGGTGCAGTCCTGAGTCAAAATATAGATGGGAAAGAACATTCTAGTCTGTACATAAGCAGGAAGTTGCATGACAGAGAGAAAAGGTACTCCACCATTGAAAAGGAATGTTTAGCAGCAAAGTGGGCCATGGAGCACTTAAGTTTTATTTGCTAAGAACTTACACTGTACTTATAACAGATCACAGTCCTCTCTGTTGGCTTAACCAAATGAAAGATAAAAATTCCAGCATCACAAGGTGGTACCTGGCATTACAGCCATTTAAATGCACGGTGATACACAAGCCTGGTAAAGAGAATAACAATGCTGATTTTCTGTCAAGATATCGATCAGGAATTGAGGGTTCTGAAGGTTGAAAAACAAATGTATGGGTTGAACTTTACTGTTTGCTGTACTGTTATAGAAAAAACGGATAATGCACATGTGCTTAATTTCTGAAAGTTAGAAGCTAATATTAGTAGAGAATTAATAGAAAGTTTTGGAAACCTGTTTGATAAAACAGGTTCCCTCTTGGGTGTGTGATGGGGTAGAATGGACCCTGTCCCAGTTGTTATGGAACAAGTCTGAATGCAGGGATCTGTTCTGTTCTTTCTTTTCCTGTCTCCTGTCTGCCTGGTTGTGCAACCAAATTTTCCTGTGCGACCTAGGATTTGATCTCCCTGACAGTCTCGCAATTCTGTGCCTCTCACTGTCCCTCAGTCTCCCTTGCTGTCTTGTCTTTTTCTCCCTTGCATATCTGCTGATATAAAAATATATGCAAATCATTATGTGGAAATGTAATTGATATTGGGATCCCTTTTGTTTAGAAATTATATAGTGTTACTGTTGAAATGTATATAATTGTGGTTTGAGATGGTTGCAAAAAGCTATTGGAAACTCAAGAGGTTACCCTAGTGCAATTTTTAAGCCTTTTGCAAGAGCTGTAGAAAATGGGCCTCAGCTCTGGGACACTGTTCTTGCAGCACCTGCCTGAAACATACAAGAACACTTTGGAAGAAACAGGATGCTTGTTAAGAATGGGGGTTGGAAGGACTTATAAGAGAGCTGAGCTGCAATTGCAGGTGAGATGGACACAGACACTGAAGAAAAACTCACATGGACTTTTTCTGTTTATTTGGCTTTTGTAAATAGTTATACTGAACAATGCTATTTTTTTATGTAACTACTCATACAAATAAAATTCTTGTTGTGAATTTTACAACTGTTCCTGGTTTTCCTATGCTTCCTGACCTGTGCCTCAATGACCTGGTGAAGCAGTATCCACACGAAAGATTTTCCTGCAGTACAACTGGGGCCTCCCACACCAACATCTCCTGCCAACATCTTGAACCCTATAAAGGCGTGAGCGGCCCCGCTCCCTCCTCAGTTCTTTCCCACCATTGACTCTTCTCGCATGGGTCTCCGCAGAAACTCCATCGCAGTTCATGTCATTTTTTTGCCTGTGCTTTTCCTTTAGCTTGTATTTTTGGAATCTTTCTTTAATAAAGAGATTCTTTTACCTCGTTTATGTCAAGAGTCGCTCCTTCCGCCTCTCTCTTCCATCGCTACTGCTGCGGAAAGAAGATTGCTTCTTCAGAAGACCATAATCTCTGCATCTGCTGTCGTGGGCCTGACCACGACGTTTCTGACTGAGCTCTTCCAAAAATTCAACCTTAAGGCGCTGGAAATAGGCTTTGAAGAAATTCCTCATGGAACAGCAAGTAGTCAGATCGTCCCTGTATCAGTCTTCACCATTCATCACTGGTTGGTTGTAGCCGAAGGCACAGGACCCCACGGGAAGCTTTTGCTTTAAGAAAAAGCTTGACTGCTCTAAGAGGAAGGGACGTCGAGGACGGTGCCACCCTCAAGGCCGACGACACATTATGTGGCACTCGTGAGTTGGTCAGTAACGGATACCATTCCTTCCACTCCCTCAGTTCTGCTCTTCCTGCTGTCGTGGTGGCAGGTGCTTCGTGGGACAGCTTAAGGATTTTCAACTGTGTCACTCTGAAAAAGGTTCGGTTGTTCTCGGCACCATTCTCGACACCATTAGTCTTCGGTTAGAAGTTTGCCATTGTGCCCTTTTTTCTACTTTTATTATTTTGTTTGTGTGGTTGTGTCATGTTGGGTTCAGGGTGTAAATCTTTCAAGGCGGGGACCACCCCTATGCGTCGGTGCTCCTGCAGAGGCCGGTTCACTGTAACAGACGTGCATGATTGATGATTCACCTGTCTGGTGCCAAATCACAGTGTGGATCGCCGCAATGCCTGCTTCAACATGGATTACCACACCCTGGAATTGCATGCGTTGAGGTTGGGACGCGACCCCCCCCAACCTTCGGTGGCAAGCAACGCACGAGGGACGCCAAGGTAAGGTCATTGGGCCTGACCCCAGGGCCTCCCCCTGAGGCTATACGCACTGGGGGAGAGCAGCTTACTGAGGCCTTTTGTCCCACTGAGCCCCAGTGCCTGGGGGAGCGGTTGAGGGTGCGATCGGCCTCCTCCGGGGAGCCAACTGCTGGCCACTCCAAGCCTGGTTCTCCTTCAGAGGACCAGCATTTCCCAGTGTCAAGGCCTCAGCTACATGCAGGGCCTACGCCGGTGGTCCCTGCGAGGGCTTCGGGAAGGGGGGTCTTGACTCCTGACACCGTTTCTGGTATCGGTGAGCGAGACCCTCCTCCCGCTGGCGTGAAGTCCCTTCCTGACACCGTTATGGGTGCCAGGTCACCTCTCTGAACATCTCTGTAGTCTCCTCCTCAGATTGGGAGGATGACTCGGAGGGCTCGGAGTGGCAGCCCAACCCTTTGGAGCAGTCACCTACAGGATTCTATTCAGGATCTGATTTTGATGTTGACACCGAGTTCGGTGCCGCCCCTGCTTCTGTTGGCACCACAGGGGACCCCAGTGCCATTCTCAGTGCCGCCTTGGGTGACATCGGCATGCCCGGGGACAGTGCTGGCATCAGTGAAGATGGTGCCTCGGTCGGTGCCATCCTCTATGTCTGTGCCACCTCTGGCATTGGTGCTCGTCTTGTCTGGTGCCAGGGGCAGCACTGCATTGGGTGGTGGCTCCAATGTCGGCGTCTTGGGGTATCTCGGTGCCTTTTCCGATACCTTCCTCGGTGACAGAGCACTTTGGGGGACCGTCTCTGTGGCGGGGCCTGATTCAGCTACTGACTCTCTTTTTCGTGCTGCTATAGTGTGGGGGGGGAGTGTAGGCTGACCTTGGTGCCGGCTTCTCACTCCCCCCTTCACTTAGATTGATTGCCGTTACTGGATCTCACTCGGGGGACAGGTCTCTGTCTCCTCCGGGGAGGTTGGGCCTCTCCTCGCTGTGCTCGGGTGGCTTCGGCCGCCCAGGGGCGGAGTCAGAGTGTTGGTCCGAGCACACCTTCCTCTCTCAGGGGATGGAGTCCTGCATCAGCTGGGGACAGGGGCCGCTCTGTTGGGCATGCTGGGCTCCAGTCTCCTCACCAGGGATCTTCCCCCTTAGGTTCTCCACCTGCTGGCTCGGGGATGGTTGAACAGCAGGTGGAATCTGGGCAGCGCATTCCCTTGCTGTAGAGGGGTCCTCCGCTTATGCCCCTTGCCCTAACCGTGAATATCAGATCCCTCAGGATCACACTGCCCAGCCCGTGTTTGCTTCGCAGCTTCCTCCCCCATCCCAAATCTCTCTGGTCCTTTTGGGCCCCTCACCTGGGAACAGTATAGGGCTATGGTGGATTTGTTCCCTACATTCTACAGTGCCATGGACGAGATGTTTTTACATCTGGTATGGCTCTGTCATTCCCTATATGGAGCCCCCCCAGCTTTGTTGACTTCCTCTGTGTAGGAAGAGGAACTTCCATCATAGCGGTCATCTGATGCTGATTTCACTCATTGAATATCACCACTTCCTAGCGACGATGTTGGGGGAGCTCAGTCTAACCCCTGTACAAAGGTGCAGTACTGATCGTGCGACTATGGGGTTCCTTGAGGAGTACAGCCAGTCACTTGTGGTCCCTCCATGACCTCAATCCTTCGCAGAGGAGTCGCACAGGGCCTAGCAGTCACCCACCTCCACGTCCCCAGGGGACTGCCAACACCAGTACTGTACCCTCTCGGGGTCTCCAGGGTCTTTACCCCACCCCTCCTTGGGTCTAGAGTGGCTGGACACCCCTTCTGGGTGTCTGCACCTTACAGGAAACTGTCCTCCGGATGTGGACTCTTCGGAGTTCGATGACTGGGGCAGGAGAGCTTTTGCCTTGGCATGTTCCCTGTTTTCAATAGCAGTACATCAGGCACACATGGTGGCTTATGAGAGGTGACCGCAGTGGGATCCTTCCTTGTGGTCTTTCCTGACTGTGAAGTAACCAAGTGAGTTATTGTCATCACCACAAGGGGTCTGGTGCTAGCGAGACACCAGGCGTGGGTGTCGTATGATGCCAGTGCAGTAGCTTCCAGACTGGTGGGATCCTCGATCTGCATTAGGCAGACGACATGGCTTTGCCTATCCCAGTTGTCACCCTTGGCCCGGCTTAGGGTGACTGCCTTGCCTTTCTGGGAGGCCCAGTTTTTCACCCGAAGAGCCAGATGGGAACTGTCAGGGCGCCCTTCTTCTCCTGCTGTTCAGGACACCCGTCCTGGCTCTCAGTAAGTGGCAGGTCTGGCCAGACCTGTGATGGGCCCTCCCCCCTTTACTCCCCCACCAGGGGCTAAAGGTGGTCCAGCCTTCAGATAGGTACCAGTTCAGTCTTTGGGGTTGGTACTCCCCTACCAGTGATGAATGGTAAAGATTGATACTGGGAAGATATGTAAACGACGTACCTACCTTAATTCTTGATCTTCCTATATATCTTCACCATCCATCACTGCTTCCCACCCTCCATCTCCTCATGGGACTCAGCCTCTGAGCAGTGCCTTCTCCCTGCTTGCTGTCCCTCCCAATTGAGGCCAGTTGTGGGCTCAGTCCCAGTGGTACCTCTGGGCTCCCTGCCACTTCTCAGAAGCAACAAGAACCCATCTGGAGGGAGGTCAAGTTGGGGCTCTGGCCCTTTTTCCTTGGTTCCTCGGGGCCCTCTTCACAACAGTCAGTCTCAGGTCTCTCTTCAGCTCTTACAGGTACTCCACCCCCAGTGGGGTACTTCTCCTGGTCCTCTGTCGAGACTAGGGCCCCAATATATCCTCCTCCTCTTTTTCCTAACAGTAGGCCCCCTCGTGGGTCCACTTCTATAACCTTAAGTCCCATGAAATATTAGGCCCAGGAAACCTATCAGGTCCTGTCCTGTCATATTGTCTCCTTGGTGGTGCAGACACTTAGGGTTTATCCTACCTACCCCGGGTCCTTGGGCACGCCGAGGTGATTTTGGCTAGGGTGTTATCTCTTGGGTCCTCAGCCCAATAATGGAAGGAGAGAGGGAGCGCTAAAACCTGGTGCTTTCCTTGGTGGGCCTAAACTGTTGTTCTTGTCGACCGTGTCTCCTGCCAAACTCCTCTTGTGGGTGAGGGTTAATCCTCCCTCTCCTTTTTGGGATACCCAGTTTCTGGCAGTCGTTTTTCTTGACATGAAGGTGAAGCCGGTCGACTTAAGTTGATTTGGTCCACAGGGAATGGAGTAGGGGAGTATGTTTCATCCTCCCACTGCACATCCCTCTCTTCCTCCACCCCTTTTTTTTAATATTTATAATTTTTATTGATTTAACATACATGTTCAGGAATACACATATACTTCCAGCAGTACAAATAGAGTTCAAAAATACATCTGAAGTACTTCATTTAAGCCATACATATGTAAACAGACATCATATTATAATCTATCTCAGATAATATAACCAAATTAATAATGGGTGGGAGGGTTATACCTGTTCAGTTTTGCTTTTCAGGGTACAAACTCTGGGTAGTGGGTGATATGGTGCATAACCCATCTGTGCCATCTCAGATCAAAGGTTTTTGTTCCGTCTTTCAGTCTGGCTGAGAGGTGTTCCAAAGCATATATCTCCCTCACTAGGGCTATCCAAGTTCCCTTTGTGGGTATTGTCTGTGTGAGCCACAGTCTAGTGATAGCCTTTTTGGCTGCCAAAAGCAACAGTGTAACTTGTCTATTCATATCCCTATCTATCCTTACACCCAATGGTGGCGTCACGGTCGAGATGTGAGTGGGAGTAAGGAGATCTTCCTGGACCAAGTCTCCCATCACTCATTCACACTATTGGGATAGCGCTGGAGGTGCTAGGACCAAGCGGGAGCCAAAATTTTATAGAAGACTGGACCACGCATGTGTGGCACCACGAGACTAGCTCGCACCTGTGTAGGCTATCTCGGCGTCAACCCTCCAACCACCTCAGTTGCTTTTCTCCCACCATCGAGTGCACTTGGATGTCAACGTCACTCATCTGCCAGAGTCCAAGTTTTCATCTATACAACAGCAGCTTTTAGTGTTTAATTTAACATGTTGTTAGTATTAATTTCTTATTTTACAAACAGAAAAAGATTATTATGAAGAAGAAGAGAAAGAAATTCTCACCTATCAATGGAGTCGTCCTTAGATGGTAGCGGTGACAGTAGGAAGACTTTGTTTGAAAGTTATGGCAGAGGGGCTGTGACCGGTCCGCCACACTTTGATAAATTGGGGGATCTGACTACGGACAGTCCTGTGCTCCGGGAAGGGGGACAGTCCGCACAACGAATTAAGCGGTTCCAGGGATCTGCTCTTGTTGAGCTCTTTCTTCCTCGTTGGGGAAGAAGAATTGTGCCGGTGCCACTCAGGTTTGCCCTCTGGTACGTCTGCACGAGGATTGTTAGGAGGGATGTTAGGCCTGAACTGACTTTAGTGGGTTCCCCTTGGCCTCGCTCCTAACGGCTGCATTGTTTGACTCTGGACTCCATCTCTGTCCTCGCTGGAGCTCCGTTGAACAGTTTCACCTTTGGGCCGCTCCTGTGGAGCAGAGGGTTTCGACTTCTGTCCAGTTTTCCTGGCCACTGTTCCTGATTTTGATGCCAACGGGCCTCGGAGTGGCTGGACTGGGGCTGGGTCGATTGGATCAGTTGCGCGCGGTGCCCTTTTGATGCCTTCGCCATCGTGTTGACCCTTCATGCCTACCCTCCTCTCTCTTTCCATGCAGGGGCCAGCACGGGCACCACCTTTTTCCTTCTCCCCTTTTTCTCAGGATTCTTCATTGGCATTGGCATTCCTATGGTGGTGTCCTGGCACCATGCCCGACACCATGGGTGGCGTCGCAGGTCCGACACCATGGCCACTGGTTTTGGCATTGGTGCCATGGTCGGCATCGTTGGTGTGGGTTGGCGCTGTTGCTCTCGGGTGCTGTTGGTGCCATTGGTTGCCGGCGTCACTGGTGGTGCCATGGGTGTCTCACGGCAGTTGCCACGGGTGATGCAGCAGGTGGCATCGGCACCCATGGGTGCCATGAGTATCATGGGTGCCATGAGTCCATGGGTGCCCTCGGGTGCCAGTGCTGCCATGGATACCTTGGGTTCCATGGTACCATGGGTGCCATGAGTATCATGGGTACCCTTGTGTGCCATTGCTTCCATGGGTGCTGGGGGTACCTACGGGTACCACCACAGGTGCCCTCGGATGTCACCCAGGTTGGTATAGGCACTGCTTGGTGCCTGCCT
This sequence comes from Neoceratodus forsteri, assembly GCA_016271365.2. Classification (NCBI taxonomy): domain Eukaryota; kingdom Metazoa; phylum Chordata; order Ceratodontiformes; family Ceratodontidae; genus Neoceratodus; species Neoceratodus forsteri. Next base: position 1,414,530,347 of record CM028129.1, read on the forward strand.
GTGCCACGAATGATGCTGGTGCCGCAGGGCTGCTAGTTCATGCTGTCCGGCAGAACTAGTGACAGATTTTCTTCTGCAGACCTCCTCTTCCATGGATCTTGTGGCAACATGTTTTCCACAGAATGAAGTCCTGTTCTCTGGATTATTTTTCCACACATCTTAGTGAGTGGTGGTCTGTGTGGGATCTTGTGACATCCAGCGGTTTTCCGCTGATGGAACTCTTATGTACCGTTCTGCCAGCGGAATCTCTCATTCCGCTCAGCACTTTCTTGGCTCCCTATGTGGTGCCGAGCTCCTCGACATCCTTCCTGGTGGAGAAATCTCTAGTGGCTCTTACCTAGACCTCCCTTAGGGGTCCTTCTGGGGTAGAAGTGCATCTAGATGAGTCTCTCCCTGTCCTTATGGTCAGTGTTACAGCAGATAATTCATTTTATATACTGAAGGGCACGCCCTCTCTATCCACAGTCTGTGGTGGAAGATCTTTTCAGTAGTTCCTCTGTGATGGGGTCTACCAGAGTATTCAGACTGCATCCGTGGACCACACACCTCTGCGTCTAGATTTTCAGTCATCAAGACAAGTACACTCTGTGGAACATTCTAATTCAATGGTCAGGAGCTGCATAGACTCTCCGCTGCTTTGATAGGGGTATATAGCCCCCTTCTGATACTGCCCCTTCGGTGGCTTCTTTGGCACAGGTGGTTAACATCTTTTCAGCTGTGATTATTAGTCCAGTCATGATTTCAGTTGTGGATGCTCAGGCTCCTCCTGCCCCTCAGAGGGATGACATCTTCATCATTTTTGTATCAGGCAGTCCTTGCGAGATAGCAGCCTGAAACTGTCAGGCTCGGACTAATGGTTAAAAAAAAAAAAAAAAAATTCAAATTATCACAGCACAAGACCTAGTCGAAATTACCCGATACCACGCTTTTGGATCTGGTCAGATTCCACCTCAGCCCCTGAGGCGGTCATCTCTAAACTACGGTAAAGAGTACCTTTTTTCTACCCCTAGGGGGAGTCTGATCCAGCAGAGGTATGGGTCATCTCTTTCTCCAAGAGAGATTTCTCTTATTCCGAGATATTTTCTAGACTTAGGCAACTGCCCAGTCTGTTGGTCCCCCTTTTTTATCAGGCTTTCTTCTCTTGATCAGAGCCTTGCAGCAACAGAAGTGACTCTTCAGCGAGTCGGAACTTAAGTTCCTACTTCCTTACTTGCTTCAACTTAACAGATGACATGCTCCTTTCTTGACCGTAGGTCTTTTTCTGAGCTGGTTTCTCAGATATTCACACCATCGGTTCCCGCACATGAAGTTATCCTCTGTGAGTGAGTGACGGAGCTGTGATATTTGTTTTTCAGCAAAGCAAACTAGAGTCCTTCCTACTCCCTTCAGGGAGGCCGGAGTGAGTGGTGCCTCACCGCACTGAGTCACTTCTGCCACTATTCAGTCACTTTCAATGAATGGGTTAGTCCCAACTTGGTCCTGCTGTGTCCCTCCTCGACGCATATCTGCCTCTATTTGCCTTAGAAATCCAGCCCCTGTTTTTTTTCTGTCGGAATGTTTTCTCCGCACTGGACATGTCCTCCTGTACATTTTTCCTTTCTTCCCTGAGTACAGAGACTGCTACTACAGTTGTACACATGGGCAGGATGATTCTTTCGGAATATGCAGTGGGTAGCATCTGGTTCTACTAGACCACCACAAGAGGCTTCTAAGTCATGCTCGGCCTGCCATCAGGAAGGTTTCAGTAAATAAGTGAAAACCATTCTCCTTGATGGGCTAACCCCACCTGGACCTTCTTTGCTCACCAAGTAAGGGGTTCAAGTGCTCCTGGATCTGTTGTTTGCAGGTCAGCCATACATGGTAGTGGGGGTTCCATCTGCGCTTTGCGGTCTACCCTGAACCAGTAGACTTTACCCCTGGCTCTTTCAGTTGCTGAGGTCCTTTTACATTAGATTAGTCCATGTCTTTGACACTATTAATTTTGGTCCTATACCAAATTGTGAGGCCGGGTTCTCGCCGCTCTCCTAGAGTAGTTGTGGCGTCCTGGCAGAGTTTCATTTTGTGTCCATTGCAGTCATCTGCAAAGTGGTGTTACAACTCAAGCACTTATCTTGTAAGCACTATATTCTAGATGCTCTTTCCAAGACAGCTCTTTTTATTAGCAGGACAGTCCTTGACCGTTCTTCAAACAACATGAAGTATTGCTGAATTTTGACTATTGCAGTTAGCCTCAGCACTCAAACTGCCCCGGAGAGTAGAGGGTTAATTTTCTATGCAGAGCATCGAAGTTGAGCTCGAGCTCGGTCCAAACCTCTGTCTGCTGCACTTTGAAGCGCAACTGTCAGATTCTTTACTCCGCCTAACTGAATGGCTGCTCCGGAGATTTCTCCTTTGCTCACGGTTCGTAAGTCGGTTAAAGTCCTTGGTTTTACTGATTATTTTTCGCAAGTTTTGGTTCAGATCTCTGTCTGTGGTACAGTAAGTACTAGGTAGTAAACTAGACATAGTAAACTTGTGGAAATTGTAAAAATTTATTTTTCGATCACTTCGGCTGAACCAGCCGTTTAGTGAGTTATATATTCTGTCTTTGTTTTTAAACTTAGAGTGTGGTTTCCGATCTATATCGGTTTAAAAAAAATGCATTTTCTTGTGTGTTTTTTCCAATACCCATGACAGGGTTAGAAACCGATAAGGGTGTCTTGCCTGGTTGTTTGCCATAAAAAGGGTAAGTCTGAGGTTAGGATGGCTATGTTTGAGAAACCCAAAAGAAAATCCAGACCCACTGGGTTACAACACTGCAGTGTGTGTGGGGAGGTCTTTGCTAAGGCTGATCCCCACACCACCTGTGTTTATTGTCTGGGGTTTGACCACCTCGATTCAGACTGCCAAATCTGTAAAAATTTCCCTAAGTCTACCCTGGAAAAAAGATTAGGTAGGCTCAGGGATAAGGAGGCCATGAAGTCCACTGACCCGGATGGCCAGCCCGGTTCGGTTCCTACCAAACCTGAGGGAGTGCCCTCTGACCAGGGCGATACTTCTTCAGGCAAGAGGAGAGCCGAGCCTGAGGGATCAGTTCCTACAAAAAGAAAGGAAAAATTGGCCGGTTCAGTTCCAGAGACCCATTTTCCGACTGCCGAAGAGATTGCCAATGCGATAAGGATTGTAGAATTGTTGCATCCAGTTCAGTCTGATCCGGCACCTTCTGGCAGGTGCTCGGTTCGGTCAGTTCCTCCGGTTCAAGATTATGCCCCTGAAGATTTCTATGAACCAGATTTGGAGGGGGATGAAGATTATGACAATGGTGTGGGAAGTCTGGTTGAGCCCATTGATCTGGACATCTCCCCAGACAGGCCTTCTGGTGTTTTCCCTCCTAGGTTTTCTGAGTCCCCTTCCCACTGCATGTTTTACAGGAAAGTGGCAGAAACCCTTCAGCTCCCTGTGGAAGAAGCTGTAGAGGAACCTGATTATGTGGAGATGATGGACATCCCAGAGTCCACGAGACTATCTATTCCCCTTCATAAGTCTTTTGGGAAACAGACACAAAAGATTTTAAAAACTCCAAATTCTGTACCTCCTGTCAACAGAAGGATGGACAAGAGGTACACCTTATCAGGTTCTGGTACAGAGTACTTGTATCAACAATGCAGCCGTGTTGGAGTTGTGCAGGCTGCAGCCTGTGATAAGGCTAATAATATATCCTTGGCTTCACACCCCCCAGTTAAAGATTCTAGGAAGCTGGATGCCATGGCAAAGAAACAGTACATGGCATCCGCCTTGGGACTCAGGCAGGCTAATTATATGGCCTATGCAGCCAGGTACCAGAAGTCCAGGTGGGACACTGTACTGGCACTGGCTAAGCAGGCCACCCCCCAGCTAGCCTCGGAGCCGGAGGGGGTGGCTGATGATGGGATTGAGGCATCTGGGTACAGTTCCATGCTGCTGTGGACTCCAGTGATGTGTTCTCTAGGTCATGGCTACATCTGTGGCTCTTCGGAGAATGGCTTGGCTCAGATGTACTAGTCTCTCACAGGACACCCAGGCTAAGGCCATGGATTTCCCTGTGGTGGGTAATTTTCTGTTTGGGGAGCAGACAGAGAATTACTTGAAAAAGATGGATGAGTATAGGACCACCTGTAGGAGTGCAGAGGCCAAGGAAAGGCAGGCAACTCCTCAAAGGGAGCAGGCTAGGGGCAGGGGCAGGCCTTTTCATAGGCCTTTCTATCAAGCACAGGCCTCTTCTTTCTTTCCTCAGAGGGGGTTCTTCAGAGGGAGAGGCTGAAGGGGGATGAGCAGGGCTGCTTCCATCCCTCAACCTAAGGCTTCTGCCAAGCAGACACCCTGATGTGTCAGTCCGGGTCGACTCCTCCATTCCTGTAGGCAGGCTGGCTTACTTCGTCCAGGACTGGATGTCTGTTACCTCAGACAAGTGGGTCCTGGAGGTGGTAAGCCAAGGTCTGGTTCTCAGCTTTAAGAAATTTCCAAAGCTGAGGGCCAGATCTTTTCCACATGCAAGCATCTTCGAAACCATTGCCCTAGAGGCAGAGGTTTCATCTCTACTGGCTCTAAAGGCTGTAGAGTGAGTTCCTACATTGCACAGGGGCAAAGGTCTGTACTCCAGGTACTTCCTTACCCCAAAAAAGACAGGGGAGTGGCGACCCATCCTAGTCTTAAGATACCTGAACAAACATCTTTTTAAAACCAAAATTCAAAATGGTGACTCTGGGAATAATCCTTCCCTCTCTAAGGTCAGGGGACTGGCTAGCCTCCCTGGACTTAAAAGATGCCTACTTTCACATTCCCTTCAGGTGCTCCCACAGAAAGTACCTCCGGTTCGAATCTCCTTCAGGCCATTATCAGTTCAAAGCTATGCCCTTCGGCCTGACATCAGCTCCAAGGGTATTCACAAAATGCCTAGCAGTAGTAGTGACCATTTTAAGAAGGAGAAATATTTCCATATTTCCATACCTGGATGACTGGCTCATTGTGGGTCAGTCCCCAGACCAAGTCAAGTCAGACCTTCAAGTGACTCAGCAAGTGCTCACTTCCCTAGGATTCCTTCTCAATCTTCCCAAGTCAGTTCTCGAGCCTGTACAGCTCCTCACCTTCATAGGGGCAGAGTTGGATATAGTCAAAGCAAGAGCTTTTCTTCCCCTGGAAAGGGCAAGGGCTATTGTAGAGCTGGCTTCTTCATTCAACCTTCTGGTCTCTCGGCCAGCAAGGCACTTCCTTCAACTTCTGGGCCACATGGCAGCTTCTGCAGCAGTGGTCCAGGTTTCAGATGAGGGATATTCAGTTTCACCTGAGGGCTTTTTGGTCTCAGAAGAAAGATTCTCTAACCAAACTAGTTCCAGTGACCCAGACTCTGATCCAGGCTCTCCAATGGTGGCAGGATCAGGGCAATCTCAGGCAAGGAGTCCCATTCGTCGCTCAGTCTCACTCTGTGGTCCTAACCACGGATGCTTCTCTATTGGGGTGGGGAGCCCATCTGGGGGCTCTCACAGCCCTGGGACTGTGGTCCCCTCAGGAATCCCTTCTTCATATCAGTCTCTTGGAACTCAAGGTGGTCTTTCTGGCCCTGCAAGCTTTCTCTCAGTCAGTGCAGAACAAGGTGGTTCAGGTCAGGACAGACACCACCACCACCATGTGGTACATCAACAAGTAGGGAGGCAGTCGGTCCATGGTCTTGTGCACGGAAGCCATGACATTGTGGTCCCTAGCTTATTCTCTTCGGGCCTCTCTGATAGCAGTCCACCTTCCAGGGAAGGACAATGTGTTAGCAGATGCATTGAGCAGGATCTCCCAGGGCCATCACAAATGGTCCCTGGACCCTCTGGTGTTGAAAGTGATTTTTTCAAGGTGGGGCATTCCAGAGATAGATCTTTTTGCAGCCCCAGACAATCACCAACTTCCTCTGTTTTGTTGCAGACCCCCAGTATTGGACTCAGTCCCTCTGGATGCTCTGATTTTGAACTGGGAAGGGAAATGTCTATATGCCTTCCCTCCCTTTCCTCTTCTGTTCAAGGTTCTGGTCAAGGTAAGGTCACAACCTTGCAAAGTGATTCTGATTGCTCCAGACTGGGCCAGGCAGCCTTGGTACCCCCTGTTGCTGTCCCTAGCAGTCCATCTTCCCCTGTCTCTTCCCAGGAATTGCAACCTGTTAACCTTCTCTCGGGAGGATTTGGTACCCCAGTCTTCGGTCACTCAATCTCAAGGCATGGCTCTTGAAGAGTTAGAGTATGCAGATTTGCATCTGTCCCGAGGGGTTCTGGATATTCTCAAAGCCTCTCGAAAGCCTGCCACCAGAAAAACTTAAAACTCCAAATGGAAAAGATTCAGCATTTGGTGTTCCAAGAAGCATATATCCCCAGACACTGCTGAATTGTCTACAGTTCTGGATTATATGGTTCATCTTAATGGCCTAGGCCTCAGACCAGCTACTCTCAAAGTACATTTGTCAGCTATTTCTGCTTTTCTGTCAGCGGGAAAGCCTCCTCACTGTCATCTCACCCTGTATTCTGTACATTTTCAAGGATTGCTTCTTAACAATCCCCTTTAGGGATTCTACCCTGCTTGGGATCTTAATGTTTGCATTGCTCAGCTTATGCAACCCTTTTGAGCCTTTTTTCTTCAGCAGAGCTTAAGTATTGACTTGGAAAACTGTGTTCCTGGTAGCTATTACCTCTGCCAGGCGAATCAGTGAATTGCAAGCTCTGTCAGTGGAGCCTGATTTTATCTCATTCCATAAAGATAAGGTGGTCCTTAGAACTAATAGGAGGTTTTTACCTAAAGTGGTTTCAGATTTTCATCTGAACCAATCTGTGTCTCTCCCTGTGTTCTTCACTGATCATTCTTCTTCAGGAGAAAGAAGTTTACAGAGTTTGGATGTTAAAAGAGCCCTTAGTTACTACATTGAGCGTACTAAGGCTCACAGGTTTGACTCCCTTCAGTTGTTTCTCACTTATGGGGAAGTGTGTAAGGGCAAACCTGCCTCTAAGAGAACTATTGCCAGGTGGATTGTCTCTTGTATTCAATTCTGCTATGAGAAGCTAGGCAAAATACCTCCTTCAGGCCTGAGGGCTCATTCGACTGGAGGTACAGCTGCTTCCCTGACTGCTGCCAGGGATATTCCTTTGCTAGAGATATGTAAAGCAGCCACCTGGAAAACAGTCCATACATTTACTAAGCATTACTCCCTGGACATCCAGGCTAGGAGTGATGCTCAGTTTCAGACAGCAGTATTGCAGAGCCTATTCCTCAAAGTAGGTTTGATTCCTCCTCCAAGGAAGTACTGTTGTAGTTCAGTAATCAGAATACAGCAAGACTTCATGTTGTTTGAAGAAAAAATACTCACCTTAGTAATTATGTTTCTTCTAATGGAGTCTTGCTGTATTCTGACCTCTCCTACCTCCCCTCTCAGAACCTGTTTTTGGGAAGTGGGCTGGCAGGTGCAGTGTTGCACCCCAGGCGTGCATTTGGGTACTCCCTCCTTTTAGAGAGGGGGAGTGGGTTATATTATTAATTTAACAGTCTTAAGTTGTCCACTACCTGATTTTTGATTTTTGATTTCTTGACTTGAGTCTTTTGGGGAGCCAAAATATTTGGTTGCCATTTGGCTAGTAAAAATGTTACAATTTTCACATAGTACTTAGTTAGTATTAGCTCATAAGAACCTGACAGTTGCACTTCAAAGTGCAGCAGACAGAGGTTTGAACCGAGCTTGAGCTCAACGTTCTATGCTCTGCATAGAAAATTAACCCTCTACTCCCCGGGGCAGTTTGAGTGCTGGGGTTAACTGCAATAGTCAGAATACAGCAAGACTCCATTAGAAGAAACATAATTACTAAGGTGAGTAATTTTTTCTTTCTGAGTAAACCCTATCTCCTCCACCCTACTCAGGGTTGTTGATTTTAGCTCGGTACTCTCCCAATAGTGTGAATGAGTGATGTAGACTTAGTCCAGGAAGATATGGAAATGATGTACCGTAATCTTCTCGGACAGTCTCCATCACTCATTCACACGCCCACCCACCATCCCCTGGGTTCACTCATTTTCTTTCCTGGTCTTCATGGTCCTGTGGTTCAGGCTGTGAAGACATTGTTCTTTAACTGTTCTTGCAAGGGCCATCTGGGCCCTCTCAGGCCCAGAAACTCAGGATAAGTTATTTACACTGCACCTCCTCGGTTAAAAAGGTACTGAGGCGGTTGGAGGGTCGACGCTGAGATAGCCTACATAGGCGCGAGCTAGTCTCGCAGTGCCACGCATGCCTGGTCCTGTCTCGGTGCCGACCCTTCTGAAAAATTTTGGCTCCCGCTTGGTGCTAGCGCCTCCGGCACTATCTCAATAGTGTGAATGAGTGATGGAGACTGTCCAAGAAGATCAACAATTACGGTAAGTACGTAATTTCCATTTCTGAACACCCATAGATATCTATCATATCTTGTATTACCTCCATCCGGTAAGTGGCTAATAATTTGCATTCCCACATAATGTGGGCCTGGTCTGCTCTATCACACCCACACTGCCTCCAGCATCCCACCCGAGCATCTTATGAAAATGTGGCTACTATACCGGAGTAAGGAAAAATCTGTTACAAAGTTTCCATGCAAATTCCTGCCAGTAAGGGGAACTGGAGGCTTTTAAGTGCTGGTATAGAAGAGGTATTCCAGTTCTGCGTTGGGACATCTGTCATTAGTTCCTTGGACCAAGTCTCCCTTATTTTTTCATTTGAATCTCCTTTGCACGCAGTAAGTGCTTTATATAAATGGCTGATCATATGATCAGGTGGGGTACCCCTATATGAGATTGGAGTAGTGATGCCACAAGAGGAGGTTTCTCCGCTGTAGTTGATAAGGCCTCTTCAAAGGGTTGCAAGTAAGATTTTATTGGATATATCTATGAAAATGTGCCTGTGGTATGTGATATGTCGCCTGTAAATATACAAAAGAATGAAGGCCAGCAGAGCCCACCAGCTGGTGGACATATCATAATCCATATTGACTCCATTGTGTTAAGGCCCTATCTAATTTATTGGGTGGGAAGTGGGTATCTGCTGCAAAGGCTGTTGTATAGAGAAGTTCAGCTGAGGTCAGGTGTTTAACAGTATTAGCCACTGCCTGAATAAGCCAGCAGTATGGCTGGAAAATTTGGTGAGTGGACGACAACTCAGAGGATATCCAAACAAATATGCAGGTAAATCTTGCAGACCATTCCACTGAAGCTTGAAATGTTTCAGTGGGCCTCATACTGAGGGTTCAACTAACAGAGCACTATGTGGAGGTGTGCTACTAGCACGTATCTCTGGAGATTAAGTAGGCTTAGGCCCCTCTCTGTCTCTCGAGGGAGCTGCAGGAGAGAAAACATGGACCCTCAGGATACATCCCTTACAAATGAACTGGGATATTATACAATCCCATTCTCGGACGTAAGTTTTATTGGGCATAATAAGGAGAGTTTGTAGAAAAAAATAGTATGCGTAATAAAATGTTTTGTTAAAACTGTTCCGGTTTGAGCCAAGAAAATTAAGGTGATCCACGTCCAGTTGGCAATGTCCTCCCCAGCTGCTAAGTGATGGGTTCATAATTAAGTAGCTCAGCATGTATTGATTTCTTAGTTTTATCCCTAGGTATCATATGGCCACTGAGAGCCATTTAAAGGGGAATCTCAGTTTAAGAGATATTAGGGGATGTAGTTATATAATAAGACTTTCATCTTTTGCCCATTTATCTTGTACCCTGCCATTGAGCCAAAGATTTCTAGTTGTTGCCATAGCTTTGGAATAGATAGTTCTGGGTGGGTCATGGTTAAGATGATGTCATCCACAAACAGAGAAATTTTGTATGATTTGTCTCTCATGGGGATACCTTCTATATCTGGGTGTTTCCTAATTGCCTGTGCGAGGGGTTCAAAATATAGTCCGAACAGCAGGGCTGACAATCGGCATCCTTATCTTGTTCCCCGGCCTAATGTGAAGGGGTCAGAGATGGCACTGTCTATCTTTAGGTAAGCGTGCAGGGTGTCATATATATATTGGAATTTGTGTTACTAATTCTTCTGATATTACAAAATGTGCCAGGGTCTCCCATAAAAATGACCAGGAGACCCCGTTGAATGTTTTTTCTGCATAGAGTCCCAAGAGGGTCAGTGGGATTTGTCTTTGGTGGGCATAGTCTGCTGTCAGATACTTGCATCTAACAGCAACATGTGCCTGATGTTGCTTGATAAAACCAACCTGGTCTGGGTCAGCCAATAGCAGAAGTAGGTTTTCTAACCTGTGGGCTAAAACACTTGTGTAAATTTTATAGTCGTAATTTAGCATGGATATCGGTCTATACGATGCCGGGTGTTTAGGATCCTTTTGGGGTTTTGGTATGGCTGTCAGTATCGCATACTTCCAGGAGGAGTGAGGAGATTCACCCTCCTGCAATTCATTGTGTACTTCAAGTAAAGTGGGTGTTAGCTGCACTCTGAATTGTTTATAAGACTCCAACAGAAATCTGTCAGGACCTGGGGCCTTCAATGGTTTGGCCTTCTTAAGCACCATATCCAGTTCATTTCTGATTATTGGTGCCAGAAGTGACTCTGCCTGGTCCAAAGTTAATTTGGGCAATGACAGCGCCTGTAAGTAAGATTTTATAAGGTCATTATCTAAAGAGGGGTCTGCTGTATATAAAGTTCGGTAATATTTGGCCATCACTTGTCTGAATTTTTTTTTTTTTTTTTGTGTGGGTGTACTATGAGTTTCCGCATCTCCGGGTCAATTAAAGTGGTCACACAGGTCCTAGCTTTGTGCATCCTGAGTCTATGTGCTAAATTTCTGGCCCCCCTTCCCCTTCATGATACGTGTGTTTTAAATAGAACAACTGCTGCTCTATTGTTTGGTCTGCCAATTTCTGTAGCCTATTATCCTACTTCGAGAGTCAGCTCTTGAAGCAGGTAACACATTTAGGACTGTAGCTGGCAGGCGACAGGACCTCATGGCAAACTCCTAGTCAGCAGTCTGTGACGGGGACTGCCCCCAACGTCACATATGGTATAAAGGGTGGGCGGTCCTTAATGTGCCCCAGTTCTTTTCCCGCTGTCGACTTGCATTCATCTGTTCCATGGCTTGCCTCTCGCTAGTCCGACCACCATATTTTCTTCAATTCAGAGTTTATTTTCTTCAAAAGTTCCACTTTTAGCAAGCATTTCTCCTCTATGTCATCTTCCCTTACACCCTCTTCTAGACACACTAATAAGTGTGCCTGTGGGAAGCAGATCCGGTTGAAAGATGGCCACTCAGCCTGTCTGCTGTGTCTGGGCCCAGACCATGACACCCAGAATTGCCCACACTGTCAAAAATTCAACAACCAAATGCGATTCTGACACCATAAGACCCTGCTGGCCTACCTCACAGAGCAACTGTTGGCCGCGATGCAGCCAGAATCCTCTTCAGGGAAAGAATCTTCCCACCATTCTCTGAAAAACACTTCAGGGAAACACAAAGACAAGAGGAGAGAGAAGGAGAGGTCCTCTTCGCCATCGAGATCCTCTGGCTCTCACTCTGCCTCCAGGGGCAGTTCAGACTCCGCTTCCCATGGGACTTCCAGATTCACCATGCTCAAGCCTCCGGCCATAGTCCAGGCATCAGACAACAAGGACAGAGGATCTGGGTCTTCTGGCCCCTCTCTCCAGCCTATACAAAACAGGCCGTCTGTACCCCCGACAGGCCACTCTACTGATGCAGGTAAAGGGCACCCATCAGTTCCTTCCCGGTCGGCCTCTGTATGTGGTGCCGACTCCCAGGAGAGGCATAAGGCCTCAGGTCACTCCTCTGGAAGATCATCCTCCCTCCCACCCAGGCACTCCAAGAAGCCGGCAGAGAAACACTCCAAGGCACCGTTGGACAAACGTCCGTCCCCTAAACATATGTCTGACCAGTACTGATGTCGGACATATGATGACACTCCTATGACTAATCAAGCGCCGACACTGCCGGCAGGAGCACCGTCATCTCAGGTTTCACCTCCACCACCTTTCGATGACAGGTCCGTCGACAACCCTATGGAGGATGAACAGACGTCTGTCCTCCAGGAGAAACCAGCCGCCACTGATGGTTCGGCTAATGCCACCCCATCATCGCCCCCGATACGTCCACCAATGCCAGACCGAGGCATGGTGCCAGATGCCGTCACTGGCGCCGGACCGGGCAAAGTAGCTGGATCAACACCGGACCTATCGTCCGGTTCAGATCCCAAATTGAACCTGTCACAAGTCAAAGATCTTTTCAGCCATTGGTGGGAGACTATTCGCACAGACATTCTCCCTCTAGAGCCACAATCAGATGTGACCAAAGTTCCGGATAATGGGGCCCCTGCAGAGGTTCCTGCCCCAGCCCCGGACCCAGTCAAGGTCCCTTCACCTTCTCCAGACAAGGGCCATGGCAAAGAGCCTCCTCTCCTTGACAAGCCTAAATGGAAGGCTCCCCATAAAAGACATCACAGTCTCGGTCATGAGCCCGAGCCCCTCAGGCTCCTTTGACCAGCATGGACGTAGGAAGAGGTGCCACAGATCACACTCCTCTTCCTCCTCAGACTCATACCCGCTCTTGGACTCTTCCTCTTCGGACTCATCCATCGGGGGCATATCTCCTCTGGATCCAGAAGACACACCCAAATCCTCTCCTGATGACCCCTCTTTCATGGAGGTCATGAGGCACATCCAGTCTAATATGGGATGGGACACAGAGGACGTAGACCTGGAGAGAATGCAGCTGGTGAAATATTTGTGCCAGAAAGATCCAAAGCTGGTGGTTATCCCACCTCTGGTAGACACCTTCATGGATGTCACACAGGTGGCTTGGAAGTGCCCACACGCCTCCACTGTAGTCCCAAAGAAGGCGAATCGTCTCTATAGGGCCCTTAAAAAAACAGCCTTTTTTGGTAGAGCATCCATTGACTGACTCAGTGATTTCGGCAGCCCATGATTGGTCTCAGAGGCCGAAACACCTCAGCACACAACCATCGGACAAAGAGTCTAAGCAGTTGGACTCCATTGGGCACAAGATATATTCCTCCGCCACTTGCAGTATCAGGAGCTTGAACTTCTTAACGCACATGGTTTAGTTACAGAATACCCTTTGGAAACTGGGATGGATTTTGTCCAAGAAATCCCAGACTGTCCGCAGAAGGCAGAACTCCTCAAGCTTCTGCAGACCAGATCTGACATTGACACCCATGTCCTCCGCTCAGCCCATGATTCTGCAGATATGGCAGCAAGAGCGGCAGCGACAAGAGTATGCCTGCGCTGTCATTCCTGACTCCAGGTCTCAGGGTTTGCGCAGGACGTGCAATCCAACCTCATTGACGCACCCTTCCAGTGTTTAGTCCTCTTTGGTGAGGACACAGAGAAGATCATTAGAAAATTACAGGACTCTGGCAAGGCAGTTTGGACTGTGTAATCCATGTACTGCCTGAAGCAGAGACAGTTTCGCAGGTCTCATTTTCATGGCCGAAGGGGACAGCAGCCACAGCAACCCTGCTTTCAGCACCAACAGCCCCAGCGGGGAGGCTGTAGCCGGAGAGGTGCCCCTAGAGGCTCTGCAGGACCTGCCTCTCACTCAGTCAAGCCAACCCAGGCCACTCCCCCAACAACTGCCTGACTCCCTACAGGACCCACATCCTCCCGTGACCCCAGCAGGGGAGGAGGCCAGAGGACTCTTTTCACTCTACGCCGAAGCTTGGCGGAAGGTGACCTCTGATCAGTGGGTCCACCAACTCGTAGACAAAGGACACTCGATAGTTTGTCCAGGTCCCGCTGGACAGCCCCCCCTTCCCGTTACTCAGTGGAGCACGCAGGACTGATTCACGCAAAGATTCAAGCCCTGCTATTCAAGAAGGCCATAGAACCTGTTCCCCCAGCCCAGAGAGGAACAGGATTCTACTCACACTTCTTCCTAGTGCTGAAAAAGACAGGCAACCTGAGACCCATTCTGGACCTCAGCGAACTCAACCAGTTCGTATTGTACAAGAGGTTTCGAATGGTCACCCTTCAGGTTCTGCTCCCCATGATACATCACAGGGACTGGCTGGCATCACTGGACATGCAGGATGCTTACCTCCACATCCTCGTGGCAAAGCCGCACAGGAGATTCCTCAGATTTACCTTCCAGGGCAGGCACATTCAATTCAGGGTGCTATCTTTTGGCCTTTCATTGGCACCCAAGGTCTTCACAAAGTGCCTCACGGTGGTAGCAGTTTCCCTTCGAAGGATGGGTCATTATATCTTCCCATACTTGGACGATTGGCTACTGACAGCACCGTCCAAAGAACAACTGCCGTGATCCTTTCGGGACATCTGTTCTCTCTTTGAGGAGCTAGATTATCACGGTCAACATCCTGAAATCCTTCCTAACTCCATCCCAAAACTTGAACTTCATTGGGGCATACCTGAATACTTCTCGAGGGAGGGCCTGTCTGCCCCAAGATAGAGCTGTCCGGCTTCAAGTCCTAGCTTGCCACATCTTTTCTGCCTCAGCCGTACCATCCAGAACTATGTTAAGACTGTTAGGTCACATGGCAGCATACATCATTACAGGTCCCCTTTGTGAGACTTCACATACTAAGATTCATACTAAGGAAAGTGCAAGAGCGAGAAGACCGAAGCCCATGATGCTCCTATGCTAATCCAATATATAATGATAGAGGTCATACCCATTATTTATAAGGCCATCTAGTCTGTTTTTAAAAAATACTTTAAGTTTCACTAATGACGACATTAAGTGGATGTCTATTCCATGGACCAACAACTCTAATAGTGAAAAAATATTATTATATATATATATATATATACACACACACATATATATATATATAAAAAATATAATAGCAGTGTCAGTGGCTCAGTAGGTAGCACACTCGCCTCTGAGGCCAGGAGATCAGAGGGCTGTGGGTTCAGTTCCCACATCTGGCACTTGGGTTAATATCCCAGTACTGACACTGTTGTGCAGCATGAGAGGGGTGCTGCACTTCTGAGGTGCTGTCTTTCGGATGAGACATTAAAGTGAGGTCCCATCTGCCTGGATTGGTGGTAGTTCAGGTGGATGTCAAAGATCCCATGGCACTTATCGAAAAGAGTAGGGGAATTTCCCCGGTGTCCTGGCCAAATTTCCCTCATTCACTATAAATACCACCAACAGCTTAATCTGGTTCAAAGTCAGTTGGCATCCATCTGTATCCCCCTCCCCCGGGTCGTGCCTGAAAATAGGCAGGATTTGTCTAGTGCACTTACCCGGTCAACAGAAACTAAATAAATAAAAAAAAAAATTTACGACTTGATCTCAAAAACGGTTTTCTAACTAATTGTAAAGGATGTCCCCTAGTATTGTGATAACAACTTTTAAATTCTAAACCAAATTCACACAAAAGATAAGGGTCTTGAAGGATGTCATATAATAACATTAGATCACCACGAAGTCGACGTGTGGATAGGGGCATAAGTTTAAGGCTATCTAGCCTACCCTCATAAGAGGCATCATATAACCCAAAAACCTTTTTAGTAAATTTTCTCTGAACTGCTTCCATTAAAAGGCCTTCAGATTTTTTATACGGACCCCAAAGCTGGGAAGCATATTCCAAATGTGGTCTGATGTATGCTCAGTATAGTGGTAGCAGCACATCATGCTTCCTTGATTTGATGCTATGCAACATAGACCATACAACTTTATTAGATTTGTTAATAATGCTATGTACATGTTTATTAGAAGAAAAGTTGTCTGAGATAATAATGCCCAAATCTCTTTCGTCTGATGTAGTGTCAAGTAATATGCCATCCAAATAGTAGGGGGTATGTAAGTTATTTGAACCCAAATGCATGACCTTGCATTTAGAGATGTTCAGAGTCATACCCCAGTTCTTAACCCATGTAGTAATGTGATCAAGGTCTTTCTGGATAGTGTTGGCCTGTTAATCAGAGGCACAGGGGCCACCTATTTTAGCATCATCTGCATATTTAATGGTAAAAGATGAACAGCCTGAAGTAAGATCAGCAATAAATGCCTGAAACAGGCATGGGCCCAATACCGAGCCTTGAGGTACCCCGCTTGTCACTGACCCCCTAGCTGATTTGCTTCCATCAATAGTCACCTGCTGAGATCTGTTTTGAAGCCAGTTAATTATCCAGTTTACTACAATACTATTTATCTTTAATTTATGAAGTTTGGTAATTAGAGCCCAATGAGGCATGATGTCAAAAGCTTTACTAAAATCAATATAAATTGTCACATGGCATATTTTTGTCAAGTAAAGAACTAATTTGTTCATAGAAGCAGATTAAACAGCTTCTGCCTTTTTTAAAGCCATGTTGCTCAACATCATGACAGTCAAGGACGGGGGATATCATGTCTTAAATTAAACCTTTTAATAATTTACAAATAGAGGAAGTTAAACTTATTGGCCTGTAGTTTTCCCAATTATTTTTTTGGCCTTTTTTATGAATAGGGATAACATAAGCCTCTCTCCAATCCTGTGGAACAAAATTCGTGGCCAGAAAATAATCAAACATTAGTTTTAAGGGGGCAATAATATCGACTAGTAAAAATAATAAATGTCCAGCTATGTTGTCTGGACCAGGACTGTATTTGCCTTTTAATGTCAATATCTTATCCTTAATGGTGTCAGTAGAAAATTCAACTGGTGAGACATTAGTAGTATCTAATAAAACAGTGTCATAAGTTGATTTAGAAGAACCAGAAAAACTTTTGCAAAAATTTAAATTAAACAGATCAGCCATTATTTTTGGATCATGTATCAAAATGTCATTGTCAAGTATAGGCCCAAACGTGGGTTTCCTCAAAGAATTAATGTAAGAGTAAAAGTGCTTGCTGTTAGATTTATTAGCAGTGGATGCTAATTTTTGCTCCCAATTAGATTTTGCCCTTTTAATCATAATCTTACATTTTCTTTGTATCTGTATATAGGAAGTCCAATTTGAAGATTTATTTTTTTGATATCCAATATACTAATTACATTTTAGTCTAATACATTTTTTGATGGACTGGTTCATCCATTTGGGAACTTTATTTTGGTTCTCATTTTTAATTTTAGATGAAATATATAGTTCCTTTAATTGACAAATGATATCCTTAAAATTTTCCTAGTTAAGTTCTGGAGTAGAACCTATCAATAAGGAGTCCCAATTAATGTTTCCGATAATGTGTTTCATTGTGCCTAAATTGGCTTTATCATACAGATATATTTTGGTATGATTGGAATTATAAATATAGGTTTGTACGATATTAAATGTAATAGTGTTATGGTCACTATTCCCAATCGGCTTGCTTACTAGAATGTTTTCTACTATTAGATCATATCACAAAGAACCAAATCTAAAATATTATTTCCTCTGATTGGGGTGAGTAAATTCTGCTTAAGTCCCAACTGGGTACATGTGTGTATTAACTTATTCCCCTGACTGGTGTTTGCACATAATTCTGCCAATCAATTGTACCTATATTAAAGTCTCCAGAGACTACAATTTTGCCTAACGCTTTTGCATGTTCAAATTCAGATAAAATACCATCTAAGATGTCGACTGATGAATTAGGAGGGTGGTAGCAAGAGCCCAAAATAAGGACATCTGATGTAGAGAGACTGAGCTTAACCCAAATTGTCTCCGTTAGTTTATTATGTTTTTTGATATTCTTTGTGATGTCGATAGAATTATGTAGATTTTTTATAAATAGAGCCACATCTCCACCCTTTCTGTTATGCCTGTTAAGAGTATAGGCAGTGAAACCAGGTATGATGGTTTCCCAAGATGATTTATCATCGCCCCATGTTTCACTTATTGAAATAATGTCAACATCATTTTTATAAATTCTGCATTTTAATTCGTCCAATTTTTGGGTAAGACATCTAGCATTAAAGCATAGGAAATGTAATTCTTTACATGTCATAGTGCAGCTAACTGGAGATTTTAGAGATGGTGACCTGTCCACCATCTCACCCCCTGTGTTTAGTTTAAAAGATGGTTAATAGATGTCAAAAACTGTTTTCCCAGTACAGCATTACCCCGTCTGCTTAGATGTAACCCATCAAAGCAGTACAATTCGGGATGATATTCAAATTCCTCCCAGTGAGTTAGACATGTCAAGTTTTGGTGTAAGCACCATTTTCTTAGCCATTCATTGACAATTTTGATCTTATTATTAAGGAATGATGAAAAACTTGGGATAGGTAAAATTTCAGACATGCAGATTTTACAACCCATATCGACCAGCTTATTAGTTAATGCAACATAGTCTTCTTTGATTGATTGGACAGAATCCCTGTAGATGTTATTAGCACCTACATGTATAAGTGCGATGGAGTTGTTGCCACGATCCTTCATAATCTCAGATAACATTTGTGTGAGATCGGAAATTTTGGAACCATTGAAACTAGGACTGGTTCTATTAGCTTTGTCAGGGTTGCATATAGTCTTATCTAAATGTTTTGTCAATGAATAACCCAAAACATAAATTTGTTGTTGCAATGGAATGTTAGAATTGCTGTGAATACTAGACAAGGGAGAAGATGTAAAATCAGTGGATAAGTCTATGAGTGGGGTATCATTGGTATGCAAGAGATTAACTGGTAGTAAGTCTGGAGTACAGTAATCTGTTAAGCCAATAAGGGCATCAGAAGTCACATCTTCAGTATTCAAGGCAGGGGAGGATAAGGGGTCAAATCTATTGAATTGCTCAGTACTAAAGTGTTGGGCCTTTCTCCCCTTTTTTGCGACTCTAGTAGTCTGAGTAAGAAACCATCTGTCTTCAGCATATTGATTATTATCAATAAAACAATCATCTTCCCTGGCTCCTTTTCTAACACCCTCAATGTGTGGCTATGAACTGTTAGTAGCTATCGGGACAGAGGCATCAGGGATATCGGAGGTGCTTGGTGTAACATCAGTATTGCCATCTTGACTGTGTCCAACTTCTAGATTTAATGATACAGTAGTTGCTTTAAAACTGTTATGCATATCTGATTGGCTATTCTCAAGTGCAATTAAATGCAGATTAAATTGTCCAATCATGTTGTGTAATTCCACAATTTCTAGACATTTACTTCATGTGTACGGTTGTTCATGAAGGTCACCAGTCAATAATGTGTACATGTTGCGTGCTATGCATTTTATGCCAGTATGTCCAGTTGTAGTTACAATAGTGAAAACGCTACCTTCTGCCATGATTAAATAAAACCAAAATTTACAATAACAAAATAACTAAGTATTTAGCACATAAACAAATGGAAGCTAAACAGAGGTAATAAAAAGCGTGTGAATAAACATCTTAAAACTAAACTTAGTCAAAAAGACAGGACTTCCCTGTGCTGATAACCTAACAATCAAAAGATAAATGTAACCAAAGATACTGAACTCGAACTAAAGAGCAAATTATATTATCAAAAACACCTAAAACTCTATACTAATTGTTATTAATCGTAGCTTGATACCCTAGTACCATATAGTGCCCTTTAACCCCTGAATTATCAATCGTTGTTATATGCCTAAATTTTTAGATGGGTCAAATCACGATGTGATTATTTAAGTAACCTACCAGATAACCGACAAAACTAAGAATATGTCCAAGATGTAACACTCTAAAGATCAAAAGCACAAGGATGCTGCCACGCTAAAACCTGCCTTGATGGCAGCGTGTCTTTATAATCTTGATCTTGGCAACTCACCCTGCTAGCTGCAGGGCTGAAATTTATAATGGATAGAACCCGGAAGTGTTGCTCTCAGTCCCGAAAATTAACCCCGTACTAGCACAGTCCCAAAGTGTTTAAAACACAAAGACAGACTATGGGGCTTAATTAAAGGTGCAAAGCACCACAGAAGTCCCAGCACACGAATTTAAAAAGCACAAACACGGACTGGTCATCCCTCTGCCTGTTAATTCTAACAGAGGTCTCTGTAAAGTATATCAAAGCAGTAAAATGGTATATTTCAAAGGACTGAGCTGTGCAGAGCAGAGTCTCACACAGCTCAGTAGTACATGAGGACGATCCAGTGGACCCTGTGTGTCCAGTGGGACCAAAGTTGGGACGACTTGGATCAACCAGTCTCCGTCACGAAGCCAGTCTGTCAGGAACTCCTATGGTGGATGACATCCCCTTCGCTCCATGAAGGGATGCTCTTTCAAAGAGAAGTGCCAGACCAGGTCTTAACGTCCAACGCCTCAGGCACGGGATGGGGAGTGCATCTAGACATTCACAGGACTCAGGGCTCCTGGTCTATGAATGAAGAATCTCTTCACATAAATATCTTGGAGATGAGAGTGGTTCTCCATGTCCTGCAGGCCTTGAGCACCGTGCTCTGACCAGGACACCTCCTTGTGCAAACAGACAATATGTCCGTGGTGTTCTATCTTAACAGACAATGAGGTACACACTCCTACCCTCTCAGGAGAGAAGTAATGAAGGTGTGGAATTGGGCCATATCCCATCATCTACAGATCTCAGCTGTCCACGTCCTTGGGATCCAGAATACTCTGGCCGACGCTCTTAGCCAAACTCAGTCAGGATCACATGAATAGACTCTTCTCTAGTCTGTCGTCGATGAGCTGTTCGACAGATGGGGAAAACCCAAACTGGATCTCTTTGCCTCCCCTACCATCGCAAAACTGCCCAGTGTTTGCTCGCTAGATCCAGGACCTGTTGATTTCTGGCGAAACACGTTGTCCCTTTCCTGGAAGGGGAGATTGCTCTATGCCTTCCCTCCATTTCCGCTCCTTCAGAAGGTTTTTCTTAAATTACAAGCGGAGGGTGCAACAATGATCCTGGTGGCACCACTATGGCCTTGACAGATCTGGTTCAGCTGACTGGAACCTCCGATTCCCTTGCCATTGAGCACTCACCTGCTGTCCCAGGGCAATGGGACCTTGGTCCACCTGAACCTTGGGTCCCTACACCTACATGCATGGCTCCTGAGGACTTCGCCAAACTCTGTTTCGGAGTCTCTGACACGGTCGCTGACATCCTGGTGGCTGCCAGGAAACCCTCCACCAGAATGACCTATGCCATGAAGTGGAAACACTTTTGTCTCTGGGCTATGGCTCATCACCTAGATCCTTTGTCCTGTCCTCCTAGACCCTTTGACATTCTCCTTGAGTACCTGTCGTTTCTTTCGGACTCAGACTTGGGCTATCCCTCCATCAAAGTGCATTTAGCAGCTATTTCTGCCTACTGTATTCCTGTCTAGGGCAGAATTGTGACACAGATGGAGGTAACCTGTATTTTACTTAGAGGTATCCTACACATAAAGCCTCCCATAAGGGACCCCACCCCTCCTTGGGACTTATTTGTTTTGGAGAAGTTGACCTTATCCCCATTTGAACCAGCTGCGGATTGCAAGCTTCACTTTCTCTCTTGGAAAGCGTTATTTTAGTTGCTGTGACTTCTGCTCAAAGGATTTCCAAGCTTCAGGCCCTGATGTGCAAGGAGCCTTATTTGGTGTTTCACAAGGACCGGGTGGCCTTGAGAACCAGTTCTAAGTTCCTAACTGAGGTGGTGTCCGAGTTGACTTTGAATCAGGACATCCAGCTTCCTGTATACTACCCTAATCATTCAAACAGGGGAGAAGCTCTTCTCCATCCTTTAGATGTTCACCGCATTCTGTGTTTTTTCTTGTCCAGAACAAAGGACTGTAGACGTTCTGACCATTTGTTTGTTTCCTTTGCCCCCAGGACCCAAGGGACCCCTGTAGTCAAGCAAACCCTGTTAAAATGGCTAGTTCATCGTATCTCGTTTCACTATCAGAAGCACAGCAAGCCCTTGCCAGGCTCGGTGAGGGGTCACTCCACGAGGGGTGTGGCGGCCTCCTTCGCAGCACTCAGAAACGTGTCTGCATCTGACATTTGTGCAGCCGCTACATGGCACGACAGTCCACACCTTCATAAGATAAGGCACTACAGTCTGGACATTGCCTCTTGACACAGAGCAGGCTTCAGCCTCTCAGTTTTGCAGGGTCTCTTCTCTTAAGGGAACTTCCCCTTTTCACTCTTCTCTTACTGTCATCAAGGTGCAGGTCAGGAAGCATAGGAAAACCAGGCGCAGTTGTAGAATTCACCAAAAATATTTATTTACACTAGCAGTAACAAAAAAAAATAAACGTGTTCAGTATAACGATTTACAAAGGCAAAATAAAATAGATCCATCAGTTTTCATTCAATCTCTGTGTCCCTTTTCTCTTTCAGGCAATTACAGCTCAGCTGTCTTATAAGTCCTTGCAACCCCCATTTTTAACAAGCATCCTGTTTCTTCTAAAGTGTTCTGTTCTTGTATGTTTCAGGCAGGTGCTGTAAGAACACAGTGTCCCAGAAATGAGGCCCCTTTTCCACAGCTCTTCTGCAAAAGGCTTAAAAAATTACACTCAGGTAACCTCTTGAGTTCCCAGTAGCTTTCTGCAGTCATCTCAAAATGTAATTATATACATTTCAACTGTATATTTTCTAAACAAAGGGATCCCAATATTAGTTACAGTTCCACATAATGATCCGCATATATTTTTATATCAGCAGATATGTAAGGGAGGAAGAAAGACAGCAAGGGAAGGCTGAGAGAGAGTGAGAGGCAAAGAATTGCAAGACTGTCGAGGTGATCAAATCCTAGATCTCACAGGAAAATTTGGTTGCGCAACCAGACAGACAAGAGACAGAAAAGGAGAAAATACAACAGATCTCTGCATTCATACTCTTTCCATAACAACTGGAACAGGGTCCTATTCTACCCTGTCACATATACCCCTCTCTTTAAGAGCAAACCTGTTTTTATCAAACAGGTTTCCATATTCTCTACTAACATTTGCTGCTTTCAGAAATTAAGCACATGTGCATTATCCGTTTTTTCTATAATAGTACAGCAAACAGTGAAGTTCAAACCCATACATTTGTTTTTCAACCTTCAGAACCCTCAATTCCTGATCCATATCTTGACAGAAAATAAGCATTGCTAGTCTCTTTACCAGATTTGTGTATCACCGTGAATTTAAATAGCTGTAGTGCCAGTTACAACCTTGTGATTCTGGAATTTTTATCTTTCATTTGGTTAAGCCAACAGAGGATTGTGATCTGTTATAAGTACAAAGTCAGTTCCTAGCAAATAAAACTTAAGTGACTCCATGGTCCACTTTGCTGCTAAACATTCCTTTTCAATGGTGGAGTACCTTTTCTCTCTGTCGTGCAACTTCCCACTTATGTACAGAATACAATGTTCTGTCCCATCTATATTTTGACTCAGGACTGCACCTAGTCCTACCTCTGATGCATCTGTTTGTAACAAAAATGGTTTCTCAAAGTCTGGGCTTCTTAAAACAGGCTAAACATAATGCAGCCTTAATGGCTTGAAAAGCTTCATCACAGTCTAAGGTTCATTTCACATTATTTGGGTACCCTTTTTTCATGAGTTCAGTGAGGGGAGTAGCCAACTCTGCAAAGTTGGGAACAAATCTCCTATAACCAGCCAGCCCTAAAAATGACCTGACATGTTTCTTTGTTTTAGGAACAGGGCTGTTCATTACAGCTTCTATTTTAGACATTTCTTGCTTAACTTCTCCATTTCCCAACACATAGCCCAAATATCTGGTTTCCTGCATGCCCACTGCACATTTGGTAGGGTTAATAGTCAGACCTGCATTTTTGATAGCTTGGATAACTGTTCGTAGGTATTCCAGGTGGCTTTTCCAGTCTGGACTGTACACCACAACATCATCCAGGTACGCAGCACAATAACCAGTTTGAGGGGATAAAATTACATCCATGTACCGCTAGAATGTAGCTGGCACACTGTGTAAACCAAATGGCATGGTGGTGAACTGGTAGAATCCTATAGGGGTGGCAAATGCAGTTTTATCTCTGGATTCTTTAGCTAAATGTATTTGCCGGTAACCCTTGGTGAGATGAAGGGTACTGATATACTTTGCACTCCCCAGTCTGTCCACCAAATCATATATTCTGGGCATAGGATAAGTCAAATTCTGACGATTAAGTTTCCTAAAATCAAGGCAGATTCTAACACCCCCTTCTTTTTTGTTTACAATTACCCTTGGAGATGACCAAGCACTCCTCGACTCCTCTGTGATACTCAGTTCTTTCATTTTTTGTATTTCCTTAACCACGTCGGCTCTTAACTGCTCTGATAACCTGTATGTTTTTTGCCTAATAGGGCGAGCATTCCTTGTCACTATTACGTGCTTGACCCCTTTTGCACGGCTTGGTACTGTGGTAAATGTATTGTTAATGTTTTATTTATTTTTTCTATTGTATGCTACCTGTGACTGGCAGAAGTTTGTATTTTGTACTCTCCCAGGTCGTGCCTGAAAATAGGCAGGGATATTGCCTAGTGTACTTACCGGTCAACAAAACCAAATAAATGTGTTTGTAACATGGCATTAATCAGACACTGCAAATGGATAGCAGCGATAGCCGGAATGGCATCATGGGACCCGAATTGGAGCAGCTATTAATCCATGTTATATGCCGTGCCCGCCGAGGTAGTACTAAAAGCAGCCAGACCCCCAGGTTAGTATTGGGCAGTCATGGTGAGCGAACGCAACAGCGGCAAGGCAGGCAGAGCGGGAGCTGGACTAGCCACCCGAGGACGGAAACTGGGAGGGGGGGGACCAGAACCAGTGGAGGACAGCAGCACACCCAGCCCAGGTGGCACAGGGGAGCGTGGGGCCAGTTAGCGGGAGGCAGCAGGAAGTCAGTGCAGCCCATATGCAAATCGCTAGCCGATCCCTCCCCGGCGACTGAGAACTGCACCGGAGACTTCCAGCAGCGGGTATCGGGGCAATACCCACACAGAACTTGAAATGACATGGACAGCGATGTCGGCTGCAGTCAGCTCTGTGGTGGCAGGTAGTGCAGCAAGTGACCGCTTCAAATCTAAATAATGTTGTGCACCTTTGTTTGAAAGTGCCGGTACAGTTGTCAGTCATGGCAGGCCTCCGTGTTTTCTGTGCCGTCTCGCACAGTGGGCACTGTCCCAATGCCGCCACCGACCCGTGGCCCATGTTACAAGCGCATTAAGCCACTCCGTCGGTGGCATCTAATGTGATTGATGCATGGTGGGGCGGCTGCTGGCCCTCGGCCAAAGGCCTTGGGCCACAACCCTCCCCAACCATGCATCAATCCAGCATTAGATGCCACCTTCGTTGTGGCTTAATGCTTCCTTAGCACATTACAAATGTCTGCAGTTTGTTCTGATGTTAAGGAAACATTCACCTTTACAGCATTGGCATTTACAGTTTGTTACAGTCTATCATAACCTACATCAGTATCTTCTTCATCAGTTTCTGGTAAAACTAGCAATGCAGCTTTTGGCATTTTTTTTCAGCCGTTTCTTGAGGCGGTTAGCATGGTATATCTTAGTAGGATTTTTCCTGTCAGGGGTCTCAGTCTCATAGTTAACGGCGCCAGTACGTCTAATCACTTTATAAGGCCCTTGCCACTTCATTAACAGTTTATTTTCTGCTATGGGTAACAAGCGCAAAATCTTTTCACCTGGCTCAGAAACTTTTTCTTTTACCCCATGGTCATAATATACCTTCTGCTGGTTTGGGGCCTCTTCCTGATTACTATGGGCAATTTCAACATATTTTGCCAGCTTCTTTCTTAGGGCACACATATAAGAAGTTACAGATTGTTTCTGAGTGGGGTTATATTCCCATGTTTCTTTTTATCACATCCAGTGGCCCTCTTGGCTGAATACCATACAGCATTTCAAATGGTGAAAACCCTGTTGATGCCTGTGGCACTTCTCTGTAAGCAAAAAAGTAGGTAATGCAAGTATTGGTCCCAATCTTTCCCTTCCCCTTTTACAGACCTTTTTAACATGTGTTTTAGGGTTTGATTAAAACGCTCAACAGGACCGTCTGTCTGAGGGTGATGAAGGAGGTTCTTATGGCAATGATACATAGTAGTCTGTACAGCTCCTTAAGTAATGCAGCACCAAAATTACTACCCTGGTCAGTAATCATTCCTTTAGGTATGCCCACTCTGCTGAAAATTTTTGCAAGCTCTGCTGCCACTTTTGAAGCTGTGACAGTATGCATTGGAACTGCTTCTGCGTATCGAATAGCATAGTCGCATACTACCAGGATAAATCAATGACCCCTTTTACTTTTATCTAAAGGACCAACCACATCCATTGCAGTTCTCTCAAAAGGCACATCTGTTAAGGGTAGGGGCACCAGGGGTACCTTGTCTTTTCTAGTGACTGGGGCTACTTTCTGACACTCAGCACAGGAATTACAATAGGTAGCAACATCTTCATGAATTCCAGGCCAGTAAAATTTGTACAGCAATCTGGCAAGGGTGCAATCCCTCCCTGAGTGACCAGCCATAGGGCTATCATGTGCTATCTGTAACAACTCTGTTCTATACTTCTGTGGTATAACCAATTGTTCAAACAACATGAAGTCTTGCTGTATTCTAACATATGCAGTTAGGTCCTGCCTTTCAACTGCCCCGGAGAACAAAGAGTTAAACTTTCCATGGCCAGCATGGAATGTTCACCACTAGCTCTGTTGAAGCCCCTGTCTGCTGTTGTTTAAACTCCAACCGTTGGATTCTTTACTCCGCCTCACTGAACAGTCGCTCCGGAGATTTCTCCTTTGCTTGGTTCAGAAAAGTCGGTTGAAGTGTAGTTTTTTCGGTCGGTTTCTACCGAATTGCTGTTACCGCTCAGTCGGTTCAAGTCTCTGTCTGTGGTACCGTGAGTACTAGATAGGTTTTCTGTATAGTTTCTGTATGGAACTTGTAAATTGTGGATCGGTTCGGCTGAACCGATCAGTTTCAGGGAAAAAAAGTTTGTGATTTATTTAGAGTGTGGTAACCGGTCCGTATCGGTTTTAAAAAAAAAACAGATTTTATTACATTTTTTTCCAAGACCCGTGACACAGTCAGGAACCGATAGGGGAGTCTTGCCTGGTGGATTGTCGAAAAAAGGGTAAGTTTTGGTTAGGATTGGCCATGTCTGAGAAACCCAAGAAAAGAACCGGGCCCACTGGGTTTCAGCACTGCAGTGTGTGTGTGGGGAAGTCTTTGCCAAGGCTGATCCCCACACCACCTGTGTTTGTCTGGGGTATGACCACCTCGATTCAGACTGCCAAATTTATAAGAATTTTCCCAAATCTACCCTGGAATAGAGATTAGGTAGACTGAGGGAAAGGGAGGCCGAGAAGTCCACTGACCCAGATGGCCAGCCCTGTTCGATTCCGACCGAACCAGAAGGAGTGCCCTCTGACTAGGGTGATACTTCTTCGGGCAAAAGGAGAGCCAATTCTGAGGAGTCGGTTCTGGTAAAAAGGAAAAGAAAAGATAAATCGTCCGATTTGGACCCAGAAATTCATACTCCGACCACCGATGAGATAGCCAAGGCAATAAGGATAGTGCAGTCGCTTACTTCTGTTCCAACCGAACCAGCACCATCTGGCAGGGGTTCGGTTCGGTCGGTTCCAGATTACACTTTAGAAGAATTTTATGAACCGGAGGAGGAGGAGGAAGGAGAGTATGAGGAGGATGATGGTGATTATGAAAGTCTGGATGTGCCTATTGACCCGGACATCTCCCCAGACAGACCTTCAGGTGTTTCTCTTCCTAGGCTTTCTGAGTACCCTTCTCACTGTATGTTTTACAAAAAAGTGTCTGAGACCCTCTAGTTTCCTGTGGAGGAAGCAGTAGAGGAACAGGAGGAGCCTGATTTTGTTGAGATGATGGACATCCCAGAGTCCAGGAGACTGTCTATTCCCCTCCACAAATCCTTTGGGAAACAGACACACAAAATTCTTAAGTCTCCTAATTCCATACCTCCTGTGGACAGACAAATGGACAAGAGGTATACTCTTTCATGCTCAGACATGGAGTTCCTTTCCCAGCAATGCAGCCATGTTGGGGTAGTGCAGGCTGCTGCCTGTGATAAGGCAAATATCCCCTTGGCATCCACACCCCCAGACAAGGACTCCAGGAAGATTGATGCCATGGCAAAGAAACAGTACATGGCAGCATCTTTGGGACTCAGGCAGGCTAACTATATGGCCTACACAGCTAGGTACCAGAAGTCCAGGTGGGACACTGTGCTCGCTCTGTCTAAACAGGCCCCTGACCAGCTTGCCAAGGAGCTGGACCAGGTGGCGGAAGATGGGATTGAGGCATCTAAAGCACAATTTCATGCGCTGTGGACTCCAATGATGTTTCTTCAAGAGTCATGGCTACATCTGTGGCTCTTCAGAGGATGGCTTGGTTCAGGTGTACTAGCCTATCACAGGATACCCAGGCTAAGGCCATGGATTTCCCTGTTATTGATAATTCTCTGTTTGAGGAGCAGACAGAGAACTACATGAAAAAGATGGACAAGTACAGGACCACTTACAGGAGTGCTTAGGCCAAAGAAAGTCAAGCAACTCCTCAAAGGCAGCAGTCCAGGGGCCGGCCTTTCCAGAGGCCTTTTTACCAAGCTCAGGCCTCCTCTTCTTACTCTCAGAGGGGGTTCTTTAGAGGGAGAGGCAGAGGGGGGATGAGCAGACCTGCATCCACCCCTCAGCCTAAAGCCCTTTGCCAAGCAGACACCCTGATGGGTCTGCCCGGGCCGATTCTCCCATACCAGTAGGGACAAGGCTGGCTTACTTTGTCCAGGACTGGAAGTCTCTTAACAACAGACAAGTGGGTCCTGGAAGTAGTAAGCCTGGGGCTGGTTCTCAGCTTCAAAAAAATTCCCAAGATGAGAACCAGATCCTTTCCACCTGCAAATCCATCCGAGATCCTTGCCTTAGAGGCAGAGGTTTCTTCCCTCCTAGCTCTCAGAGCTATAGAGAGGGTTCCTACCCTACACAAGGGCAAAGGATTGTACTCCAGGTACTTCCTTACCCCCAAAAAGACAGGAGAATGGTGGCCCATCCTGGACCTAAGATATCTGAACAAACACCTTTTAAAACCAAAGTTCAAAATAGTGACTCTGGGAATAATCCTTCCCTCTCTAAGGCCAGGGGATTGGCTAGCCTCCCTGGACCTCAAAGATGCCAATTTTCACATTCCCATCAAGTGCTCCCACAGAAAGTACCTCAGGTTCGAGTTGCCCTCAGGCCACTATCAATTCAGAGCTATGCCCCTTGGCCTAACATCAGCCCCAAGGGTTTTCACAAAGTGCCTGGCAATAGTAGTTGCTTTCTTAAGGAGAAAAAAGATCTTCATCTTCCCATACTTGGATGACTGGCTCATAGTAGGTCAGTCTCCAGACCAAGTCAAGTCACATTTGCAAGTGACTCAGCAAGTACTCTCTTCCTTAGGATTCCTTCTCAACCTTCCAAAGTCAGTTCTCGAACCAGTACAGCTCCTCACCTTCATAGGGGCAGAGCTGGATACAGTAAAGGCAAGAGTCTTCCTTCCCCTGGAAAGGGCAAGGACCCTCATGGAACCGGCCTCTTCATTCACCCTTCAGGTGTCTCGACCAGCAAGGCATTTCCTTCAGCTTCTGGGCCACATGGCAGCTTCCACAGCAGTGGTCCAAGGAGCAAGATTCCAGATGAGGGACATTCAGTTCCATTTAAGAGCCTTCTGGTCCCAAAGAAAGGATTCCCTTACCAAATCAGTCCCAGTGACTCAAACCCTGATCCAGGCCTTGCAGTGGTGGCAGGATCAGGACAATTTGAGACAAGGTGTTCCTTTTGTCACTCAGTCTCATTCAGTGATACCACAGATGCTTCCCTGCTAGGCTGGGGAGCCCATCTGGGGGATCTTACCACCCAAGGACTGTGGTCACCTTAGGAATCTCTGCTTCACATCAATCTCTTAGAACTCAGAGCAATGTTTTTGGCACTGCAAGCTTTTTCCAAATCTGTGCAGAACAAGGTGGTCCAGGTCAGAACAGACAACACCACCACCACCATGTGGTACATCAGTAAGCAGGGAGGCACTCTGTCTACGGCCTTGTGCACAGAAGCAATGAAGGTGTGGTCCCTGGCCTATTCCCTGCAAGCCTCTCTGATAGCAGTTCACCTCCCAGGGAAGGACAATGTCCTAGCAGATGCTCTGAGCAGAATATCCCAAGGCCATCACGAGTGGACCCTAGATCCTCTAGTTTTGAAAATGATTTTCTCGAGATGAGGCACTCCAGAGATAGATCTTTTTGCAGCCCCAGACAATCACCAACTTCCTCTCTTTTGTTGCAGACCCCCAGTCTTGGGCTCAGTCCCCCTGGATGCTCAGATCCTGAATTGGGAAGGGAAATTTCTGTATGCTTTTCCCCCCTTCCCTCTCCTGTTCAGAGTGTTATTCAAGATAAGGTCACAACATGCAAAGTGATTCTGATTGCTCCAGACTGGGCCAGACAGCCCTGGTATCCCCTGTTGCTGTCCCTAGCAGTCCACCTTCCCCTGTCTCTTCCCAGGAATTACAACCTGTTAACATCCTCTCAGGGGAGGATTTGGTACCCGAATCTTTGGTCTCTCAATCTCAAGGCATGGCTCTTGACGAGTTAGAGTTTGCTGATCTGTATCTTTCCCAAGGGTGGATATCCTGAAGGCTTCTCGAAAGCCTTGCACCAGAAAGACTTACAACTACAAATGGAAAAGGTTCAGCGTTTGGTGTTCTAAGAAACATATTTCTCCAGATTCTGCTGAGTTGCCTATGGTTCTGGACTATATGGTCCATCTTAATGGCCTAGGCCTCAGGCCTGCTACCCTTAAAGTACATTTGGCAGCTGTTTCTGCTTTCCTGTCAGTAGGCAAGCCTTCCCCTCTGTCAGCCCATCCTGTGTTTTGTAAGTTTTTCAAGGGATTGCTTCACACCAATCCCCCCTTTAGGGATACTGCTCCTGCTTGGGACCTTAATGTTTGTATTGCTCAGCTTATGCAACCCCCCCCCCTTTGAGCCTTTGTCCTCTGCAGAGCTTAAGTACTTGACTTGGAAAACTCTGTTTTTGGTGGCCATTACCTCTGCCAGGCGTATCAGTGAATTGCAAGCCCTGTCAGTGGAACCTGATTTCATCTCTTTCCATAGAGATAAAGTGGTCCCAAGAACTAACAGAAAGCTTTTGCCTAAAGTGGTTTCAGATTTCCACCTCAACCAGTCTGTCTCTCCCTGTTTTCTTCACTGACCATTCCTCCTCGGGAGAGAGGAGGCTGCACAGTTTGGATGCTAAAAGAGCCCTTAGCTACTACATAGAGCATACCAAGGGTCACAGGTTTGATTCCCTCCAGATGTTCCTCACTTATGGGGAAGTTGGTAAAGGCAAACCTGCCACTAAGAGATCTATTGCCAGGTGGATTGTTTCTTGTATACAATTCTGCTATGAAAAACTGGGTAGAACTCCACCCTCAGGCCTGAGGGCTCATTCCACAAGAGGTACAGCTGCTTCCTTGGCTGCTGCCAGGGATATTCCTCTGTTACAAATCTGTCAAGCAGCCACCTGGAAAAAGGTCCATACTTTCACCAAGCATTACTCCCTGGATAGCCAGGCCAGGAGTGATGCTCGGTTTGGCACAGCAGTACTTCAGAGCCTATTTCCAAAGTAGGTTCTGTCCCTCCTCCATGGAGGTACTGCTAGGTAGTCTGCATATGTCAGAATACAGCAAGACTTCATGTTGTTTGAAGAAAAAATTACTCACCTTAGTAATGTTGTTTCTTCTAATGGAGTCTTGCTGTATTTTGACTCCTCTCCCTCCCAGAACCTAGTTTTGGGATGTGGGTGAGCAGGAGCAGTGTTGGCACCTTGGGGTGTCCTTTTTCACCCTCTTTTATTTTGGGTGAGTGATTGTGTTTTGTTTTTTGGGTTTCCTGACTTGAATCTTCTTTTTGACACCAAAAAACCCTTTTATATAGATATAGTTGCCAGTTGGCTAGTTTTGAGTTTTACAGTTTCCACACAGAACTTCTAGTGAGTATTGCTTGTAAAGATCTGACGGTTGGAGTTTAAACAGCAGCCGACAGGGGCTTCAACCGAGCTCGTGGTGAACATTCCATGCTGGCCATGGAAAGTTTAACTCTTTGTTCTCCGGAGCAGTTGAAAGGCAGAACCTAACTGCATATGTCAGAATATAGCAAGACTCCATTAGAAGAAAGAACATTACTAAGGTGAGTAATTTTTTCTTCTGTCTGTTCCTGTGTTTGAGGTTTAAGCCAAACTCTGTACAGCAACCCATTACATTTTTTAAACATTGGTCCACCCTGTTTTGATTTCACCCTCAGCGGCTTAAAAGAACCCTGGAGAGAAACATTGTTAGCTTGTTCTGAAAGAAAATCACAATCAGTTATCAATTCAGTTTCAGCATTTTCATATTTTAACCCTTTAGGTCCATCAGCCATTTGTTGCCACAGTTTCTTTAGGTATCGTCTTTTTCTTTCCTGGATTTCCGGATCTTGGAGCTGTACTCAAATAGGTCTGAATCAAAATCACTGAAAGAAAAAGTGTCCCCACCGTCTGAAATTTTCTTTGCCTGAGCTCTTGTCACCACAGCTGCTGAAACATCAGGATTTACCCCCTCTTTGATTAGCTCAGTAAATCCTGGAAAGTCATTTCCAATAATCATAGGTACAGGTAACTTAGGCACTACCCCCATTTTCATTTGGTGCGACACACCCTAAATAGTCAGAGTTACTTGGGTGGTGGGATAGTATTGAGTGTCCCCATGGATGCAGATGACACCAATACCTCGTCCTTTTGCACAATGTTTTCCCAGCACTTCAACATGCACTAGGGTCTGTCTGCTTCCCGAATCAGTGAGTCCCTTTACAGTCTTATTCCCCACCTTCACATCTGTTAAGTACTTGCCTCAATTTGCCAAAGGCAAATCTGCTCCAGTGCCAGTCTACTTACAACATTCTTGCAATATGGCCTGGCTTATTACAGTTATAGCAGATAACATCTTTGGGCACAGATTTGTTACCCCATCAGAGTTCTTATCAGGCTTGGTGTTTAAATGGGGAAAAAGAGTGTCTTCCCAGTGCTTGGCCGTTACCTCGTTGTTGTGGCATCTGTCTGGCCATTTGGTTGGTAGTCCTCAGCCAAAGAAACGGCCTTTTCCCCACTGTCTGGTTGGTGTTCCTTTACCCAAAGCTGCACATCTGTAGGCAGGATGTTGATGAATTGCTCCATGGCAAATGTGTCAGTCTATGAGACTGTTTTGCTCTCTGGCTAGAGCCATTTTATCAGGGGTTCTCGGAGCTGGGTGAAGGCTTCTCGAGGATTGTCGACCGAGTTGTACCTCAGAGATCGAAATCTCTGCCTGGAGGTCTCTCCGGAGATGTCATACCTTTTCAGGATTTTGCTTTTCACCAGTCTGATTGTCCATTGCTGCTTTGGCCATTAGCAGGCTGTGGCATCTCTTTCAAAAGTTGTCAGGTATGCCTCAATATCATCTGAGTGACACAACTTTGTAAGTTTAATGGCTTTTGAGTTGCTTGTTTTTTGTTGCTCGTCTGGATCTGTGCCAGATCCTCTGCCTTTGATAGCTTGCAAAGCATCTAGCCATCTCTTCTCTCCTCTGTGCTTCTAAACGTTGAATCCCTTTTTCTGTCTGCTTCTCTGCCTCTTTTTGTTGTATAGCCCACCATTTGAAAAAGTCCATTAGGCTTTCAGGTTCTGTCACTGCCTGTTCTTTTTCCATAACTTGTGCTGGCTGTACAATCTCAGCTTGGACTTCTGTCTCTGCTAGTTTGGCTGCCATTCTCCTGGTAACCACTCCTGGACTTGCTTCTGCAGAATCTATACCTTTCTCTATGCTTCCCTGATACTAGGTCCAGTACCCACACACCAAACTCCTGGCTTATAGAGTATGCACGGCATAAATCCCATTTACGCTGACACCATCTGTTGTCGAGGCACAGGTCAGGAAGCATAGGAAAACCAGCAGCACTTGTAGAATTCACAAAAAATATTTATTTACACTAGCAGTAACAAAAAAAGAAACTTGTTCAGTATAACTATTTACAAAGGCAAAATAAAATAAAGATCCATTAGAATTTTCCTTCAATCTCTGTGTCCCTTTTTTCTTTCAAGCAATTACAGCTCAGCTCTCTTATAAGTCCTTGCAACCCCCATTCTTAACAAGCATCCTGTTTTTTCTAAAGTGTTCTGTTCTTTTGTATTTCAGGCAGGTGCTGTAAAAACACAGTGTCCCAGAAAATTAGGCCCCTTTTCCACAGCTCTTCTGCAAAACGCTTACAGATTTGCACTCAGGTAACCTCTTGAGTTCCCAATAGCTTTTTGCAATCATCTCAAATTATAATTATATACATTTCAACAGTAACACTATATGTTTTCTAAACAGAGATCCCAATATTAGTTACATTTCCACATGATGATCTGCAGATATTTTTATATCAGCAGATATGCAAGGGAAGAAGAAAGACAGCAAGGGAAAACTGAGAGAGAGTGAGAGGCAAAGAATTGAGACTGTCAGGGTGATCAAATCCTAGGTCTCACAGGAAAATTTGGTTGTGCAACCAGACAAGAGCCAGAAAAGGAGAGAATACAACAGATTCCTGCATTCAAACTCTTTCCATAACAACTGGGACAGGGTCCTATTCTATCCTGTCACACTTACCTCCCCCCCAAGACTAGTATGGTTTTCTGTACTTCTTGGGAATCGGTCCTAATTGTGTTACCTGCTGCAAGAGCTGACTGTCGAAGTAAGATACTACAGTTATGGAAGAGCTTAACGGAACAGTAGATCTTCAAGAGAAGCTCTAACAGCAGGTATATTTCCCACCCTCCTTCCACCAGAAGTTTTCTACTGCATCAGACTTACGTTGGCTATCTCATGTTTGCTCTGTGAGGTGCTGACCTCGGTTCCCTGGTTCAGATCACATACCATCCTGATGCCAGAGTCTCCGGGCGGAAGAACTTGGGCACATCGGGGACCGCCCACCTTTTATACCATATGTGACGTCAGGGGCCGGCCGACGGGGGGTTGGGTGGTCCCCGCCATAGACTGCTGGCTAGAAGTTTGCCATGGGGTCCTGTCGCTTGCCAGGTACAGACCTAATTTTGTGTCTTCCTGGGCATAGTCTCCACCACTCATTCACACTGATGGGATCTACGCTGGAGGCACTAGGGCCCAGTGGGAGCAAACTTTTTTGCAAGAGGGCCGGCGCCAAAGATGGAGCCGCGAGGGGTGGCGCCGCAAGCCTCGGCTCATGCTGCAATGACTATCTTGGTGTCAACCTTGCAACCGCCTCAGTTCCTTTCTTCCCCGCAGTCGAGTGCGCTTCAGTAACGACGTCGCTCGCCCGCTGGGAGTCAAACTTTAAACTAGCAGCATAGTTTTCAGCTTATTGTTTTGTAATATATCTCGAAATAGGTACCGCTTACTTTTAACTATACTTATTAAAGAAAAAAGAAGTCTTCAGCCTACCTTGATGGAGTCGACCATGAGTGGGTCAGGTGACAGTAGGGAGACTTCACATGAAAGCTGTTCAGTCAACTGGGCCGGGTCCGGTCCGTCACCCTCTCCAGCGGGGGAGGGTCTGACAACAGACTGTGCTAGAGGGGATGGGTGGTCCCCCCCGATAGCATAAAAGAAAACTGTTGCACTATCGGCACCGTTCAAAAAGAAGGCATCACTCGAGGTCGCCTTCTGGTATGTCTGCGCGTCGACGGTCGGTTATTGGGGTTAGCTGTCGGTCTCCTCCTCCGGAGTTGCCGGTTTCTGTCTCCGGTGACCGACCTCTTTGACATCTGAGCCCTTCCCCGCCTTTTGGAGGGACTTCCGATGAGCAGTTTCATCAGTGGGCCACTCTTATGGAGCAATGGGCTCGGAGGTTGGTCCAGCTGCCTGGCCCAGTCTCTTCAAGCCCTCAGGCCTTTTGAGGGATCGGGTAGGGTGGTTGGACCTCCCTAGTCGCGCGACGCCCTCTTTGGTGCCGTCGACTCCACGCTTAGGTGTTTTCCCCTCTCACATGGCTGCGGTGCAGGGGTCCACACCGATGCCTCTATTTCTTGGTGTTCCTCCTGTTTTTTCTTCAAATCGCAGTTTTCGGAGCCCTGGATTGCTTTCGGCGCCGTCAGTGTCAGTGGTTCTCTTGGCGCTGTCTTCTGCGCCGATACATCTGTCGGCGCTGCTTGTGTTGTCGGCACCTTCCTCGGTGCCGCGGTCTTTGTCTGTGACGTGTGCTGGGTTGTTTCAGATGGTGCCGACTTCCTTGCCTTCGGTGCCGTGTTCCTCTTCGGCGCCATGGCTTGGTGCGTCGTCGTCCAGTCTTCAGGGCTTCTCGACTCTGATTCCTTTCTCTTCTTCATTTCCTTCTGACTTTCACTCCTTTCCTGTCCATGCAGTCCTCCTGGGCTGTCAGGAGACGATATTGAGCCTGACCCAGACCTTCGGCTGGGTGATGATGTTGAAGGAGCAGGACTTATTCCGGTTGCAGAGCCTGTGATTGAAGACCTGTCATTTAAGTCTCTGCTGCAAAATTTAAATTCTACTTTCTCTCCAGACTACAGGTATCAATCCTGGGATGCTCTTAAGACTTCAGTACCTTCATGTCCCAGAGGTATGGATTTAACTCTCCTGGTACAACCATCCTTTGAGACGCTTTCTCAGATGGTATGGAATAATCCCGCTCTCATTCCTTCTGTGGCTAAGTCCATAGACAGGAAGTATGCTGCTCCCAAGGGATCGACCCATTTTGGCCTCCCAGGCCTTTGCGGACCCTATTGTAGTCCTGGCAGAGAATAAGGCTGTTCTTCCTCAGGCTTCTACAGCCCGGCCTATAAACAAAGAATCTTGCAAGATAGACACCTTAGGTAAAAAGAGTCTTTGCTGCCTCTACCCTAGGTATGCGTATTGCCAGCTACCAGGTCTATTTCTCTCATTATGAGTATGTTCTTTGGCATTTGCTCAAACAGATGGTGGAAGCTCTGCCTGAGTCGAACACTAGTTCAGAGCTACTTCAGACCATAACCAGGGGTATCAAGTCCAACAACCAGCAGGTTAAAGCAGCTATGGATGCTTTCAATACTGCTTCCCGAGCGGCAGCGGTGGGCATTTGTACCCGTCGTCACTCCTGGCTATGCACTTCAGGCTTCATGAATGATGCCCAACAGCAGGTCATATCTCAAGTAGAGCAAGCTCTGGAGGCCACGCAGAAGACTAGGTCGGCCATTAAAACTTCTCGACCCGCTCCCACCCCTTCTCGAGGGGGTGTTAACAAGCGTCAATTTCACAACCGTTGGTCCTTTCGGGGCAAGGGCAGAGGAGGTTTTAACAAAAACCAGGCCCCTCAGCCTCAAAAGAAAACGCAACAGAAGGCACAAGGGCCCAAAGCGCCCAGTGCCACCTTCTGAATTTCTGGCCTAGGCCCCACCTCAGCTGCCCGAGGGGGACTGTTCCTCAGCGGTGGGAGGATGTCTGACTCAGTTCTATAACCAGTGGAAGTCCATAACATCAGACAAATGGGTCCTCTGGATAATCCGGGAGGGGGACTCCCTCAACCTTTCAGAAACCCCTCCGGATCGTCCCCACAAACGACAGCCCAGGCTGTCAACAACACAGTCAAACCTTCTTGCCTCTGAGGTACAAGGCCTTCTGAACAACAGGGCAGTAGAAATAGTTCCACTGAATCAACGGGACACAGGTTTCTACTCCCATTACTTCCTGGTCCCGAAAAGGACCGGTGACATGCGCCCCATTCTGGACCTCAGAAATTTAAACAAGTTTCTTCTCAAAGAAAAGTTCAAGATGATATCGCTGGGGACCCTGTTACCCTTGCTTCATCAACACGATTGGCCAGCTTCCCTGGACATGCAGGATGCTTACCAGCATATTCCTATACATCCAAAGCACCACAAATACCTAAGGTTTGTAGCACTGGGCCAGCATTATCAGTTTAGAGTCCTGCCCTTTGGGATATCCTCGGCGCCACAAGTTTTTACAAAGTGGTATGCAATTCTCGCAGTGCATCTCAGAAAAATCAGAATACAAGTGTTCCCATATCTGGACGACTGGCTTCTAGCAAGTCCTTCCAGACAAGGAACTCTCGACGCCGTAGCCATGGCCTCAGACTTTCTCACGTCCATGGGAGTCCTGCTAAATCTCAAGAAATCGCAGAACCTCCCAGAAGTTCCTTTTTATAGGAAGTCTTCTGGACACCTCCTGTGCGAAAGCTTTTCTTCCATAGGACAGAAGGAGCGATATCCTAGAGATGGCCCGATACATCAGGGAGAACAGCTTAGTTCGAGCTATCTCGATGCAACAGATGCTGGGTCTCATGGCATCCTCAGTGTTCATTGTACCCCTAGCAGGTCTCCACGAGAACCTCTCAATGGA
Organism: Neoceratodus forsteri; assembly: GCA_016271365.2. Classification (NCBI taxonomy): domain Eukaryota; kingdom Metazoa; phylum Chordata; order Ceratodontiformes; family Ceratodontidae; genus Neoceratodus; species Neoceratodus forsteri. The sequence goes on from CM028129.1 coordinate 1,414,568,624, forward strand.
TGCTCAGTACTCAGTGGTCCCCAACCATTCACCCTCAGTCCTTTCTCATCAAGGTGACAGAACCTCTGATGAGGTCACTCACCTGGTGGTCGCAGGAGGACAACCTTCTGGAAGGGTATCCCTTTGCTCCCCTGGATCATCAGATTTCCATTACCACGGATGCGTCCCTGATGGGGTGGGGAGCTCAGTGTCAGAATCTCCACACCCAAGGTACATGGACTCAGGACGAGTCCCAGCTTCACATAAGTGTCCTAGAAATGAGAGCCGTCCTTTATGCAGTCTGGGCTTTGAAGGACATTCTCTGTCACAAGAACATTCTCCTTCAAACTGACAACAAAGCAGTGATGTATTACATCAACAAGCAGGGCTGTGCACACTCTTAACCTTTATGCAGGGAAGCGATGAGAGTGTTGGATTGGTGCCTAGAGCACAAGGCTCTAATTCAGGTGGTCTACCTGCCAGGAGTGCAGAACGAACTGGCAGACTGTCTCAGCAGAACAGAGATAGATCCTCACAAATGGTCTCTTGACTCAACCGTAGTTCAATCACTATTCACAGAGTGGGGAACTCCAGACCTGGACCTTTTCACATCCCCACTTGACACAAAACTGCCTCTCTTCTGCTCCAGAAATCCATGGCCTGGCATTTTCTGTAAGGATGCATTCAGGCTACAGTGGAGAAAACACTTTCTATATGCCTTTCCTCCTCTTCCACTAATTCAGATGGTACTTCTCAAATTCGAGTGCTAGGGGGACAAAATGATTCTCATTGTTCCCTTCTGGCCTTGACAGATATGGTTTCCGTTACTCAACAGTATGTCGGAAACCCCTCTGAAGGCACTTCCCCTTCAGACAAACCTTCTGACCCAGTGGCCTGTGGTCCATCCCAATCTGAGGTCACTTCACCTTCACGCTTGGCTTCTGAAGAGATAGAAGTGAACAGGTTCAACGTCTCTCGGAGAGTTTCAGATATTCTTTTGGCTGCACGCAAGCCAGCCACCAGAAAAACGTACACAGCCAAATTGAAGCGTTTTATCTCTGTGGTGTGCAAAATCCTCTTTGAATCCTTTTTCCTGCCCACCAAATAAAGTTCTAGAGTACCTTTTAGACCTCTCAAATTCAGGTCTTCAATACTCTACAGTCAAAGTTAACCTTTGTGCCATTTCAGCTTATCATGAGCCAGTATTTTCCGTGTCACTGGCTCAGTTACCTGTAGTTAAGAGGTTTCTTAGGGGTATTCTGCATACCAGACCTCCTATCAGATGTCCATTCGCAGCCTGGGACATTAATCTTGTGCTAGACATGCTCACTCGAAAGCCTTTCAAGTCTCTAGCTACCTGTGAGCTGAAATTGCTCACTTGGAAAACGGCCTTTCTGGTGGCCATTACCTCGGCCTGCAGGATTTCTGAAATACATGCCTTGGTCACAGACCCTCCGTATACTGTTATTTCATAAGGACAAAGTAGTTCTTAGGACCCTTCCTAAGTTTCTCCCTAAGGTTGTTTCAGAATTCCATCTAAACCAACCTTTCGTCCTACCTACTTACTTTGCGAACTTCCAAAATAAAGGAGGGTGTACCATTCATTCTTTGGATGTCAAAAGAGCTCTGCGTTTCTATTTGGATAGAACAAAAGAAATTTACAAAGTTCGACAACAGTTTCCTTCAGTGAGACCCGGCTGGGTCAACCTGTTGCTATCAGATGCATTTCGGCATGGCTGGTGGCATGCCTTCGCCACTGTTATTCCATGGCACAAGTTAAGTTGGAGGGGCAAGAGTGTTCACTCTACTAGAGCAGTCGCCACATCCCTGGTGGAAATCCGCAATGCTGCGCATTGCAGACATTTTCAATGCGGCTACCTGGAGCTCAGTGCATACTTTCGTCAAGCACTATGCTCTAGATGTCCATGCCAGGTGACATCTTTCGTTTGGCAGTACTATCCTTAATGGACTTCTGTCCTAAATTTGTGAGCTCTTGGTTTCTCTTGCCACCCTCTCGGGGGATTATTAGCTCGGTACTGTTCCATCAGTGTGAATGAGTGGTGGAGACTTTATGTCCAGGAAGATATGGAAATTACGTACCTACCATAATTCTTGATCTTCTTGGATGAAGTCTGCACCACTCATTCACACACCCACCCACTATCCCCCAAGCTCACCTCTGTTGTTGGGCTTCACTCTCTCAATGTTTAGGCTGTGAAGACTTCTTTGTTGACCCTTCTTATATGGGTCGTTCGGACTATCTTATGTCCAGTTTTTATTAGGCTATACTTCTAAGTTAGTTACACTGCACCTCCTCAGAAAAAAGGTACTGAGGCGGTTGGTGGATCGACGCCGAGATAGTCATTGCCACATGAGCCGAAGCTCACAGCACTGCTCCTCGTGGCTCCATCTCTGGCGCTGGCCCGCTTGCAAAAAAGTTTGCTCCTGCTGGTCCCTAGCGCCTCCGGCGTAGATCCCATCAGCGTGAATGAGTGGTGGAGACTTCGTCCAAGAAGATCAAGAATTACGGTAGGTATGTAATTTCCATTTCCTGCTGCAAGAATTTCTCTTGAAGATGTACTGTTACAGTAAGTTCTTACATAACTGTACTTTTTACCTGCCTTGTTTGAGCCTGTACCGTCTTGTCCCCCTGAGCATAAAAAGACTGCAATGTCTAGTTCATGTTGGAGTTCTGTAAAATGGGCCTCTCTTTCTTTTCTCTTTCAGGATGAATAGGCTATGATCTTGCCTCTAATGACAGCTTTCAGAGTATCCCAGAGTACCGCGTGTGAGGTTTCTAGGCCCGAGTTTTCCACTAAGATCTTCGGCGCTGAATCCTGAACCATCTGTTTAAATTCAGCATCCCTCATGTGCACCGGGTTCAGCTGCCAGAATGCTGCCCTTCGACTCTTTCCCAGGCCAAACCTGGCACACACCGGGGCATGGTCAGATAGAAATGTAAGGCAATGCCACACATCCTGATGACTCTCCCAAGTGTTCTGCCATAGAGAATATGTAGTCTAAACAAGATGCCACCTTGGAACTGGGTGTCAGATGAGTATAACCCCTGACTGTTGCGAAGCAGTGACGCCATGTGTCTGTGAATCCCAGCGAGGAAGTGGTTTCTTAAGATACTTCTGGAGGGGGTTAACCCGGTGTGCCATAAAAACAGAAACATCCAGTGTGGGGTTTAGGGTAATATTTAGACCCCCTCCCATAATTACAGTAGTTGCCCCATAATGATCTCCAGTAACTGTGAGAAAAAGTTCTGTGCCACTATTTTAGAAGAGCCTGGGGGGAAGTAAACTGAAGCCAGTATGATCAGGTTGGCATATAACAGCCACTACTATGGCATGCCTGCCCTCAGGGTCCACAACAGGATTCTGTAGTTCAAAGGGAACCCCCATTAGAATAAGGATAGCTGCCCCTCTTCTCCTGTCCGACTTATGTGAAGAGGCAAAAACCAACATTTTTTAGCTTATTGTGCTCCTCTTTAGGCATATGGGTTTCCTAGAGGATGACTATATCTGGTTTGTCTCTTCTATTAAACTGGAGCTCTCTCTCTCTCTCTCTCTCTATGAATCCCATTAATGTTAAGGGACTTAACTAATCATAACTTATCCATAGTGAAGTTAGTGACAAAGTACCAAGCTCATGGATATCCCTCTTTTCCACCAAAATCCAAAGTATGTCTGTATTCAGCTTACACTTTAACTGAAATCTTTCAAGTTCTTGAAAGTATTTAACCTTTATATTTGCATAGTTCCATCTAGCACTGTATTCCTGAGTATATTCATTCAGATACTTAGCCACACTGCTTAAAACTGCAGTGCAGTGCATAAAATTTTGTATAAAATATGTAAACAAAACATATTTATAACTTGAGCAATATCTAAAAAATGCCTTCCATACAACAGATACAACTTTAAACCACTGTATCTAGCAATGGACCACAAACTGATAAGGTGAAGTAGCTGTCACCTTTGGTAGACTCCTATTTGCCAGCAGGGCAGTGGAGTATTGCAAATGCATAAAAACAGTAATTTCAACTATGTAAACCGACCACTTGCAATCCCAGTAGGAAAGCATCCAATCAGTACACTGTAACAAGCATCAGGTGACTTCCTAGGTAGGGAGGTACTGTGTCTTACTCCTATATGGGGACCCAAATGGGCTCCCCAGAGGGTAATGCCACGGTCTTGGTGTCTTGGCTGTTCAGTGTAACCAGTTCTCTAATGCTTTGCAGCAGTCTTTCCTCACCCCTTCTTGCACTAAAGCCATTTGTATACGCCTTTAGACTGTATTTATATTGTATTACCTCTTCCTTCCCTTCTTCAGGAACACATTGATTAGGTAAGAGCGTCTTAAAGCACCCATAATAATGTCTGTTTAAGTTCCTTTGATTTGTAAATAAATGTTATGCGCCCTCGTTATTCCCTCCCTACCTTCCCCAAAATTAGTCCAACAGTTCACCCGAGTCCTCCAAGTTAAATGCGCAAGTATAAACCATCTTGTTGTAGCGAATCAGGTGTCGGATTCTCGTCTGAATTTCTGCAGAAGTTCTTTGACATCTTGTAGCGTTGCCTGGCCTTGCTGCCTGCGATTTTGCTTATTTAGCACCAGGTTCCATGCGGTTTCTCTGGTCTCACGTTCCTTGATTCGGGCCTTCTAGGTAGGTAAACAGAGATGCCCCTGCTATTCAGGGCTTTGATTGCTGCCTCAGGAGTCTCGAAATGCTGCGGCCCTTCTGCAAACATGATGCTGAGTCGAGCTGGGTATGGGGTGAAGAACCTCAGTTGCTGCTGTTTCAGGATTCTCAAAATTGGTGCATATTCCCTCTGTTTTGCTGACACTGCTGGTGAGTAATTGTTACCGAAATATATCCATTTACCTTTGTATTTCACTTCTTTCATGCGCCATGCACAAATCAGGATCTGTTGTTTCACAGCGAAGTTTAGAAATTTCAAAATGATGGATCGCGGTCTCTGGTTCAGTTGCTGCAGCTTTGGTGTGAGGGCCTGATGTGCATGCTCAATATCTAGAGGGTTATAAGGCTCTAATTGTAACACTTCCCTCAGGAGTTGATCGAGAAATGCGCACATGTCCCTCCCTCCTCTTCGGGGATGCCATGGATTCTCGTCTTCCTCTCCTCCTTTCTACTTCTTCTTCTCCCTTCTATTTCTTCTTTCTTCTTCTTGGCTCTTGCCCAGAGGTTGGGGCCCCCAATCCAGACCTTCCTAGGCCCCAATTAAAAAAAAAAAAAAAAAAAAAAAACTGTCCTCTCCTATCGGCTTATTCTTTTTTCCTCTCTCTCTTTATGCCCCCTTCTCACCTTGGATGCCACTCTCTTCTGAGGATCTGATGCTCGCTCTCCCCCGGTACCTCTCAGGGAGTCGCCAGGACAGACTCCATGCTGCTTCACCGCCCCTCCCCCGGGTGGGAAGGAGGGGGACCCCGGGACTTTTCCCCCTCCAGTCCATTAGTGTGTGTCAGTCGGTCTGAGCGGTCTCCCACGGGAGCCGGGTTACAGTGTCTGGGAGCTAGATCCCCGTTTACGCCGGCATCTATGCATCCATTTTCCTTGTTTTCTGGTGCCATCCCCACTGGCGTCCGCACACATGGGGAGCCTAGGGGCAGAGCATGTTGTGACGCGCTGAAGCTCCAACTCCCGGCCGATGTCCTTCCCTCCCTTACAGACTGTCCTGCCACCTGTGGTCACCAAGGTGGCAGTAGAGTAATGGAGCAGGCAGCCCACCCTCCCCCCGGAGAAGGAGAGTGGCCTATGGGCGCTCAATCCTCCTCCCCCGGCCGACCCTCCAGCTGGCTTATTCCTTTTTCAGTTCATATCCTTTCCTTTTACTGTCCCTTTGGGCTCCCTTTCCCACCCTCCACCCTTGTTTTTCTCTTCTCTAATTTTCCTCTCTGGTGAGCAGAACTGAGGAAGTGGAAGGGATGGCATCGGTTACTGGCCAACCCACGAGCGCCACGCAGTGCATCGGCCTCGAGGGCAGCACCATTCTTGACATTGAACCTCCCTCTTAGAGCAGTCAAGCTTTTTCTTAAAGCAAATTCTTCCCACATGGTCCTGCACCTTCAGCTAGAATCCACCAGTGATGAGTGGTGAAGATATACAGGGAGGATCAAGAATTACGGTAGGTACGTAATTTACATTTCTGGGCATGGGTGCTCTGGGGTCCCTCCTTCCCAATTATTGGGGAGTTCATCAAGGTACCAGGCCTCAAAAGCCTGAGACAAATTCTCGGGGAAAAGTCATAAGAAAGGCTGTGACACTCCCATTCCCCAATGGCTTGTTCCTCCTCTTCTAGGGTTATCCCATCAGCTGCTGCTGCACTGAAGAACTCTGCTGTACAGGCCTCTGCTCGTACTAGGCCCATATTGACAGCACCTCCTTCCGCATCTCAGGGAAGGTCGGCTGTCGACCCTGGGGTAGTCAGCCCCTCAGGTTGTTGACCCCAGCCTCTCCGTCAAGGCCCAGCACTTCTCCAGGTCCTTAGACTCTGGGGTCATTGGGCTCTCAAGACCTGATGGATGGTTCATCGTGCCCTGTCCTGATGACCCCTGTGCCTTCAATATAGCTTTCGCTTGCTGTCAACCTCATCACCATTTTAACTCATCTGACGATGGCTGTTGCACACCAGCTTGGTACACATAGACCGGTATCCCCAGTGCCGTCGAATGCTCCATCGTCATCAATGCCAGTTCAGCCTTATTGGGCTGCGCCCTTTAGGGCGCCGTAGGTCCCTCATTCATCAGACCCTGAGTTAGATAGGGTTGACATTGAGGAGGAGTAACCATCCTGACCTTATCCTCCCTGAGAAAGAGGAGGAAGCACCTTCTTCAGACAGGTCTACAGCCTTTTCTGTGAGTGAGGACTCTGAGACATACTCCCAGGTCCCCTTCTGAAGACCCCAGCTTCTTTAACATTATGAAGCAGCTGTCTTCTGCCATGGTTTGCGCACCGAGGAAGAGGATGCCACCAGAAGGGACCTGGTGGACATTTTGGAGATCCCAGAATCCCCACTGCAGGTCAGTCCTCCTGCTTTGCCAGCTCTGAGGAATGCCACCACTGTGGCATGGCACCGACCTGACATGGTTCCTGACATGCCTAGGAGGGCAGATAAGCTCCATCATGCCCCCGGGGCCTGCCCTATTATGCTGCTCAGCCTGAGACTGAGTCTGTGGTCATCAAAGCAACACATGGCAGTTCCAAGGTGCCAAAACACCTTCCTTCCCTCCTTCCCCCCAACAGGGAATCCAGGAGGATCGACCTCTAACTAGCCCCCCCCCGCCATTCTCTCTGCTGCTTTGCATTAAACTGTCTTATTTACACACCCCACACCCATTACTCACCGCTGCTCCCTTAACTCTGAGCTCTCTCCATTCCTTGAACGCAGACTCATCTTTTATGCTGCCTCTGTCTTTTCGAAATGCTGGCTGTCTGTCCTCTTCTGCTACCCTTTCTCTTTCATTTCCCTTTTCCTCTCTCAGTAATTCTGACTCCTGCTCCTTCAAAATTTGTTTTCATGATTCCAGAGAAGAAATCAGAATCCTCAAACAAGATCTGATGCTTATTGAAAACTGGGCGTAAAAAAATGAAATGTGTTTTAATATAGAAAAATGTGCAGTTATACACCTGGGATCAAAAAATCCAAATATTAGTTACACACTAAACGGTATTCCTATTAAATCAGCAAAATCTGAAAAATATCTGGGCATTATTGTGAAAGACGTTTTCTCGCAAAGTGAGCATTGTAGGAAAACTGCTCAGGTGGGTAATCATATCCTAGCTACTATTAAAAGAGCCTTTATAACAAGGAATGAAAAATGTATCCTCCCGCTTTATACATCATTCATAAGGCCTCATACTGATTACGCAGTCTCCTTCTTGGCCCCATACCTCAAAAAAGATAAGAAAATTATAGAAAGTATGCAAAGAAATATCATCAAAGTTAATAGAAAGGGTTAAAAATCTGTCTTATAAAGATAGATTAACTGTACTAGGACTCTGACTTGCAGGCAAGGAGAAACCATGTGGACTTGTTGCTGCAATTCAGTATGTTACAAAATGACACACTGACGAAGGAGTGTGACATTAAATTTGCAGAAAAATCTATAAAAATTATGATGTCATAATGGGTAGATCTACATTCCAAGATCCGTTACAGATAAGCGCAAACACTACTTTACCATCAGGGCGGCTACATTATGGAACTCCTTGCCTCAACATATAGTTGAAATCAAAAATTTCAAGACATAAAAAGTGAATTAGACAAATTCTTGCTAGGGTTAGATATCTAATACTCCCCACTCGTATGGGGACGGTGGTCTCAATGGGCTGAGCGCCTACTTCCACCCTAGTAATACTGAGTAATGACCCCTACTAAGCAAGCTTCCTTCTCTTACAGGCCCTTATCTGTGAAATGCACACAATCTCTCTCTCACAGTCACTCTTCTCTATACTGAAATCTCAACTCCAAGAGCTCAGAGCTCACTCCTGTATTTAGTACCCTTTTTGCGTTCACTTGCGCTTGGGCAAGAATGTCTTTCATCTATATGGCATTTGAGAGGTGTGTCAGTACCAAGCCAATGACAGCTGAAACTGCAGTGGGCTTGGCACTGCACTCTAATGACCAGCCATGCTGGTCATGACAACAGTTCAGCTTTGCTGATGTGGCGCATCCTCGACTTGAAAGAAATGAACCGCTCTCCAATGAGAGCACTTCGTTTCTTTCAGTAGACGTAACTCAGGCCATGCGCATTTCAGTGCACACTAATGTGCATGGCTGGATTTGCATGACTCCTGCCACCTACCACACACTCTGTCCAGTTGCTTGCTCCTCTGATCTCCTCCAGCCCCGGCTACCATGAGCCACGGTGCAGCTTTCTGTGTTGGCTCCTGCCACCTCACGCTCTGTGTGCACAGTGCTTGCTCCTGCCCCAGGCTTCCACATGAGCTGTGGTGTGGCTTTTTGTACTGCCGTGCTCTCTGTCCCCAGTGCTTGCTCCTCCGCCCCCTCCCCAGCTTCCACATGAGCCACAGTGCAGCTTTCTGTATTGGCGACTCCTGCTGCTGCACTCTCTTTCCACGGTGCTTACTCCGACTCTTCCCCCCCCCCCACCCAGGCTTCCAAATGAGCCTTGGTGGGGCAAATAGAAACATAGACTCTGACGGCAGATAAGGACCACTTGGCCCACCCAGTCTGCCCATTTCCTTACCTACTGGATAAGCTGCAGATTCTAGTTAACCAACAGCCTACTTCCTGTCACCCCCACTACAATTGCCTTATGTCTGTCCCATGCATGTTTGAATTCCCCCACTGTTTTAGACCCAACAACCTCCGAAGGAAGGTGGTTCCATGCATCCACGACTCTCTCAGTGAAAAAAAATTTCCTGAGCCGTCCTCCCTCTATCTTTAAATTGTGCCCCCTTGTTCTTACACATCTCTTTTTCTGAAAGATGCTACCCTCCTGGACTTTGTTGATTCCCTTGAGGTACTTAAACGTTTCTATCATGTCCCCCCATCCCTCCTTACATCAAGGGTATACATATTAAGCTCTCCCAGTCTCTCTTCATATGGTTTCTGATGCAGACCCTGCACCATTTTAGTTGCCCTCCTCTGGACTGCTTCCATCCTGTCTATGTCCTTGCGTAGATGAGGTCTCCAAAACTGCACACAGTACTCCAGATGGGGGCTCACTAACTGTCTGTACAGAGGGGTAACCACTTCCTTTTTTCTACTTGTGATGCCCCTTCCTATGCATCCCAGTATCCCCCTAGCTCTCCTTACTGACTTCTCACATTGCTTACCAACCTTTAGATCATCTGATATGACTACCCCCAGGTCCCTTTCCATTTTTGTTGTTGTTAGTACCTCCCCTGCTATTATGTACTCTTCTCCTGGGTTTTTGTTTCCCAGGTGCATTACTTTGCACTTCTTTGCATTGAATCCAAGTTGCCATATGTCTGACCATTCCTCCAACCTTGCCAAGTCCCTCCTCATCCTTTCTACCCCCCTGTGTATCAACTCTGTTACAGATCTTTTGTGTCATCTGCAAAGAGGCATACCTTTCCTTCAGACCCTCTGCAATGTCACCTATAAAGATGTTAAAGAGGATTGGACCCAGTACTGAGCCCTGGTACTCCACTAATAACACCCTTTTCTTCGGAATGTCTTCCATTCACTATTACCTTCTGTGTCCTGTTGTGCAGTCAATTTGCTACCCAGGCTACCACCCTGGGACCCACTCCCAGGCTGGCTAACTTGATTATTAATCTGTTGTGCGGGACTGTGTCAAATGCCTTGCTAAAGTCTAGGTAGGCCATATCCACAGCCCCTCCCTGGTCTATTACTTTGGTCACCCAGTCAAAGAAATAAATTAGATTAGTCTGACATGACCTTCCTGCTGTAAATCCATGCTGCTTTGGATCCTGTGTCCCGCTGGCCTCTAGGCACTCAACAGTTCTTTCTTTCAGAAGTGATTCCATCATTTTCCCTGCCACTGAGGTCAAACTTACAGGTCTGTAGTTTCCTGCTTCTGTTTTGCTTCCACTTTTGTGAAGGGGAATCACATCTGCCCTCCTGCAGTCCTCAGGTACCACCCCATCCTCCCATGATTTGTTAAAAAGTGTGGTCAGTGGTGTCACTAGGTCCTCCCTTAGTTCTTTTAGGATTCTCGGGTGAATCCCATCAGGCCCCATTGCTTTGTCCACCTTGAGTTTTAGGAGTTCTTTCAGGACTCTTTCTTCTGTAAATGGACTGGTGTCCATTTACAGAAGAAGCATTCGGCATTGACAAACAGGGCCGGATTTACTGTTACACAAAAGATGCCTGTGCTTAGGGCTCTTGCTTTCTGGGGGTCTTTAATGAGCAGGTTATTTTGGCACTCCAGACCTGACTGAAGTCTCTGCCATTTCTCTGACCTTGGGAGGAGGATTGGCTAACTTTACTGCAAGCTGTGATGTGTCCCGTCTATACTCCGATGGCCGAGGATAGTGAATGTGCGTGACTGTGAGCGGCAAGCCTGCCAGACAGTACAGTATGGCAGTGTGCTGTGTGTTGGATTTAGGCAATTAGGTCAAAAACTAGTGTGGGAGAGGAGTTTTTACTAATCGAGCCAAACATGGAGAGAGGGCAGACAGTGGAGGTAGGAATATACACTAAATAGTACTAGGTGACATTAATCCCACCTCAGCCTTTATTTAATTAAGTGTGTGAGAACTGTACCCATTACCAGGGATGACCTGGGAGACGTGGGAAGGATAAGTGATTTGCCTAGGTCACACTGTATACAAGTGGAGGTTGTGCGGATCAAATTCAGGTCTGCTGGCTATAACAGACACGTTCACAGCTTGTTGTTCTAACTTTTTTTTTTTTTGTAGACTTTATTTTTGCTCCGTACCACCGGAGAACTCTCTCTGGCATCCACTGCTTGCTGCGAGCTCTACCTTCCACCTGAAGGTCTCGCCTTCTCCCCCGCACCAGTTCAACAGATCCCCTGGCTCTGCACCCCGCCCCCTCGAGATGGGGCCACCCTATCCGCCCAGGGCGCTCTATCTCAAATCTAGAGTGTCGGCTAGGCGGCCAGGCCCGGAGAGAAGCCCAGTGTGTGGAGTGTGGCCCGGTGGGGCACAGGTGCCTTCGCCTATCCCCGAGGACAGGGTTTTTCTTAGTAAAGTTTCCCCAGGAGTGTAACGGTGCAATGACGTCATCACGGCATGACGCAGACATCAGCTGCACTGCTCCCACTAGTCAGTCCGAGCACATGTAGTGCCTCTGGTTTCCACCGGGGCCCGCTACTGCACCTGGCATACCCTGGATCCCTCCCCAGGGAGAGGAGAGCAGTCCTGCGGATGCTCTATCCTCTCCCTCCCCTGCCGACCCCCGTCGCCCTAGCTCGTTCCCAAACTCAGGTCGCCAGTGTGGCACTAGGTGTGGCATCCAGCACTTCAATCCTCAGCGCCACCGGGCCAGCCTTGTTGCTCTAACTTCTAGGCAGTATTGCCAACTCATGTGTATAGATACTTGATTTTCCAAGAAGAAAGATTTTTACTTAGCCTTCAGTTACAGGAGTCATGTCTGTATTTGTAAATGTACATCCACAGCCTGAAACACATCTTTTCAAGTTTTCCAGTGCCGGCATTCTTCCTGAAATGGCTAAAAACTATCTGCCTAAACACGGAGATTAAATTAGGTAATGCAGCCCTTTTCATCAACCACAGGGAGGTCCCTCCAGATCAGGGAGGGGCAGCTGCAGAATAGGGTGCTAGCTGCATAATCGAGCAGACTCCATAGACCAAATGGCCTTTTTCTGCTGGCACATTTTGTATGTTCATAGGGTCATGGTAAATTACCATAGAATAGGGCTATGTAATCTATGTGGTATCCTACAGCATGGTGGCTGTACGAAAAAAGAACAGTCTTCAGTACTGTGAGCCCCTAAATGATCATTCATAAGCATTAACATTTAGCTAAAAAAAAAAAAAAAATGTTTTTGACCTTAAAAGAAATCCTCGAAAGGTCTTAGAGAGGAAGCATGGGATTACAGTGTCGGCTCAACATTCAGTTTAAAAGAGCACTCTTAACAGATCAATAGCACACACTAGATAACACCCACACTTCCTGCGATTTGTCTTCCTTGTATCATTCAGTAGAATTATCGGAAGCAAAATACAACTGCATTGGGCTGTCCCACTTGGAGCTATACAACAAGGCACACCAGCGCACGTGCCCTGGTAATAAAATGCTGTGCCCTGTTTGGTGCCCCAGGTATCGTAGAGCTTCCATTACAGGTTTTTTTTAAAGGTATACAAAGCCTTGCATGGACTGGTCTCCCAATATCTTAGTGAGCTACTAACTCCCTTCCAGAGATATAAGGTCCAGGGGGCAGGCGTTCCAGGTGTCGCCATGCAATTTGAAGTCTGCCACTGACCAAGTTTCTTGTGGTGGCTGCCCATGCCCTCTGCAATGTGCTTCCTGAGGAGGTTCATGCAACTGCTATCTTCTCCTCCTCCAGATCTAAACTGATAAAAATGTTATTTGCAACAGGCGTAGAGGTAGCCACTTTATTCATGATCGAAACTGTATTATGTATTTGTGTCATATATTTTATATGTTAATGGTTTATTGTTAACTGGGTTACATTATTGCTGGTTTAATGGATGCAAGTTTTTACTGCATGAATTTTGTATGGTGTTTGTATAGGAGCTCCAAGCTTTGGAGGGGCACCTTGACACCTAATCTACAGTATGTATATATATATATATATATATATATATATATATATGTATATATGAAAATACAAAATCACATGTGCCCACACAATGCAAAGCACCATGGGCTGCATATGCAAATCACCACAGAATGTTATGCTGGTCCAACTTTAAGCAGAATTGCATGGTGCCGAAAGGCCTCTCACACAGTTTGCAAAGGGTGCTAACAGAAGACATAGACATGTGTTTTGTCCTACCAGGACTCATCAGTATGCCTCATCTGTGTGACACCCCAGTGGAATGGACCAGCTACCCTTAAGACAGTGTGTCTTGGATATGTTGTGGTGAACCCATTAAAATAAAAAAACTATTTAAAAGACAAAGAACCTCTGTGCACAAACACTGAGGCAAGGGTTACCCCAAAGGGCATTTGGCTGGGAAGCCAAGTTTCAAGAAAATACAAAACCACACATGCCCACACAATACAAAGCATAATGGGCTGCATATGCAAATCACCACAGAATGTTATGCTGGTCCAACTTTAAGCAAACTGTGTGAGAGGCCTTTCGGCACCATGCAATTCTGCAAGTTGGACCAGCATAACATTCTGTGGTGATTTGCATATGCAGCCCATGATGCTTTGTATTGTGTGGGCATGTGTGATTTTGTATTTTCTTGAAACTTGGCTTCCCAGCCAAATGCCCTTTGGGGTAACCCTTGCCTCAGTGTTCGTGCACAGAGGTTCTTTGTCTTTTATTTATATATATATATATATATTTATATATTTTTTTTCAATTATATTTCCCTATCTGTTGCCTCTCGCAGGGGCTCCATCGGTCACCCCACCGTATCCCGCTCTGCTGTGATCCCCTCTACTGGAGTTCTGTTCCTCCTGCATACCTACCTGGAACCCTCGGTCTCCCCCTCCCACCCCCCGAGGCAGGGTCGCCTTCTGTGCCGCGGCAATCTTCCTTCTATCTAGTGCCAAGGCAGGCGGAGGTGAAGGAGGAAGGCAATCAGAACTCAGAGAGGAGGATCCAGAGTGGGCGTGGTGGCAGGAGTGGCGTCTTCCTCCCGGTGAGAGGGGTGTTTCCTCTTTTTACATGTTCCCCTAGAGGCGCGGATGTTCAGTGACGTCCAGCGCAGGCACGAGAGTGCTCCCGCATATCTACCGCAGACATCCACCGTCGCATCTCCCAGTCCCTTATGTGGCCCTGGCTTTTGGACAGCATGCCTCAGCATAGTGTCGCTGCTGCAAGGGATCCACAGCCCACCCCTCCCCAGGAGAGGAGAGCTGTCCGTCAGACACTCGATCCTCTCTCCCCTGTCCGACCCCTGGCATCCCAAGTTCGCTCCCGAACCTGGGTCACCAGCGTGGTAAGAAGTAAGGCACCAGCGCCTCAACCCTCTACACCACCGGGCCAGCTCCAATATATTCGTTTTGCATTAGTGTTCTGGCTACAAGCTGTTGTGCACGACTGCCCCACCCATGCCTGAGTAACCAACAGAGGCTGAAGCTGCTACTGCGCGATGGTGTGTAGACAGTGCATTGTGCTGCCACCTGGGAATCTGGAGTGTATACACACACACACACACACACACACACACACACCTACTGGACTGCATCATGGCATGCCATCAGTTGCACTTCCCAAAGCATTCCATTTTATAAAAACAAATCATGCCTGGCAAAATTGCTAGAAATCTGAAGCCAGTGCCAGTACCAAACACCACTGCAAATACCTGCAAGTGAACATTCGGCATTGACAAATACTTGTTTTTTTTTTCTGCTGCTTCCTACCTATGCCTCCCCCATGTTGTTAGTTTCCTCTTCACATACTGGCCTCCGCTAGTCTGCATCTGACTTCTGCCTCTCTATATTATTGATTGATCTCTTTCAATACTATGTTGGCACAGCCAGCAAGACTGCTCTTAAAGTTATGAGTGGGTCCAACATCCTTAGGGTATCAGAATCACTCAACTTCAGTTCGCGGTTCTCATACCCTAAGAATGCGCATGAGACGTCTCGTAGAACCGTAACAGTGATCTTGGTGTTGTATTCACATACTATTAAAACCAGTTCTGTTTCTTCTTGTGTTTTTATTTTTTTTCTGCTTTCCTCTGCAAGTTTTTGTATTTGCATGTGTTCTATGGTAGTGTCTTTGTTTTTATTGGCACGAGGTTACTTCACTATACGATTCCCCATCGATTTCACAGTTCTGCTGTTTTAGTGTTTTTATTGTGTTTTACATTGTACCATTATTAGATTTGTTGTAATAATTTTTGTCTTCAAATGATTTGCTTTACCTCCCTGAGATTGCACTAGTACTAGCAGTAATTAGTCGATGAAATATACTGTCACCTACAGTTAAGCCTGTGATGAGCGTAATTGGGAGTTGATTATACATGCCTATAAATGTCTTCTCTCTACTTCTTCCTCCCGTTATAGGGCTCCAGAACCACAAAAGACTCCTGCGAAGCCTCCAGAAGACATAGTCCGAGCAAACCACTATGACCCTGATGAGGATGAAGAATACTATCGAAAACAGTTGTCCTTCTTTGATCGCAGAACTTTTGATGGTAAACCTGTGACCCAACTGACTGGGAACCGCCTTCCTGAGCCTAGTAAACCAACACAGCCAACAGTTCAACCAAATTATAACAGTTATGTATCCAGGTAAGGTCGGGTTCATTTCTTGTTCAAATTTCTATTTTAAACGGTAAAATATACTACCTGTACACTATAAATATTTTTTTACTGAACAAAAACAAGTCTGGCTAGAAGTTGAAGCATCCAGTTGACACCAGGCATCTGCCCACATTTTTATGTGTCATAAAGAGGCCATGTGATCTGTCCAGGGTTAAACAGTGAAGTCTGAGGCTAAACGTTGACTTGAACCAATATCTTCCAACTATGTCTTTTGTTATGACCACTGAATGACGCAACCTAAGAATTAAAATAAAAAAAAAACAGATCTGAAACAAAACAAACACTGGATAAACATACTGTGAGAACAGTGGGTAGAGCCAGGCCTGTTGTACTGAAGAAACCACATTTTAAAGCGGAAGAGTATGTTCCGGTGGCAGTTTTGACCTACTGTATACTGTTTATTCCATTTTAGATGGACTCCCTACCTCCTGTCTTGTACGATATCATTCTTTTCCTATTTTTAGTCTGCTTTACGTTTGAAGTAGTAAAAGGAGTGTTCCTTTTAATATGGCTTGAGGACCAGATTTTCATCAGTTTTCTCAGCTGTTTTTTAAACACCTACCGTCCATAAGGCTGCAAGTGATGTTAGAGTATTTAGAAACAGCAAATACTGTTAAAAAGCAGGACCGTGCCATTTTAAAAGGAGCGCTCCTTTTAAAATTTCGAATGTCAAAAAAAGTGTTAAAACAGACTCAAAATGGGGAAAAATGGTGGGAAAAAAGGGTGTCATACAAGACAAGATGGGGCTGTCTAAAAAATAAATAGATCACAGATCAAACGTTTCACCGCTAACATGCACTGCTGCAGTAATTTCTGGCACAGGAATCCCTTTTAAATTAGCACATGTTTGCACAGCATACTTATTCATCCCTAGTATGAAGTTGGGTGCAGGGACAGATATGATGGATCTAGTGCTTCCTCTGTTCTTAAATTATTATGTAGTAGCTGGTCCGGTGGCGCTGAGGGTTGAGTCGCTGGACACCACACCGGCGAGCCGAGTTCAGGAATGGACTCTGGTTGTTCGGGGGTTGGCAGCTGCGAGGAAGGATTGAGCATCCGTAGACAGCTCTCCTTCTTCGGGGGAGGGGGATCACATGGCACGCTGTAGACTGACACCCAGCGGTGGCTGGGTGTCAGCACAGGAATGCCGCCAAGAATGGGGAGGGCCCACGTCCAGAGCTTTAGGCTGCCTCCGTAGAGGCAGAGCCAGCTGCTCTACCCATTGCATGGTTGTGGGCCCAGGCGCTAAACAATAAAATTGGGAGCAGACAGGGTCTATGATGACCCGACTGGAGCTCCCTGTCAGCATCCCACAAAAAAATTAAAAAATGACTGTGTAGTAGGTGTAAAAAAGTGTAACTATGGTTGAAATGAGTTTTCAGGTCTTCAGCGCTCCCTGGTGTAGAGAGAGGAGGGGTTATGCTGTGCGGCTCCCCCTAGAATAAAACTTAAAGGGGGGGCTTTTCAGGATACCAAGAATCACAATATTGACAAACAGTATTAAAACTTTCAGGACTCATGGGGTCAGTATTGTCCAGGTTATGCTGTAATTACAGTTGCAGTGTCATTTAAGGCCGTCCCCACCACTAGGTGGTACTGTGACCGCAGTATCATAGAAAGGTGATGCAGTAAGCAAAATGAACAGAAAATGACTGCAGAACATAAATGCTCATGGACAGTAGAATTTATCTAGCTATTTCAGCCATATACAGTAGTTTCATAGTCCATGAAAAAATGGCTACAGACAGAAATTTAGTTTCAAACAACATGAAGTCTTGCTATATTATGACAATTGCAGTTTGTCTCACCATTAGAACTGCTCCGGAGGTGAAAGAGTTAACTTCCATGCCAGGCATGGAGCTTAGAGCGCGAGCTCGGTTAGAGAAGCTCTGTCTGGATAATTTCAAACTGAAACTGTCAGATTCTTTACTTCGCCTCACTGAACAGTCACTCCGGAGATTTCTCCTACTGCTCGGTTCATTTTCGGTTTAAACAGTATTTTCTCGGTTAATCAAATTCAGCATGAGTATTATTATTTTAACCGCAAACGATCGGTTCAAGCTCTGTCTGTGGTATTGTAAGTAATAGACAGGTTTATTTCTGTGTGGAACTTGTAAATGTTCATCGGTTCGGTTCGAACCGATCAGGTTGTTTAAAACTTTAAAAAAGTAAACATTTTAAAGCTTTTAGAGTGCGGTTCCCGGTTCTTATCGGTTCTAAAAAAGACGGATTTCATTACGGTTTTTTCCACGACCCGTGACACGGTTGGGAACCGATAAGGGTGTCTTGCCTGGCACTGCCGTTCAAAGGCAAGTTTGTTGGTTAGAGCTGGCATCATGTCTGAGAAACCCAAAAGAAAACCGGGCCCACTGGGTTTCCAACACTGTAGTGTCTGTCGGGAAGCATGCCAAGGCTGACCACACACCACATGTGTCTATTGTCTGGGGTTTGACCACCTCAATTCAGACTGCCAGATTTGCAGAATTTCCCTGCAGCCACCCTGGACAAGAGGTTGGCAGGCTCAGGAGGAGAGAGGCCAAAAAGTCCGCTGACCCGGATGGCCAGCCTGGTTCGGTGCCAACCGAACCGGAGGGAGTGCCCTCTGACCAGGGCGAGACTTCTCGGGCAAACGTAAAGCTGACTCTGGGGAGCCAGTTCCAGCAAATAAAACTAGAAAATCAGCAGGTGTGGAGTCCAAAATTCCTTCTCAAACTGCTGCAGAAATAGCAAAAGCTATACAGATTGTACAGTCACTTTCTCCGGTTCCGTCTGAACCGCCACTGTCTGGTAAAAGTCGGTTCGGCGGTTCCACAGTTCAAGAATATGATATTGAAGAGTTTATGAACCGGGGATTATGAACAGTGTGAATGTGACTTTGAGAGTCTGGATGTGCCCATTGAACTGGACATCTCCCCAGACAGACCTTTAGAATATCCCCCTACGCTTTCTGAGTCCTCTTCTCACTTTCTGTTTTATAAAAAGGTTGCTGAAACCCTCCAGCTCCCATTAGAGGAAGCTGTGGATGAGCAAGAGGAACCTGATTTTGTGGAAATGATGGACATCCCAGAGTCTAGGAGATTGTCTATCCCCTTACATAAATCATTTAGGAAACAAACAATAAAAATTTTAAAAGCTCCTAATTCAAACATGACGTCTTGCTATATTATGACAATTGCAGTTTGTCCCACCATTAGAACTGCTCCGGAGGTGAAAGGGTTAACTGCCATTCTAAGAATGGAGTTTAGAGCGCGAGCTCGGTTAGAGAAGCTCTGTCTGGATAATTTCAAACTGAAACTGTCAGATTCTTTACTCCGCCTCACTGAACAGTCGCTCGGAGATTTCTCCTACTCGGTTCATTTCTCGGTTTAAACAGTATTTTCTCGGTTAAATTCAACCATGAGTATTATTATTTTTAACACAAACCGATCGGTTCAAGCTCTGTCTGTGGTATTGTAAGTAATAGACAGGTTTTATTTCTGTGTGGAACTTGTAAATGTTATCGGTTCGGTTCGAACCGATCAGGTTGGTTAAAACTTTAAAGTTTAAGCATTTTAAAGCTTTTAGAGTACGGTTCCCGGTTCTTATCGGTTCTAAAAAAAAACGGATTTCATTACGTTTTTTTCCACGACCTGTGACACGATTGGGAACCGATAAGGGTGTCTTGCCTGGCACTGCCGTTAAAAGGGCAAGTTTGTTGGTTAGACTGGCATCATGTCTGAGAAACCCAAAAGAAAAACCGGGCCCACTGGGTTTCAACACTGTAGTGTCTGTGGGGAAGCCTTTGCCAAGGCTGACCCACACACTACATGTGTTTATTGTCTGAGGTTTGACCACCTCAATTCAGACTGCCAGATTTGTAAGAATTTCCCTGCAGCCACCCTGGATAAGAAGTGGGCAGGCTCAGGGAGCGAGTCAAAAGTCCGCTGACCCGGATGGCCAGCCCGGTTCGGTGCCAGCCGGGCGGAGAATGCCCTCTGACCAGGGCTGAGACTTCCCAGGGCAGCGTAAAGCTGGCTCTGAGGAGCCAGTTCAACAAAAAGAAAAATAAAAATCAGCAGGTATGGAGTCAAAATTCCTTCTCCAACTGCTGCAGAAATAGCAAAGCTATACAAATTGTACAGTCACTTTCTCGGTTCCGTCCAACCGCCACTGTCTAGTAGGAGGTCGGTTCAGTCGGTTCCACGGTTCAAGAATATGATATTGGAGATTTTTATGAACCAGAGGAGGGGAGGAGGATTATGAACAGTGTGAATGTGACTTTGAGAGTCTGGATGTGCCCATTGAACCAGACATCTCCCCAGACAGACCTTTAGAATCTCCCCCTATGCTTTCTGAGTCCCCTTCTCATTTTTTGTTTTATAAAAAGGTTGCTGAAACCCTCCAGCTCCCATTAGAGGAAGCTGTGGATGAGCAAGAGGAACCTGATTTTGTGGAAATGATGGATATCCCAGAGTCTAGGAGATTATCTATCCCCTTACATAAGTCTTTTAGGAAGCAAACAATAAAAATTCTAAAAGCCCCTAATTCTGTGCCTCCTGTTGACAAAAAGATGGACAGGAGGTACACTTTGTCAGGTCCTGATACAGACTTTCTTTCACAGCAATGCAGTCATGTTGGGGTAGTTCAGGCTGCAGCCTGTGATAAAGCTAACATTCCCCTGGCTTCACATCCTCCTGACAAGGACTCCAGGAAGATTGATGCCATGGCTAAAAAACAATACATGGCAGCGTCCTTGGGACTCGGACAAGCAAATTACATGGCTTATGTGGCAAGATACCAAAAATCTAGATGGGACACTGTCATGGCTTTGGCTAAACAGGCCCCTGGCCAGCTTGCCAAGGAGCTGGAGCAGGTGGCTTCTGATGGTATTAAGGCTTCCAAGGTGCAATTCCATGCTGCTGTGGATTCTAATGATGTATCCTCTAGAGTCATGGCTACATCTGTGGCCTTTCGTAGGTTAGCTTGGCTCAGGTGTACTAACTTGTCACAGGATACCCAGTCTAAGGCTATGGATTTTCCTGTGGTGGGGAATTCTCTGTTTGGGGAGCAAACAGAGAATTACATGAAGAAGATGGATGAATACAGAACAACTTATAGGAGTGCACAAGCCAAGGAGCGGCAAGCCACTCCTCAGAAGCAGACCCCAAGGGGTAGAGGTAGGCCTTTTCACAGGCCTTTTTACCAAACCCAGGCTTTTTCTGCTTATGCTCAGAGGGGTTCTTCAGAGGGAGGCAGGCAGGGGTGCAAGCAGGCCTGCTCCCACCCCTCAGCCTAAAGCCCCTGCCAAACAGGCACCCTGATGGGATGCCCAGGGCCGGTTCTCCATTACCTGTAGGGGGCAGGCTGGCTTACTTCGTTCAGGACTGGGAGTCTCTAACATCAGACAAGTGGGTCCTGGAAGTAGTAGGCCAGGGTCTGGTTCTCAGCTTCAAAAAATTTCCAAAGATGAGAATCAGATCTTTTCTACCTGCAAATCCTCTACAGACCTTTGCCTTAGAAACAGAAGTCTCAACCCTCCTGGCTCTCAGAGCTGTAGAAAGGTTTTCTCCCCTACACCAGGGCAAGGGTCTGTACTCCAGGTACTTCCTTGCCCCAAAAAAGACAGGAGAATGGCGGCCCATTTTGGACCTAAGATATCTGAACAAGCACCTTTTGAAACCAAAATTCAAAATGGTGACTCTGGCAATAATTTTACCTTCTCTAAGGCCAGGGGACTGGCTAGCTTCCCTGGACCTCAAGGATGCCTATTTCCATGTTCTAATCAGAAGCTCCCACCGAAAGTACCTCAGATTCGAACTGCCCTCAGGCCATTACCAGTTCAGAGCAATGCCCTTCGGCCTTACCTCTGCCCCAGGGGTATTCACAAAATGTCTAGCAGTAGCAGTTGCTCATTTAAGAAGGCAAAAGATTGCCATCTTTCCCTACCTAAGACAGACTGGCTCATTGTAGGCTCAGTCTCCAGAACAGGTCAAATCACACCTGCAAGTTACCCAGCAGCTGCTCACCTCTCTGGGTTTTCTGCTCAATCTTCCAAAGTCAGTTCTGGAACCTGTCCAGGTACTCACCTTTATAGGTGCAGAATGGGACACAAAGCGGGCCAGAGCCTTCCTGCCCTTAGAGAGGGTAAGGAACCTAGTGGCCTTGGCCTCCTCCTTCACTTTGCAGGTCTCTCGACCAGCAAGGCACTCCTTACAGCTCCTAGGACACATGGCTGCTTCCACAGCTGTAGTGCAAGGAGCAAGATTTCAGATGAGGGGCATTGTTTCACTTGAGAGCCTTTTGGTCTCAAAGAAAAGATCCCCTTTCCAAGTTGATCCCAGTGACTTGAACCCTGATCCAGGCCCTTCAGTGGTGGCAGGCTCAGAGCAATTTGAGACTAGGGATCCCCTTCATCCCTCTATCGCACTCCTTGACCCTTACTACAGATGCGTCCCTTCTGGGATGGGGAGCTCACATGGGCGACCTCTCCACCCAGGGAGTGTGGTCCCCTCAGGAATCTCTGCTCCACATCAATTTGTTGGAACTCAGAGCTGTCTTTCTAGCACTTCAGGTGTTTTCTGCATCTGTTCAGAACAAAGTGGTACAAGTCAGAACAGACAACACCACCACAATGTGGTACATCAACAAACAAGAGGGCACTCGGTCTTCGGCCTTGTGCACCGAGGCAGTGAAGTTGTGGTCTCTGGCTTATTCCCTGAACACTTCCCTCATAGCAGTTCACCTCCCAGGAAAGGACAATATCCTGGCAGATGCTCTCAGCAGGATTTCCCAGGGCCATCACTAATGGTCTCTGGATCCCCAAGTTCTGGGGATAGTTTTTGCCAGATGGGGCACCCCTCAGATAGATCTTTCCGCAGCCCCAGACAATCACCAACTTCCACTGTTTTGTTGCAGGCCCCCAGTGATGGGCTCAGTCCCCCTGGATGCCTTTCTCCTAGATTGGGAAGGGAAGTTTCTATATGCCTTTCCCCCCTTCCCTCTCCTATTCAAGGTGCTAGTCAAAATCAGATCCCAGCCTTGCAAGATGATTCTGATTGCTCCAGATTGGGCCAGGCAGCCCTGGTACCCACTCCTTCTGTCCTTAGCAGTCCATCTTCCCCTGTGTCTCCCCAGGAATCACAACCTGTTATCTTGTGCCCAGGGGAGAGTTTGGTATCCGAATCTAAAATCCTCAACCTCAACCTCAAGGCCTGGCTCTTGAGGAGTTAGAGTTGCTGACCTACACCTTTCTCAAGGTGTTCTTGAAATCCTGAAGGCTTCTAGGAAGCCTTCCACTAGGGCTACTTATAATTCTAAATGGAAAAGGTTTTCCATCTGGTGCTCTGGGAAGCATATTTCCCCGGAATCTGCTGATTTGCCCATTGTTTTGTACTATATGGTCCATCTTAATTCTTTGGGCCTGAGACCAGCTACCCTGAAAGTACATTTGGCAGCTGTCTCCGCTTTTATTTCAGCAGGAAAGCCCTCTTCTCTTTCCACTCACCCTGTATTTTCCAAGTTTTTCAAAGGATTACTTCATACTAATCCACCTTTCAGGGACCCGGCCCCTGCCTGGGATCTTAATGTTTGCATTGCTCAGTTGATGCAACCCCCCTTTGAACCTCTGTCTTCTGCAGAGCTTAAGTATTTGACTTGGAAAACTGTTTTTCTAGTAGCCATCACTTCTGCCAGGCGCATAAGTGAGTTACAAGCCTTGTCAGTGGAGACTGACTTTATTTCCTTTCACAGGGATAAAGTAGTCCTTAGGACTAACAGGAAGTTTTTGCCTAAGGTGGTTTCAGATTTCCATCTTAATCAATCTATCTCCCTTCCAGTGTTCTTCACTGACCATTCCTCCTCTGGTGAGAGGAGGCTGCACAGCTTAGATGTTAAGAGGGCCCTAAGTTACTATATAGAGCGTACCAAGGGTCATAGGTTCGAATCCCTCCAACTTTTTCTCACTTATGGCGAGGTTGGGAAAGGTAAACGGCCACTAAGAGATCCATTGCCAGGTGGATTGTCTCTTGTATCCAATTTTGTTATCAGAAACTGGGAAAGGTTCCCCTTCAGGCCTGAGGGCTCACTCTACCAGAGGTACAGCTGCGTCTCTAGCTGCTGCCAGAGACATCCCTATCTTAGAGATATGTCAAGCAGCTACTTGAAAACGGTACACACTTTCATCAAGCATTACTCCTTGGATATCCAGGCCAGGAGGGATGCTAGATTTCACACAACCCGTTAACTGAGCCTATTCCCTAAGTAGGTTCTGTCCCTCCTCCATGGAGGTACTGCTGTGTATTCTGCAATTGTCATAATATAGCAAGTCTTCATGTTGTTTGAAGAAAAAATTACTCACCTTAGTAATGTTGTTTCTTCTAATGGAGTCTTGCTATATTATGACCTCCCCCCCAGCCTGCCCCTCTCAGAACTTCTACTTGGGTATGGGGTGGGCAGTCCAGTGTTGGCACTTATTTATGCCCATTATATGTTTTTCCACCCCTTCTGGGGGTTTTGGGGTGTTGTGTTTTTATTTTATCTTATCTTATTTATTTTCTGGTCCCCTGACTTGAGTCTTGGTGTTGGGACCAGGAATATGTGTTAATATTTAGGTAGCCAGTTGGCTAGTGTAGGTTACAGCTTCCACACAGAATCTTAGTGAGTTTTTGCTCGTAAAGATCTGACAGTTTCAGTTTGAAATTATCCAGACAGAGCTTCTCTAACCGAGCTCGCGCTCTAAGCTCCATGCCTGGCATGGAAGTTAACTCTTTCACCTCAGGAGCAGTTCTAATGGTGGGACAAACTGCAATTGTTATAATATAGCAAGACTCCATTAGAAGTAACAACATTACTAAGGTAAGTAATTTTTTCATCTTCATCGAAGGCATCTCTTGTAGCAGGTACTACTCTTGGGAGTCCACCAGAGGGCGCTCTTGTGGACAGTAGCTTTCACTAGCAGTGCTCAGTGGGGGCCGCCCACCCTGATGTCATCACTCTGTGCAGTATAAATAAGTGGGCAGCCCCCAGTATCCTCAGTTTTATTCCTACCCGTCTATCAGCTCACTGTGCAGTTAGCTGGCTTGCCAGTGCTTCTATGATGCCGACAAGGAAAGAGGAACGCAGAAAAAGACTTCGGAATGGTTCATCATTCACTTCTACCCGGAAAGTCTCACTCAGAATCTTTATTTAGGAAGTGCCCTTGTGGCAGAAAAATTTACAGATACGACGAACTCCCAGTTTGTGTGAGGTGCTTAGGGGCTGCCCATAATGTGCTTGCCTGTTCTATCTGCAAAGAATTTAACTAAGCCACCTGTCAACGGAGGATGCAGGAAATTGAAACCCACCTCATGGAACAAAAAATTGCTCTCCTGGAGAAGGGGACTCATCCCCTCACCCTGTCGATGTCCTCACAGTCCTCTCAACCCTCCCACAAGCAGAGGTCCAAACATAAGGACAAAACTCCTTCATCAGAAGGCAAAAGAGCTCATTCATCGATAACCACCTCTTTGGGAGGCTCGTTGTCAACGTCTGTTAAGCATATTTCTGAAAAACCTGTCCCTCATCGACGATGACCTTGCCGGTCCTCTCATCTTCGACGCTGTCTACATTGACCGTAGTGACCTCGCCTGCCTCCACTGCAGCTTACATTCACTCATCATCAACAAACAGGTACTCCCGTTGGGACTGCATGGATTGATTGCCAATGCAGTCCTTCTGCCATTCAGATACTTCACCCTTTCAGTCTCCATCAACAAGACCGTCGACAGAGCAGGGCTACAGTATGTCATTAAGGAGAAGGGTTTCTCCCTTACAGTCCTCCCTAAGTTGCCACCCCCTACTCAGGTGGCCACCCATAGAGGTCCATATACTGACTCCAGGGCTACGCTGACCCATGAATCAGGGACTCTGTTGCATCCACAACCACGACCTGTTTCTTCAGTATTGCCTCTGCAGTTCACAGACTGGTACTTCTCCAGCCCCTACTCATGTGCCTCAGGTAACCTCCTAATCATCGGTGGATGTGGCTATGGTAGTATGCCTCTGATATTTTCCATTCTTCTGTGAGCCATCTGTTCCAGAGAGTAGGTCATCTATCTTCAGAACCTAGCTGGTATATGGTTTCTTGCCTGTGGTAGTAAGGAAAGTCTGAGGGGATTGATTTTGGAAAGTAGAGGTCGATGTAGGCAAAGCTAAAAGAAATGCAAGGAGATAGCAGTGTAGGGATCTGGAAGAGAATGGGGGGGGTGGGGCTTGAGGACATTGGGTAATGTTCCCCATAAAGAAAAACAAACCCACAGAGATTTCACAAATCTTCTTAGATTAAGCTTCACCATTCATTACTGTTGGGATCTCAATCGGAGGTGCCAAACCCTGCGGGAAGCTTAGTTTTAAGCTTTTTAACTTTTCTCTGGAGGAGGGGCCGATGTCTGGGACGGCACCACCCTCCACGTGCGCTCACAGGTTGGCCAGTAACCGACACTGCCCACTCAACCCCCTCCGTTCTTTTCCTGCCATTGAGGCAGCATCACCTGTGGGAGCTGAAGCCATTTTTTTAAATTTCAATTATGCCAGTTCTGCGGCTGCAATTTACTCGATGCCGCAGACCTCCGTGGACTCTGAACTCTCAGAACTGGTAAAACCACTCCTTTTATTTTATTTTGTAATCTGTCATTAGTGCGGCATTGAGTCCGTTCTTTGTTTTATTTAATTTGGCCGCACTTGATTATGTCTGGTTCGGAGCCTTCATCAAAATCCAAGGCAGGGTGTGCCCCTGTGCATCGGTGCCCTTGTGACAGGCCAATGACCATGACGAAATGCCATGATCGCTGCTTAATCTGCCTGGGTCCATCGCATGATATGGACAACTGCGACACCTGCTTTTCCATGGACTGCCGGGTACTCGAGTTGTGCACGCTGAAGGTGGATCGCGATCCTCCCGCCTTTGAAGGGCGGCGTTGGTCCTAGGACACGAAGGGCAGGACTTTGGGCCCTTCCCTGGGTCTCACTCCAGCACTGTATGTACCAAGGGGGAGCAGGCCTCCACCAATTCTAGTCTCGCTGAGACAGGAGGCCTACTTGAGGGGTCAGTGGGACAGTCAGCCTCCTCCAGATGCCCCCAGTGTCGCGGTCCCAGCTACATGCTCAGCCTGAGCCGGTGGAGCTCTTGGTGCCCCTTGCTGGCGCCGCTTCAGCTCCCGACACCACCCTTTGTGCCATTGAGTGAGGCAGTGCCGCTGTCAGTGCTGGGTCCCCTTCTGGTACCATTCGTGGTCAGGAGAGAAAGAGTTTCAGGGGTGGCTTCTTTAGTGGTCTCCTTGATCACTTCCTCTTTTGGAGGAGGAGGATCAGGATGACCCTGATTGGCTGCCTGGCTCCACGGAGCCCCGTAACTCTCCTTCACCAAGCGTTTTGGTCTTCGGTACTACAGGGTCAGCCACTGCTCTTTCCAGGTCTACTTTTGGGGCCATCTCCTCCGGTGTCTCCAGTGCCGGGCACTCTGCTGGTGCCGATTCTGGCTGGCACTGAGAGCGGTGCCAGGTCTGGTTCCAGTGCCAGGTCTGGTTCCGGCTCCGTTCTCTGTGCCAAATCTGCTTACGGTGCTGGGGCAGGTTCCAAGATGGATTCTGTTGCCAAAGTTGCCTCGGACCCCTTTTTCTCCAGTACAAGGGATCCACTGTGGAGCAGGTCCCTATCTGGTGATGTATGGGTGGGGAGGTCGAGGTTGGTACGCAGGCCCTCTTACAGGGCAGCTGGTGGCTCTCGGAGGTGCCGCAGTGCTGACCCATCCCTCCTGACTGGAACCGGTAGGGTCTGCAGCAGGTGGAGACGGGCTGCCCATAAGGGCCAGACCAGCTCCAATTGCCCCATCTTGGGGTCCTCTCCCTAGGGCACCACTTTGTTTGCCCCTGTCTGGTTGGGCACCCTGCAGTGGGTGAGTTGCGCAGCCCCCTCCTTGGGAGGGTTCCCCTGCGTGGTCTCGTAGCCCTAGCAGAGGTCCTGCTGTGGCTCGCCAGAGTTCTCCTCCTTCATCTGTTCCTCTGCCGCCGCCTCCTACACTCCCAGGCTTCTGTGGCCCTTCGGGGCCAGTGACTTGGGAACAGTTCAGGGCATTGGCAGCTGCTTTCCCTTGCTATCTTAAAGCCCTGGATGAGGTCATTTTTTTTTTTTTTTTAGTTCTTTTTTCTACATATTCCCAGCCTGCCACCCCCGACCCATCAGGGGAGACATTATTTATTTTTTTTATTTTAGTTTTTGTTGACTGGGTAAGTGCACTAGACAAATCCTGCCTATTTTCAGGCACGACCCGGGGGAGGGGGATACAGATGAATGCCAACTGACCTTGAACCAGATTAAGCTGTTGGTGGTATTTTTAGTGAAATAGGCATCCCACTGCCTGCAGCCCTACCTGAACGGACCCCCGGGCCCCTTGGAGCTGCGGTTTTGCCCCCGGGCAGGGGCACAGACACACCGTTACTTATATTTCGTCGGTCTAGGGTCCGTCGGGGGCGGGCTCAGGCAAATTGTGGGCACGTCTCAGTTCCCCATCTTCTCGGTGGTGGCAGGCTATTTTTCCATTTTTCTACCCTCCCCATACAGCGTGCGACTCCCCGACGACATGGTGCAAGGCGCGGCGTCCCGCGCTGTACATCGACCGCCATCCCCTTTCTAGTGGGGCTTGCAGTACTCTGAGCCACCGCTCGGAGTCATGCACGTGTTGGGCATTGGCCTGTTCCCTCCCCGGAGAAGGTGAGCTGTCGTGGGACGCTCAAGCCCATCTCCCCCTGGCTGACCCACCAGCGACCCAAGTTTGCTCCCGAACCTGGGTCGCCGGCGTGGTGCGAGATGTGGCGTCCAGCGCCTCAACGCTCTGTGCCACCAGGCCGGCCGGGATGAGATCATTTTTAGATCTGAGCCTCCAGCTGCCTGTGAGCCGGGCTCCTCTGCCTCCTCGTCTTCCTCCTCCAAGGAAGAGGATCCCTTTGTCCAGCTGTCCTCAGACACTGCTCTTGCCAGCTATCAGCAGTTCCTGTCGGGGATGCTAGAGGAGCTCTCTCGCTCCCATTTTGCAAGTCGTAATCCTGCCAATGCGATGCATGTGATCCTTTGGGAGTTTAGTGCCGAAAACCTTACCATCCCTCCGTGGCCTCGTTCCTCCATGGAGGTGTCGCATAGGGTCTGGCATCATCCCTCTGCCCTTTCTCCAACCCCGAGGGACTGTCAGCACAGGTATTGCACACGCCTGGGGTTTCCTGGTACTGTGCCCCACCCCTCTTCGGGAATGGAGCTCCTGGATACCTCTTCCGGGCACCGTTGCCCAATGCATGACCACCCCCAGAGTCTGACTCATCCGAGTTTGACCGCTGAGGTGGTAGGGTCTTCTCAGCGGCATGCCTTCTTCTGTGCATCTCGGTGCACCAGGCACACCAGGCTGCCTACACTAGGCACCTGTGGACAATGCTGGGTCAACTCCTGGCATCTATGCCTAATTCAGAGGTGACCAGGCAGGCCATTTGCCTTTCTGCATGTGGTCTGGAGCTAGCTAGACACCAAACAGGGGCATCTGATGAGGCCAGTGAGATAGCTTCTAGACTGCCAGCAACTGCAGTAAGCAGCCGGTGTGGCGTCATCTTTCTAGGTTATCGCCCCGGCCCAGCGTAGGGTGATTGCCTCTCCTTTCCAGGGGCCCACTTTTCCCATATGCTGAGGTGCGAGATAGCTGGGCACCTTCCATCTCCTAGGTATCGGGAGTCTCCGTCTCACCCTGACCAGTCTGTGGCCTCACCAGGCTTGTGAGGGGCCCCCTCCTCTCTATGTATCTTACCTGTGTCAGTCTTCACCATTCTTCACTGGTGGGTTCAAGCTGGAGGCACTAGGACCCCATGTAAGCTTTTTAGATTTAAAAAGTTTTCTCCCTATCTGGAGGGGGGGTCAATGTCGGGAACGGCACCACCCTCGAAGCCGACGTGTTATGTAGCACTTGCAGCTTGGCCAGTAACGGATGCCAGCCTCTCCATCCCCTCAGTTCTGCTTTTCCCACCGTCGAGGATAGCACGACTCTGTTGGGACAATGATCTTCACTGCAAATCTTCCACAAACTCGGTTCTGCTCATTCGTATGTTGGCTACTCAGTGCTGTTAAGTTCCCTCGCCATTACCACCACTGTTTTGTTATTTTACTAACAGTTCAGGGTCGAGTCTTTTACTTCAATTTTGTTACTTTTGTGCACGCCTGATCATGTCGGGTTGGGGCAAAAGTGTTCTAAGGCAGGGACTACCTCAATGCATCGGTGCCCCTGCAGTAGTCATTTCTCTATGAACCGCAAGGACCGGGTGCTTCCACCTGCCTAGGACCAAACCACGACATGGAATGATGTGACATCTGCTTCTCCATGGACTTCCACACCTTGATTACCTGTGCCATGAGATTGGGCAGCGACCCCCCCCCCCCAATCCTTTGGTGGTCGGAGTCGCTAAGGTATGGTCCCTGGGCCTTCTCCCAGGCTGCCCCCACTGCTTTACACACTGGGGGGCAACAGGCCTTCACTGACTCGGATCTCGCTGAGGACTGAGACCCGGATGAGTGATCAGGGGGACATTTGGCCTCCTCTGGGGGGGGCAGTTGTGGACCACTCGCAGCATAGTTCCCTTTCAAGGAGCTGGCCAACCCCAGTGTCAAGTTCTCGACTATATGCAGGGCCTGCATCAGTGGTTCCTTCAGGGGCTATGGTCGAAGGGTGCAGCCTTGGCTTCTGGCACCAACTCCAGTGCTGGTAAGCGAGGCTATGCCACCGTTGCCGCTGAATCCCTTCCTGACACTGTCCTCAGTGCCAGGATGGGTAGAGTGTCCAGGGTTGCCTCTCTGGGGGTCACTGTGGTCTCCTCCTTGGAATCAGAGAATGACCGAGATGACCCAGATTGGCAGCAGAGTTCCCCGAAGCAACGGACACTCCCTGGACTCAGCAGGAGGTCTTGTTTTTTGGATACAGTTCCTAGGGTCGACACTGTGTATGACACTTCCCTTTCCTCTGCCGGTACCACTCTCGGTGCCGTGGAGAGCTCTGGTGCATTTTGAGTGATGGGGCTGCAGTCGGCACCACGCTCGGTGACAGTGCCGTGGTCGGTATCACACTCTGTGACAGTGCCATGGTTGGCGCAGTTTCTAGGGTCAGTGCTGTCCCCTAGGACGCCGCCACATTTGAGGTCAGTGTCACGGTTGGTGTTTATGTCGTTGCCACTTCGGGCAATGGCACCACGGTCGGTGCCACTTCGGGTGATGACACGGCCTCTGAATCCTGTCTCGGATACAGTCTCCGGCACTGCATCAGCTATCGGTGCCGACACGGAGTCCGAGGGGAAGTTGAAGGCCGACCCGCGTGCTGGCTTTTCCCTTCCCCCTTTTCTTAGAGCCGTCGCCAAGGTAGGACCTCTCGAGAGGGGCAGGTCTCAGTCTTCTGGATTGGGCGGGGGACTGGGGGCCTGCTCAGCATCCTATTCTGCCCTGGTTGCACTGGGCCAGGCTCTCCTTCCCCGTCTAGGAGTCAGAGTCCTGCTGCGGGTGGGGATAGGGGCCGCCCTTCTGGGTCTGTGTGGCTCCGGCCTCCTCACCAGGGGTCTTCTCCCCAAGGGCTGCATTCTACTGGCTCAGGGAGGATTGAGCAGCAGGCAGTGACTGGGGCAGCGCAGCCCCCTTGATAGGGAGGTGTCCACCACTTGTTCCCATAGCCCTGGCAGAGGGGTTTTGGTCTCCCAGGACCATTCTTCCCACCCTCCTTCCTCTCTGCCTCCTCCTCCTCCCCCTCTTCTCCCAGATCTTTCCAGTCCCTTGGGGCTCCTCACTTGGGAGCAGTATAGGGCGAAGGCAAGTGCTTTTCCTCTTTATTTTAGGGTCATCGACGAGATGGTGTTTACATTTCCTCCTTCGGCTTCATCGTACCCTATGCTGAGTCCCTCCATGTCATCGACTTCCTGCTCTGAGGAAGAGGACTCCCTCTCTTACCATTCTTCTGATGCTGACTTCACGGAGTATCAGCGGTTCCTGACTTGATGCTGGAGGAACTCTAGTTTTCTTCTTCCACCCAACACAGTCCTGCGTGCGTGCGATGCTGGCAGTCCTTGGAGAATACAGCTAAGAATCGGTGGTGATCCCTCCGTGGCCTTGTCCCTTCATGGAGGAGTCGCACAGTGCCTGGTAGCTTCCCGCTTTCTTCTCTCCAGCCCCTTAGGACTGTCAGTGCAGATACTGCACTCCCACCGGGTCTCCAGGATTTTTGCCCCAACCGACATAAGGCTTGGAGTGGCTGGATACCCCTTCTAGGCATCAGCATCTGTCAAGAGACCGCCCTCCAGAGTTGGACTATGCAGAGTTCAATCGCTTGGGCAGAAGAGTTTTCTCTTCGGCACGCCTCTTACTCTCCATCACAGCATATCAGCCACACATGATGGCCTGTGAAAGGTGCCTGTGGGCTACGCTGGGTCAAATCCTGGCAGCCATGCCTGATAGTGAGGCAACCAGGTGAGCCATTGCTATTTCCACTCGAGGCCTGGAGATGGTGAGACACCAAGCATGAGCATCTTATGATGCCAGCGCAGTAGCCTCCAGGATTGTAAGATCCGCAGTCTGCATTAGGTGGACGGCGTGGCTCTACCTCTCCTGATTGTCATACCTTGCCCAGCATAGGGTGACTGCCTCACCATTCCGGGGGCCTGTTTTATCCCCCTCAGGGCCAAGCAAGAAGTGCCTGGCACCCTGCCTCTCCTGCAGGCTAGGAGGCTTGACCTGACCCTAAACAGTAGCAGGTGTGGCCAAACCCACAATGGGTCCCCTCCTGTTGTGAGTCCCCCACAAGGGGCTGAAGGCTAAAGGCTAAACTTAACCTTCAGGGACGTGCCAGTGGTGAAGATTGACACAGGCAAGATATGAAAATTACATGCCTACTGTAATTCTTGATCTTCCTGTGTATCTTCATTCATCACTGCTTCCCACTCCCCACCCCCGTCCCTTCTTGGGCCTCAGCCTCTGGGCAGTGCTAACTCCCTGCTTGCCTCCCCCACCCCCCACCCCCAGTTGAGGACAATTGTGGGCAAAGTCCTGCTGGTACCTCCGGGTACCTTGCCACTTCATTAGAAGCACCAGGGACCCACCTCTGGGGGAGGGCAAGCAGGAGCTCTTCCCCTTTCTTCCTAGGGGCTCCTCAGGGCCCCGCTTGGCGGTGATGGAGGTACTCTCTGGACCTAGAGGAGCCTGACCCCAACAGGCTCCCACTCCTGGGTTCCAATGGGGCAGAGTCCCCTCAGGTTTTTCCTGGAGGTCATGAACCTCTGCTAGAGGTCATCATCCATTGTCTCACCATCACTGTTGGGACTGGGCATAGAAGCCAACAACTTTCCTATGCCCTGGGACCTCCCTTCCTTTTGGACTCCTCCGAAGGGATTTTGTCCTGAAGTGGGTCCTGTCTCCACCTCCTGTTGCGAGGGGGGGAGAGTGGATTAAGAGCATATAGCCCCTCTTCTCCAGTGTACCTTGGGGTTGCACCTGTATTAAATCCTCCTATGCCCTCGGTAGATTTACTTTCCTGAATCTTGAGCTCTTCAGGATAGCCCACTTATTATCAGGCTCCTAAATGGGGAGAAAAAAAAAAAAGAAAAGGCAAGGGTGACAGTGTAGTTTAGTGTCCTCCCTTTGGTCTGCCAGGAACAAACTTCGGGCACTCTGGAGAGAATGTTCCTCCTCCTCTCTCTCCCCTTCTTTTCTTTATTCTTCTTGATCTTTTCTTTCCCTCCTACTCTACATTTTTTTCTGTCCTCCCCTGGCCTGCCTGGTGGTTGGGGTCCATCTTCCAGACCCTGTTATTTTTCTGCCCCTCCTCTTGTGGGCAGCTTATTTCCTTTTTCAGTTTATATCCATTCCTTTTTCTATCCCTTGGGCTCCCTTGCCCCACCGAGCCATAAAATAAGCGGGTTAGCATGGCAATTTGCGAATCAAAAAACTGCAAATGCGAGTCAGTTTCAACTTTGATTAGCAGTAGGTACTCATCAATTTCTCCAGGACTGCAGGGCTTGGAATGTGCGAAATGGCACTATTTTTCACAATTTTTAGCTCTCTTCCCCCCCAACATTCTGGACCCCCACTGTTAATCAGCATCCACCAGTTGCTAATCATTTTTCATTTTGATTAGCTAAGGCCGCTAATTAAGTCTGTGACACTAATTTATGCCTTGCCCAGTCTCCTCCCATTTTCTATATTTCTAGTTTCCCTCTCCAGTGAGCAGAACTGAGGGGATGGAGTGGCCGGCATTCATTACTGGCTGACCCACTGCGCCCATGTAGAATATACAGCCTTGTGGGTGGTGGCACTGCTCCCAACGTTGGCCCCTCCTCCAGATAGGGAGAAAGCTTTTTAAAGCAAAAAAGCTTCCCGCTGGGTCTTAGCACCTCTTGCTTGAACCCATCAGTGATGAATGGTGACAATACACAAGTAGATCAAGAATTACGGTAGGTATATAAATTTCATTTTCCACCCCAGGAAGCTAAAGGAAGATTCGGTCCTCAGGGAGGTGCCAGCACCACAATTGTGGTGCATTGTACTCACCCAACAGTAATGAATGATGAAGACTGATCTGAGGAAAAATGAACATTACGTACTCACCGTAATTCTTTATCTTCCTGGATATCATCACCATTCATTACTGCGTCCCTCCCACCATCCGCTCATGGTCAAACCACTGGGTGGTGCCTCCTCCCTGCTGGTCATCTTCTCTCTCCAGGAGACCTTTCTGGCACCTCCTGGTGCCCTGAGTTCTGCTTCTGGGCATTTGGGAGAAGGCAAGCAGGGAGGCTCTCCCTTTTGCCAGGGGCTCCCCGGGGCCCCATATTGTCTTGAATTGGGACTCCATTTTGGGGCAGCTGCATGGTCCAGCAGTTTTCCTTCCTGTTTCCCATCTCTTATGTCTGTTCCGATCTCCCATGCATCTATCTTGTGCCCTTGAGCTTAGGATTTTCCCCTGACATCTCGAGTCCTAGTCTTGGTCAAAGGGGCCCTGAGGACACTCTTCCTCCTACTTTGGAGTCCTTTGGCCCACTTCCTTCTTTTCCTTGTTGGAGACTCACTTCTGGGTTACCCACAGGGCAAGATCCCCTTGGACCTCCCCCTATCCAAGTCCCTTGCTCCCTTTTTGAGGGGAATAAGTCTTTTCCTTCTCCCACCACTCTGCTGGTGGTGGTAGGCCCAATTGGTTCAGTCTTCTTCTCAGGGATACCGGAGCGCACCTATCCAGATGACCCTTCCCCCCTCTCTGGGGAGATCTTGCTCTGGGGTGGCTCCTTTCCCCACCCTATACAACCAGAGAGAGAGAGGAGAATTCTTTGTACCCCTTCTCCATGTGGACCAAAGTGGTGACCTGTAATGTGGAAGGGCAGAGCGTCTGTTCCTCTGCGTGGCATTCTGTTGCTTACTCCATGAGTCTTCTAGAGTCTGCAGAGCTCCTTGCCACTCTTAATCTCTTCCTGTACTCAGCTGCTCCTGGGTTCTCTGCCCCTGGAATAAGTTGGGTTGCCTCTCTCTTGATCCACAGAGGAACCCTTCATCCTTAGGGTTATCCCGGCTGTGGTCCTTGTTGCTCCCGCTCTGTCTTTCTTTCTCTTGTCTCTTTATATCTTTCCTTCCTCCTCCATCTCCATCCTCTAACCCTCTGCCTGGGCCTTCCCAGTGGTTGGGGTCTCCCTACCAGAAAACCTTAGAGCCCTACCTCTTCTGGTCCGCTTTATACTTTTTCAGTTTATATCTTTTACTTTTTCTGTCCCTTGAGCTCCTTGCCCACCCTCCTCCCTCCTTTTTTTCTCTATATTTGATTTCCTCTCATGAGCAGAACTGAAGGTGGTTAGGGGCGGCATTGGTTAGTGGCCAACCCACGAGCGCAACATGGTATGTCTGCCTCGAGGGTGGCTCTGCCCCTGATGTTGGCCCCTCCTCCAGAGAAAAGTTGAAAAGCTTAAAGCTATAAGCTTCCCACAGGGTCTGGTGCCTCCGGCTGAGATCCTAACTAATGAATGGTGAAGATATCTAGGAAGATCAAGAATGACTGTGCGTATGTGATTTTCATTTTCAAATGGAGATGTTGCTGCCCCACATTATGCAGTGGGATTCACTTCCTACCCCTCATTTGTTCACATTACATTGGGTGCCCATCCATTTTTACAAATCTCTGTATGTCCCACATTCTGCCCAATATTATACATAGAGGTAAAACCGCTCTACTAGGCTGGGCTCCATGATATGGTGTCTCATTCCTTTTGTAGTACCCAGAGTCCCTCTGTCTCAGAGGGTGTCTTCCCATGCTACACTGCAGACCTACCAACTCTGTCACTTCTAGCTGCTTTATGGACTTGGGGAGGGGGGGGAGTGTTTCTGTCCTTGGTACTGAAGGAGCATACCTCCTGAAATAGAATGATTGAGAGTGTAGTTCTGTATTGATATTGTAAATCATGAGCACTGATCTGACCTGTCAGTGCTGAGGTAGTGCCACATGTGAGGCTCTGTTACAACCATAAACGGACCAAAGCTTGCCTCTCAACCTAGTGTCCGCCTAGAACACTAACATCCCAGGTTCACAAATAAATCGGAAGCTGGAGGTTGTTGGAGAAAACAAGCTTCAACATCCTAGAGGAAGCTCATGTCTAGAAAGAGAGGGCACCTACCTCTGCCAT
The DNA here is from genome assembly GCA_016271365.2 of Neoceratodus forsteri. NCBI lineage: Eukaryota > Metazoa > Chordata > Ceratodontiformes > Ceratodontidae > Neoceratodus > Neoceratodus forsteri. The sequence goes on from CM028129.1 coordinate 1,414,605,222, forward strand.
GTGATTGCCACCTGGGTGATCACAGATGATAGTGCAGACAGAGTGACGGGGCTGTCTGTTTCTGCGAGAGCACGCTTGCATGCATGTACCCTAGAACACTCGACACTGATGTCCTGTTGGAAAGGAAGAAAATGGGAAATGTCTGGATCTATGGATGAAGAAGGGATATTTGCAGGCTCCATGCCGTCACCTGCCCCAGAGAGGAACTTGACCTGAGAAGAGTCTGGGGAGCCATGTGGGTACGCTCCATAGGACAGTGATGGGTTTAAGAGGTTCCTGAAGGCTAATGGGGAGGGCTTGGAAGAAGAAAGATTAAATAAAAAAAAAAAAAAGATAACTGGAAGAGTGCTTCATTTATAGCGTATGCTTTTATGTCCGAGGATGTTATTGTCACTTGAAAATCTTATAAATACCATTGCTCTGATTGTTGTACAGTGTTTTGTCTCGTAGTTGTTCACTTTCCTATATTGTCAATGTATTCACTTCAAATGAAATGTAGCCTAAGCATATAACATGGGCAGTAGAAGATTAATGGGCAAATTAGACCAAATTTTCCAACTACATACTTCATGGCCAGATACCAGTGTTTTCTACAGGGTCCCACTGAGGAAACCTGCTCCATCTGGGTGAACCCCCCCCTACCCTGGGAACCTCCGATATCTCTGATACCATCTATGTCACTTTGGCAGGCTCCAACCTCTCCGCACCTGCAGCGCAGCCCCTGGACCACCAGGGGCAATGAACGGCACGAGTCTTCTTTCCTGGAGGAGAGCATCTATGGGGATACCCACTCCTTTTTCAGCTGGCTCACTGCAGTAACACAGGCCCAAGGCACAAACCCAAGTTTTAGGTGTGGAAGGCACCCTCTGATGTTACTTTCTCAAAACCAATTCATAAACCAGTTGGTAACTAAATGCCAAGTTTTCATGATTACATTTTATCTTTCACCTGTTAGAATGTGTTTCATTCTCTAGAAATTCAGCATCAAAGGTGAAAAGTGGTCTGTTGTGTTTTCAGGAATCTCTTTGCTGCATCATAGTTGTGAAAATATAAAACTATCTTTCCATTTCAGTCCTCAGCTTTGTCGTAACAGAAACTAAGATTTCATTGTGGTACTGAAACTCTGTTTTGAGCTGCTGGGATTGTTGGATGTAACTGGATTTTAAGATCTTGAAACCAACGAAAAATATTATTCATGTAAAAAAGCTTTCCTGTTCTCCTACTCCAGTCCAGTCTTATGGCAATCAGGAGATAGGTGGTAGGCTCCCCTGACTCGGATGTTGCTTTGCAATGTTTGGACAGTCACAAATAAGACAAGTATTATAAGAGATCTTATCGTTGATTTGCGAGCCAACCTAGCATGCATCATGGAGACCTGGCTTAATGAGGCTGCTGGCCTGGTTTTGACTGAGTTAGTTCCGTATGAGTTCTCTGTGATACACTGTCCAAGACGGGGGCGTAGGGGTGGTGGAGTAGCTCTCTGTGTTGGAGCTGTACTGGACTATGTGGTGTCTTCTGTTGTGGAGGCAGGGTCATTTCAGGGTGTGGCCGTCAAGTGCATGTCTGGTTTAAGGTGCAAGATCATCCTTTTCTCTTGGGGGGGGGGGGGACTTCCTTCAGGAGTTTGCTGAGAGGCTGCTACACTGGGTACTGAACTCTGTGAAGACCCTTATCCTTGGGGATTTCAGCACCCAATGTGATGAACTCTTAGTTTCATTGGCATCCAAGCTCCTCCACCTCACAAGTGAGTTGGGTCTCAAACAGGTTATTTCTGCAACAACGCCCATGAAAGAGACCACATCCTCAACTTTGTCTTCTTGATGGATTTGAAGATAAGTAACATCTCAATGGAGCCAGTCATTTGGTCGGACCACTGCACCATATTGTTCAGTGCAGGGGCTCTTACCATACCACCTCCAGTGGTGGAAATGATGTGATACTGTGCTAAATGGCACGTGGATCCGGTAAGCTTTCTGGTTTTACTGGGCATTTGAAGCCTGGTTGAGGCTTATACCGGAGGATGCACCACTGCAGTTGAAGCCTGTAATAGGGCTCTCTGTGAGGTGGAAGATTCCCTGATACCAATCTGTTCTCATCTGATGACCTTGCACTGAAGCACACCTTAGTTTTCATTTGAGCTTCAACAACTTTACATCACCGATTGGAAATTAGAGCATAAATAGAGGAGATCTCTGGTGGAGACTGACAAACTTGTCTTGAAATAACATCTTAGAGATTACCAGAGGCATATCACATGGGCAATAACAAGTTTTTTTTTTCACCTCGGTGATGGCAACTGAGAGGAACCAGCCAGCAGCACTTTTCACAATAGTAGACAGTCTTTTACATCCTGTCTGTCTATGGCTCAAGAAGCAGGTCTCTATGGAAGGGTTTGACTGACTGTGAGTTTTTCAAAACCAAGATTGTCGGCATCCGGGACCAGATCTCTGCTATTCCCATAAAAAAGGATGACAGGGATAGAGGGGAAGTACAAGAGGAGTGGTGCTTGGTTAGGGGACTTTCAGCCTTTTGGATGAGGAAGAGATTCTCTGTGTTGTCATTAGTTTAGGATGTACCACTTGTGTACTGGATCCAGCCCCTGCCTTGTTACTTAAGACAGGGTAGGTGGCTTTGGTACCAGTATTGACCAAAATTGTCAGTGCGCCTCTAAAGGAGGGAGTACTGTCAGCCCTCCTGCGAAAGGCGGTGGTGAGAACCATCTTGAAAATGGCATCGTTAGATCCTGACAATCCAGTAAACTTCAGCCTATCTCCATCTTTCAGTTTTTGACTAAGGTTATCATGAAACTGATTGCTGCACAGTTGCTTGGTGGCATACTTGGAGAAAAATATCTTCAAGCCGTTTCAATCTGGTTTGTGCAGTAGGCACAGTATGTTAAACTGCCCTGGTCATGGTTAGCAGTAATCTGTTTGTGGAGAGGGATTACAGGGATAGCTCTGTCTTGATCCTTTTGGATCTCCCCTCAGCCTTTGACACTGTGGATCATCCAGGTTTGCTGGACAGAACTGAGTGGGCAGGAGTGTCTGGCACTGTTTAGCAGTGGTTCCAGTCTTTCCTAGGTGGAAGGGAGCAATTGGTGGTGCTCGGCTCTTGCCAGTCATGTCTCACTGAACTCGACTGGTGTTCCTCAAGGTTCTGTCTTGTTATCTGTCTTCTTCGCAGTGTACGTTCTTTCACTTGGAGAGATCATTAGACACTACAGCATGACATTTCAGTGGTACACAGATGATACCCAGCTGTTTGCATCTTTTGCTCTCGACAAGGCATCATCCTTGCTGAGGTTAGAACAATGCCTGGAGGAAATCAGAGATCTTACTTGAGAGGGCTCTTGCAGTAGGGCGTCGAGGACCGGCCTTGGTTTCCCGGAGTCGCCCACAGTCAATGAACCTCTGCGAACCTATGGCCGAACCAGGGGCGGAGGCCTCCAACTGCCCGGAGGCGCCCGCAAGGCCCGCGCGCGAGCCAAATGGGCAGGCCGACACCACCTCAGAAACCTCCGAGGGAGAAGCGGTGGAAGAGCCTTTGTCCCGGTGCCTGTCCTTGTCCTCCTTCTTCGGATGGCCTTCAGGGGAAGTGGATGCCTGCCTCAGTTTTTTAAGCTCCTTCTCCATAGAACTCATTTTCTTCTTTAGAATATGGGCTTCCAAGGATTGCTGCCGCCTTTTTCAAGTAGCCACATTAAAACTGAGGCAGTGCTGGCACTTCTCGACCGGGTGATCGGGGCCTAGGCAGAACAGGCACAGGGAGTGGCCGTCCTTGTGCGGTAGTTGGGCGCCGCACGAATCGCACTTATTTTTGTGCTCGGAGGGTGTAGGGGACGACATGCACCGACGCTAGTCGAAAAAAGAGTTTTTCAGTAAAAAAACAATGAAGGAAGGGCTGTCGAAGCACAAACTTTCCGCCAGGCGCTGCGAGCTAACGGCGGGAAAGAACTGGAAGGCGGGCATCCGGGACCGCCCCTTTATACCGACGTCTCCTGACGCCGCTCACCTGATGTGGAGAGGTCCCTCGCCAGGGACTGGTAGCTAGAAATTTTTCCGTGGAGTCCTGCCGCCTGCCGGTGTCAGTCCTATATGTAATTACCTACTGCAAGAGCTTCTCTCGAAGATCTATTACGGTAAGTTCTTACGTAACTGTACTTTTCGATGGCTTCCAACTGTTTAGCACTTAACCATTTCAAGACTGAATTGCTGATAGTATGACCATTTTTATTTCATTTCATTTATATGATAACCGGGTAAAAAAGCAACCGGGCCACATGGGCCTTTTACAAGCTTGACCTGGTGAGGCTCAAAGGACTCTCAAAACATCAGTACATGAAACTTAAATTAACAACACTAAAAGCCAAAAATACTAAACAATGGAAATAGCATTATATAGAAAAAAACATAAAATTGACGACAAAATGGAACAAACAAGAATTACATTAATGAGATTATGTGCAAATACATACAGGCTTAGAATAAAGCATTTTCTTTAAACAGCTCTTGAACTGACATGGATTTTGAGCATTTTGCAACTCAACAGGCAAATCATTCCACATTTTTATTGCACTTTGTTTAGTAGATAGTGAGAGGCAGTTATGAACTACCCTTGGGGACCCGAGTTATCCTACTTTTGCTGGGGTGCGACATACGTTTTCAGAGAGAGTTCGCAATCGGGGAGGGTTTCTGGACAGTCAGTTGATATTAGTGTCACAGGTATCTTCTGTTGTGTGGAGCTGCTTTTATCATCTAAAAAATGTTACCAGAATGCATCCTCTGCTTGATGCTGCTTACCTTACCATTGTGGTAAATACCTTTGTTTTTTTTTTCACATCTCGACTATGGTGTGTGCTCTATAAGGGCTTACCTGGAGGTCAGTTGCACCACCTGCAGCTAGTTCAAAATGTGGCAGCGAGTCTTCTGATCTCTGTTCAGAAGTCAGATCATATTACACTGTCGCTGCAGGTCTTGGGCTAGCTGGCTGTCAGGTGGCAGATTGATTTCCCAGTTCTTTAGTTAACATATAGAGCCTTGACCAGACTGGGCCCCAGTGTCTCAGTGAGCTCCTGACACCCTGTGTGCCCACCAGTGCACTGAGATCCAATGAACGGGCTTGCTTAAAGTTCTTTTTGCCAGGCTCTAGTTAGATGGGGGGGGGGAGAGCCTTTGTGGTAGCAGCCCCAATCCTCTGGAATGTGCTTCCAGAAAGCATTTGCATAGCAAGTACAGGTAACGTCTGTAATGGATCATGCCAGCCCCACAGGTTGCTGCACAAGATGTAGTCTGTAACAACCCCCACACTCTCTCTCATGATCCATTACTTCCATTACCTGAATATTTAGCTTGTAAGGCCATTTACTTTAAAAGTATTTGTCTATAGTCTGGTGCTTTACTTAATTTTGGCAATATCATCTCAAAAATGTGCAACGGAAGTATTTGTTTAAAAATGGAGGGAGGTAGTATAAAATGGATAAAAAAAAACAGTGGAAGTATATGTTGTACATATATTCCTTTTGAGGTATTTTGCAGATATTCTGCAAAGTAATGTGACTTTTTTAATATTAAAGATTCTTTTAATCTATCAAGTGTATACCTTATGTCTTTAGACACTGCTTAAGCAGTTTCATTCCCTAAGCATTACTTTAATTATGCCATATCAAGTAATTTCTTCTTGGCTTCACTTCCATCTAGAATAGTCTCCAGTGGTATGCAAGATAACAGGCCTCAGTTGCTCTAATCTTGATTGTCGACAGATCACAGTTCATGGACAGCAGTTTTATATTACAAAATTAATAGTGGATTTTTTTGCAGATTATCAAGGAACTCTCTCTGGGTTTTTACTGTAATTTCATTATTAATTCTCATTAACTCTGACTCGATAAATGTTTTAGCCTATAGCACAGACCCTGTCATGGGTACAGTATACGTGATGTATATTTATTTATTGAATTTTGTTGACCCAGTAAGCCCAATTTAGTGATAATCTTTGACAGGGTTTTGACAGCTCTGTCCTGTGAGTGGTTACTGTAAGTACTAAAACATAACTGGTTGTGTGTTGTGGGATGATGGCATGCCTTGGGTTTGTTAGCTGCATGCTTCTTAGTCATTCAAGAAATGTCATTGTCCCACAGTGCTCATCCTGGAGTGTCTTACTGAGTTTGATATGCCACCTGAAGTCAGAGAAATTTCTCCTTTTCAAAAGCCTCCTTAACCTTTCCTGTCAAAACCTAACCTGCCCCTGTGTCAGAAGTCCCCCAGTCAAGTTAGCAAAATAATGGTGGGGATGGATCTACTTCTGTCTGCTTTATATTTATTTTGGTATTTGAAATTGTTTCATCAGGTAAACATCCAGAGATACAGTAATCTCATTTACAGATGCGGCCTGGGGGAAGCGAAAGGAGGGGAGAGAGTCAACAAAAATAAACAGCAGTATGAAACACAATTTATGAATTCTGTAAATGGATTATATTTATAGGCATAATCAGCAAAAAGAGAGGAACATCTAGAGCAGTTGGCACAACATGAGAATATAAATGGGTCATCTGGTGCAGTCATAATAAGATAACAGTTAAAATGCTTGAGGAGCTGTTTTGCTGTGGCAGTACTGGTTGTGGGCTGTTACCCAAGGCAAGGTTCTTCCAGATATATAGGAGTTTATGGATGAAAGCAAGCTGGCCAGAATTTTGCTTTCACCTAAAAACAAGGTTCCAAGTAACTGAGTGGAAGTGAAGGAAGTGACTGAAAGGAGCAGCGGGGGTGAGCAGGACACATAGGGGAGTTTACTTAACGAGTACTTGAAAACATACAATGCAGGGTGTTACACACACCTATCCTTCAAAGAAGGCCAGCTCAGGCACTTAAATAAAGTGCAGTGATGTGCCCAGATAGGGCAGCAAAGGATAAACATACAGAGGTCATTTAGAAGGGTATGAAGATTTAATAACTGGACTCCTTGGGCAGTGTCATGCTGGCCTGACGGTAGTGAGGAGCTAGGGGCAGTAACAGGAATGGGTACCTTCAGAGTAGGTGAGTTAGTACCTCAGGTGTTTTCTATCCATTTAAGACTGAACTGCTGTATTAGTCTGCCTTTGTATTAGTCCCCACTTAATGAATAACCCAACAGATACTGTAAATTCATATCACTAACTCATCCTTTTTTGTGTCCACATGGGCATCGTGGGTCATTCAACTTATGCTTTCAAGTTGCTCTGAAGAATAATAAGAAAAAGATTAAGTGCCACTTTTGGAGATCTCTCGTCAAGAGGGTAGAGAGCACAGAGTTAATAGTAATAAAAAAAGTTTGATTTTTAAATAATTGCCTTCTATTTTTACTCCTGATACTATCTCTGGGTCTAGAGAAATTTTAGCAGCAGTGACAACAGCTTAATGAATGCATGTGGTGGTGTTGATGCTGATGAAGGATCCCTGAAACATCCTTGGAAATACTAATGTCTGAGTTACTGTCCTCTTTTCCCATAGAAACGAATGTGGAGGGGGTTGTTTAAATAGCACATTAAGTAAGCAGTAATATATGACTTGGTGGATTGTACCACGATAAACCACTTGTACGGGTGTTGGCATCACCAGGAAAAGCTGAGTGGCTTCAAGTGCTCATGACTGTGGTTTATTCCAGCAAAACCCACAGACCCTTTGTGTGTTTCTGCATCTATAAAATGAGACATGGGTGTATTGTAGAAAGTGGAGAGAAAAGGATAAATATATTTCTAGGGGCATGGATATGGTGTACTATCCACACTCTAGTAGTATCCTTTCCCTTTAAGAAGAGGCCGGAAGGTCTTAAGACTGGCTTCTCCCACCCACCCAGGTGGTATCCTCCTCGGCACCGCCCCGTGACATCAGATCTTCCTTTCCACTGGAAGCATCAGATTCCATCCATCGCAGCTCCATGCATGGTGTATGCCCTAAACTTTTGTATGTTCCCCCCAACCCCCACCCCAACGTCTTGAGCTTTGTTTGCTCGGTGATGGACTCGGGCAATTTAGAATCGGGACCCGGCTTCAAAAAGTACCCTTGTGGCCAGAAGACATCTAGAACTGATCCGCACACTTCGTGCATCTACTGCATGGGGATGGATCACGACCTGCAGGCTTGCAGCCTGTGTCGCTCTCTTCACCCCTTCACCTTGGGAGACCACTACGTGTGCCTCCTGTTTGGGCAGCTGGACGAACGGGACCTGCCGGTTCATTCGAAAGAGGCCCGTCGTTTAGTCTCTTTGTCCTCTGCAGTGGCCAGCTCAGCTGAGCAACTCACCACCCTCAAAGAATCCACAGCTTAGGCTGCTGCAGGAGCATCTTCTGCGACAGCAGTCGTTTTGGCTGGCATTGGTGCCTCATTCACTGAGGCATTCCAGGATCTTCGCCAGTCCCTTTCTACTGTTGAGGGTCCTTCCCTTGGGTCCAAGCCCTCCAAATCTTCCAAACAGGACTCAGAATCTAAGAAGTCCTGTTGTCGATCGTAGGACCATGAGCACTCTTGGGTCTCTGGTTCCCACGCTTCTCCTAGTTCAACTGCTGTCGGACTCTGCTCCAGACGATACTTCTGTCCTGGCTGCTGGCCTCACGATCTCCCATCGGCTGAGACGCATGCCAACCAAGGAGTCAAGATCTTTCTTGAAAAGGTTGATCCTTTATCATAGAATGAAGGAGATGATTACCACTCCAGGTCTCCAGTCTTGCCCATCGTTTCCCAGGGAGGGACGGACCAGCTTGCTGATCTGCTCCCGGAACCAGACCTGCAACAGCTTCTTTGGCGTGTTTCGCTGACCCCGGCTTCTCCTCTCCGTCGGTCTCCCCGGCAGTCGAGATCCAGGTCTCGGTCCTGAAGTTCAAAGTCGAGTGGCTCCCGGCACCACTGGTCCAGCTTTCTGTGCTCGGGCAGGAAACTACGTCGGTGTTCATCCTCTACCTCCTGTTCAGGAGAGGTTCGACTCCACTGCAAAATTTGGCACCGCTGTGAGAAGTTCATCTAGAAGTTGCTGCTTGGTGTGGGTAACAGGCCCCTGGTAGTGCCTCAGCCCCCTCCGGCACTCCCTTGGTTGCCTCCGCCTCGGCCTATGCAGGCGCCTCCTGCTCGGCCACCACCGTGGTCCCAGCTTATTCAGGTGGAGCCCCCACCCGTTCAGCCCAAGGATGGGGCTCCCTCCCAGTCTGCTCGGCCCACCTCTGGTTTGCCCCATCGACTTTCGGTCATTGTTTCTCAGGATGACGAGTCTCATCACGTCCTTGGGGACTCCGGGGCTCACCCAATCTTTGAAGAGTCCTCAGAGTCTGAGACTTCTTTGATGCACTCCAGTCAGACTCCCAGCTTTGACCAGGGCTCTGGGGAGGAAATTCTGGTGGATCAAGGGCCTGCCTCTTTTGGGGCCCTTTGCCTGATCTCCAGATCTACCGGGACCACTCTGGAGCCAGTCCAGAATCAGGCTTGCTACCCTCACACAGAGATCCTCGACAAAAACGACTCCCCTTGGGTCATCTTTCCTATCACGGAGGCCATCTTAGGCCCCACTTTGGAGCTCTGACAGCATCCTGCCGCTTCCATTCCGTCGGCCGTATGGTCCATAAGTATGCAGTCCCTACTGGGTTATTGTCTGGCTTCACCGAGCATCCTTCTGCAGAGGGTTTGGTGGCTAATTCACTCTTTCGCTGTTTGGGCAATGTTGGTGATGTGGACAAGCCTCCTGACATGGAGTCTAAGAAGCAGGACCACGTGGCTAAAAAGGTCTATGCGGCCTCGTCCTTGGGCCTTCGGTAGGCGAGTGCCACCTTACGCATCGCTGGTTTTGCCCATGGCTTGTTAGGCACCTTAAATCAGGTTATCCCATGTTTGCCAGCTGATCTTCAGACTCCTGCCAAGCTGGTGCGGGACCAAGGCCATGCTGTTTCAGTGTCTCATGTGCCTAGTCAGTGGCTGCTGCTGTGGCTGTGCGCTGCAGGGCTTGGCTGCAAATCTCGAACTTTACGGACAACATGCAGCACAAGTTGACGGACGTACCTTTCTTAGGTACCGACCTGTTCAGTCCTGGGGTAGATGGCCATCTCACTTGAATTGAGAAATTCAGTGGTACTCTGGACTCCGTCACCTCCGCCCAGATGGACAAAAGCCTGAAACAGAAAAATAAGCCCTTTCACTTTCGGCCCTCCTCTGTCCCTGCCGGCCTTCCCACACCACTGTCGGCATCTCAGCAACAGCAGCAACAATAGTCCTGGCGACCCCCACCGAAGTCCTCATCCTCTACCACCAGACATTCTGTAGGGTGAGGGCCAGCGGCTTCCTCGGCAGGCCCCTCTTCTGCCTCCTGGCCTGCCAAGTGATGGTTTGGGGGGCAACCTTTCCCCGCCCATCCTGCCTGCCCCGAGCCCTCCCATAGGGGTTCGGCTCTGCCACTTCCCTTCCACCTGGTCTGCCGTTACAACCGACAGGTGGGTCCTCGAGGTGATCGGCAGTAGTCTGCCTCTATAATTTGAGGCTCTTCTGCCCAGCCAAGCCCATGCCCCACTAGAAGGCGCAGTGCCCTCGGACAGTATGTCCACCCTTCAGGAGGACATTCACCTCCTCCTCCTCAAGGAGGTGGTGTTCTATGTCCATGATGCTGTGCCCAGCCCGGGGTTTGTGTCCAGATACTTTATGGTCCCGAAGCAGACGGGGTTGGTGCCCCATTCAGGATCTGCACAACCTCAATCAGTTCTTGCATCCTCACAAGTTCCGGATGGTCACTGTGAACAAGATCATCCTGTCCCTCAATCAGAACATGTGGGTCTGCTCTCTGAACCTCCAGGACACCTTCTTTCACATCCCCATCTGCCCGTCCCACTGGCGGTTCCTCTGATTCTGCTCAGAGGGGACTCTGTACAAGTTCCAGGCCATGCCATTCGGCCTCCTCTTGGTGCCCAGGGTCTTCACCAAGTTCATTGCAGTGGTGGCAGCCTTCCTGCAGTGCCAGGGGGTCCAGTTATACCCCTAACTGGATGACTGGCTGATAGCTGGATCCTTCCTGTTGGAGGTGGAGAGGTCCAGAGATCTGGCCCTTCAGGCCTGCTCGGCTTTCAGCCTCGTGATCAATGAGATCAAATCAAGACGCATTCCATCTCGGGTGATTCAGTTAATCGGAGCGGAGCACGACTCCTGCTGGGCTACGGCCCGGTTACTGGTGGACCGGGTGGAGGATCTTACCTCCTTTGTCCACTCATTTCGAGTTGGGCAGTTGCACTCCTGCCCGGGACTGCCTGCACCTCCTGGGCTTAATGGCAGCGTGCACCGGTGTGCTCTGTTGGGCCCGCTGGTGAATGCACTCCCTGCAGTGGAGGCTGGCCAGGCAATGGTCTCAGTGCCACGGTCACCTCGACCAGTTGCTCTCGGTGACCCAGAAAATATGGGATGCCATCCAGTAGTGCTTAGTCCAAGTCCATCTCCAGGAAGGAATCCCCTTCGTCTGCCCAGGGCCAACAGTCACCTAGCATTGGATGCCTCCCTTGTGGGCTGGGGTACCCAGTGTCACCTGGGGGTCCACAGAGTCCACGGGCTCTGGAACCCCAAGAAGTCTTGCTGCCACATCAACCTGCTGGAGCTCTGGGCAGTGTTTCTGGCACTGACTGTGTTCACTTCCCGTGTGCAGGGTCCAGTCATTCAGGTCTAGACGGGCAACACGACGACCATATATTATCTCAAAAAACAGGGCGGGGTGGGACGCACTCTCTCTCTGTCGGGAAGCTATCTGCATCTGAACCCTCATGCGCAGCTTGGACGCTGACCTTCTGGCAATTCATGTGGTCAGAATGTCCAACCAGCTTGCAGACGCCCTCGGTTGGGTGGGCGAGGCTTATGAGATGGTCTCTTCATCAGGAGGTAGTCAGCCATCTCTTCACCCAGTGGGAGCACTCCCATTTGACCTGTTTGCCTCAGGGAGAACACAAAGCTGGCGCTGTTTGTGCCCCAGTGCGGGACACTGCAGGTGGATTCCTTTGCAAGGCCCTGGACACTCCTGTATGCCTTCACTCCCTTTCCCCTGATTCACAAGGTATTGCTTAAGGTGCGGAGGGGCAAGGCACAGATGATCCTGGTGGCTCAGGACTGGCCACCCCAGTTCAGGTACCCCAATCTCCTCAGCCTCAACAGCAGGCCTCCATAGCATCTTCCTCTCCTCCCAGATCTGCTTTCATGCTTCCAGGGGAAGGTTCTCCATCCAGACCTTCAATCCCTGCACCTGACAAAGTGGTTCCTGAACAGATTGAGTTCCAGGCCCTGGTTCTCTCTGATGAAGTCCTTCATGTTGTTGAGGCCTCTCGAAAGGAGTTGACTTGCAAGTGCCTACGCCTTTAAATGGAAAAGATTTTCCATTTGGTGCCAGGGCAAGGAGCTAGAACCCTTGTCCTGTCTGGTGTCGAGCATCCTGCAATACCTATGATCCCTCTCTCAGTTGGGCCTTCTGTCAACACCATTAAGGTGCACCTGGCCGCCATCTCTGCATACCAGGCACAGGCCGGTAGGCCGACAGTGGCACAGGAAAAGGTGGTCCGGCGCTTCTTTAAAAGCCTGGACCACTTCTCCTCGCTGGTGCATGAACCACCACCACCACCACCTTAGAACCTGTTACTGGTCTTGGCTGTGCTCACAGGCAAGCCTTTCGAACCCATGCACAAGTGGGAGATGTCACACCTGTCGTGGAAGACTGCCTTCCTGGTGGTTATCACCTCCGTCAGAAGGATCAGTGAGCTCTAGGCACTTTCTTTTTTTTCTTTTAATATTTATTCTGCTTTTTCTGGCAGGACCCTTCTGTCAAATTCGGCCCTGGTCACAGTCCCCGGGTCTCCCACCTACTGCCGATTGCCATTGCTACCCCCGGCTTACCCCCTGGAGGGCGGAGTCATGACACCGGTCCCTGGTATCCTGGCGCCACGGGATTAGTATCTAATTGGGAGAGCTTCTGGTGGCAGAAGCTAATTGAAGTCCCGGGGAGGGCTTCATGGAGACAGGGGTCCCGCCATGTTTTTCCTTCCCCTTTGTACTGGGGCGGAGATGTGCAATGACATCCAGCATGGTGTCGCTCCTGTGCGATCACGAGTGTCTCTTCTCCCCCCCCCCGAGAAGGAGAGCAGTCCTAAGGACTCTTAATCCTTCTCCTCCGGCCGGCCCTTCCACGACCCGGGTCCGTTCCTGAACCTGGCGGGCCGGCTCACTCCAGGCACTTTCTGCGGAGTCTCCTTACCTGGTCTTCCACCGGGACAAGATTGTTCTCCACCCCAACCTGAAGTTCCTCCCGAAGGTTGTTTCAGGGTTTCACCTAAACCAGGTGATTAATCTCTGGTGTACTTCACCAACCACACCTCGGAAGCCGAGCACAGGCTCCATACTCAGGACCTGAGGTGAGCGCTTGCCTACTATAAGGAGCACACAGCTGGAGTTTGGGGAGAGGTTCACCAGCTGTTTGTCACCTGCGCTGAAGCCACACATTTGGTAGACCAGCAGCAAAGTGGATGATTGGTAGGTGGATAGTCTCCTGCATTGACCTCTGCTGTAGGTTAGCTGGTAGGGACTATCCCATAGGGCTTACGGCTCATTCCACCAGACATACTGCTGCCTTGGTGGCTGCTTCCAGGGATGTCCTTGTCAAGGAGATCTGCAGGGCTGCTACCTTAAAGTGAGCACATACTTTTGTCTCCCATTACCACATCAACCTCGAGTCACGCCGGGATGCTGGTTTTGGGTCCTCGGTTCTCCAATGTCTTTTTCCCAAGTAGAGGGTGTTCTCTTTGCCCCCTCCTCCCAGGAGAACTGCTAGGAGTCTGCTAGAGTGTGGATAGTACATCATATCCACACCCCTAGAAAACCAAGTTACTCACCTGTAACTATAGATCTTCTATGGACTGGTCTCTTGCAGTAGGTTATTACACTTGGGAGTTCCACCAGGTGACGCTATCACATGGCAGCTTCTTCCAGCAGTCTTCTTCAGGGACTGTCCACATGACATCACTTCCTCAGGCTCAGTATAAGTGTGGGCAGTCCCAGGTAGCCTCTGTTCATTTTCCCGCCGGCTTCAGCCCGCACAGCAGCTAGTTCACTCTTCTGTGTTGTAGTCTTCAACGTGAACTTGAACCCAAATTTTCTACACTCTTCCGGGCCTGTGAACCACTCACAGCTACCCCTGCTGTCCTCGTTCTGCTGCAGGCCTGGGAACCACTCACAGCTACCCCGCTGCTCCTTAGCCCAGTACTCTTGCTGGGTCCTTGGCCTCTTCTGTGGCTGACAAGGCAGCCCTGCCGGAATGGACCTCAGGGATCCGTGCTAAGGGTTCCCCGGCTCAGGGCTAACGTTCCCGGCATAATAGGGAGACTCGCTCCTCACACTCTCTCCAACACTGCCCGTCGATGGTGGCTTCTCCTGCTCTTCCAACGTTGACGGAGCATTCCTCGTCGGCAGGGCTGCTCCTCCCCATCGACCAAGAGCGCCGTTAACTCCCTTCCTCGTCAACTGGGATGCATCCTCCGTCACGGAGCACTCTGGCACATGTTTCTCGTTGGCGGGCACCCTTCCCCCATCGACGGAACGTTCCTCGTTGACGGGGCAGCTTCCCCTGTTGACAGAGCCTTCATTGCTGTCTCCCTTGTCGACGGGAACACTTTCCCCATCGATGCAGTGTTGTATTCCTCATCTCTCATTGACGGAGGCTATTCCCCCAAGGACAGAGAATTTCTCATTGACTGGACGGCTTCCCCCATCAACGGAATGTCATATTTCTCATACTTCATCGACAGGGATGATTCCCCCGTTGATGGAACATCATGTTTCCCATTCCTCGTCGACAGGACTGCTTCCCCCATCGACAGAACATTAGCTTTGTGTTCCTCATCAATGGGGTGGTTCCCCAATGATGGCGAGGGCTCCGCTCGGGGCGTCCCCTTTGGGGATCCTTCCGTGTCCCCTGCCCTTCCTGGCTGGCACTCTGGTCTTGCATCGATGGGGTCTCACCTCCATTGCCGTTCTTGCGCCCCTCGGGCATCTCTTCTTTTTTTCCCTCGGACGGGTTCTTGGGGCTTGCCCCCCCTCTGGTGCCTCTCCGCAGGGATAGGGATGCCCTCCCCTGGCTTTCCGGGACTGACGTCCCCGATGTTCCTTGCCCTCCCCCGACTGCTGCCCTTGGGCACCCTCCAGCTGTGGACCTCCCACCTACCCAGGTGCCTGGCATTGCCCGCATTGTCCTTGAGGTCCTGCAATCTTTGGGACACGGTCCGTCTCAGGACCTGCTGTTAGGTCCTGTGCCGCGCCGTTCCCCCTCCCCCCACCTAAGCGGCTTCAACTAGATCCGGCCGTCTCTGCCTGGTCGTCGTCCTTCCCCCCCCACTCCCATTTCTGAGGAGCCCATGTCTGGGGATTTGGATGTGGAGTTTCCCCTTCATGGTGGACGCCTCTGATGTGGGCTTTCCGGATTATGGGGACCCGGATTCCCCATTCTCCGTGTCCTCTATTGTGGATGCCGCCCTGCCTGTCCCTCCTGATGCCTCCACTTCCCATGACCCTTCTTTCTCGGATCTGCTGTTGCAGATCCAGGAGGTTGTTGGCTTCCCCTCTGCGGAGCAGGACACCCTTCGACAGGACATGGCTCCCTGCCTCGACCTGCCCAAGGAACCTGTCCTGGTCGTACCTCCCTTAATTCCTGCTTATTTGAATGCCATGACTGCGACTTGCTGTCACCCATCTTCCACTCCGCCCACCTTGCGTGGGCCTGACCAGCTGTACTGAGCCTCGTCTGACCGTCCCTATTTGTCCGCTGCTCCTACAGCTGACTCGGTGGTCATTATGGTGGCTCATGACCGGACCGCTCGGCGCCGCCACACCAGTTCAGTGCCACTGGATAAGGAATCCCAGTCCCTTGAGTTTCTTGGCAAAAAGGTTTACACCTCTGGTACCTTGCTGCTTCACATTCTCAACTATGTGGGCCATATGGTCCGGTACCTCTGCACCTTGAGTGCCTCCGCTTTGGACCTGCTTTCCACCTTACCTCCCTCCCAGGGGTCGGCCCTGTTGGCACAGCCCCTATCCACCATTTCCTCTTTTTAACGTTGTCTGCTGCGGTCGGGCTATGATGCAGTCGACGCCTCTGCCCGTCTGTCTGCCACCGGCGTCGCCTTGCAGCGCCACACCTGGCTTCGAGTGTCGGGTCTGTCTTCCGATGTCCATTTGTTGGTTGCTGACACCTCTTTCTGTGGGGACAGTTTATTTGGTCCTGATACCCATGCCATTCTGGATTCCCTGCAGGCTTCGGGGCATACCCTGCGGTCAGTCCAGGACCACTACCATGCCCCGGGGGGCATCCCGTTCCAGGCCCCCTTACTGGGGTGCAGCTCAGGACTGCGATAGGGCTTTCAGAGGGGCTGCCACGTCTGCCCCTCCGTCCTGTGCCCGTCCCTCTGGGGGGGCCGGGCCTGCCCCTATACATTAGCCGCACTTCAGGGCTTTCTCCCCACCTCCTCTTGCAAGCTTCAGAGGTGCCCAGGGATCTGTCCGCCCTTTCTTTGGAGGATTGCTTCCCAATCATGGACACTTCGCTCCTCCTTGTGGATCTTTGGGACCTCCTGCTATCCTCCCTCTGGTGGCCCTTCAGGTGTTCCTTGCTGTGGAATTCCCGGTGCATCTCGCCCCGGTACTCTCCTCCACCTCCTGTGCACTCCGCGCTTTTGGAGCTCTGCTGGACTTACTGTACGTCATGGCCTTTATGACCCCTGCTCGTCAGGTTGAATCATTGGCATGGCCCTTCTACTCTTCTTCCTTCGTGGAGTATTCATTCCTCACCCACCCTTAGCATGTCTACCTCACCAAGTGTGATGCGAGTTGTCCTGACTATGACTTGCTATGAATCCATCCCTTTCCCAGGCTCACATGGCCGTCTCTTGGATTTTCTGCGGCTTCTCCATGGCTTCCACCTGGACTCTGGTTGCCACTCTTCTGCCGTTCTCACTGAACAGTCCTGTTTGCTTTGCTTTGCTTGTGGCCACGGCTTGTTGCCTGGCTTCCCGCTTTGCCTGTCCTCCCTCTTTGGCTATGACTGCTTGGTTCTCTCCCAAGTGTAATAACCTACTGCAAGAGACCAGTCCGTAGAAGATAGTGCAATTACGTAAGAACTTACCATAACGGTAGATCTTTGAGGACCTGTCTCTTGCAGTAGGTGCAGTCCCGCCCTCTGTCCCCCTGCCTTTTGCTTAGGGTTCCTGGATCTCAGGACATTGGGTTGGGTCCCTCGGTTTCCCTTGATTCTCACCTTTTTGTGCTGAAGCCGGCAGGGAACAGAGGCTACCTAGGACCACCCACACTTATACTGAGCCTGAGGAAGTGATGTCATGTGGGCGGTCCCTGAAGAAGACTGCTGGAAGAAGCTGCCGTGTGATAGCGCCACTTGGTGTAACTCCCAAGTGTAATAACCTACTGCAAGGGACAGGTCCTCGAAGATCTACTGTTACAGTAAGTTCTTGCGTAACTGCACTTTCTAGGATTGGTATATGGTGCACTTCTACACAACACGCCCGACCTCCCCAGGCAAATGGCATACCTGTCTTGCTTCCAGCATGCAAGATCTGATATCACAGGGTGGTGCCAAGGAGGATACTACCCAGGTGGGTGGGAGGAGCCAGCTTGAAGATCTTCCAGCCTCTTCTTAAAGGGAAAGAATATTGCTAGTGTGGGTGTACGCCATATACCACTCCTGGAACTACAGATCTTACTTCGAGAGGGCTCTTGCGGTAGGTAATCACTTGTAGGACTGCGCCCCTGGCATCAGACCGCTCAGAAACTTTTGCTAGCAGTGTCTTGACGGGGGACCACCCACTGAACGTCACGTGACCATCAGCGTGACACTATATAGTAGGCGGTCCCTGCATCCTCCTTCCAGTTC